>JAPXFY010000027.1:39896044-40118544 GCA_030674185.1 Monoplex corrugatus | reverse complement strand
CTGTCTGTGACCAGTGAAATGACACAGAAATGGGACATACAGTTAATAAAAAATTAAAAAACTGTCTGTATGAATATGATTATGCGTATCAGTTGAAAAATTTTTTTTAAAACACTCTTCGTAACTTCTAAAACTCAACTAATTAATTTTGTATGTTCATTTGCACACGCTTTGCTTCTATCATATTTTCTTTGGTAATGATGAGTACTTGTGCAGCACCTCATCTCGCAAGAGCCCAAAGCTCTTTACAACAACATGAGAGCCAAAGGCAGATACACAAAAAGCAAATATATGGCAACCCTAACTGCCATGATGAAAACAGGAGAACTGTAACAATACAATAGTTAACAAGCAATAAAAATGAATTACAATCAAACACCCACTTAATATGTTGCAATAAAACTATTTTTTTTAAATAAAATAAAAAACCCAAGAAACAAACAGTTGAGAAACTATAATGTATCGAGATCTGCATGACTATTTTTCATAGTAGTTTTGGATATCTATCTATCTATCTATCTATCTATCTATCTGTCTGTATTATCTATCTGTCTATCTACACACACACACACACACACACACACACACACACACACACACACACACACACACACACACACATATATATATATATATATGTCTCATTTACTTTTCTGTGCACATGCTGCTTGAATTAAATATATATATAATATATATATATATATAATATATATATATATATATATATATATATATAATATATATAAATATATATATATATACACAAATATCTACATATATACACAAAACTTCAGTTAAGTTTCAATCAGTCAAAAGGTAAAATATAACTAAATCTATAATTCCTGAACTTCAGAAATATGCATAGAGCTATCTGTTGCAAGAGAGAATCAAAAAAACTCAATCTGACAAAGCACAATCATCTTCTGTCTCATCAAGAAACACAAAAAGGTTATGCTGTTTAAATGTAAACTTTTCATAAAAAGTTCAAGATCTTATACCACTTCAGAAAACAACAATCAAAATCACACCAAAGCAAAAAAAACAAAACATAACAAGTATTCAATTCATAACTGACAAAACAAGACAGGCACGTGATGTCCTTTAAAAAAGAATGGATATGGCTTCCCATATTAACATGTAAATGAATTAAATATGTCTTATTATTCTCTTTTTGTGTTTCTGGTTCAAACGTATCTCTCAATAAAAATAAGGCTAACCCCACCCACACACACGCACGAAAGCAAATCACTGAAACTAGATTTGTAATCACTGTCGGTATCTGTGTGTTATGTCAACACTGTGATTCATGGTAAGTGTTCTTAGCTCTTTCCTTGCTCTAACATAAAATCTGACCTCTTCTCACAGATATGTACACAAGTCAATTTTTGGTGATGTCATCAATACCAACGCAAAGAGCATGAGAATCTCCTTTCTAGTAATACATAAATGTAGTTTCTAGAGCAAAACCTGGACGAGTTATCTGGCCAACTGAAAAGTCACACGCATAAGCTTAATCCTTGGTTTAAGAAAACAGAGAACATTTGATAACATTCATTGAAAAATTTTCCGTAGTAGTAGCAGGAGTAGGAGTGCGAGTAGTAGTAGTGGTAGTTGTAGGCCTCCATTGGCTGACGTCGACTATGCATGATGCGCCTATTTTCATGTCAAGTCGAACTGACACCTCTGCAGCAGCAGCAGCTGTCGCTGATAATGCCAATGCAGGAAAGGCAGCATCTGCGATACTGGCATGTGTGGATGCTGGCCATGGGATTGTCTTCACATGAGCTTGCTTTCAACCTGACTCTCTTTTCCTCAGCTAAGGTCTGGATCCTCTTTTCCCCCAACCTGAGTTGTTTCTGGAGTACACTGCGCAATCACACTTGTAGATGTCTTTGTATCACAGCTATGGGCAGCCAACAGATCTCTTGTCAGAGACTAGTTCACCGTAAAGGATTTCCTTTGTGATACGTCCATTTTCCATCCTATGCAAATGGCCAAACCACCACAGCCTGCATTGTCTGAGCAGTGTGCACATGGTGGGGAGACCAGGGTGAACTAGGACCTGGGCGTAATGCTTTTGTTGGGTAAATTTTATTGAGAAACTTATCACATACCTGAAGAAAAGCCCAAAGAACAAACATCAACAAAAATCGCATATGGACCACCACCAACATGCTGTGCTGTACCTTGGTTTGCCTGCATGTACCCTATACGTCGTCTTGACTGTTATTGTTTAAAGCCCAGCAGACTACACAGAACCACATCAGGGCTATAACCATTTCAGAATGTACACAATACCTCACTGGAGAAAAAACAAAAAGAAAATAAAGAGTACACATACCAATGCACTAGCACAGATAATTTAAAACTATGCGCTTGGCACTGACCATTCCATCCAATTCATCACTAAAGAATTCTAAAAAAGCAAACCTGAAAACAAATTTAAACATAACGAAGGACACTAAAACATATGTAAAAACCGGCCTAAATCACTGATCATTGCTTCTGAACATCACGTTTCCTTAAAGCGAAATATGCACTTAATATATGTATCCAATTATCAATCCTAAAACTAGTAAGAGAAAGTATTAAAGGGTTCATAGAACACATGCTCGTGAATGGACCAGCAAGGCAAAAATTGACAGGATGAGATGACAGAAAGCAAAGGAGCAAGGCAGAAACAAACAGCAAAGGAGCAAGGCAGAAACAAAGAGAATGACAGAAAATCTCCAAAAAATTTCAGAACCTGGGGGTGTTATTTATACTGAGAGTTACCAGCATCCCCATGGGGGTATTTATGTCCTCGTTTGTGAGAATGGGTCACACATATTCTGTCAGCAGTTTCATGTTATTTTCAAGAGAAATGTTATCCATACTAATGTTGCACAACACTAAAATCTTCAAGACTCCCTCTTGTTCTGAAGAGACTGTTACTTCTGTGACTCTATTACACTCATGAGGATTAAATTCCCTACAGATGATGTGTGCCCCGTTAGCACATTGGTAAAACCGCGTACCGCAGTTCTGAAGCGCAGAATCGCCCAGGTTCGATCCCCGGCGTGGGAAAAAAAAAAAAAAAAATAGACAACAGCAGAAGGGCATCCAGGAGTCATGACCTGGATGTGGCCCGGCCCCCCGAGAGTGTAAGGAATTCAGGGCCGAAACACTTGTCTAAAGGGGGTTACTTCTCTGAAGACCTTCTGTTGTCTAGCTCTCCCTAGAGTTTCTTTCTACCTGCACATGGTCAGTCCATTGACTTCCGGGAATAGTTCGGAGGACATTCGGGAAAGACCGAAGGACACTGGGAAAGACTAGATCTGCGGGCTTTGTGGGTTGGCTTCCCACCTCGCCTTTGATAACATGCCACGAGTTTTCCAAATGAAAGATGCTCCCAGGATTCACCGAAAGGGGGAGAGAATGATGAATCCATCGGCACTGACTCCATCACGACTGGAAACGCACAACGGACCATGATCAATGACCAGTTGGAATTTCCGTGTGCGTGTGGAAGGAGATTCACCACCAAACGCGGCATGAAGATCCACAGGACAAAAATGGGCTGTTTGAAGACACATACGAACCAGCAGCAGCGCACTGCGATAGCAGGTGAGACGTTGGATGACCAAGGCCAGGAATTAAACCATAGTGCCAAGGACATCCACGCTGACGGTTCTGATGCGGATTTTGCACAAGCTCTTAACGCCAAACGTGGAAAACTCAATTTGCCGCCTGCCGGTGCAAAAGAACAATGGGAGAAATTAGATGAGGAACTTGTCCTTAAGCTGAATGCGCTAATAGGGAACAGTACGCTGGAACACAAACTTGACACATACGGAGACATCATATACTCTATCTGCAGGGACACTTATGGAGTGAAGCAGCCAAAGACAAAAACGCCTCCCCAGAAATCCAGAAGACAGCAGCAGATGGAGAGCATCCGGAGGGAGAAAAGGAAGCTTAAAAAGCGAATGAAAACTGCCTCAGAATTCGAGAAGCAAGGGCTCCTGGAACTCTGGAAAGATCTGAAGGCCAAACACAATGCTCTCAGCAAAGTGGAATCAGCAAGGCGAAGAAAGAGCAAAAAGAAGAAGACTCAAGATCGTTTCTTCAAAGATCCCTTTGACTTTGCAAGAAAGCTGTTTGAACAACCCAAATCAGGGACTCTCACAGTGGGCAAGGAAACCCTAGAGCAGCATCTCAGGGAAACATATTCCGATTCTCAGCGCGAGGCACCACTTGAAATCCAAAATCTGGTTTGGCCTGCAGCGCCAGAAGGAAAATTCAATAACAAACCACCAACACTGGATGAAGTGAAGAACGTAGTAAAGAAAGCCAGAGCCAAGTCAGCACCTGGACCAAACGGAATACCATACCTGCTCTACAAGAAATGCCCAAAAGTGCTCGAGTGGCTCCACAAGATGATTCGATCAGCATGGAGGAACCAGAAGATCAGCGACCAATGGATGAGAGCTGAAGGAGTGTACATTCCGAAGGAGCAGAACTCCAGCAGCATCAATCAGTTCAGGCCAATATCACTTCTGAACGTCGAGGGGAAAATCTTCTTCTCTGTTATGGCAGCAAGATTGACAAAATACCTGACTGAAAACAAGTATCTGGATATGTCAGTCCAAAAGGGAGGCATACCAGGAATGCCTGGATGCTTGGAACATGCCACGTTGATTTGGGATGCCATCCAAAAAGCAAGAACAGAGAAGAGAGACATTGACGTAGTTTGGCTTGATCTGGCGAATGCATATGGATCAGTTCCACACGATATGATCCAGCTGGCTCTTGAAATGTATCACATCCCAGAAAACATCCGAACAATGCTGAGGAAGTATTTCCAAGGGTTCTCAATGCGGTTCTCTACCAAAGAATACACCACGGACTGGATAGACCTAGAGGTGGGCATTGCAATGGGCTGTGCAATCTCTCCCATACTGTTCGTGTTGGCAATGGAAGTCATCTTGAAAGCTGCAATGAAGAGTTCAGGTCCAGTGAATCTGGGAGATGGATACCAGATGCCTCCTCTGAAAGCTTTCATGGATGACACAACAGTCTTGTCCACGGATGAGGAAGAGACACACCAAATCTTAAAGCAGCTGGATGAGCTGGTGGCCTCTTCAAGAATGAGGTTCAAACCTAAGAAATCCCGAAGTCTCTCACTGCGAAAAGGAAAAGTGGCAGATTCAGTCAAATTCATGGTAGCCAACCAAGCCATCCCCACTGTCACAGAAGAGCCAGTAAAAAGTCTCGGAAGATGGTATGATGACTCCCTGAAAGACACACAAAGGGGATGTGAAACCAAGCAAACAGCTGAAGAAGGCCTGAAGAAAATAGATAACTGCGGACTGCCAGGCAAATACAAAGTCTGGTGTCTACAGTTCATGCTGATACCAAAGCTGCTGTGGCCACTGCTAATCTATGACATTTGCACCAGCACAGTCGAAGCAATGGAAGCCAAAATCAACAAATACACAAGAAAATGGCTCGGTGTCCCACCTGGTCTCACTGATGTTGCATTCTACTGTCGTCAAGCAATGCTGAAGCTACCTCTGAAATCCATAGTGGAGGAATACAAAGTTGGAAAAGCAAGACTGTTGAGCATGCTGGAGGAATCGGAGGACAATATCGTGAGAGCAGTTCATCCAAAGCTGAGAACTGGCAGAAAGTGGAAAGTCCAAGAGGCTGTAAACAATGCCAAGAGAAACCTCAGCATCAAAGAAATAATTGGACACACGCAAACCAACAGACAGGGACTGGGAGCAACAAAAATGCAGTGGTGGTCCAAAGCCAAAGGGAAGGAAAAAAGAGACATGATCATACAGGAGTTGAAGGAAGAAGAAGATGTCAAAAGAGTGCAGAAGGCAGTCCAGCAAGGTCAACAGGGGCAATGGACAACATGGGACAGTGCACTCCAAAGAAGTCTCAGCTGGAACGATATGTGGCACATGGCTCCTCTAAGGATAAGCTTCCTCCTCAGATCTGTATATGACCTGCTCCCCTCGAATGCAAACTTAGTGAAATGGGGGAAAGCAGACGACCCAGCATGTCAGCTCTGTCAGAAGAAACAAACAGTGGAACATGTCCTAAGCTCTTGCAAAGTAGCGCTAGCCCAAGGAAGGTATACATGGAGGCACAACCAAGTTCTGAAAGTGATCACAGATGTGGTTAGCGAAAAAACCATGACCCCAAACGCACCAATTGCTATGACAACGTTCTACAAAGCAGGAGGGAAACAGGTCTGGCCCGAAAGTGCTATGACAACCAGCACATTGCCAAAGGGTCTTCTGGATGGAGCAGTCGACTGGGAGTGTACAGCAGACCTCCCAGAGTGGAGAAATTACCCAGATGTCATCAGCAAGACAGGCATGAGACCAGACATCGCTCTCCACTCTGACTCCTCGAAACAAGTGATTCTGATAGAACTCACTGTGCCATACGAAAGCAGAATGGAAGAAGCACATATCTACAAGACCGAAAAATACGCCGGTCTTGCCAGCACCCTGAAGAAAGCAGGTCTGCGGGTCAAAATCTTCGCCATAGAGGTCGGGGCAAGAGGGTTTGTGGGCACCTCCGCTTATGATCTCATGAAACAACTCGCCATTTCTGGGAAGAAGAGGACTAGAGCCCTTAAAGCGATGGCAGAGGCAGCAGAAAGGAGCTCAAGCTGGATCTGGGCAAGGAGGAACCAAAAAAGTGAACTTCATAAGGATTAAATTCCCTACAGATGATGTGTGCCCCGTTAGCACATTGGTAAAACCGCGTACCGCAGTTCTGAAGCGCAGAATCGCCCAGGTTCGATCCCCGGCGTGGGAAAAAAAAAAAAAAAATAGACAACAGCAGAAGGGCATCCAGGAGTCATGACCTGGATGTGGCCCGGCCCCCCGAGAGTGTAAGGAATTCAGGGCCGAAACACTTGTCTAAAGGGGGTTACTTCTCTGAAGACCTTCTGTTGTCTAGCTCTCCCTAGAGTTTCTTTCTACCACTCATGACTAGAAACAGAATTCTTATTTCCTTCCCTTCTGACTCTATCATGTTCATGAGTACAAACAGAATTCTTGTTTCCTTTCCTACTGAAATGTCAACAACAACAAAACATGGGGAAAAAGCAATGAAAATGTCGATTAAAATTATCAGGGATGAGTGATGGTAAAGGTTAATATATGTGATCCAGTAATGGAAGAGCAAACCAGCACTGATTCCAGCCATCTGATTACTTTGTTGCCAACAACAACAACAACAACACACACATCCACACACACACACACAAACACACATGCACGCGCGCGCGCGCACACACACACACACACACACACACACACACACACACACACACAGGTGTCTGGTGACAAAGTAGGAAAGCAGGTGTGATTTGGCCAACATTCTGCATTGTGAAATCAACCCTCTTTCCCCAGAGACAACCCACTCTTGGTCACAGTGTCTCCAGCTCGCACATTATCATCGCTGTTTTTTCTTCCTAACTACCACTCCTGATGCTATCTGAGCAAGACTGAACACCTACAGTACGTGTATGCTAATAAAACAGATGATCATGATCCCATCTTTCAAAAGGGAGGTCAAAATTTGCAAGGATAACTAAGGCACTATCATAATAAAATGGAAGCAACAACAGGAAATAATAGTCTGCATCAAATACGGTTGTTGTTCTTCTTCTTCTTTATGGTTGTCTTATTTTCTGTCTCTCATTAAATATGCAAATAGTGGGCAATGACTTTGTTCAAAACATGGCACCTGTGGATTTCTGTTGACTTTTTTTTTCATTATTCTCTAACGTTTTGATTTTCTTGGATGTATGTGTGAACGCTGTTTTGCCCTTACTGTTAAGTGGTGTCTGCATGTTATTTTTTGCTGGCATGCATGCTGGGTGTTCATATGTTGTCATAAGCCAGCAGACATTAACATGACTTAAGGATTTTTAATGTGCGTATTTGATATCCTGCCTGGGTATATACAGGAAGGGAGTTTACACATCGGCAGGTATGTACATATGTTGACCTAGGAGATCGGTAAAATGTCCACCCTTTGCCCACCAGGCAGGATGGAACCCAGATCTGTTTCAGTTTCAGTTTCTCAAGATGACGTATCTGTGCTCAGAATGAATTTCATATGCACTATTGTCACAGATGCCATGTGATGGAGAAGATCCAGAATGATCACGGCACAAGCCTTAAGCCTGCACATAAACCCATGATCTGTCCAGGTCCTGAGGTCCTACCTAGATAGTTCCATAACCCTGGGGTCGTAGGGGAGTGAGATGGCAGAGACCTCAACTTTTCCCGGGGCCAGCACCACAAGGGCAGCCCAAGGAAAAGTTGAGATCTCTGCCACCTCATCTTCTGAATGGATGTCCAATGTATTACTCATTTGACTATTGTGTGTTATGGCACCGTGAGTGTGTCGCTTTATGTGTGCATGATTTCAGTCTCCCCTCAGACAGGACACTGCAGAGGGACAACACAATTTCATGGATAACTAAAAGCACAGCCAACACAATTTCAAAACAGTACTAATGAAATCAAATCAATAGAAACGAAAACTAAATCATTTAGCAGACAAATACAAAGAAAGAAAGACTACGTACATTTTGCAGCTGCTGCTGTGGTTGTTGTTACTAAATTTTTCAGTTTATTTGTATGTTTGTTTATTTTATATAGAAGATTTTCATATGTTCCAACAAGTAGGCCTGCATTTTTTGTAAGTGAAGCCTCATGATAGAAAAACATGACAGGGATGAGGGATGTAGTCACTCTATGAAACTTTCCCAAAATGAGAAATTACTACAGTAGATGCACTTCACTGTGATCATTACCATCATTTCACAACTCTATGTGTGTGAGAGAGAGAGAGAGAGAGAGAGAGAGAGAGAGTGTGTGTGTGTGTGTGTGTGTGTGGTGTGTGTGTGTGTGTGTGTGTGTGTGTGTGTGTTTTGTGTGTGTGTGTGTGTGTGTGTGTGTGTGTGTGTGTGTGTGTGTGTGTGTGTGTGTGTGTGTGTGTGTGTGTGTGTGCATGCACACCCGCCAGCTGGGAGAGAGAGAGAGAGAGAGTGGTGTGTGTATGAGTGAGTGTGGCTGTGTGTGCGCGCACGTGTGTGCGCGCACATGTGTGTGTGTGTGTGTGTGTGTGTGTGTGTGTGTGTGTGTGTGTGTGTGTGTGTGTGTGTGTGTGTGTGTGTGTGTGTGTGTGTGTGTGTAAGCATGCGTGCATGCATGTGTGTGTGCAGGCATGCATGCATGCGTGTGTACGCATGTGCATGTATGTGTGTGTGTGTTGTTGTTGTTTGTGACTATGATTTTGTTTTAAGGGTGGTGGTGGATTTTTTTTGAGGTATCACACAGAGACTGGCCCAGAAAAAACAAGGGTGAAGACCCTTGTTGACCTCCTGCTGATTGTATCATGGGCAATAAACTATATGAGTTTGTTTTGTTTTTTGCTTGTTTGTTTGTTTGTTTGTTTTTTAAGATCATCGCACTGTGCTCACCTATTTTTCCTTCTTTTTTGTCTCATTTTCGACGTCATCTTAATGGCCACAGAAGCTAGCACAGTTTTTACAATGTGATGATGATAGTGATGTTGAGGATGATAATCATGATGCTATGGAATTCCTTCTAGGACTGAGACTGCATGACAGGGCTGTACTCTACGTTACTACCATTATATATTCTGGCATCAACCATGCCCAAGAGATACAGACACCTGTGATGTTGATCAGAAGATTTGAGCAATACCCTAGTTATCCATGAAGTAGATAAGAATCACCTGTGTGGTCCCAGTCTTTCCAATAAGCATAGATGCTCAACTCTCGGTAGGAGCCAGATAGAGCTGAAAAATCCCACAGTATTCTCATTTTTTTGAAGGGATTAATGGGGATTCAAACCCACAACCTTCCAGTCAGTGATCCGTTGTGCTAACCACTACACCATGATGACTGGTTGTAAATCATGTAAGTCAGCTGGTATTGAATTTCTTTACTTTGATTTTCTTCTTCATCTTCCAGGTATACATAACCATAGTAGTGTCTCATTATATAGCCATACAGGGCCAGTTGCCACAATGTGATCACTGATAATACTGACACAACAATGATGAGAAGAGATGCTGCAGTTTGAAAAACTGATGAACAGGGCTGCACTCTATCAAAATAACGTACTATATCATTTCAGCAATTATCATTAATTTATGAAGGAAAAAATCTTACTTTGCAGATCCAAAGGAGAGCTGCGCTGCTCAAGAATTTGGACTGCGGCTTACAAATGTTCATGTCAAATAACTGCATCATTATCATGTCTGGTTAGGTGAAATACACAGCTGATTACATATTCACCGCTGTTCACACACATACTCTTAGTTAGTCTCAGCATTCACACGAGAATTGTAATCTCTATAGTTCGTCTTACTAGAACATCTATGTAAAATCAACAAAGATCATGATCATCACATATATGACTGAATAAGTTCAGATGGAGGGTTTCTTATCCCAATGATGGTGAAAGGAAAGACCAGTAATCCGCCTGTATTTCATTCAATCTTTGCAACAGTCAGATACATGATCTAATCACGTACTAAAAAATTTCTCTGTTCATTTCATTTTTCACTCTGTTTATCTGATTAAATGCAAGTAAATATGTGCATGCATGCATGCTTGTGTGTGTTTGTGTATGTGGTGTAGGTGTGGGGGAGGTGTGTGTGTGTGGGGGGAGGTGTGTGTGTGTGTGTGTGTGTGTGTGTATGTGTGTAGTGTGAGTGTGTGTGTATGTGTGTGTGAGCATGCACTGAGTGTGTGAGTATTTGTGACTTTGTATGTGTGCATCTGTGCATGTATGCATGCACGTAATCATACATGCATGCAAGTATGTATGAGTGTATGCTCGCTGTAGTTATCTGGAGTTTTCATCATCTTGTTACATTTCTCTTCTGCCTGATAATCTGGTTTTCAGATATTTCTAGCACTCAAAAATGCTGGTTAGCTGCTGTGAGAACCTACCATCCATTCTTTGAGTTTATGATACCAGTGGATGTTTTCACATGTGCAGGCGGGAACATGATGGATATTGGATTTTCAAGACAGCTGCAAGACAATGATCACTTTAAACTTTTAAACTAAAACCACAGAGTGAAAATGGTACATGAAAGTTTGCTGCAGTGTCTGACTGTGTGTGCATGTGTATCAGTATGTGTGTGTGTGGTGTGTGTGTGTGTGTGTGTGTGTGTGTGTGTGTGTGTGTGTGTCTGTGTGTGTGTCTGTGTGTGTGTGTGTGTGTGTATGTGTGTGTCTGTTGTGTGTGTGTCTCTTGTTGTTGTGTGTGGTGTGTGTGTTGTGTGTGTGTGTGTGTGTGTGTGTGTGTGTGTGTGTGTGTGTTGTGTGTGTGTTGTGTGTGAGTGGTTTGTGTGGGTGTAGTTTTAGTGTGTATTATGTGGTATGTGTGTGTGTGTGTGTGTGTGGTGTGTGTGTGTGTGTGTGTGTGTGTAGTGTGTGTATGTGTGTGTGTGTGTGTGTGTGTGTGTGGTGTGTGTGGGTTTAGTGTTTTAGGTGTGTGGTGTGTGTGTGTGTGTGGTGTGTGTGTGTGTGTGTGTGTGTGTGTTGTGTGGTGTGTGTGTGTGAGTGTGTGTGGTGTGTGTGTGATGTGTGTGTGTGTGCATGTGTGTGAGTGTGTGTGTTTAACATTAGGATAAAAACCCTAAATGTTTAGAACAATCAGCCATATTATCAAGATAAAAAAAAAACTTTCAAAGTTAAAAGGCACAGTACCATCTGGAGATGAAAAAGGAAAAAATCAAACAAGAAAACAATCAGGATAAAAAGAAAGTCAGTGTTTGGAACAAACAGGCTTAATTGATTAAAAGCCTAAAAGTTCAGAACTATCAGGCTTAATATCAGGACTAAAAAAATCAAAATTTTCAAACAAGCTTACATGTAGGATTAAAAAAAAAATTACCGTTTAGAACAGACTTGATATCAGGATAAAATAACTTATATGTTTAGAATAATCAGGCTTAATAACAGGATACAAAATTTTTTGTTTAGGACAATCGCACTTAACATCAGGATAAAAAAATTAAATGTTGAGAACAATCCAGCTTACCAGCAGGATCAGAAAACTTACTGTTAAGAACAATCAGGCTCAGTATCAGGATAAAAAATAACATACCTGTTTAAAACAATCAGGCTTGATGTCAGGATACAGAAACTTTCATGTTTAGAATAATCAGACATTCTATCACAGCAGCAGGGAAGTTTCAGTCTTTTTCTCAAAATATTTTTGTATCTGGTGTTTGTTTGTAATCTTACGCTTGACAAAGGCCAGTTGGCTGAAAATTTGTGCCTGTCTTGTCTTGTTATATTAAATATGCGTTCGTATTCTTCTTTTGTGTTTTTTCTGGTTCCTGTTTGCTTGAACGCGGGCAGTCACACTTGTTTTGGATTTTGTTTTGTTTTCTTTTGTTTTCTTTTGTTTTCTTGTTTTGTTTTGTTTTGTTTTTGGGGGGTATGGGGGGGGGGGGGGGGGTTCTCGAGCTGACTGGCTCCTACCTCAAGCTGAGTAGTGAACTATAGGCTTGTTGGGACGACTGGAACTACATAGTAGAAACTCATTTACTGTACAGACACGTCACTGAGAGTGCTGCTAAAGTTCATGACCAATACAGCAGGTGTCCAAATCTCCTGGTTGATGCTAGGACATATTATGATATTATACACAGAGGGCAGCCCCTGTAATGCGATCTCAATCTTAAAGGGAACTCCACAGCATCGTGACCACCATCCCCATCAACATCATGAAATTAATCATCACAGCATCATAAAAGCTGCCCCAGATTCTGTGCCCCTTGGTGTCCTGATTTCATGGTGACCTAAGCTTTGGTTTCCTGTACCACTTCTATGCCTGAGGTAGATTCATGTTGGGATCTTTGGTGTCAGACCTTCATGGGGTCAATGAATGGCTAATGTGGTGGTCGCCTTCTCAGAATCCCTCACTCTGTCTGGCTTTGTAACTGAGTGTTTATTGTCGATAGTAGGGGGCTTAATCCACGCCATGGAAATGAGGTGTTATGGCAAGATACTAAACATCAGATACACTGATCATATCATCAATGAACAAGTACTCAATACATTCAAGCAGCACAATGGATCATGTGAAGATCTGCTGTCTTCATTTAAGAAAAGAAACCAATGCTGGTATGACCATGCAACAAGATCCAATGGCCCTGCTAAATCAATTGTCCAGGAAACTGTTGTTGTGTTGATTTGTTTTTGGTTTGGTTTGTTTCATTTTGTTTTATTTGTTTCTTGTTGTTGTTGTTGTTGTTGTTGTTTTTGTTTTTTGGGGGGGCAGAAGGAAGACAAAAAAATTAAGGAATGACAACATTGCAGAACAGACAGAGAAACCATTTGCAGTGATCCAAAATTTGGCACACAACCAACCGAGCTGGAGGAGTGTTGCAATCAATTTTTTAGAGTGGTACCTCGTGACTCTTTACGGAGTGGGAGAAGACAAAAGAGAAAGTAGAAGAAGAAGAAGGAGGCTTAGAAGGCAGTGTCCTTCATAAGTTGGATCAGAACATCCACTGTTAAAGTCCTCTGAAATGACCCAGCAGCAGTACAGGGTCTCCTCTGCTAAGTAGCCTCATGGTGGCTTGAGATCTGTGCTTCCCAAGGGTTTGCTGTCCTCAGGACTTCAAATGAATGAACCACAGGTCGGTGGTACGCTGTGGAACTGGAATAAGCAATGTGGGATCAATGTATTGAGGTGGCACCCCTCTCCCCCCCCAAAAAAAAAAAATCCACATAGACAAATATCAAATGCAAAGTCTAGCAACTTGACTCTGTATGAGCTTTTGGTTTGTGATGAGAACATTTTGCAGGTGAAATTTTTAAATGGTCACTGACTTTAAATTATACTACATTTTACAAACAAACAGTATCTTCAAACTTCAACTCCAGATCAGTCCTGTTAACCTTAAGGTCTTCTGAAAGCTAGAAAAAAAATTAATCTGAGTGAGCACCAGACAATGATCAAATGGTTTTGGTACTAAAGAATTCAGGTGTTCTTGTAAGCAACATCCTTATTATTTTCATACAATGACTAACTAATGAAATGCATGAATAAATGCATCAGTAAGTTAAATCAATCAAAACACAGACATCAACGCATAAATCTTAACTCAGAAAACAAACAAAAAAATATTCTGTCTGGAAGCAAACATATAATTATAAATCAGTAAAATACTTGAGTCAAACAGAGGGGTGGCGGTGAGATTGGAGTTACTATGAAATTGAAAGAGATCAATGCCCACACCCCTCCCCCTTTTTGATTTGCACACTACAGACAAAACAACATGCAACGGGATGAGGATTACTGAGAATGAGATTACACACACACACACACACACACACACACACACACACACACACACACACACACACACACACACACACATATTGCGCACTCTAGGGAAATCCTGTGGTTATCAAACACTGCCTACACCAGCAAATTAATCAGGCTGATTTCTAGCATGCACACGATTACCAAATGACGAAATGAAGAAGCACACTCACTCAGTCAATGGTTACCCCCACAGTCACGTGTACCACTAATACTAGTAACATTGTAATAGCATCACATGTACTTCTTTATGACGAGTAATCATTAACAATACTAGTGAGGTGGCGTGCACTCTGACAGGAACATTTTTTTGTTTCACTTTCAACCGATGAAGAGGTTTCACACTGGTTTGTTCATATTGCCTAGAGCCCAGCCAACTACTAGAGCCATGTCAGGGCTAACACCATGTCAAAAATAATGACAACCAGGTTAAGATAAAAGACAACAGTTAAAAACCATGCTCACCATTAACCTTGCATGTCTAAAATGCAGTAAAGAAAAACCATAATTGGGCGTAAAATCATATCAGGTGAAATCTACTGATCTCTTGTAAAAACTGGAAAATTGCATCAGGAGAGACGTTTCTGAAGAGGTTCTTTAAGTTTAACCCTTTGACTCCCGCATTCTGTCCACCAGCATCCTGCATTGCCAACCGTGCTAGCAAAGCAAAAAACTTAATCCTTTGATTCCCTCACCCTAGCCACCAGTTTCCTGCAGGAAGCTGGTGGATAGGGTGAAGGAGTCAAAGGGTTATGTTTTTGCAGTTGGTAGATAGGGTGAGGGAGTCAAAGGGTTAAGGAGTCTGCCGTGTCTCACATCATACAGGTCCCAGCAATCAAGGAGGACGTGTCTGATGTTCAACAGTTCGTCACATGGTATCATCCGACACAAAAATGTCTTTGAATAAGGGCACATGTTAAAAACTGATGATATTATCCCATATTCTGAGTGCGAGCATATACACCTGAGTTATCACTGACTGTTATAAACTTTTTTCCCTTCTGTCTTCAGTACTGGTGAATTACTGGTCATTTGTTTAACATGAGCTTTGAACTGGTTTCCATGGTATTCTCTACATTACAACTCAATATATAATTCTTTAGAGTTTTTGTCCTGACAAAGTATTAAGCAAATGTGCAAAAGTGTGTCTGTCTGTAGGTGCACATGTACACATGTTTGTTTTTAGATATTAGGAGACTAGTACACAGACAGGCAGACATGCAGAAAAATTAAAAGAAAACTTGACACAAATGAGAATGAAACCAAACTAAAAAGACAGAAAAATGGAGAAACACACACTCAAACAGACAGACAGACAGATAGACAGAGAAATGAAGTCAGACAGACAACCAGAGACACAAGAGACACGGAGACACAGAGACTCACTGACATACAACGCATCAATAAATGTATCAACAAAACATAAAAAATTAACCAATACATAAAATCTTAATACATAAACCAGGAAACAAAATATTACGTCTGAAAATAAATAAATAAATTGATAAAATATTTCAGTCAAGCACAGTGTGTGGAAGAGAGATTGAGTTATGGCAAAAGAGATAATACCCATCCCCTTAGCCCTTTTTGATTTGCACATTAGAGACAAAATACCATGCGGTGGGATGAGGGTTATTGAGAATGAGATTACACACAAACACACACATGCACGCACGCATGCACACACACTCACACACACACACACACACACACACACACACACACACCACACACACACACACACACACACACACACACACAAAAACACACACACACACACACACACACACACACACATTTCCCAATTCAAGATGAAATCGTGCAGTTACCAAATACTGCCTAAGCCAGCAAGTTAATCAGACTGATGTTCCAGACTTGCATCCGATTACAAAATGACATACTGATGAACTACTGTCAGTGTCACGCAGTCGATTGTTACCCAGTCATGCATATCAATTAATACTAGTAATACTGTACCAGCACTATTTGTTTATTATGAGTAATCATTATAAGGTAGTGTTTGTTCTGAATGAAAAAAATTTCTTTTCACTTTCAATCAATGAAGGGATTTTACACTGATTCATCTGACAGACACAAAATGTCTTTGAGTAATGGTACATTTTAAAAACTGAAGTATCCCGTGTTGTGAGTGTGAGCAAATACATCTGATACTGTGACAAACATTTTTCTTCCCTTCTGTCTTCAGTACTGCTAAATTATTATTCATCTAATACAGATCCTTGTAACTGATTTCCAGAGTATTCAATTATGTTACAGTTCAGTAATGTAATTCTTCTGAGCTTTTGTCCTAACACAAGTATCAATCTTAATATAATTGTACAAGTGTGTGTGTGTGTCTGTGTGTCTGTGTGTGCGTGTGTGTGTGTCTGTGTGAGAGAGAGATTTTAGAAAAGAGAGAGACCAATATGCAGAGAGAGACAGAGACAGAGAAAAGGAGAAAGACACACTGAGACAGACAGACAGAGATAGGAAGAAAGACAGACAGAGAAACAAGAGACACTGAAACAATGACGATCACTGACAGACAATGAGACGCTGGGAAAGAGACGCTGGGAAAGAAACAAATTTGTGACAAAGAGAGACAGAGACAGAGAGAGACAGAGACAGAAACAGAAACAGGCAATCAGATTTCACTTATGAAAGTCAGATTTATGAAAATAAAGGCCACTGCCCCTAACTAAAGGGAAAGTATGCAACAGTTATACAATGACAGTACATATGAACAACGCACTGCACACATGCACTGATTAACCTGAATTATGCCCAAATACTTGTTCACTTTGGATGTGACCTCTCTGTATACAAGCATATCCCACTTTAACGGACTAAGTAAAAGCTCTCCAACATTTTCTAGACAAACGACCTGATCAGACATTGTCTACATCAACCCCATCCGATTTGCAGAACTAGTCCTAACAATGAATACATTCTCATTTGGTGATAAGATATTTTCACATATCAGTGGAGTCGCAATGGGTACAAAAATGGGCCCAAGCTATGCCTGTCTGTTCATGGGCTTCTTAGAAGATTAAATCCTACAACAATACAAGAAACCCAAACCTGAAGAATACAAAAGATACATTGATGATGGCACTGGTGTGACATCCCTCAATCATGACCAACTCTTATGTTCAGACTTTTCACCCATCCATCAAGCTCACACATGAAATTTCAAACACATCTGTATATTTTCTGGACATCGAAGTTTCTCTTCAATCTGAAAAACTGGTTACTACAGTCCACTACAAACCTACAGACTCACATTCTTATCTGGACTATCGATCATCTCACACTTCCAACACCAAAAACAGCATTCCCTATTCTCAGCTCTTACGACTACGATGCCTCTGCTCAGACGAAGGATGATTTCCATAACAGATCAGATGAAATGACCAGATTCTTCCTATGTAGACATTACCCACTCAGTGTCATCAATGAAGCCCGGAAAAAAGTCAATTCTGTCTCTCGGTCAAATGCCCTCCATTCTGAGCCTAAAGCTGCCACAGAGGATCATCCAGCTCTCAGTTTAGTCTATCACCTGTCTATGCACTGTGTGAAAAGGATCATCTTATCCAACTGGGACATTCTACAATCCAGTCCCACTGTTGCTGATATTTTTTACCAGTTCCCTTTAATCGTCTACAAAAGAAACACGAACCTCCATGACTTGCTGGTACGTTCAAGTCTCAGAAAACCAGTCAGCCAACCTCCAGGAACCTCTCCATGTAACAAACCTAAATGCAGGACATGTCCTTTCGTGTGCATGGCCACCACAGTCAAAGGCCCCAAATCTCATATGAAAATTACAAAACATTTCAATTGTCAAACCTATAACATTGTCTACATGATCAGCTGCTCTAAATGTTTCCAACTGTATATTGGTGAAACTGGACATACCCTTGATACACGTTTCAAAGAACACTTGGCTGATATCCGACATCATCATCATCATCATCATCAGGTGCCTTGCCGCATGGCGTTGGCGATTATGGACTTCCATCTGTCTCTATCTCTTGTTGCCTCAAGCATCTCTTCCACCCTCCCTGTCTTCAGCCACTCTGCAAGTCCGTCTAGTATCTTCACCCTGGGTCTACCCGGTGCTCTCCTGCCCTCCAGCTTTCCCATTGTGACCAGGTGTTCCAATTCCCCTTTCCTCATAAAATGGCCTATGAATGTTGCCTGCCTTTTCCTAATCTTCCTTATGAATGATCTACTTGTGTCTGCTTCCATCAAGACTGTCTCGTTTGTTTTCTTTGCTGTCCATGGAACTCTCAAGATCCTTCTTAGAAACCACATCTCGGCTGCCTCAAACTTGTTCTGGCTTTGCTTGTTGGCTGTCCACATCTCACAACCGTGCAATAGTATTGGTTCTATATAACATTCAAGAACTCTCTTCCTGATGTTAATTGATAGGCATTTGTTGGTAAGAAG
Source organism: Monoplex corrugatus (assembly GCA_030674185.1). NCBI lineage: Eukaryota > Metazoa > Mollusca > Gastropoda > Littorinimorpha > Ranellidae > Monoplex > Monoplex corrugatus. The sequence goes on along the minus strand of JAPXFY010000027.1, from coordinate 40,099,690 downwards.
GCTCTCCATCTTCTTGAATGTTGTTTTTGCTTGACCAATTCTGCTGGCTATTTCTGATATGCATCTGCCATCTGGTGAAATGATTGTTCCCAGGTATATTTAAATTTATCAACCTGTCTCAAGGTTGTGCCATTTGCTGTTATATTGCATGAGGGGATTTCATGTTTTTTACTGACCACCATGACTTCAATCTTCCTGCTGTTTAGTTCCAGCCCCTTACCTTTGCTTTCTATTTCAAGTATATTCACAATGTTTTGTAGGTCCCTTTCACTTTCTGCAATTAGCACGGTGTCATCTGCGTATCGGATGTTGTTTATCATTTTTTCTCCAACCTTTAATCCAGGGTCTTCCTCTAGGTATCCTATATATCCGACATCAATGAGATATAGCTATCTCAAACCATTTCAACCAATCAGACCACTCAATCAACGACATCCGAGTGAAAGGTCTGTGGCTTCTATACAATAACAGCACCATAGACAGGAAAGATAGAGAATCCCATCTCATAGATAAACTTGGAACACGCAAGCCAAATGGTCTCAATGACAAACCATAAAGAATTACTTAACAGAATCCAGTGAATGCCACTTCATGTACTTTTATCCGGACATGACTCTTTGTTCATGTACTTTTACCTGTGTGTGTGTGTGTGTGTGTGTGTGTGTGTGTGTGTGTGTGTGTGTGTGAGTGTTGTGTGTGTGTGTGTGTGTGCGTGTGCGTGTGATGTGAGTGTTTGTGTGTGTGTGTTGTGTGTGTGTGTGTGTGTTTTGTGTGTGTGTGTGTGTGTGTGTGTGTGTGTGTGTGTGTGTGTGTGTGTGTGTGTGTGTGTGTGTGTGTGTGTGTGTGTGTGTGTGTATTCAATGAATGTATAATAAGTATTAACTTCCTTGTACTTTACCAGAGGTTTTCATTATACTGCTTGGATAAATCTATGTATATAATCTTTTCTTGCACCCTTGAGTCCATGCATATTTTATTTATGATACTTTCTTTCCCCCTTTCCATATCTTATCCTGCTGAAATTCCTGAAAAGGACCAACTTTCCATCTCAATGAGGTCTTGGCTATGTGGCTGCACATATGCCCCCCCCCCCCCCTTTTTTTTTTTTCCATCTGTTCTAATTCTCAGTTCACAAGACAGGTCCAGCCACATCTGACTAAGGGTTTTTACTCCGGTACTCCGATTTTCCCTTCAGCCCCTTGGCTGTTGGTTTAGGATGTTTTTCTTCCCATTCCAAAGTCAGACTGGATTCGTCGCACTTGGCACGATCCATTTACATCAGCCTTACCTCATAGTTATAGCCCTGGACTCTCTTCAGGACAAAAAAATACTGATATGGCATGACCACTTTTCAAAGTGCATAATTCATCTCACTTCCCTTTTGACATCATATTTGCCTCCCCTCTCCCCACTTCTTACTATTACTTACAAACACATTGCAATTTCATTTGTGGCTTTTTCCAACTGGACGAAGCAACAGGGAAGTTTCAGTCTTTTTCACTTAATTTTTGTATCTGGTGTTTGTTTGTTTGTAATCTTACGCTTGACATAGGCCAGTTGGCTGAAATTTGCGCCTGTCTTGTCTTGTTGTATTAAATACGCGTTCTGATTCTATTTTTGTGTTTTTCTGGTTCCTGCTTCCCATACACTTTGACCATCACTTTATACAAAGAAAGAACAACCTTTTCACCCTCACCTGGCCCACTCTCTATCAAACTGACATATCAGTGATTTAGGTCCACCTGCTGCCAATATATCTAAACATGTAATACATAACAACAATGTTAAAAAAAAAAAACAACCATGTAATCCAGCCTGACTGGCTTTTATTTCAGATATCGCCTTTGCGCATGCATCAGAAAAAGAATATAATAACAAGAAATACAGGAAAAGGGGATTTTTGCCTATGACTTTCATGGGCTTTTGGATCTAATTTTCCTCTTAAGACAGTTCTAGACCCTCTCTCTGGTTTGGGGTGTGAATCTCTTGGGCACTCTCTCTTAGTCCTCTATGACTCCCTTTGCTTGGATACAACGGAAGACGGTAGACAAAACACACTCACTACCTCATGGCCATTAGAGGGAACATAACTGCCCTAATGCACCATCTTTTGCATACTACCAGTTTTAGAGTTGTAGTTATTTGGTACTTTTCTGTCACCTTATAGTTTTGTGTACCATTGGTACTACCAACCATTGTACGTCACGGTCCAGACACTGTACTGTACAGTCATCAAGGAAAAGCCAGAATGTCCACACCTCTCTTCCAATGAAAATGAACTCCAACACCTTATCACCTGCATCATCACAATATTACCATCATCACCGTCATTATTATCATTCTCATTGTTATTATTATCATTGTTATTATTACTATCATTATTAACAGTCTGACAAAATATATTTTGTCACTATCCAAAATAAAGATGAAACAAAGATGAAAGAGTTTTCATTCAGTTCTGGAGAACAAACAGAGAAAAAAACATACCTGTACTCTTCTATTCATGTCCTTGAAAACTGGATTATTTCACCTGCACACAATAAAAAATTGAATGACCCCAAATTTGAATATTTTTGAAAACTTACTTGAAAGTCTGCCAAAACTCAATTTTCATATGATTATACATAAATTCATCCAGAAATCAGTGACTAATAAATAACACTATTTGTGACAGTGAAAGGACAATTGAGCTCATGAAGCCTATTGTCTTCATACCTGTGAGTATGAAGCACTAGCATTACTAGTAGCACTTTGTAGTATTAGTATTAATAGTAATACATACTGTGTACAGCTTTTGCATCAACATGAGGCCTCACTATGAAAAAAGTACTTCAAGCAGAGCTCTTTCCTTCCTATCTGAAAGTACTTCCAGCACAGCTCCCTCCTTCCTATCTGAAAGTACTGCAAGCAGAGCTCCCTCCTTCCTATCTGAAAGTACTTCCAGTAGAGCTCCCTCCTTCCAGTCTGACAGTGTAAATTCGTCTTACTTGGGAAGAACTCTGTGCATGCAGCCTCCAGCCTATCCAATTATGAACGAGTACCTTACCCTGTTCAGGGTTGGGGACAATAAAGAGAGTATATAGGACACCATCCTCATAATGCTGCTCCAAGAAAAAGAAACTGTTGAGGTCTCTACCATCTCACCTACAATCTCAGGAATATATCACAATGTTGCCTTCTTTAAAACAACTCTTTATACTAATGCCTGATCAGTAGATGATTTTCTTGATGCTTTTGTTTCTATGGGGATGGGGTTGTGGTTGGTGGATAGTAAGACAAAACCCCTCTCCTTCTTCTGTGTTGAAGCTTGAAGTCGAATGTTGTATGCTTATAATTTATATCCATGCTGATCTGATTTTTTGACCCATACATACAGCGCTGGCATACTGCACACTCTGTTTTTATAGGATAGTGCTTGCCTTCATCCTTTTGAACCCAAAGAAAGACACCATAACAGATTTCTTATTATTAATGGTATTTGTACATGTCCACATCAGTGTCTTTTTTTTTTCCTTTTTATTTTTCCTTTTCTGTTGGCATGTTTCACTTGTTTGCTTGTTTGTTTTGTTTGTTTGTTTGTTTGCTTACTTCATTCATTTTGTTTGCACGCTTGCATTTTTTTCTCTACACTAGTGCCAAAGACAAGTTCTTTGCTGCAAAGGATTCCATCATGTGTCCAAAATGCATGCTGCACACAGGGCATCACTTGACTGTCTCACCCAATGACTAGCTCCTAGATCAGTACTCAAGATCTACAGAAAGTGATGCATCTAAACCCACTTGCTTTCCTGGGTGGATGAATCAACACTTTACTGATATACTATTACATCACGAGTCTACCAAATCCCTTTCCAACCCATGGTCCACCTCAGTTCACCACTCCCATGTCTAAAACTTTCGTGAGTCTGTGACTGGATAATTTTTACCAACGATTAGGCTAACCTAGATCTAAGTCTTATGACAATCTAACATTTTTTTAATCAGTTAATGAACCACTGTCTTGAGTCTATTATCGTAACTGTGCGAAAGTGTGCACATGTCATGTCACATGTGCGATGCAGAAGACAAAAGTTGCTACATCGATTGTTTATTTATATTCTATGCATACTCATGATGATGATACTGTCACGCGGTGACACGCAACAAAAACACAATTTCACGGTACACTGCATCAAATGACACCACAGCAAACCAAGCAAGATTTGCATTGCAAACTCATACCGATTCAAGAAAATGTTTAAAGCTGAAAGACTTTTCTAAGTTATTTAGAAAAGTGCACTTCTCTTTGTAACGATCGTAATTGGCACAGCAGCGGAAGACACTGACCGAAAGAGCAAAACAAACGGAGAAGCGCTAAAAATAGCAGACGACTGAGGCCAATCACATTCTGCTATCCGAAGAAATCAGTCAAATCTATCAATCAGGATGGTATTGCGTTTGTTTCCTCTTCACACCAACAGCATAAAATACATGTAATATTCAAATGTCGACATGCACAGATACTGACAACTGCTTACATGCAACTGCACCATACCTTCAATGTAGACGCCATGTTGTGTCGTATTTGATTAGCATATTACGTGATGTGCACTTCAAGGCGCTCATTCAAGAAACGGAGCAGTTTAGTCTTGACGGAGTTCATAGATACGAGTTTTACTTTTAACCTTAATGTATGGAGATTTTATAGAATACTTGACAGCTGTAAAATAAAACAGAACGTCTTCTTACTTATAACATATTTCGAAAAATCTTTGGTCCGAACCTACTTTTTATCTCTTTTAATCGTGACGTCACGTTCAGAGCTTCATCAGCACCATGCGACTGTCAACAAATTTTGGTATGTTATGTCACAAGTAGTTCATGAAATAATCATATATCGCTCAGGTGCATTTTATTTGTATTGTGTAAGTCGTTCAAACGAGGAGAAATAGGCTGATTGTTGAGTTTTAGTTGACAGGATTCATTGACTGTCGTATTCGGATTGTTTGGGGTCGTCTCCATGCAAACATTTCCAATCTACTAGATTAGTAGATATCTTGTTCTGTTATCTCGAAGTCTCAGACTGAGATCTAGGATTTCAGGATTTTCAGGGCATTTCACCAAACACAAAAAAACTCTCGCATCGTTTGATTTGACACGACTATTTCCCATTTCAGTGACACGCTATATGGCTTCTTGGCGTGTTGTGCAGGAATGTTGTACATTAATTGTGAAGTTTCAATTCAAGATACTTAGATAGCGCTTCCCCGCTCTGAGTAAATTTCATATAACGGTTATGCATTGATGCCACTCATGCCATGTGATGGAGAAGAACCAAAAGATCATAGCATAAACCATAGCAGGCTTAGCATAAGCCTGCACAGCAGCCATCCTGTGCTCTGGCGAGGTCTTGAGATCGTACCAGAAAAAGTGGAAAGAGTTGGTCCTATCTAGCTTCTGGGTTTTTATGTCTTAGTTTGTCATTGATTGGAACAGCCAAGCCATAGGCTACACTGTTGTGAAATGTAGCCTTGAGGCAGTATCTGCCCCTGCAATGTTTTAAGAAAAAAAAACTTAAAATGATACATTTCAAAATGTGGAAATGACTGAAAACCCATTCTGCCCTCTCCCCCCACCCTCACCCCCCAGTACAAACTGACTGTACTAACCCCCAACACAACCACATCACAGAAAGCCATCTCAGAACAAAGTGAGGCTTTGTCTTCCTTCACCTACTTGCATGAGTTATCATCTACATCACTCCAACTTCCCCAGCTCATCCCCCACTCCCAATAAAAATAGAACATCTTTAAAAATGATTAAAGAATCCGCCACTTTAACTTCAACAGATTATATTCTCTTCATCATCCCTCCAGTTGTCATTTCCATAACTGTATTTTCTTTGATCTCTGATTCAAGAAAAACCTAAACATTCCCCATTAGTCACTGTGGTAGTCTTTCTTTACAGTTTTATTTTTCAGATAGTGCCAGTATTTGCCCAATTTTTTATGGCTGTTTTGTTGGTTTGTTTTTGTTTTTGTTTTGTTTTTTCATGGTAGATTTTTGGCCACTTCCTGTAAGTATGGTGGAATCTAGGTATAACGAACCTGTTTACAATGAATTTCTAGAAGTAACATACTCTTTTCTTTTCACTACCCACTTTCTTCTCTGTCCCTCTTGTGAAATACTGGTAATAATGAACAAAATGTACTGTCATGCGTACAGAACTCATTATGCAAATGAGGTAGTGCTTTCCAGAGGCAAGATTTGCTGTGTAAAGTCTTGCCCTGTGACATACCAGTGCTCAAGACTGGTGCTGTGCATCGCAACACTCATACATAGCATGCACAACAATCAGCGTACTCTGCTAAATTTGATCAAACTTCAGTGAAAACTGTAACTGTAACCAGAAAAAAACACGAAAGAAGAATCATCATCATCATCAGGTGCCCTGCCGCATGGCATTGGCGACCATGGACTTCCAACCATTTCTATCTCTTCCAACCATCTCTATCTCTCATTGCCCCTAGCATCTCCCCCACCCTCCTCATCCCTAGCCACTTTGCAAGTCCGTCCTGCATTCTCTCCCTGGGTCTACCTGGTGCTCTCTTTCCCTCCAGCTTTCCCGCCGTGACCAGGTGCTCCAATTCCCCTTTCCTCATAAAATGGCCTATAAATGTTGCTTGTCTTTTCCTAATCTTCCTTATGAGTGATCTACTTGTGTCTGCTTCCATCAAGACTGTCTCGTTTGTTTTCTTTGCTGTCCATGGAACTCTCAACATCCTTCTTAGAAACCACATCTTGGCTGCCTCAATCTTGCTCTGGCTTTGCTTGCTGACTGTCCACGCCTCGCATCCGTACAACAGTATTGGTTCTAATACTTCTATATAACATTCAAGAACTCTCTTTCTGATGTTAATTGATAGGCATTTGTTGGTAAGAATGTTTGTCATCTTCTTGAATGCTGTTTTGGCTTGACCGATTCTGCCAGCTATTTCCGATGTGCATCTGCCATCTGATGAAATGACCGTTCCCAGGTATTTGAACTTATTAACCTGTGTCAAGGTTGTGCCATTTGCTGTTATTTTGCATGAGGGGGTTTCATGTTTTTTACTGATCACCATGACTTCAGTCTTCCTGCTGTTTAGTTCCAACCCCTTATCTTTGCTTTCTATTTCTAGAGCATTCATACGGTTTTGTAGGTCCCTTTCATTTTCTGCAATTAGCACGGTGTCATCTGCATACCGAAAGTTGTTTATCATTTTCCCTCCAACCTCCAACAGATCTGGTGACAAAACACAACCCTGTCTGACTCCTCTTTTGATGTTTTGGAAAGAGCTTATATTGTTATCTATTCTCATTGCAGCTGTTTGTTCCCAGTACATATTCCTGATTATTCGTAGATCTTTTCCATCAACATTGAGTCTCTCCAGTTGGTTGATCAATTCTTCATGTCGTACCCAATCGAAAGCCTTGGTATAGTCAACAGAGCATAAATACAAATCCTTATTCATCTCAATTGACCTCTCTATGATAGTTCTTAGGATGTATATGGCATTAATAGTTACTTTCCCTTCCACTAATCCACACTGTTCTTCTGCTATTTCTCTTTTGATTCTATTCCTTGTCCTCATCATGATTATTCTGAACAGGATTTTTGTTACATGACTCATCAAACTGATTGTGCGATGGAGTTCACATTCTATAGCCCCTGTCTCCTTTGGAAGTGCAGTGAAAATTGATTTTGACATATCTTTGGGGATTTTTCCAGTGTCATAAATTTTATTTAGGAGGACTTATTTTTTCTATGCCAAATTCCTCCAGGGCTTCAATCATCTCTGTAGTAATGTTGTCTGGTTCTGGGGCTTTTCCTGGTTTCATCTTTTTCAGTGCTGCTCTAACTTCATCTTTCATTATGGGTGGTCCTTCAAAGTTCTTTTTTATGTGTTCTTCGTTTCTGTCATCCTCAAAAAGGTCTTTAATGTACTCACTCCATCTGTCCAGTATTTTGTCTTTTTCCATGATAAGATTAAGAAAGAAGAATATGAACACTTATTTAATACAACAAAACAAGACAGGCGCAAATTTTCGGCCAACTTTTTGGTCAAGTGTAAGATTACAAACAAACAAACACTAGATACAAAAAAATTGAGGAAAAGACTGATACTTCCCTGCTGCTGTCTTCAATGTGAGAAAAGGAACTGTAAGCCATTTTTTTATGTATGTATGCTCCGTACAGCCTTGCAGAGTGGCTGAGGACAAAGAGGGTGGAAGAGATGCTTGAGGCAACAAGAGATAGAGACAGATGGAAGTCGATGATCGCCAACGCCATGCAGCAAGGCACCTGATGATGATGATGATGATGATGATGATGATGCTCTGTGTGTGTGTGTGCGCGCGCGTGTGTATTTGTGTGTGTCTGTCTGTGGGCGCGTGTATGTTTCTTTTGGATACTTCATTGACTGAGGCAAAAAGCTGATTGAAAAATTTCATAATGATGATTTATGAAATAGAAATAGGGAATGATTAGAATACAACATCTGAATTCTACCTGGAAGGCAACAAGCAATCAGTGCTGTGTAAGGTACACAGATTTTTCTTTCTTGTTTATCTGCCCAACTATGAACTTCTCCAATGAACACATACCCTTGAATTTCATTGTAGGCAGATTCCACTGTATTAGTTGCTCAAATCTGTAGAGTCAGATTAGGCCTAGCTGTGTGTCATAACCCTACATGTGTGTCAAAATCTATTTTGTGCTAGTGTTGTGTGCATTTGTTTAGAGAGGAAGAGAGGAGTATAATTCGGCATGTGTGTGCGGATAATGGAGACTACATGGCAAAGTTACAATATTTGTTTACAGTCAAAAATGTTCGTCAACATTGAATGTATGCTCTCTTAAAGATCCAGTAACCCTAACCCTACTCCTACCCTGGTTTGGAGTTTGGACTGGGTTATTTTTTTCTTAACGGTTGAGTTTTACTGTATGAAATTAGAGTGTCTGCCTCCAGAGAAAACATTAGTATGGTGCTGCCTTTTTTTCCCTTTGTGTGTCTGTTATTGTTTAGCTAGGGAAGTGGATTTTTTGCCCTCATTTTGCGGAGGACAACACTAATTGCTATATGATCTTTTAATGTGCACCAAGGGCATGCAGTGCATGGAACCTCAGTTTATTGTCTCATCCAAATTTAACCCTCACTCTTGGGTTAGTTAAGTCTGTTTGGAAGAACAAACCAATCCTGAGGGTTTTGTTTAGGATAAGGATAGGGTTAGTATTAGGACCAAATACAGATGGCGTAGTATTAGGACCAAATACAGATGGCGACGTATGCTCTTATAGTCTTAACCATGCACTTCATGATCACTGCATTCAGGCCTACTCGTGAGACGACTGGCATATAGGGAAGAAGTAATGACAGAGTTATCAGGGGTATGCATCTCCATAAATGAGACAAAAATGATGATCAGAGCCTTGTACTGTTGTAGGAAGGTTACTTGTTTTTCAGGTCTTCACCATTTTTATCATGCATGGTGGAATTGGTGGTTTTGAACAACACAAGACAAAAGGAAAGGCATTAGTAAGCTCACATGTACATGATCTTCTAATAGAAGATCTATAACCTTCTTCAGCAAAGCAATGCATGTGACATTATGTTCTCAAGTCCAATTAGCTTATCTTCTTATGTGAGCAACAGTCAAAAGTTTACATGCATAGTATACAGAATATGCATGATAGCTGTATGAACCTATGCACAAGTGTATGGTAGGTTTCTATAAGAACAAGAAAATGCGTCGTCCTCAGAAACAGTTCTATTATCTAGTGGCTGAAGTTGTGGATAGATGTAATGGACCTGAGAAGGTCTCATAATCTTTTTGTCCCATCATTTTTTTTCAGAGATTTTTTTTCTTAATTTTTCAAAAATATACTGATTGATTAATTGATTGATATACTGATTGAATGGTTGATATACTGATTAATTAATTCATTCGGTTATTTATCTTTTAGCATTTCATTTTTCTGGGATGCATGAACATTATTTGACCACACTGTGCAGGCCTAATGTATGCAGGGTGTTTTCATGTTTCTGTAACTCATAGGCCACCAGATACTGACATGACTTACCGGAATTTTAACGTGCATGCTTGATGTTCTGCATGCGTATACACACAAGGGGTTTAGTATTAACAAGTCTGCATGCATGTTGCCCTAGGAGATCAGAAAAACCTCCACCATCAAGCCAGAGGTACTCAAGCAAAATCAAACCCACACCTCCCCTTGGATAGAAAGCTTGCTGTCTGATCCACTTGACTGCTGCACTCATCAAGAGATTGACAGTATTTTTTTCTATTCATTGGTTTCCAGTTTATTTATTCTGTTAATGTATGGGATTTCTTTCACCAGAAAACTACTATCTTTTTTGTACAATGGGAAAAAATACCCTTCAGTGATCATTTCTGCAAACTAAGTCCTTTTTGTATACTATACTGGAAAAGAAGTCCTTTCACGATCATTCTTGAAAATTAGATTCTTTATTAAAGTTTTGCGTTCATGGAAGCTTCTGCAAGTTTTAATATCATTAGGAAAGATCTCACATGCAGTAGATCTTGTGTACAAGTCTCTCATGTGTAGGTTCACACAATGAGGAAAGAAAAAAAGACACATATTGGCCCAGCTCTCGTATCTATCAGGAAATTGTGTCAGATATCATAAACAGTACATGTAAAACTAAAAGGCAGTATGAGATTGCTGATGGGTATGTGTGAAACTAAGAACATGTGTGTAATTTTTGTGAATATTCATATCATAATGGGAAACTACTGTTTTTATATTGGGTTAGCATGTCCTGAACTTCGTAAAATCAGTAATACTGTAACTACTGCCTAGTGTATTTAGAGAGAAACCTCTCTCTCTCTCTCCTCTCATCTCCTCTCCTCCCCCCTCTTTCCACCCTATTTTCTGTCTCTTTCTCAATGTCTCTCTCCTCTCTCTCTCTCTCTCTCTCTCTCTCTCTCTCTCTCTCTCTCTCTCTCTCTCTCTCTCTCTCTCTCTCTCTCTCTCTCTCTCTCTCTCTCTCTCTTGCCTCTAAATTCTAATGCTTAAAATCCACACGCACACACACACAACACACACACACACACACACACACACACACACACACACACACACACACACACACACACACACACAACACACATGGTCACCTTTTTTTAAAAGACAGCTTTTTATTTATTATCATTAATACAAGCAGATTTACTGTATTGTTTGTTTGTCTGGGTTTTAAATTACAAAATTATCTATGCAGTTTCGTTGGATCTCTGTAATATATCTCAGGATGTTACTTGAATGTTTTTTTCTCTGTTTGCAGGATGAAAACTGCCATGCCAGGAAACATTGTCAATTGCATGGTCTGTTGCAGTCTAAAACAAAATGACCACTCTCTCTGGAAACAAGTTTAAAAACTAAGACTTAGTAAGCATCAGCTGCAAAAACTACTGTATGATCCTCAAAGATATTATAGCAGAGATAACATCAAGCCATTGCCATGAATGACCTAATGTGAAAATTGATTTCTTTTTTTAATTGTGGAGATAAACATGAGGTTATTGTAATAAGATCACCCTTTCTGTTCAGAAAAGTAAAAAGAATGGAGAGGTAACTAGCTTGGTTTTTGCAGTCATGGCACAGCATGGAATTCTTACACAAGCTACCAGTACCCCAGGGCAGTCCCATTAGCTCATGTCAACTATCATGCCTCCCTTTTTGTTAACAAAAATTAATGCTGTCTCGAACTAACTTGTTCAGCTGAGTCAAAAAACGAAATCAACTGAACAAAAAACAGCTCATACCAAATGCATAAAACTGATTAAGTAAAAATTAGCCTCATACCAGCCCCTTCAGACCAAAGCATCATCACCTGCAGACATGTCTGGGATGTCAAACACGTCCACCACCACTCTCAAGACAGACGACACCTCTAAAGTGCTGCCAGGTGACAAGACAGGCTTACCACTGGAGATATGGCAGATCATCTTCTCCTACCTCTCCGTCAAAGACCTGTGCTATGTGGCTCGTGTCAGCAAGACCTGGTATGACCTGGCACGCAGTATTGATGTGACTCGCTGGAAGGAGCTGTACTTGGCGTGTCAGGAGTGGCGACATCCATACTGGCCCCTCCACAGCAACCTGGAACCATCATCATGGAAACTGGCCTACCGCAACCAGCACATGTCAACCAAATTCTGGCATCGGTGTGCACAGCAAGCCCACAAGGCTGGTTGCATGACCTTGTTAAAGGTAAGGATAATTCTTATAAAATCGTTTGCACGATATATTTCATGCTAGTGTTCACTTATCACACACATCCACACCCCCTCAGTCAAAGCAAAGAAACAAAAGTACAATGCACACACATATACACAAGCAAATCTGAACCAGACCAAGTCCCATTCCAACAGATCGCCATTTTTTACGTGTCTATATTGAATTATGTATATTGCACAGTATCTGTTCATTAATTGATATGTTTCTCATGGGCATATGTCAGTGTGCTGGACTCTGAAAAGTCAGGGATTCAGGAATAATTCTGCACACATGTCAGGAGGACATGGCCCAAGCATTGTGTATGTATATACACACTCTTCTGTATTTCTTTGTTGTACAAAAGCACATGCGACAGCCATTTGGTTTCTCATACATGCACCTGTATACAGGTATTTCAGGAAAATAAGGAACAGTTTTGAACTTTTGTATTTTTAACAATTGCCTTAATGTTGATGTCAACCCCACACCCAAAACTAAATATTCAGAGCAGAGCTTTTGAACTCGTATGTACCCATGCTTCTCAAATACTGAGTTGTATTAGTGTGCATGTGTGTGTGTGTGTGTAAGTGCATGTGTTAAGTGTATGTGTGTTTAAGTGTGTGTGCATGCGTGCGTGCATGCATGCGTGTATGTGTGTGTTCAGTTTTATTACAATATGGTTTTGTTCTTTCATCCTCATCACTAGTTTTTGTTTTGTTTTTTTGTTTGTTGTTGCTTGGTTGGTTGGTTTTTCTCTTTCATTTTCATTATTCAGTGATTTGTTTATGCATCTGCTGCAGAGAGTCAGGGAACGGCAAACCATACAAGTGGGTCCGGGCTGTCAACATGAGACACTGAAAAGTGCATTTGCTGTCGCCAGTGAATACGACAAGATTTTAGTCCACCCAGGCATATATGATGAGCAGCTTGAAATGTCGTTGAAAACCTCCTTTGAATTGGTGGGTGTTGGTGAACTTGGGAGTGTTATCTTGGTCATCTGCTTGGAGCATGTGGCATTGTCTGGGAGATTTTCCAACCTTGTCCTGCGTGCTCCTTGGTTCACCAACTTCATTTTCAAGGTAATTTTCGTAATGTCTTCGCTTAGCTTGGCGCTTACAGCGGCAATATCATTATTGCCATTATGGTTTACTTATATGATACCAGAGAATGCAGAGAGCAAGTAACTTTTGGGTAACATGGAATATATTATACAAATAGTCCCAGACTTTCAGCCTCAGTTGGTATTCTCTTCATGTAGGCAGAAAGGTATTAACAGTCCAGGGTATTTAATAATAATAATTTTTGTATAATAAACTTGCTATACTGTACATATTGTACATTAAATTTCAAGCATTTACAGAAGAGCAGTTTCCCCATTGGTCTTTTTTTGATTTGTTTTGTTTTGTTTTATATTGGTTTTGGTGATTTCCTGTTAGAAAAAATGAAGAGGTCTTAACACGGAGAACCAGAATCATTTGTGATAATTCTTCTGCAGACATAATGGTGGATGATGGCTTTTATCACAACTGTGACATTTTTGTTTCTTTGCTCAAGTCTTCTGACCAGCACCACAGGTGTCTGTATCTCTCATGCCTGGTTGATGCCAGGATAGATTATGATAGTAAGCATAGAGTACAGCCCTGTCACACCGTTTCAGTCCAAGATGGAACTCCATAGCAGAATGGTTATCATCCTCATTGACATCATCATCATCACATTGTAAAAACTGTTCCAGCTTCTATGACCATTAAGGTGGCGTAGAAAATGAGACGGAAAAAAAAGGATAAGTACAAAGGTAACCTCCCTAAGTGCAGTGATCATGAAGAAAAAATTTTTTTTTAATAAAAAGTTTTTGTTTCCTTTTATTAGTTTTAATGGAACATGAGAGTGATGTAACAAATGATTTAATTTAAATTAAGTGCCCATTTTCAGTCTTTTTCTCCTGCGCCAGTTTTCCTATTTCTTTTTAAAAAGTTATTAAGTAAATCTTAATGATTAAGAATGGGGGCATTTTTCAGTGCAATTTCGATATTTTCAGTAGAAATCTGGAGCCCAAAAATTAGTGTTATCCCACAGCTTTATAAGTCTGTTTTTATTATTTGATAACAGATATTTATAACATGAAGCATAATAATGAGCTGGGATTCTACTTTTTACTGGGTAGCATTAACAGAAAAGAATTTGACAGGATCTGACTGCTTTTATTATCGTTACTATGACAGATCAAGTACAAACAGTTTTAAGATCAGATTCAGAGTATTTTGTGCGATTATATTTAATTAATGTCTCATTGAATGGTTAGTGATAGTGTATTTCACTCTGTCCGCTCGGGCTGCTCCCTGTTCGTGGACGATTTTGTAGTTTAGGCATGTGGAAGCTTCTATGCAGGCGTTCAGCGACGGCTGCAATTGTGTGTAGATAAGATCCAGCAGTGCGCAGAGACAAACAGCTTTACTTTTTCCGCAACCAAAACACAGTGTATTCGCTTTCATAACCTGCGAGAATTCTTTGCTGCTCCAGAAATTCGTCTGGGAAAGTGCATCATTCCAGCAGTAAAAGAAGCTAAATTTCTGGGCTTGATTTTTGATGAAAAGTTGAACTTTCTCAGTCATATCCAACATCTAAAAACATCGTGCCAGAAAGCTCTGAATATTCTTCGAGTTGTAGCTCATACAGACTGGGTGCCGATAAGAAAACGCTGCTACACCTGTACAGAGTTTTAATTCACTCTAAACTGGACTATGGCTGCATAGTATATGGGTCTGCGAGAGCGTCGTACCTAAAGGCACTTGATCCCATTCACCATCAAGGGCTGTGCCTATGTCTTGGTGCATTCAGAACAACCCCTGTGTATAGTTTGTATGCAGAGGCAGGGGAGCCTTCCCTGAGCAACCATAGACTGAAACTAAGTTTAAATTTCCATTCCTGTCTGCAAAGCCCTGGATCTCATTAGCTTTGTCACTTAACCAGGAATCCTGCATTTGTCACAGTATCAGTTGGATAGTGCTGCGAAGGTTCCTTTGTGCATTCTTCTTCACTGTTGACTTTGGGTCATGAAGGTGAGCTCTATGGGCATAACATTAGTCCTCCATTAATTTCTTGATTTCTGTGCAGTTCCCCATCAAACCAGTCTTGTACTTTCTGGCAGAGAATTCAAGGCGCATACGCGCGCGCGCGCACACACACACACACACACACACACACACACACACACACACAACACACACACACACACACACACACACACACACACACACACACACACACACACACACACACACACACACACACACACACATACATGATCAGTTACAGCATTACCAGACTGAAAAGAGTCATAAGTGTGAATCTTCTGTTCTCTGAATGTTTTGAAAGAGATATTTTCCAAGGTAACCTTTTTTTTTGTACATAAGCAGACAGTTGCTTTGTTTTAAAGACACTAGGAGGGAGCTCCATGTTGTTGGGCTGAAATTAGAGAAGCGTTTGTGTGTCTGCTTCACCTTAACATGAGAAGTTATGCCATAGCAATATATTGGTAACCTCGAGGTTGCCAACCTAGACACCAGAATGTGTAAACAATAGAAAGGAAGTAAGTGACAGTAATGTCCCACCTCATCTTTATCACATCTTTCTACATTTTGCTTTGGATTAAAAAGAATTTTTTAAAGGGTATAATCTGTATAGTTCTATCTTTGCTGTCAGCTATTGCTTTTCTGTTTCATGTATGAGGAATGAACTTATATTTTCTATATAATTCCAGCCAATCTTCTAGAACCTTTAGTATGTCATGCTTTGTATTTTTGTGAAATAGATTACTGCTCAAATTAGAGGGATGGGATGGAGGCGGGAGAAATAATCCCTGCTCTGTTCGAGTACCAGTTTGAATTGAATACAGCTCTTGATTTTAACATGGATCCATTAATGATTGGGCTGCCATGTTATGTCATTCCTGTCTTTTGAGACCTTGACTCAGCTATTGAGATCATCAGCATTGGAAAAGGGGTCAGTAAATTGCAGTTGGACAGTGGACATTTGAATCCTTGGTTGTGTGGCCAGGTGAGGTCAGGCTACATGCAGATGGACAACTGTATCATGGAAGACGGCATGATGTGTGTTACCAACCCAGGTGCCTGTCACATCCAGTTTTGCACATTCCGCCATGCCACTGTTATCCTGCAACATGTCAGTGCCAGTATAATCAGGAACTGTGAGTTTTCACAGAGCGACAATGCCAACATCGTTGTTGAGGGTAGGTGCAATAGTTATTCTTGAGTTTAGAGTTTGGTGGACAAACATGTTGAAGCAGCAGTTTGTTCTATTGTATGCAACATTGTACATGCATTGGCACATGTACACACTCATATGTGTGTACACTTGCATACCTGTACGTCCATGTGCACATATGTGTGTGCATGCACATTCACATATGCATGCACATGCACACACTCACTGGCTTGCTCACTCATGCACAGGCATGTATACACATACGCACGTGTGCACGCACACAAATGCGCACGCGCGCACACACACACGCATGCACACTCAGCATGCACGTACACACACACACACACTCAGCATGCACGTACGCACACACACTCTGTGTCTATCTCTCACATGCTTTCTCTGTCTTACGGTATCTCACCCTTTCCGATCAGTTTCTTATTCACAGAGAAGGAAATTGAAATAAGGACAACTGAGTGTTGATACTTTTTCTCTTACATGTTAATGCCTCAGTAAAAGAAGCTTACAACTCATTAGAGTCAGCATCATGGATTCGATTTTATGAACACTTAAATGAAAAGTTTGTGTCTCGAAAAAGAATCAAACTTTCAGTTCAAAATATCTGTAAAAAAAAAAATTGCAGTATTCCTCGCTGTATCATTTGAGATTGATTGTTGCCGTATATTTTCGTATTCAGCTAAACGCTTTGAGACAAAATATTGTAAAAATGTTGAATGTATTTGCGTGAACAATTCACATTGTATCACTGTTTGTTTTATTGCAAAAAGCTTCGTTCCTTCTTACCAAAGATGTTTACACAAGGAAACTGTCTTGAAACACATTTTAAAGAAGTAATATTGGATCAAGTTTTGTTAGTTAAAATTTCAGAATCAGTGGTTCACAGTCCTGTTAATGCTTTACTTTAAGGTTATGAAGGGTTTTTTTGTTGTTGTTGTTGTTGTTGTTGTTGTTGGACAATGTTTCCTTCACATTATTTATATTGTTGTTCTTGTTCCATTTTTCTGTTCGTCCATATCCTTTTTCTTAAGACCTTGCTGTTTCCTTTTACAAATTTTCTGTCTCTTACTCTGGCACCCCCCCCCCCCCCCTTTCATCCTCCACGCCTTTATTTTTGTTGTTTTTTTGTTTGCCACATCTAATATCACTCTTAGTGTAAAGACATTAAATCAAGGAATGATACGACAATACTTCTTCTCTTGTCTGGTATGTTATTTTTCTTCAGTGTGTTTTGACTTTATGTATGGTGTCTATTTTTTACTTTATTGCTATGATTGTTTCCTTTATTGGAATAATTTCTTCGACATTTGTTTATATAATTTACACAGGTTACCCCAAAGAAGAGAAATGCTGGGCCTACCCTCATCTTTGCCAGCAGATGGACATTGTGTTCCGCCACAAACGGTCCCCAGACCATCCTCATCCACTGAAAGCAACAGAAAGCACCACATCCACCCTGCATTCCACTCACACTGGCAAATCCTTCAATGCCTCCTCCGCCCGAACTGTGGACACCATGTCACGAGGACGGGCTGGTAGCCACGATGCAGACATGGAGGGGATGAAAACTGGTGTGAACAATGCTAACAGCCAAACAAATTATGGTGCTTGGAATAAACTAGGCATGAATAATGTTGTGAACAGCCATGGGGGAGCCAACGGACTGCACGGATCTCACATTTGTGCCATGGATAGTAATGCCGACAGGCAGCTGAACACAGGCCATGTAAGCACTGTCAGTGTGAACAGAGTTGGTGCCACTAGCTGTAGTAATGGTGCTTCTGCTGATCCACGTTCTTGGAACGGTGCCAAAATGCTCCCTGCAGGTGTCAGCCCCCCTCAACAACATTGTGATATGTATACATCTGAGCACCAAGCTGGACAACACACACAACAAACAGTTCTCTGCAAAAACAGTCCAGGGGCAGCTTGCTGCCTTGAACATAAGGAAAATAAAGATGTTGATGATGAATGGTTGGAAATTATTGATGAGAGAAAAGCCTGGCAGATTGATAGTGATGACAAAAAAGACAAGGATGTAAGTAACCAGCCACACCCACAGTGTATACGTAATGAGAAGAAAATCTTTCAAAATGATGTTCCAGGAGTTAAACCATACGAGTATGTGGGGACAGGTGTCACTTCATGCAATGGTCAGGATGCTGGAACTGTTTGTGAAAATAGTCAGATTCATGAACGTGGTGCACATAACTGGCTTGGGGTGGAAGGGAGTAGTAATAATGATAAAACAGCCACCTATGCAACTGCAGATAAAAAAGGTCATCATTGTGCCAAAAACTCCAGTCATGCAAAGCAGAATAATGAACAATACAAAACAGATAGCACAGAACGGTGTGATCTTCTAAACTCCAAACAACCAAATCTAGCAACAACCTGTATCGTGTTCCCTTCTCCCCCACAGGCCTTTCACTCCTCAGAGATGCCAAAATCTGAGGGAGAGAGTTTAACTCAGGGAATGACTTTGCACCAAAGTGCAGGGGAAGGAATCTTCAACGCAGACATGTTCCCACAGAACCTGCCTCCCCTCAACAGTAACACTGCTCGCTATCACTACCATGACCCTCCCCTCCTTCAGAACCCTCACCCCCACACCCCACGTGTGGAACTTCAGCAAGCTGGTAGGGGTGCACATCCAGAGTATGGGGTTGGGGAGAACTCCTTGCAAGGTCTTGAACAGCATCTGCCAGCTGATCATGTGGTGCCGGGGGAAGGGGAGGCTGCAGAGCGGAGGTCGCAGAGGTCATTCCACAGCAGCAGGAATGGAGAGACTAGCAGCGAAGAGGACGATGACCTGTCCATTCTGGATGAACTAGAGGCTGCGGCTTCAAGCAGTGGAGGTGGGGGATGTTTTCATTCCTATGTTTCTGTAATAGTTCATGTTCCTTCATTTTGTCTTTTGTTGGTTAGAACTTCCTGTTGGAAGATGGATAATGTACTATAAAGTTATCAGGTTTGTAAAAAAAAAAAAAACATTGGTGCTGATAGAAACCTTAGATTTCCCAAACTCAACATAGCAGGTTACAGGGTTTTAATTGGCCAACAATCAACTGTGATGCAGCATGGAAAAACCCAGTTAAACACACTGCCAGCCAGTCATAGCTATGGCTGGAAGTAGCTGACTAGGGTCAAAATTGGGTCAACTTTCCATATTGCAGGTTTTTAATCCTTTGACTCCCACATCCTATTCACCAGCTGCAGAAACTTAACCATTTGACTCCCTCACCTTATCTGCCAGCTTCCTGTTTGTTTTTTTTTTGGGGGGGGTTGTTTGTTTTTTTTGTTTGTTTGTTTTTGTTTTGCTAGCATAGTTGGCAGTCCAGGATGCTGGTGGATAGGGTGTGGGAGTCAAAGGATTAACATCTCATCTTCAATTTCCTGAAGTTTTATTATATGAAAGCACCATAAAAAAAAAAATTATTGAAAAAATTTTTTTTTTGATGACAGTGATAATGATAACATTTGTATGGCACCAAATCTTGTATAAATCAAATCAAAGCACACTCATCATTCACCAAAACATTCACTCACAGTGACAGAATCTCAGGGGTACAAAACACACACAAACCAGGAGGGGGAAGACAGAAGGGGAGTAGAATGAAAGAGTGAGCACATAGAGGGGGAAAGGTATTGCTCGACAAAAAGGTGTGTGTTAAGTTGGACTTAAAGGAAACAGGGTATGTGACTGTTATATAGACAAGGGATCCATTTGTATGGATCAGACACAGAGCATATTACTTCTCTTGTCAAAAACATACAGAGTTCAAATGTTTCTAAAAACAGAAAACTAGAAAAGATGAACTAATTGTAGTAATTCTGTTTTTGGCTTGTTAATTCATAAAACTTTGAATTTTTAAGAAGAGTCAAGAACTCAGAAATGAAAAAAAAAAGTATTTTAGTCCGATTTTGCCATGATGGGTCACAAATACACAAAATTCCAGCATTGTTATTGTAACTTATCATATATAAAGATTGTAGTTTCATAGTAGTAAATAGTGTAAACAATTACACTATTTATTTAGATGATACAGGAACTGAGGAAGGAAGCTTTTAAACCCTTGAGGTTCTGTGTCCAGTAAATACTCAGCACAAAGAATTATAGCAACAAGGGAGTTTCTCCTGGCTCAGTAATATAGAAAAATCCAGTTTGCTAGGTTTAGAACTGCAAACAGACAGAAGAAAAAGCTGACACTGTATCGTGGTATTGTAGCAATTTTCTGGGAGAATAGCCCTGCTGAGCAGAATCAGAGGCACTTGGGCATGCAGTGTGAATGAGTCAAAATACAGATGACACATAATATCAAGTGGTCTCCCTTTTAGATGCCCTGTCTGTTCTCCCCCTCCTGACCAAGGCCTTCCTGCAAGACCCCACCTGACCAAGGCCTTCCTGCAAGACCCCACTGCAAGACCCCACCTGACCAAGGCCTTCCTGCAAGACCCCACCTGACCAAGGCCTTCCTGCAAGACCCCACCTGACCCAGGCCTTCCTGCAAGACCCCACTGCAAGACCCCACCTGACCAAGGCCTTCCTGCAAGACCCCTCCTGACCAAGGCTGTCCTGCAAGACCCCACCTGACCAAGGCCTTCCTGCAAGACCCCCCTGACCAAGGCCTTCCTGCAAGACCCCCCTAACCAAGGCCTTCCTGCAAGACCCCACCTAACCAAGGCCTTCCTGCAAGACCCCACCTGACCAAGGCCGTCCTGCAAGACCCCACCTGACCAAGGCCTTCCTGCAAGTTCCTGCAAGACCCCACCTGACCAAGGCCGTCCTGCAAGACCCCACCTGACCAAGGCCTTCCTGCAATACCCCACCTTACCAAGGCCGTCCTGCAAGACCCCACCTGACCAAGGCCATCCTGCAAGACCCCACCTGACCAAGGCCGTCCTGCAAGACCCCACCTGACCAAGGCCGTCCTGCAAGACCCCACCTGACCAAGGCCGTCCTGCAAGACCCCACCTGACCAAGGCCGTCCTGCAAGACCCCACCTGACCAAGGCCTTCCTGCAAGACCCCACCTGACCAAGGCCTTCCTGCAAGACCCCACCTGACCAAGGCCTTCCTGCAAGACCCCACCTGACCAAGGCCATCCTGCAAGACCCCACCTGACCAAGGCCTTCCTGCAAGACCCCACCTGACCAAGGCCGTCCTGCAAGACCCCACCTGACCAAGGCTGTCCTGCAAGTCAGAAGAACCAGAACAGAAAAGTAACCCTCCATTTGATCCCCACTCACTGTGGATTACCAGGAAACAAGTCGGTAGATGAGCTTCGAAAAAAAAAAACCCAGAAAGGAACCATACAACAGCATCCATTACAGCAAGAAGAGAAGGATCATCAGATAACCACTTAAACCACAGGCAGAAAGGGATGACTACCATCTTCAGTCCAGTAAGTGGTCCTGAACAGCTTCTGCACAGCCACAACCAGCCAAGTGGCCATATATTGCACCAAGCACATATGAAATTTATTGCAAGTATGAAAATGCCATCTTGAGAAAGTGAAAGTGAAACTCAGCCACAAGTTCAAACTGATCTCTCACCAGCCTACCCTGCAGTCAAACAGCTGAACATTTATTTCAGCAATAACACATCTGTTAAATGGAGTGACAGGAAACATGGCTGACTACAACTTCTCTGACCATCAAGCTCCATGGTAGTCAGCAGGAACAGAAAAAAACGGCTACATTCATCACCACATGTGGCCTGAACATGTACATGATGAATGAAAGAAGGAACAACAATCTGAATTTTTTTTAGTCCATATCAATGAAAAATGATTTTGTGTAATACAGTATAACACTGCAAATAACTAAGTAAGTGATAGTGGTGGTAGTAAGTAATGATAATAGTAGTAGTAGAAGTTCAAGTAGTAGCAGTGGCAAAATAATGTACCTTTTTGTTGTTGTTATTATTGATGTCATAATCATCATTATCCTTGATGTTACACACTGAGGACATTTTCAGCTGTAAAATTTCAGGCTCAGACCGTGGCAACAACAGTTCCAGTTCCAGCGAAGAGGACTCAGAAGTAGAAGAGTTTTACCATGCCAATTCTGAGTATGACAGCTCTGATGCAGAAGAATCGGTAATCATGTTGCCCCACCTGAGACAGAAACATCTGGATGCGTCGGTCTCTGCTAATGCTGTCAATGCTGATGTAGATTCCATTTGTAGTCAGACTTCACCCCCCATCACCCTTAGGTATGTGAAAACTCGTCTGTTGTCACTTTCATATGTGTTTGATTGATTTGTCACACTAGGTATGTTTGAGTTTTTTACGTCATGAAGCCTTGAGTGGGCGGTCAGGGTGATAGCCTTTTGGATGATAATTGATATGGAAAATTAATGTTTGATTTGCAGCATTGCATTCAGTACTCATAAAAACCTAACTCAACAAGGGGATGACCATGATAATGATAAAGGTCTGTAAAGTTTCTTCTCTCACAGATAAACAACAATACATGGAAGGCAGAAGAAAAGTGGTGCTGCTTTTCTGAACTTTGCTTCCCTCAGGTGAGCAGTCAAAATTTCACACATTAAGTCCATTGTGACCAACAACAAAAATAAATATCACACACACAAAATTTGTCCTTAGTTATGTCAAAGCTCAAGCTCATCATTGGAACTTTTCACCCATTTTGCACAAAGTATATGCCTGGGTTATAGCTTATGCCATGATCACTTTGGATCTTTTTCTGTCTTAGGGCATTTACAGCACTAGTGCATGATAACATCAGGGGAATATACAGTGATATACTCTGGTGGTAATTCACATGAAAGAGGAGTAGGCATCATAATGGACAAAGACAAATCCAAAGCAGTTAAGGGATACTGGGCAGTGTCCGACAGAGTTTTACTGGTCAAATTCGGAGGCAAACCTTTTGATATCAACATCATACAGGTGTATGCACCAACATCCGCAAGTACTCAGGAAGACATCGACAACTTCTATGAAGTTTTAGAGATGGCCAAGGTCCAATGTAAATCACAAGAAGTTACAGTCATAATGGGAGATTTTAATGCTAAAGTGGGACAGGATAGGGTGGAGGATATAGTTGGACCTCATGGCCTTGGTACACAAAATGAAAGAGGGGGGAAGCTTGTAGAATGGGCACAGATGAATGAGTTCATAGTAGGAAACACCTGGTTTGAGCAGCCTCACAGAAGAAAATGGACTTGGATGAGTCCAGGAGATAATACCAAAAATCAAATTAACTACATCCTACATAACTACATCCTGATCAACAAAAGATTTAGAAATTCTTTACTGTCAGCAAAAACACTACCAGGCGCAGACTGCAACAGTGACCACAATCCGGTAGTGGGAAGGTTTAGGCTGAAATTGAGGAAAAGGAAACAGACCAAAAGCAACATCAAACTAAACCTTGGACTCTTAAAGTCGGATGAAATGATACGTCAAAAATTTAATGTACATGTTCAAAACAAATTCAGTGTTCTGGAAGACGTTGGTGACAGTGAGGAACAATGGACAAAGTTCAGAAGTTCTATAAATGAAGCTTGTGAAGAAATCCCTAAGGCAAATAGAAAAGCAAAAAAGAGCTGGATGACTAATGAAATTTTGGGCCTGATGGAGGAAAGGAGGAAGGCAAAGAGAAACGAGGAGATATACAGGAAGATAAACAAAGAAATCAGGTATAGGTGCAATGAAGCTAAGGAAGCTTGGCTGAACACAAAATGCAAAGAGATAGAAGAACGACACAAAATGGATCCTCAGGGTATGTACAGACGAATTGAAGAAATTGTCCACAGGAAAAATATATGCACATCAACTGGTTGCTTAAAATCGAAAGATGGCACGCTTATCATGGAAAAAGACAAAATATTAGACAGGTGGGGAGAGTACATTAAAGACCTTTTTGAGGATGACAGAAACGAAGAACACATTATTAAAAAGAACTTTGAAGGACCACCCATAATGAAAGATGAAGTTAGAGCAGCACTAAAAAAGATGAAACCAGGAAAAGCCCCAGGACCAGACAACATTACTACAGAGATGATTGAAGCCCTGGAGGAATTTGGCATAGAAAAAATAACGGTCCTCCTAAATGAAATTTATGACACTGGAAAAATCCCCAAAGATATGTCAAAATCAATTTTCATTGCACTTCCAAAGAAGACAGGGGCTATAGAATGTGAACTCCATCGCACAATCAGTTTGATGAGTCATGTAACAAAAATCCTGTTAAGAATAATCATGATGAGGACAAGGAATAGAATCAAAAGAAAATAGCAGAACAGTGTGGATTTGTGGAGGGGAAAGGAACTATTAATGCCATATACATCCTAAGAACTATCATAGACTGATAGAGAGGTCAATTGAGATGAATAAGGATTTGTATTTATGCTTTGTTGACTATATCAAGGCTTTCGATCGGGTACAACATGATGAATTGATCAACCAACTGGTGAGACTCAGTGTCGATGGAAAAGATCTACGAATAATCAGGAATATGTACTGGGAACAAACAGCTGCAATGAGAATAGAAAACAATATAAGCTCTTTCCAAAACATGAAAAGAGGAGTCAGACAGGGTTGTGTTTTGTCACCAGATCTGTTTTCACTATATAGCAAAAACATCATGAGAAACCTAGAAGAAGACCCTGGATTAAAGGTTGGAGGGAAAATGATAAACAACATTCGGTACGCAGAAGACACCGTGCTAATTGCAGAAAATGAAAGGGACCTACAAAACCTTGTGAATATACTAGAAACAGAAAGCAAAGGTAAGGGGTTGGAACTAAACAGCAGGAAGACTGAAGTCATGGTGATCAGTAAAAAACATGAAATCCCCTCATGCAAAATAACAGCAAATGGCACAACCTTGACACAGGTTAATAAGTTCAAATACCTGGGAACGGTCATTTCATCAGACGGCAGATGCACATCGGAAATAGCTGGCAGAATCGGCCAAGCCAAAACAGCATTCAAGAAGATGACAAGCATTCTTACCAACAAATGCCTATCAATTCACATCAGAAAGAGAGTCCTTGCATATTATATAGAACCAAAATACTGTTGTACGGATGCGAGGCGTGGACAGTCAGCAAGCAAAGCCAGAGCAAGATCGAGGCAGCCGAGATGTGGTTTCTCAGAAGAATGTTGAGAGTTCCATGGACAGCAAAGAAAACAAATGAGACAGTCTTGATGGAAGCAGACACAAGTAGATCACTCATAAGGAAGATTAGGAAAAGACAAGCAACATTTATAGGCCATTTTATGAGGAAGGGGGATTTGGAGCACCTGGTCACAACGGGAAAACTGGAGGGAAAGAGAGCACCAGGTAGACCCAGGGAGAGAATGCTGGACGGACTTGCAGGGTGGCTGGGGATGAAGAAGGTAGGGGAGATGCTGGGGGCAACAAGAGATAGAGATGGTTGGAAGTCCATGGTCGCCAACGCCATGCGGCAGGGCACCTGATGATGATGATGATGAGTGCATATGGTATTTATTCCAAGCACAGAGAAGCTGCCTTGAGAAAACTGAAAACTGAAACTGAGATCTTAGTTGCATTGACCCTTTGACTCCCACACACTATTCACTAACTGCAGAAACTTAACCCTTTGAATCCCTCACTTGTCCACCAGCTGCAGGAAGCTAGTGGATATGATGCAGGAATCAAAGGGTTACGTTTTTGCCTTGATAGTGTGGTTTACAGTGCAGGAGGCTGGTGGACATGGTACAAAAGTCAAAAGGTTAAAGCTTGTTACCTGTTGTTTTCAATTAGATTTAGAATCAGGTACGTATATATCATCCATCTCTGATATTATATCTCATTATCCAGCCCTCTCAGGTATGTTACACTCTTCATCTTTCAGTGGTAACTGTTAATCATAGCCAGTCCCTAAAATTATGGGTCAAGTAGTAATCCAACAAGTTGAGTATGATTTTGTGTGTGGTGTCCCTGCTGAAATTTATTTCAGCAGGACCTATAGGCAGCAGAGGGGAACTGCTGTGTCAGTATGTTACGTCTGTTAGCTCTGGAGAAACAGCATCATCAGCTTCAACTCCAACTACAGACTGGACAAATCATAGCTTCCATCTTCCTCTATGGATGTGAAATTTGGACACTGCTTGCTGATGAGAGATTAGAGAACTCATGCATTTGATACCAAGCGCTTGAGGGTGGACTAATTCTTGATATTGTCGTAGCATGAATTGAACAGAAATAGGAAATAATAAAGATGTAACTCAAGCAATACAGTTGACTTCGACTGTTGTTGTTCTTTGACAGCACCTCACAGGACGAAGGAGTGCTGTCACATGTGCACAAAGTGCGAGGCTGTCTGATTCATCAGTGCCGCATGATGCACAGCAAGGGAGGGGTCATGATCAGTCTCCAAGGTCACGCCCTTGTCTCTGGCTGTGACATCAGCAATGTCAGCTATGGCATCCGCTGCATTCAGAACGCCAGGGTCAGTGTCACTGTTGTAGATTTGAGTTTTGTTTATGTTTGTTTAATTGTTTATTTTGGGTTTTTTGTTGTTGTTGTTTGGGGGTGGGAGGATTGTGGGGTATTATGTGTGGAGCTGAGTAAACAAGACAAAGAAAAAAGAGAGAGGGTGATCTGTGGCTTATACTTTTTGTGGTGGTAGTAGGATGTGTGAGCAAATGTGATATGACAGATAGTTTTAGATCCACTGCATTCAGAACACCAGGGTTAGTTGTATTTTGAATTTTGTTGCTACTGTGTAAGTGCTTTGTTTGTTTGAGAATTTGTGTGATGTTGTCCAGTTTTCTCTGTCTGTGTCCTCTCCCTGTGTATTTGTGTGTGAGTGAGAGAAAGAGAGAGAGAATTTTTGTGGTAAAAGGAACATGGCATTCAGGAAGATTGTCATAATCTGATTCAATATTTGCAGTTTGTTGGAAAAGGAACGTATGTTAATTTCTGATTAATATCATGAGCACTTTTATTGTTATGGAGATGGGAGTTATCAGAAGTTACAGCTGTAATTTTTCAATTTCTTTGGAAATGTTTTCAGTTTGCAATGTAATCAAGAGCATAAGCAGTGCAGGGTTTTTGGTTGACAGGTTGTGGTGATTAAAAACAGAATCCATCACTGTCAGACTTCAGGACTTTTCATGCGGTTGGCAGCTTCTGGTCTCATAGCAGGTTAGAGGCCAGAGGGAATGAAAGCAAGGAAGATGTGCATGTGTGTTTGTGTGTGTGTAGTACGTGTGTGTGTGTGTGAGTGCATGTGTGTGTCGCTTTGCATGTGTGTTTGTGTATGCATGTGCATGCATATGCAAAACTAGTTACATTTGTGATTTCCCACCTAATTGGTAAAATTCTTTGTTTTGTTTTTGTGTGTATTTTTTATTGCAGCTTTTTTTTGGGGGGGGGGGGGGGGGGGGGTGCATTTTTGCTTTACTATTTAATTTATGAGGCTTTTGTATTTTCATCAGAAAAGTTCTCTGAGTACATGCTTCTGTATAAAATTAGTTGAACTTGTTATTCAAGAGAAGGAGAGATACTAATAACTGTATGATAAACTCATTCTGAGAACCTGCTGTTTGAGACAGAGAGAGGGTGAGATAATGTTTCTGTGATAAGGGTATGCTCATAATTTGAGGTGAATTTTTTACAGTTGTCTCTCTTTTCTTTCAGGCAATGACATCCACTCCAACAACGAAGCCGGAGTTGACATCAGGAAAAATGCTGATCCTATTGTTCAGGTATATGACCTTATCTTATCATGCCAGTTGCTTACTGACAGCGCAGGGTTGAAGGTTCGACCCTTAGATAGGCCACAGTCTGGTTGGTTCTGATGATAGAACCGTGGACTTGAAATCTGATGTTTCAAGTTCAGTCCTAGCCTGCAACATAAAGACTGATCAGTTAGCTGCCCTTTCTGATGCTCCAGTTATTCTGGTGGTGTCATTGTTGCTTAGGTCCCATTCATCTCCCCATATCAGTACCTTCACAGCACATAGGCTTAGTAATTACTGGCAGATTTGGAATGAGCGCATATGGACTTGACTGAGTGCAGTGATTCCCTCTTGAACAAACTCTAAACTCTTTGAGTTCAGTGATACTTGTAACTCTCAAGGCTGGTATTTGTCTCTTCTCCCCTTCTTCCCCCTTCCACTTCTGCCCTCAACAGATGTCCCTCTGCCTTTCAGTTGGGATAGAAAGAGACAAGCTTGTCATACAAGATACAGGTACAACCTGAGATGCCTTGGGTTCATCTTATCAGTCAGTATTTGAATGTGTATGAAATACCATTGTGTATTGGACCATTGGTTAGATGAGACATATTAGTGGGTAGAGAGAGCCTTTTTTTTTTGCTGACAAGTCAGTCATCATTCATCAGAGGGGAGAAGGGGGGTTTTGCGGATTTGTATAATTTTGAAAAAGGCTTGAAATCTACCTTGCTGTTTTGGGGACACCTTATTGGGTTGCTGGTATGAGTAAGGTGTGATAAATATCCGCCCGCCCGCGCATGCACGCACACACGCACACACACACACGCATGCACGCACACGCGCGCGCGCGCGAAGTCAGTGAGGTAATATTTTCCTAAAGTAAATGATGCCATTTGGTTAGGTATATCATAAAAGATTTTACCATTTTAGGGTCAGAATGTCAGTAAGTTTATCAAGCTTTGTTTCTGTCATTCCTTTTTACTTCTGAGGTACTTGCTTTAAAGATGTTGATTACAGAGTCATGAAGTAATAGCTGGGCTTTTCTATGGCTCAGGTAGTGGGTTTTGCATTAAATTGTGCTATGTAAATGTTGTTGTTGCACACGTAAGTCATGATGGTCATGTATGTCCAGACATTTTATAGTGTCTTGGGCTTTAACTTATCAGTGGAGATACGAGTTAACTAGAAACACCCAAGGGTGCCGGATGGGACCCAAAGCAACAATACCTCACCACTGATGGGTTAATTACCTCCCAACTCCAGATGCTACAACGGTAGCCATTTACCAAGTAGAGGGTGCATTTGGAAATGCTTTAGACCTATTAGCCTTAGACATATCAGTCATTATGAGTACTTATTGAATACCAGTTAACATTACCTATTGGTTTCATGAGTGGTATGAGCTCTTAAGAGTCTGTGGTCCATAGGATCAGGAAAAGTGTGTAAATTATGTCCATACAATATTTATCTGAGGGTGTTTTACTTAATTTAAACTATTAATCCCAGCCCACCCCTCCACACTCATTCACTTTTCCAGCTGTGTGTTCCATTCAATTCATAATGTCAGCACAGTTTTGTCTACAGTACAAATTCATTACAGTATGAATGATCTGATACAGCACAACCGTATCCATCATGGCAAGAGGTCAGGCGTGGTGGTGCTTGGCAGTGGACGTGGTCAGATCCGTAACAACAACATCTACGGCAACACAGAGGCTGGCATCTACATCCTGTACGGGGGCAACCCCACTGTCAGGTGAGATGAATGTGATTTCCAACTTAATACTTTTTTCCCCAGTCTTACAGCAATTTCTTGCTACTCATTACACGAAACAAACAGAGAGAAAAAAACCACAAAGCGTGAGACATGATTTAGATATGAATTGTGACTTTATATACATTCCAGTGGCTTATGCGCTGTACCAAAAGTGAGAGACAAAGGCAGACACATGTAAGTAAATATTTGCAACCCTTGATAATAACAGCAGTAATATAATAACAATCTGGGAGATGACGGGTGCAGTAGTCAAGCGAGTAAATGTCAGACTTCCAGTCAGAAGGTTTGGGGTTCGATCTTGCCTGAGTACCTCCCATCTGATGGGTAAAGATGGCGATTTTCCTGATCTCACAGGTCCGCATATGCACGGACTAGTTGGTGCCTAAGCCCTCATCATGTGTATACACACACAGAGTGTCAAGTATGCATGTCAAAGGTCCAGTATGTTATGTCAGCATCTGTTGGCTTTTGGAAAGATAACCCCAGTGCAGCAACATATCCCCTGCACTGTGTGGGCAAAACAACATTCATCCACATGTCTGAAAAAATCAGAGCGCTACTGTTATCCTATCAGTGTTAGATGTTTCTGTGTGGTTGTGATATCAGGTTCATTTCTAAGACAGTTGATGAAAGGGTAAACAGAGACAAGCTGTGGAGAGTGCTGAAACTGAATAACATCAATGGCCAACTTCTAGATTACATCCAAGGGTATATACAAACAGTAAGAGTGCAGTCCGCACAGCAGACTGATTTGAAGTCACATCTGGAGTGAGACATGATTGTGTCCTTTCACACATTGTTTATAATCTTCATGGACAATAAACAATCTTCATGGACAATAAACAATCTTCATGACAATTTCACGAGAGAAGCAAATCCAGACCCAGAATCTTTGAACGATATGTGATCAGAGTGTAGCACCCTAAAAGAGACAGATAGCAGGAATGCCAGCACCTAAATGTCACATGGGAAAACATCATCATCCCTCATGTGCCCTGCCACATGGCATTGGTGATCATGGCTCTCCATACAAATCTTATCTTTTGTCACTGCAAGTACATCTCCTAACTTCTTTGTCTTCATCCACTCCTTAAGTCCGTCCAGTATTTTCTCCCTGGGTCTGCCTGGTGCTCTTTTTCCCTCCAGATTTCCTGATGTGACTAGGTGCTCTAATTTTTCTCACTTCATAAAGTGTCCTATAAATGTTGTTTGTCTGTTCCTAATCTTTTTAGTTAATGTTTTGTGTGTGTGTGTGTGTATGTATGTTTGTGTTTGGCTCTTTCAAGACTCTCATTTGTTTTCTTTGCTGTCCATGGAATCTCTTAACATTCTTCTTAGAAACCACTTTTCAGCTGCCTCAATCTTGTTCTGACCTTGCGTGTTGACTGTCCACACTTCACATCCACACAACAGTATCGGTTCTATATAATAATAAAGAACTCCAGTCTTCCTGATGTTATTTGATAGGCATTTGTTAGTAGGAACATTTTTCATTTTCTTGAATGCTGTTTTAGTTTGGCCAATTCTGCTGACTATTTCTAATGTGCATTTGCTGTCTGCTGAGATAAGTATTCCTAGATATTTAAACTTATCAACTTGTCTTAATGTTGTGCCATTTGCTGTTATTTCGCTTGAGGGGATTTCTCGTTTTTTGATTACCATGACTTCAGTCTTCTTGCTATTTAGCTCCAGCCCTTTATTTCTGCTTTCTGCTTCTGTTATATTCACCAGATTTTGTAAGTATTTTTTATTTTCTGCAATTAGAATGGTGTCATCTGCTTAACGAAGATTGTTTAACATTCGTCTTCCAACCGTTATCCCAGGGCATTCTTGTAGATTTCTCATGATGGTTTCGCTGTAAAGTGAAAACAAATCTGGTGACAGAACACATCCCTGCCTAACCCTTTTTTTGATAATTTGGAAAGAGCTTATATCATTTTCTGCTTCCCATCAACATTGAGCCTTTCTAGTTGGTTGATAAATACTTGATGTTTTACCCGATCAAAAGCCTTGGTATAATCAACAAAATATAAGTACACTCCTTATTCAGCTCAGTTGATGTTTCTGTGAGAATTCTTAGAATTTATAGGATGTATATGGCATTAATATTTTCTTAATAAAATCTTTGTTACATGACTCATCAAGCTGACTGTACAATGGATTTAACATTCTGTAGCCCTTGCTCTCTTTGGAAGTGTAATGAAAATTGATTTTGATACATCTTTAGGGATTTACTGGTGTCATAAATTTCATTTAGGACTGTTACTTTTTCAATACCAAATTCATCTAGAGCCTCAGTCATTTCAGTAGTAATATGTTTGGTCCTGGGACTTTTCCCTGTTTCATTTTTTTTAACACTGCTCAAACTTCATCTTTCATTAGTGGTGGTCCTTCAGCATTTTTTCTTATAATGTGTTCTTCCTTTCTGTCATCATTGAAAAGGTCATTAATGTACTCTCCTCGTCTATCTAATTGTGTGAAAACAAAAGAAGGAAAATCAGCACCGCAGAACTAGAATGATGAAGATCATCAAAATATCTGGCAACCTTACCATCAACATCACTGGCACTAAACATTCAACCTTACCATCATCATCACTGGCACTAAACATTGAACCTTACATCAACATCACTGGCACTAAACATTCAACCTTACATCAACATCACTGGCACTAAACATTCAACCTTACATCAACATCACTGGCACTAAACATTCAACCTTACCATCATCATCACTGGCACTAAACATTGAACCTTACATCAACATCACTGGCACTAAACATTGAACCTTACATCAACATCACTGGCACTAAACATTCAACCTTACATCAACATCACTGGCACTAAACATTCAACCTTACCATCATCATCACTGGCACTAAACATTGAACCTTACATCAACATCACTGGCACTAAACATTCAACCTTACATCAACATCACTGGCACTAAACATTGAACCTTACATCAACATCACTGGCACTAAACATTGAACCTTACATCAACATCACTGGCACTAAACATTCAACCTTACATCAACATCACTGGCACTAAACATTCAACCTTACATCAACATCACTGGCACTAAACATTCAATCTTACATCTTCATCATCACTGGCTTTAAACATTCAACCTTACATCAACATCACCGGCACAAACAAATGAATTAATTTAGATACCTTGGCAGCATTTTCATAGAAGACAAAAGACTTTTGAAAGAGATTTCAACCAGAATCCAGAAAGCAGACAATGTCAGCTATCAATTTCAGATAATAACATCCACACTGTTGGCCCCCCTATGTCACCTCAGCACAAGTATAAGATGATCTGGCATGCCATGCTCCCACATTAGCCATGACAAAAGAGCGTTACCCTCAGGTGACATGGATATGTGTATACACCAGTGAGTCATCCATCAGTGCCGTGACCAACAGTGGTACCATTATCTTCTGTTTCCTGAGGCTTCAGTGGGACCATTATGTTTTATTTCCCGAGGTTAAAGTGCCAGAGACACTATGGGCCAATCCAGAGCAGAAACGGGTGCGCTCATTCTGGTCATCACCATGCTTCAGACAAAGGTGACATGCTATCAAGTGGTCTTTTTCCTGAGATGTCATCTCTCTTCTCCGGGTCTTGAAAATGACAAGCTTTACCACCTGATCAGGGCTTTCCAGCGAGTCAGAGAAGCCAGAAGAGTGGTCCTACAGTGAGTCCTGCACACTTAAGATAAGCGAGGTGGTGAAAAGAAGAGCCCAGGACTAGACAACATCGTCTGCTACAGTCAGAAGAGGAACATTGTCAGGTCTCCTTGAACCACGGACAGAAAGGGATGACTCTCACATGTCATTCAGAGAGCAGTATCAGCCACAAATGGCTCGGTGCACACATAAACAGCAAGTTCAAACTGATACCTTTACCAGATTGCCCCTGTGATCAAGAAGATCAGACAGCTGAACATATACATGCAGTGATAGCACCATTATCAAGTGGAACGATGTGAGGCCAGCCACAACTCTGCTGCTCACCAAGTTTCATGGCATATTACAGGAACTGGTAAAAATGGCCACATTTATTGCCAGGTGTGGGCTAACCACATACGCCACAAACAGACAAAGAAGCAGCTATCAACTTGCCCCACTCTCAGAACACCTCAGCATTCTCATTGAAACAAAAGCTGAGCTCATCAGTTTTATTTTCATCCCAACTTTGACATACCAGTGCTAGACATGAATTCTGACCAAGCCCCTGAAGTAGAAAGTTACCACCTGTTGAATGTGTTCTTTGAAAAAGGTTGTTAGACTTTGCATAATCAGAAACATCAGAGAAATGATGGGAAGCAGTACCAGTCCACCAGTTTAGTAATTAGTAGTGAATTAAGTAGTTTGGTTGTCTGACCAGAATTCAAACCCAATAACTGGCTTAACAAACATAAAACAAAAATGTAAGTGGATTGAAATAAGAAGAAAACCAAGGAAAACCTGGATCTTCAGAGACCTTCACATCAGGTGGCATTTCTCCTTATCAGGCCTTCGAGCTTGCTGATGATTCCGTACAACACTATGGATATTTTTGTAATTGTTTTTCATTCCCTTTTCACAATACCAAAGACAAGTTAATAAAACCATAGTGAATTAAACTGAAGAACAGATCTGTCATTGTGAATTGAACTGAAGAACAGATCTGTCATTGTGAATTGAACTGAAAAACAGATCTGTCAGTGAATTGAACAGAAGAACAGATCTGTCATTGTGAATTGAACTGAAAAACAGATCTGTCAAAGTGAATTGAACAGAAGAATAGATCTATCATAGTGAATTGAACTGAAAAACAGATCTGTCAAAGTGAATTGAACAGAAGAACAGATCTGTCATTGTGAATTGAACAGAAAAACAGATCTGTCATAGTGAATTGAACAGAAGAATAGATCTATCATAGTGAATTGAACAGAAGAATAGATCTATCATAGTGAATTGAACTGAAGAACAGATCTGTCATAGTGAATCGAACTGAAGAACAGATCTGTCATTGTGAATTGAACTGAAGAACAGATCTGTCATTGTGAATTGAACTGAAGAACAGATCTGTCATTGTGAATTGAACTGAAGAACAGATCTGTCATTGTGAATTGAACTGAAGAACAGATCTGTCATTGTGAATTGAACTGAAGAACAGATCTGTCATTGTGAAT
Organism: Monoplex corrugatus; assembly: GCA_030674185.1. Taxonomy (NCBI): domain Eukaryota; kingdom Metazoa; phylum Mollusca; class Gastropoda; order Littorinimorpha; family Ranellidae; genus Monoplex; species Monoplex corrugatus. The sequence goes on along the minus strand of JAPXFY010000027.1, from coordinate 40,064,528 downwards.
TGAACTGAAGAACAGATCTGTCATTGTGAATTGAACTGAAGAACAGATCTGTCAAAGCGTAATGAAAAAATTATATAAAAACACTTAATTGTACAAGAGAACAAATAGAAGAAAGAATAGATATTGAACATGACTTTTGTTTTTAGTTGTTTGATAAGAGGACAAAACGAAACAAAACAAATCTTATTTTTAGATGTTTAATATAGTTTAGATTTTACTTGCCATGGTAACATAGAGCTTGGTTATAAAATTGTAACAAACATTTTTGACAGTGGGTGGTATTGCACCCTTCGTATGGATGCAAGGATGGGAGATACATAATAAAACTTTTGTGTTCTCATTGTGCATGTTTGTGTTTTCAGTGAGAACCATATCTATGATGGAAAAGCAGCTGGCGTGGCTGTCAATGAAGGGGGGCAAGGCTTCATCTTTGGTCAGTATTCATATACAGTGCATTGACAGCATTCATTCAGCCTGTGTTAGGATTCCTCACAAATCTGAAATAAAAAAAAATGTGTGTGTAATATTATATAATATATATATATATATATATATATATATATATATATATATATATTATGTAATATATATATATATATATATATATTATATATATATATATATATATATATATATATATATATATATATTGTCTGATATATTGATACATACAGACAGAGAGAGAGGTACACATCAGTTTGTCCTATTTTCATTGTTGGGCTAGGTCATTATTGTTGATTTTGTGAATCTTGGACACTTTGTGTTATCATCCTTCTATCCCGGGTAATGCTGTAAGTGTTGGACTCTTTCTTTTTGCCTGCAAGTCATTTGATCTGATTACATCAGATTAATGTGGACATGTTTGCATATCAGGCTTTTTAAAGTTTTGTTTTGTTTATCTTCTTTTTTCCTGTTTTGTTCTGGTCAGCTGGATGGATGTGTTTGTTTCAGTTGAATCAGTTTTTTTGTCCTACCATCGTGTCAGTAAAAGTCTTGCAGAAAGAATGTGATGCTCAGATGGATAAAAATCTTTACCATATCCATCCATCTCTTTCAGAGCATCTTCCTGGTTTCGTCAGGAACTGAAATGAAAGAATGATATTAAGTAGATTACAGTTAACATATGGACCATTGCTTTTTTTATCACTCCGTCTTATTATGTGGAGAACAGGTTCCTTGGTGCGTGCTTTAGTCTTGGTATCAAACACTTGTTCATTGATTGCCAGGAATGGCATGGCACCAGGGACAATTAACGGCAGACTCACTGAAGACCTTATTTTATGATGTTCCTCCAGAAAATATGTCTTCTGTCTTAAGAAAAAACAAAATCTTTTGATTTTTTTTAATTTCAACATAGGAAAAAGATATTATTGGAAATGGATCTTTTACCAAAGTTGATCTGAATGTTTTTCACTTGTTCTGAAATATTGTCTGATAGGATTTTAATGTGGTGGTACCTTTAACTCACTCAGTACGAAGGAACGCTATAGCGGTCGTGATGAAAGGCACGGTTCCATACAACGGAACGCGATAGCGGTTTCGATAATTAAAAATTTTTTTACGCTCCCCTTGTGATCTTCCACGCCTACCATAGCCACACTGGTCACTGCAAACGTGTCAAGGGGAAAGTTACTTCGTGAGATTCCGTAGCCATACACTCGTCGGGAAACGATTGACTTCGGCACCCCACATGACTGGCTAATCTGCATTCGTGTTGATAATGGCGTTGCAGGCGAGTACGAGTTTTCGAACAAAGTAGATCACGACGGCGGCGTTTTACTGTTGCTGAAGTGATTGAAGTGCTTCAGACTGAAGGATTGGACATTGAGGAGTATGCTGAAGGTAATGGTGAAAGTGTATCAAGTGATGGAAGCTGCCAGCAACAAGGTACTGACAGTGACCCACTTTTCAGACGACAATGAAATGGGAGAGGGAGGTGGGCGTACACATCACGAGAGGCGAGTGGTCAGCGGGCTAAGCACATGTCTGATGAAGATTTCTTTTACTTTCTTATGCATGACTGGCACAAAGATTTTAGTTTTTCTCCTACTTTGCCTCCGTTCTCTGGCTCTTGTGGCCTGCATGTCCCAGTTGAGTGCCATATCCCCTTTGATTTCTTAAATCAGTTTGTGACAGAAGACTTTCTAAATTCCATTGTCATAACAGAATGCATAAGAGAACTGAGTGGCAAGCAGAATGAGCACTTCTCCTGTCCTCTGCCACCCATCCCCAGCGGTAGGAAGAACTATAGGAAGTGCCATGTGTGTAGTGCTGGCAGCAGGAGACACCCGGAGGTTCAACAGCGCAAACCCCCAACTGGTGTAAAAAGTGTGGGGTTTCCCTCTGTGACAAACTATGCTAGCCCAACAAGACCATCACCTGCTTCCAACTGTATCACTCAGTGCAGAACTACACTGATTATTAGGAAAACAGTGCATAGGGACTGAAGCATCCGGTGTGGTCCTTTTTTTCCAAATTCCCCTGTGTAACAATTTGTAAAATTTATTCATATAATATCACTAATAATTTTTCTTTGCCCTGAGCAAAGTCTACTTTATTCATGTTTTGTGCATACAAAGACCTCACCTTTGACTGCATGTTCATGGAGCTGATCAGAGTGTGTGACTGTACGGTGATCCTGACCACAAAACTTGGGGTATTTACAACATGGCATATGAAGAAGAAATATTCAAGGAAGAACTTCAATATTTTGGCATGAACTAACCCAGCATGTAAATATTCAGATGTGAAAGATTCATTTTGTTCCTTTATGTTTTGTATTTTTTGTGATTTTTTTCCTAACCCTTCAAAATGGGCCGTCTGTGGGGGAAAGCAAGGGGGAAAACTCTCCATCCGAGTGAGTTAATCTTGTTTCAGTTTTGTTGGTATGGCCCTGGGTGGTCGTCTGAGCTCTGAGCAAGAGGAATTGATTTGAATTGATAGTGTCAGTGAAACCAGTGTGCGCATGTAACCATAGAGTTTCTCCAAACTTTAAAACTGCCCAAAACTGATAGATTTGCAATAGACTGACTGACTAACTGATTGATTAATTGACTAATGACTGAATGGACTGATGGTCAACAGACAACACAATCAGCAGTAACCAGTGGGGAGGGGTAGACATACGGCGAGGTAGCTGCCCCATGGTGTGTGGAAACACCATCACCAACGGTCTGGGTGACGGCATCGTCATTGGTGACCAGGGCCAGGGTACCATTGAGAACAACATCATTGCTGGTGGGATTCTGTCCTGTTTTCTTCTGCCTTTTTTTCAGTCCCGTCTTTTTCTGTTACCATTTGTTGTCTGTTCTTTTTGTGGCCTGTCTCTGTCTTTTTTCATGCATAGTCTCTTTTGTCATGCCAGTTTAGTGTATGGTGAGACATAATTATAGGTACCCAATAAGTTTTGCTTTCTGCTGTCAGGTGTATAAGAGATTGGTTAAACTTAAACCAGATGGAAATATGGTGAACTCCCTTATAAAACATTATGTTGTTTGAGTTAGATACCATAGGCAAGCAAAACTGGGTAACTAAAAACTTAGGTAACTAAAGTAAGAATGAAACTTTTATTTCATTATGGGTTTGTTTATGTGTGTTTGAATCAGGGTCAGTACAGGGGTATGAAATGTTTTCTCTGTGTCTTTGGTGAAAGATATTGATTGTTGACTGCCTAACCTTTACTCTTTTTCAAGACTCAACTTAAAATGCATCCTTTCTGTGAATTCTTCTGTTGAAATTAACTTTGTTTCTGATCCTGCCCCATCCTGTTTTGGTATGTTCTTGTAGCATGTTGTATGTGGATGTTGTTGAGTGTGTGTGTGTGTGTGTGCATGATGTCAATGGGTAAAAATAATGAAAGTGTGTTGCATGTCCATCGAATCTTTGTATTGTACAATTTTAAGTGTTTAGAGCACTGTTAGGCACATTGTAAATGTGCATTATTATCATCATCATCGTCGTCATAGTCATCATCATCATCCATCATCCATCATTATCATTATTATTATTGTTGTTGTTGTTGTTATATGGCAGAACTGAAATACTCCTCTACAAGATGGGAGTAGATTTAATTTTTACAGACCATTCAACTGCTTGAATTGTACATGTCCTTATTTGTGAATGCAGATTAATAGGCATTTGAAACAAGATAAGATTTTAGTTTGATGTCTCAGACATATTTATTTATCACCATTGTTACAAAAAGTATGTGCTTTTGAGCTGCCATGTTCTCCAGACAAAGAAACACAGGAAGATGAAGTTCATTTTGTACATTTGTGTCCAATATTAAAATATGTTAGAGAACACTTCATACCACAAAAGTGTATTTAGACATCCTTGTTTATCTAGGCTTACTTTGCTAAAGATATCGGTGAATGAAGAAGCTGTAAAACGATCTCCTATTTATTGATGTTATGCATTTAAAATAGGGAGTGTTGTTGCACTATAATCACTGTATGTATGAGTGTAAAGTTTTGATGTTTTAATGCCATTCTAACTGAGAGGGCCTTTATGAATACACCATTTACATCTGAACCTGAATATTTTTTTCTTGTCCCCAGTTATCTCATATTTTTCCTTTCTCTTACCGATCTGATCTGATAGTACTTGTCGATTTACAGTTTGCTTATTATAATGGTGATGTAAAGGTTGTTTGTTTTCTTCTTTCTCTCTGTGATACATGCAAGAGAAACAGGAGAAACAAGTGAAAACAGAGAGTACAAAGAAAGATACAAGCACAGATATCAAAACAAGGAGATAAACACCACCAGCAACCTCGAGGGAAAAATGGAGGATGAGAAGAAAACAATGACAGTGACAGTTTGAGTTGATTTCTAACAGTAGAAGTTATGAGCTGAAAGCGAATATTTCAAACTTGTAGCTGATTTACCTATCTCAGTAGAACTAAGAAATACTGAAAAAGAAGTAAAGCAATACACCAGTTTATATGACACTGTAGGTAAGGAATTTATAGAATGACACTATTTGCTGTAGTTTGAAAGAGATGTAGGTAAGGAAATAATTATCTATGTGTGTTCGCACATGTGTGTCTGTATCTGTGAGTTAGTGTTCCTGTTGGTGTGTGTGTGTGTGGGGGGTGGCTGGGCATGTGAGTTAGTGTGCCTGTTAGTGTACGTGTGTGTGCATGTGCGCGCATGTGTGTGCATGTTTTATGTGCCTGGTTATGAGTGAGTGTGCGTGCATGTGAGTTTATATGTGTATGTGTGCCTGATTGTGTTCAGAATGTTTGTCCAGCACAAATTTAGTAGCAGACATAAGCTGACCATAGTGTGTGCATGTGCAGATAATGCTGGGTGTGGTCTGTGGCTGATGAGTGTCAGTCACCCCTATATCCATGGTAATCAGATCAGCAATAATGGTGATACTGGTGTCATGATGGTCAACAAAACGGTCAGTGCACAATTTACAATAATAATAAATAATAATAATGACAGTATTAGTAATGATAATAATGTAATTGTATAATGCACCTAATAATGATAATGTAAATTTGTGTTGCACCTAACAGTGCTGTAGGTGCTTACAGCTCTACAGTGCAAAAAGAAATGAGTGTATATATGTAACACATTCACTGATTTTACCCATTAATATCATGCACATGCTGTCAATAACTTCCACATACAAGACACTACAAGAACACTAAAACAGGAGGGGATAGGGCCAGTATAAACAAAGTTGATTAGTGTGTTTTTGAAAATATTATTTTGAGAAGTTTGGAGGAGTTTGCTTGGAGGAGTTTGTTCAAGAGGGATTCATGGCACTCAGATGATTCCATATGTGCTCTGCCCAAATCTCCTGGCAGTTATCTGGCAGACTCCCTGAGCCTGTGCAAAACCGTTTGCACTGACAAGATTTGAATTGGATGGAGGGGATGGGGACTCTGAAACATTAAGCTCACACCACCAGCATGATGGAAACATTAAGATGGTCCACAAACAGGACAGTTTTTAATGTTGCGGGCTGGGATTTAACTTAAGACATGAGATCTTGAGTGCACGGCTCTATGAAAAGAACAGACCAGCCAGGTGTGTTTATATAATAATAGTGATGATGATAATAGTAATAATAATTCATGTATAGCACTATTCTCAAACTCACTGGGACTCACTGCATACTATGAGTTTACAAAACTCCGAATGAAATGCATACAGTAACACTTGTATATTACACACACACATTAGAATATGCACATTAATGTATGTACGAATGAATATATAGTTACTTCATTAAACCACACATCTACATAAACCTTTGGTCAGAAATGTATACATGAATGATTACATGATGCCACATAATTGCTAGGTAGAAGGCGTAGCACATATTGGTAGATGAGTAATTGTGTGTCAACAATGGAAGACCCAGGTGAACAGATAAGTGTGTGTGTGTGTGTGCGTTTGTGTGTTCTTAAATGGCAATTGAATGAATACAACTTTACCTGATTTTGTGTTTTATCTATTTGTGTGCAAGTGTGTGGGTATGCTTGTGCATGTTTGTGCTCTTGCATAAAATTGAATAAGTAGGGTGTGTTAGTGTGTGTGTGTGTATGTGTTAGTGTGTGTCTGTGTGCATGTATGTGTGTGTCTTTGTTCATGTGTGTGTGTGTGTCTGTGTTCATGTGTGTGTGTGTGTGTGTGTGTATCATGATGCGATGGAGTACCATTCTGGATTGTGACTGCATGACAGGATTGTGCTCTGTGTTTACTTTTATAGTGTATCCTGGCATCAACCAGGCCCAAGAGATACAGATACCTATGGTGTTGATCAGGAAATTTGATCAACACCTCAGTGGCACATCTGTGAAGTGAATGAGACTTGATATTGTGGTTCCAGTCTGCCCAATGAACCCATAACATATTCAGTTCTTGGTAGGGACAAAAAAATCCCACAGTAATTTTGATAGGACTGACGGGATTCAAACCCACAACCTTCCAGTCTGTAGTCGGTTGCACAGTCCATTGCATCACCACAACTGGCGTTATACCTGTGTTGAGGCATTCATATGTGTTTGTAGTGAGACGTGTTATTGATTTGTTTCATTTTACTTCTTAGTTTTGCATTATCAACATCTCAAACAGTTTGCTCGGCATCAGCCTCATAGTTCTCACATGCATGAAAACAGACAGATACACATATGCAGCTTATCTTGTTTCAACTGTGTTGTGACAGGACATCCAGCAGGAGAGCAGCCACATGCTGCCTGCGGGCGGAGATGGAGTACACCACATGACGGCCAGTCTCACCATGATGGGGGCCTTACTTGACGATCTTCCCCCACCCCCTCCAAAGTGTGCCCACACCACTTTGCAGCATAATAACATCTACCACAATGCTGGTGGGTTCTCAGAACCAACTGATACTTCTTTCTGCCATATATGTGAAGAGTTTGTTTTGTTTTTTTCAATTCATTCAGGCATATTTAAGGAGTAGAAAGCGCTAAGAATCTGTTGCATTTAACCATAACCCATTCACTCCGGCTGCATCTGGCCAAACACAGCTCTCCCGCATCTGTTCACCCCGGACGCGTCCGTCCGCATGTTTGCGCACATGGCCAGTACTTTTCCATTATGCTGTAACCTTGAGCTAGCTCACTGTATGAATGAAAATTGGCAGTAGGTCCAAGAAGGACCAATAAACTATCAACGCTAAATTAAGACGCCACCACTGGCATCATTCACAAGAGAGAAAAAGGAAATGACCGCATTCCATTCTTGTCTTTGTGTGAATGAGAAAGATGGTGATGCAGCACGAAGAAGTAGAATGGGAGGATTATACAGAGCAGGAATTAGAAGTTATTTTGAGAGAAATGGAGCAGATGAAAAGAGAAAAAGATGGAGAATCAGATGTAGAAATTGACGTTGCTGAAAGAGACGATGAGGAGGAGGAAGATGAGGAAGAAAGTGACCCTGAAGACACCGTTAGCGGAATTGCAGACGACATGGCAACGCGCTGCTGTTGCAAGCCGGGTGAACAAATTCCATCTTAAAACTGGCCCTTCTCACAAACTGCAAAAGCTTTAGATTTTTTTTTTTTTTTAAATTTCTACCTGAATCTTTTTTTCAAACAGCGGCAGAGAAGATGAACAAGTATACAAAACAGAAGATCGTTGCTAAAGGCTTGGTTAGTGATCCATTGTGGAGTGACGCATCAGCAGCTGAAATGCGTGCCTACCTGTCAATCCTTATTATGATGGGAATCAACCGCAAACCGCGGATTGATTTGTATCGGTTGACTGATTCATCATTCAGAGACCCTTGGATTAGCAGTATTATGCCTAAAACAAGGTTTCTGAAAATAATCATATTTTCACCTGCGTGACACATCGAACACACCTGGGCGTGACAGTGCGAACTACGACCCTCTGTACAAGATCAGGCCTTTCATTGATATTATCCAGCCACTGTTCAAGTCATGAAATATATAGCTATTTTTTTTCTCCATAAAGTGTACAAAGTAAACTGTGTAGCAATGTTAGTTTGTAGTGCTTTTCCTGTTCTTTGACTGAAAACACGCATAGTTGGTGACATGGATTTGGTGATACTGTGATAATTCACATGGATTACCATGGTGATGGAAGTGATGGGACAAGTTCAGGTAGGCCTGTCTGTGTTGTTTGTAACTCACAAACGTCTGTATGTCAGGTTACACTGTGTATGTTTACTAACATCATGATGTCATCTCGAAAACACCTGTGACGTGTGACAATCGAGGGGACAACAACACTACATCCACAAGTGAGACACACATATTGACATGCAAACCAAAGTATGTTCACTCATAAACACTTCTGCTAAAAATGTTTGCTCTAAGACAAATAATGGCTGAATAGTGCTGTATAGCATACATTAACCTTATTTTCCTTGAAAAAAGCTGAAAAACCATGAATACTAGGGAAAGTTTCTCTGCGAGATATGCAAATGCGAGAGGGTTAAAGACAAGACAGAGAAAGCGGCAACTGCACAATGTTGCTGGGTGATCATAGTCTTGTCTTGCTTGCTTGATGCAGACAGAAGTCTGTGCATGTGCAGTATTTCAGAACCATGTGCATGTGCAGTATTTCAGAACCACAAAAATCAGTGATTTGAATGCCCTGAGCATGTCAAGTTTTATGGTTTGCCCTCATTTCTACCTTTTTTGGTTGCTTTCCAAGTACCACGGCGTACAAACAAAACACTACACGAAAGAAGAAAATTCATCAAGAATATGTTTACGTTTCCACATAGCAGTGGCAAGCTTGTGCTTTGAATTTGCAGATAGTATAGTATTCAATGTTGTCGGATTCTCACTGTTCAAAAGAAGAGATTTTTTTTATCCCCCTTGGTACCATACATAATCAAAAGTGTACAGACAATGGCGTATACTTAGCCACATAAGTGCCGCCAGCGTAAAATTTACGAGTTCTCGGAGACTTCTGTGATGCATACAAACGTAAAATTTACCAAGTAGTTTGACACACATTTCAGCATAATGTAAATGGAAGAGAAGCACTGACTGATGTTGTCAGTCTCAGAGAGGGTTCATGAAAGTGACTGGCTTCCTTTACATGACTTTTTGACCATGCAACCCTCACCAGATTGGGTTTATTTATCTGAGAATAGAAACTGGTTTTCAGCAAAATGGCAACACCAGGACTGTCTTGCAATGCTGCATGTTGTCATCCTTTGAAAGTATATGAACACGGCTGCATTTTCCCAGCCATTCTGACACCCTTTAGTTGTGGAGCTGGCGTCGCCCGCGAGTGCTATTTTTAGCGAGGCAGAGTCGACCAAAGTCCATCAGTGTAGCACATCGTGTGTGTGTTCTGTGTGTATATACCGTGCTGTGTCCTCGAGTGGCTCGCTTCACAGCAGCGGATGGGTGAAAAGGGTGTGGGGAGTGGAAGGGAAGGGGAAAGATGCGCGCTATTAATAGCTGGCAGAAAGTGGCCAACTAAAGTATCTCGGATTTGTGCGCTGTGTGAATTGAGTCAAGAACTTATAAGTGATTGTAGGATGATTCAGAAGACAATTCTAACACAAGAAGAGGTTGAAAACAGCTGTAGTTACTCGCTGTTGGTATGAAACTTGCACCAGACAGACCCCAACATGAAAAGTATTGATTTTACGAGCACGTGACACAAAGGGTTTGTGGCCGCAGGCAATACTGGCAGCCAGCCAACACCTCCGCACTGTTGAAATACACAGGATGGACATTGTAGAATAACCCACCACTTCAGGTGAGTAGTATTAGAAGGGGCAAGGGAGGACTAGGGTGATGAGGTGGGAGGCATGGCAGCAGCGGATGATGTGACTGGGTCAAGCCACTTTATGCATTAGTACTTTAACCCTTTGACTAGCAGCACTCTTGGGCTGGTGCAATTTAAAATTATTATAAAATATTAAATACAGACAGGTGCATATTGCAGGTATTCTTTATTTACATTTCCATCTATTTGTCCCTCTGTCTCCACAACAACACTTCCTGGGGCTGTATTAGACCTTCCTGGGCTGTATTAGACCTAGCACCTCTACCGCCTCATCTGCCTCGACCACGACCACGCCCCCTTCGGATCAATGTGCTGTAGAGGGTATTATCTCTTCAGAATAGTTGGAATCTGAATCAAAAGTATCAGGCTTATCTTTGACAATGTTTCCTTCATGGTGCCATCGCCACTCACCTCTCCATCATGAGGAACATCAAAAATAAACCAATGGACGTCTTCTACAGAGTATTGGGGTCGGAACCTGTCCGCCATCTTTACCACATGAAAAAAAAAATCAATGAAAATATTTAAAATCCAAGCTGAAAAACTCACTTTCCAACACACGCGGTGTCAGCCATTTGCGATGACAATCTTCTGAATATCTATGAGCAAAAAGTCACATGGTTCGACCATGTGATAGGTGTCAGAGCAACATTTAGAACAGTGACCTATGAATTGCGCATATATGCGCGGCTGCTAGTGAAAGGCTTAATAGTACACTGCGGTTTTTTGTAGCTCGTCAGCTGCCCGTGATCTAAAATCTGAATACTTTTAAATTTCATCAGGAGGGTCATATCTTCCATTTTTTACATAAATCATCTGAAAATACATTTAGTCATGCCTAATACATCATTCTGTGTAATTTCATGCAGTTTTATTGTACATGGTAGTGATGCAACGTTTGTCCCCGGCACATGGAAAACACCGGATGTCAGAAAAGTGGGCACTTAAAGGGTTAAGAGAGAGCCAACTTGTCATCATCATCATCATCATCATGTGGAGCTTGCTGGGCTATCCATGACACGTTTCTTCCATCCTTCTCTGTCAGACATTGCAATAGGTAGTTCATTATACTGACAGCCTGTATCATCGATCAGTTGGTCGATGAAGGTCTTCTTTGGGCGTCCTGGTCTTTGTTTGCCATGGCTGGGTCTCCATAGTAGAACATCCCCCACCAGTTCTTCTTTGCTACGCCAGCAGTGTCCCGGAAGCGCAGTCTTTGTTGACATATTGATTTACTGATTGGTGGGATCTTACCATATAACCCTTTGTTAGTTGGATGTTCTCTCCAGGATTTGTTCAGGGCTGCACGCAGCATTCATGTGTATGCTCCATCAATCTTCTCCAAAGTCGTTGTTAGGGTCCAAGAAATTGAGCCATATGAAAAGAAAGCCAACTTGTCAATGGGTACTAATTGTTTTTAATTTTGCTGCTCTCATGTAAACATTTCCTGGAAAAGTATACATATATTTAGAAAGAAGAAGCCCTGAACTGCACAATAAAAGTAAAATAAACGCTTGTTTGCTTGAGAAAGTTAAATTACATAGTGTTAGAATAGTAAACACAAACTGAAACAATAAAATCATTTTAGTCCTCTTCTCCCACTGGATGAAGTAGCAGGAAAGTTTCAGTCTTTTTCCCCAAAGTTTCGTATTTGGTGTTTGTTTGTGATCTTACATTCATGCTTGACAAAGGCAAGTTGGCCCACTTTGCGCCTGTCTTTTCTGGTTATATCAAATACGCGTTATGATTCTATTTTCATGTTTTTCTGGTTCTTGTTTGCTTGAATGCAGGTAGTCGTTTTTGTTTTGGATTTTTTGTATGATTCTTAGTTACTTATTCATTAATATTCCCATGGGTGCCACTCTTCCGTCTGGGTGACGGAAATCCGTTTTCTCGGCAAGGCCCCAGACGGAAATTCCGTTTTTTCATTTTCGTTATTCCAACAAAAAAATGTTTTGGGGAAAAAACCAGTTGAATCGGTGGTATTATGACCGAAGCAGCACTGTAGGAGACGACCGGAAATGAGGAAGCACTCTCTATCGTTGAAGATAACGTAGGTCCATCGATCTTTGTTAAGCTACACACATCACTTACGTCGCGCCATTGAGCTGCTAGTGCCTTCAAGCGAAAAAGTTTTCCAGTTAGCCTGATGTTCCGTTTTTTCAGATTTTCATTGATGTTGACTTTGGTAACATGAAATTATTAAATATTGAAGTGATTAACTATCATGTCAGCTTATTACAACCAACCTGTGTCTTATAGTCCCATTTTGGGTTCTTATGACAAATGTGTTTTGAGTTTTGAATTCAAACACATACAAACGCGCACTGATGTGTGCAGACACACAGCAGTGTGACCAATCATGACAATTCCTGTACAGCACCAGCAGCCTGGAGACAGATCATCTTAACGGTGTAGTGGGGAATGTTTCAGGTCGAGGGATGGCAGTGGAGCTGGGAGAGGAGGTGGAAGTGAAGTACAACGCCATCTATGCCAACCACCAGGATGGGGTGTGGGTGCACCAGGAGGCGCCTGTCAGTCTGCATGCCAACAGCATCAGCAGCAACCATGGTCATGGGGTCATCACTGCTCTCACACCTTCGGTCGGTATCTATCTTGCTCTTTGCTAGTCATCAGTAATAACTTTGTAGAGGCTAGTCATTCACATACCTGTGGTCTTAACAGTTTGTGTTTGTGATACACTCTCACAAAGGGGGGCAAATTGATTTTGGTGATATTGAGTTATGGTTATTGTCGAAGTAGAGTCAGGTATATACTTACAGCTATATCCAGTGACTGTAGGCCATACACTTAGTTTTTTTCAAGCGGACTCAGTCCTGTATGTTTACATTAGATTGTTTTAGCTCTGACTTTGTCTCCTCTATTGACTATCAGTATCACAAAGAATCAAATGCAAAATATCACATTAGTGTGAGCTCTACTGTTATGTCACCTCCATTAATGAACTGTCATTATCACAAAGAATCAGATACAAAAGATCACATTGAACAGTGTGAGCTCTACTGTTATGTCTCCTCCATTATGAACTATCATTATCACCAAGAATCAGATACAAAAGATCACATTGAACAGTGTGAGCTCTACTGTTATGTCACCTCCATTACTGAACTGTCATTATCACAAAGAATCAGATGCAAAAGATCACATTGAACAGTGTGAGCTCTATTGTTATGTCACCTCCATTACTGAACTGTCATTATCACAAAGAATCAGATACAAAAGATCACATTGAACAGTGTGAGCTCTATTGTTATGTCACCTCCATTACTGAACTGTCATTATCACAAAGAATCAGATGCAAAAGATCACATTGAACAGTGTGAGCTCTACTGTTATGTCACCTCCATTAATGAACTGTCATTATCACAAAGAATCAGATGCAAAAGATCACATTGAACAGTGTGAGCTCTATTGTTATGTCACCTCCATTACTGAACTGTCATTATCACAAAGAATCAGATACAAAAGATCACATTGAACAGTGTGAGCTCTATTGTTATGTCACCTCCATTACTGAACTGTCATTATCACAAAGAATCAGATGCAAAAGATCACATTGAACAGTGTGAGCTCTACTGTTATGTCACCTCCATTAATGAACTGTCATTATCACAAAGAATCAGATGCAAAAGATCACATTGAACAGTGTGAGCTCTACTGTTATGTCTCCTCCATTAATGAACTGTCATTATCACAAAGAATCAGATGCAAAAGATCACATTGAACAGTGTGAGCTCTACTGTTATGTCTCCTCCACTTAGTGTCGGTCTCACCTGTCTCACCTGTCAGTGTCACTGGGTTCAGTGTTGACTGCTGCACTCTTTGACACCGCTACCCCCTCCAAACGGCTCTGTCTTGACTTTTATGGGCAACTTCTTGAATATTTAGGCCACTGATGTTGGTTGTGTTCTCGATGTATGAGATTGGAGGTCTGCCTTTCTTCCTTTTCTCCACTGTTTTTCCTTGAAAAATGGTTGCCATGAAGTCCGTGTTCTTGCTAAGTGACACATGGCCAAAGTGTTATAGACTTCTCTTGTTGATGTCTGCTAGTAATTTTCTGGTGGTATCAAGTTCTTCCAGGACACTTTCATTAGTTCTTCTATCTTTCCATTTGATACATAGTAGTCTCCGATAAAACCACATCTCTGCTGCCTCAATTCTTTTGCAATCAGCTTTTCTGAGGGTCCAGGCTTTGCTGCCGTAAATCATGATTGGCCAGATCAGACATTTTAAAAAGTTTAATTTTCAGATCATTTGGTATGCGTCTGTCTTTCCAAATACTGTCAAGTTTGACAGTTTTTTTGCTTTGCCATTCCAATTCTTATTTTGATGTCTTTTTAGCAAGTTCCATCATCAGTTTTTACAGAACCAAGATATTTAAAGTCTTTAACATTTTATAAAGGAATTTATTGATTAAGATGTCTTGATTGTCTTTAGCGTCTTTGCTTTTAGTATGTAGCACTTTTGTTTTCTTGGCATTCAATTTTAGGCCAGCCTTTTTGTCCGCTGCATCTACCCTGTATAGAATTCTTTTCGTGCTGGTAATGTTGTCTGCTTATAGCACAGTATCATCCGCATAGTGCAGGTTTGTAAGGTGTTCTCCCTCCTATCTTTATACCCATGCCTTCTTTATCAGCATCTTTCATAATTTGTTCCATATAGATGTTAAAGAGGCATGGCAAAAGGATACAACCTTGTCTAACTCCCCTGTGAATGTTGAAAAATTCACATTTCTGACTCTTCCATCTGATTGTAGACTTTTAGTCTTTATAATATCAGGGCTTAAAATGTTCCGCGTCTGGGCGGAATTCCGCAATTTCGGTTTGTCCAAAAAAACCACACCAAAAAAACCCCGAAAGGAGCAAGGCATCCGTGATCGGCTTGCAAGCGTTCATAGCAATGGCGTGCAAGTTATGGCCCCTGATTTGCCCCCGGACCCCCCTAGTTTCAGTGGGTTTTTTCCTCCTCCTGTTTTAAGCCCTGTTATATGATAAGGCAGTTAATGAAACAAGATGTTTAGGAAAGTCCATTTTTAACATTGCATTGGATAGGTGGAGATGAATGATGCTATCAAATGCTTTGTTGTAGTCTGTGAAGGTGACAAAAGCTTCTTCGTCAGTGCTTTTTTAATTTTATTTAACTATAAGAGTATTTGTAACACAAATAACATGCCAGTTGTGCCTCTGTTGGATCTGTAGCCTACCTGGTAGTCAGATATTTCTTCTCCTGTGTTGGGCATCAGTCTTTTGAGAATAAATTATGAGCAAAATCTTACTGATATGGCTGATTAGGGCAGTGGAATCAAACACAAAATGGCACGCTTGTTGTGCTCTTTAATTACCATGGGGCACTTATTGCTTTCATGATATCATTTAATTGCTTGTCTAATTTGGTAATAATTGTTTGTCTCTCCACTGGCAATAAGTATGGCAAAAATATTGTGAGGTAACTTTTCTGTTTCTTTTCTGATTTCTTTTTTAAAGAAAATGAATTGGGGTGGGAAGGAAGAGATTATTTCTTATTGTGTGTGTCTTTTGTCTGTCTGTCTTTTTGCGTGTCTGTTTGCAAGATTTTCTCAGCTGTTTTTGAAGGACCTTTACCGAACTGGGGTCAGGGGTGTAGACCATTGATAGATATATATACATAACTTTGGAGATCATGGGAGCAAGGTCAAGATCTTTTGACCAAAGGAATGCCTAAAAAAATCTTCACTTTTTGATTAAGGTGGGTGGACAGCACTTTGTCTGGAACTTCTGACAATATTTACATTGTTTTCACTGTTATGACAGTCTACACTGTTGTCGCCCTTGACATAAGTTTTATTTGAACTGAAACTTCTTCAACCTTGAAATAAAAAATTGGATTTTACTGTAACCCTTTTTTGTTTACATTAAAAAGGAAAGTTTTTAGAATGGCTTGACTGTCTTTTTTGTTTTGCTTTCTTTTGTTTTGTTTTACTTGTTTCTTTTTCCCTCCAAAAATCAAAATACGTGTTTATGGCACAGGTGGAAATTGTGGGTAACGGGATCTATGATAACCATCAATGGGGCATCCAGTGCAGTGGTCGTCTCCACATCTCTGAAAATGACATCGTGGGCAACCAGTCTGGTGGCATCACTGTTGACAAAGATTCTGTTTGCAAGGTCAGTTAGGATCTGATTTGTATGTGTGAGTGAGTCTTTGTGTGTGTTGGATGTTTTGTTTCTTCTGTTTTGTTTTGTGCATGTGCATGTATGTCTGTGGGTTGTTGTTTTGTTTGTATTTTGTTTGTTTTTGTTCTTTTTTTTTCAATTCATTTTTTGAAAGGGTGTCTTTTTAGTTTGTTTTTTTTTTTCTAAAATGGGAGATTGTTTCATATTGATTTAAGAGTGGTGTGTATCTTTTTATGATAAAAAAAAACCATGTGTCTGTCTGTGATAAAAAAACGTTTGAGCCGATTTTCTCAGTTGTGTCTGCATGGATCTTTACCAAATATGGGTCAAAGATGTTGTCCCTTGACATATGACTTATTGTATATATGGTGGGAGGCATGGTGCATAAGTCAAGGCCATATGCACCAAAAGCATTCCTAAAGTCGGCAGGTTTTGAGGAAATGTGTGAATAGCTTTGTCTTGGGAGTTTCCATTGTCGTGACAGTCTACCGTTGTACTCACTTTATGCCAAGTTCTGTTTCTTCTGGATTTTTTCATGGGAAGTAAAAACAGATAAATGATAAAACTTACCCGTTTCTAATTTGCAGTATGTTATATCACCATGATATCACACGCACATACCTCTCTTCAGTCAATATGAAACAGTGTCCCTTTATTCTGTCTTAATTATCACTCGTAATTTTAGATAAGTATACAAACAATTGATATCTAACCTATCTCTTGCAATGTGCTGCTGTCACTGTTTAGTCTAAATGTCATCACGTCTTTTCAGATCCAAGACAATCGCATACAGACAGCAAGTGGACCTTCAGTCAGACTGGCAGAAGGCGTTAATGATAGCGTAGTGGAAGCCAACACCATGTTTCAGGGAGACCCCAGGGCTGTGCAGAACCTCAGTCAGCAGGCGTTGGTCCGTGATAACAAGGTTGTGCTGCCTGTGTTGGCTGGATTTGAGAAAGAAAGTATTTCTGTATCTGCTGCTGTTGGTGCTGGAGCTTTTTCACGGTAAGGCTGTGGTTATGGAAAAAGAGTTGTTTGGTTGATTGGATGGATGTGTGTTTTTATGGGTTGGTCGGTTTTTAGTTTGGTTTTATTTTGTTAATCTCCTCTTTTGTTTTTGTGTTTTATTTTGTTTCATCTGTTGTTTGCTTGTATACATGTGTGTATGTGTGGGTGCGTGTGCATGTGTGTGGGTGTGGGTGTGTCTGAAGGGTTTGGAGGAAAAAGCAGTATGGTCAATCCAGGTTTTGTTGTTGTTTTGCGAGTTATTCTTGTTTCCTCAGATGCATGCATGCACATCATTTGACGTTTCTGTAAGGCACTAAACTCCATGGTGGCTTTCAGGATCTTTACAGTAAAAGAAGATAAGATTGATCTATTTGTTGTTCTACATGCATATGCACAGGACAGAGGGGATTCCAGCACCAACAGGTCTATACAAATGTTGATGTAGGAGGTTGGTGAAAAAAAAATGTCCACCCTCTGTCCATCAGTCTGGTACTTAGGCAGGATCAAACCCAGACATTCCAGTTGGAAGTCTGACTATTTGACGGTCTTGCTTGTCCAGTCCAAATCTGACACCTCAGTATCGCTTGGGCATGTGGCACAGAACAGTTCTGCATCTCCTTACCTGTGTTTGTGTCCCATTTGCTGTTGGGGCCGCTGAAAAATTATCATGGGCCCACCTTGAGGTTGAACCGGGAACTTTGTATTATGAGCATGGTGCTCTAACAACTGGTGTCGTGACCAGGCTATGAACCTGGGTTATCAGAATCTGGCCTACTCATGGGTTTATATGCAGACTTAAAGCTTGTGCCATGATCATTCTGATCTTTTCCATCACGTGGCTACCTGTGACATTAGTGCACATGGAATTCATTCCAAGCGAGACGTCATCTTGAGAAACTGAAACTGTGCCCCTTGTGTGGCGTTTTGTGAGATTACTCCACTTTGTGGTTTCAGGCACAAGTCCACCAAAGAAACAGGGGGCTTCAACAAGTCCCTCCATCTGCGTGACCTCTCTCCTCGTCCGACCATCCAGCCCCCTCCCCCTCCCTCCGTTCTGCCTGCCCACAACTTGAGCACCGTCACCAAGGTCATGGTGCCGTCAGGCGACACCTGTCAACAAGGGAGCAAACTCTGCTGCATCCTCTGATACACTGCTGCTGCCTGTCCTTAGGATCAGGGTGTTTTTTGTTTGTTTTTAACCATCTCATTTCTGAGATCACACAAGTGGCCACAGAATCTGGGACAAACTTTTATATGTCTGTGATGATGATGATGATGATGATGATGATGATAATAACAATGGAGATCATAATCATGATGCTGTGAGTTCCATTCTGGATTAATACTGGCTGACAAGGCTGTAGTCTGTGTTAACTTTCATAATGTATCCTGGTGTCAACCAGGCCTGAGATACCGACAACTGCAGTTTTGGTCAGAAGATTTGAGCAACATCTCAGTGATGCATCTATGAAGTGGTTGAGACTTGGACTCTGTAGTCCCAGTCTTCCCAATAAGCCCATAGCACATTTGCTTCTGGAGCTGGTTGGGGGCTGAAAAATCTCACTATGATTTTGACAGGACTGAAGGGGTTTGAACACACAGCCTTCCAGTCTGTAGTCTGTTGTGCAATCCACTGCACCATGGTAGATGGTTTATGTTATCTCTTTTCTGAATCTCTTGAGAGAGATTGTGGGTTCCTTTCCATCATCTGAATTTTTTTTTGTTTGAAAAGAAGAAGAAGGTAATTAAGAGAGGATGTATTATGTAACGAATGACATTCATTTTTTAGTTGTGCATCGATCAAGTCTTTTTCAAGAACAGTTCTTAAGCACATCATAATTAAAATATTAGGAATGAGTATGTTTGAAGAGGCATGACCCATTTGCAAAATATGAGTGGCTGAGAATTTATAAACATGTTAACAGTTTAATGTTTACAGATGGTCACAGGTTTGCAGAGGCTGCCCAGAGTTATTGACAATCAGGTATTTCATTATGGGCTTGTACATTTGAAAGTAATTCTCCATTTTTTAGTTTTATTGTTTTAAAAACACAAATGGAGCATAAAATTTTTATGTTGGGGGTGGTGGGGTGGTCTTAACTCCACCATAAGTATTATTTTTTGTGAATGCTGTCTCATGTTGTGTTTAAATATTCCAGACAGAATGGTATCTACGTTTTTTTCTCAGCTGTATACTTAAGAAAACTTTGAGTGTTATTATTTTGAGTGCATTTGTAAAATAAGGGTAAAGGTGATACTTGACCTAATCCTGCAAAGTAACAGTTGCTCACGTTTTAGTGAGTATGAGGTAATCGTGTGTGGCAGATCAGCTTTTGTTGAATTCTCATTCACAGTTGTAAAGATCCTTTGTCATTTCCTTATGGTTTGGAGTTAGAAAAGTGTGAGGGAAAAAACACTTATAGAGCTAAAGACAGTTTCCAAACAGCATGTCAGTTGGGCCTGTTGACTGTACCAGAGCTTTAGGATCACACATGTACATTCCCAAGAAACATTGAAGACACATCTCTGGTGAAAGAAAGTGGAAGATTTTATGGTGTGTTTACATTGTTTTAGCACAGGTTTTGAGACTTTTTTTAGAATTTTTGTTTGATGTTCTCTATAGGATTATGATTTTAGTGTTGTTAAGTGTATGTAGGTATGTATGAATGTATGTCGGGGGATGTGTTATTTGTCAGTTAAAGTAAGTTGTCATGTAACTGTTTTTAAATTAGAATGAGCATAATTATGTTGTTTGGGGAGAACAGATCATGTATAAATTACATAATGATTTTCCAATAAAAATGTGTGATTGTATGGAGATAGAGTTGTAGAAAACCATACTTTCAGTGTTACTTGATGCAAAAATAATTTATATTTTACATATATTTCTCTTGATGTCCTTTTGTTTACTGAAGGATGTATGACACCGTGATGTTTTGATGCATATCAAGTCTCAGGTACACACATGAACATCATTATGTTGGGGAGATTGGTACTCTATGTGTAATTGTGATTGTGGCTAACCTGTACTTTCTGAGTGAAATATATTTGCTTTCATTATTTGCTGATTATAATTGTACACAGCTGTATCTTTAGGTATTCTTGGAGTTTACAGCCCCCTATTTTTAATCGTTTTGTTTGCTTATGCTGGTTTTGATAATAGATTTACTGATCTTCATCCTGATTCTCTACTTAGTACTAGGTTCAGTTTGCTGACAGTGACATTACATTGCTCAGATGATCTTTTTTGCACTACACCACTGGCTTAGAGGTAGAGTGCTTGCCATCCAATCTGCCTGCTGTGCACAAGTTTGCATGGGTGCCAATCAGGCTCATATACTTTGATATGTGTGTGTGTGTGGCCTCCTGTCCACCTGGCTGGCAATGGTTACTGGACTCACCAAAGTTAGGGAAAGAGAAAGCAGCCAGGACATGGGCATTGCCTTCATGATGCTGGCCCTGAGAAATGTTGAGGTTTTCACCACCTCTTGTCTCGTGCTTATAGAACAGCCTTACTCTTACACCATTCATGCCCAGGGTCCAAAACAGTCTGAGCAAATTGGCCATAAGCTCGTTCGTAAACACGGCATGATGGTGAGGGTTTGCTCTTCTTCCTGACCTACGAGTGCAATGAAAATTTCATGTAGCTCTGCTCTCTCTTCAGTGTCACTTAAGACTTATTCAAGAGAAGACTGGTCTGTATGCCTTCTGGCTCTTTCCATCCAGATGCAGATTGTCACACAAACTGTATTAGTCACTGTGTTCACTGTGACGTTGTCTGTTGATCCTGTGCCATGTCAGCTGAGTTAATAAAGCCACTCAAAAATCTGAAAATGAATGCCAGCGTTCAAACAAATGGAGACTAGAATATAAAAATAAAATCAAAACATGTTGATATAACAAGACAGGACAAAACATGCAAAATTTTGGCCAACTGGCCTTTGTCATGCATATACCAAAGACAACAGAGAACAAGTGTATAAAATGGAATGGAAAAACATTTTGTGAGTACTGTTTTTTTTTCCACTACATTTTGCGTATGTATTCTTTGTTGTCTTTAGTATACGCGCAACAAAGTCCTGTTAGCCAAAATGTTGCACCTGTTTTACTTTGTGTTGTTTTGTTATATTGACTCTGATCCTATTTTTGTGTGTTTCTGGTTCCTGCGATAAAGCGACATCAGTGCTGTCCCATGGCTGGTTCAACTTTTAAAATAACACCAGCAACACTGATCAGGAAGTGTGAAGTTAAAAAATAGATAAAAAAATATGCATATAGACACAGACATAGATTGGTATATAGATATATATGGAATTATATATGTATTACATGTATGTGTGTGGGTATGTGGAAGCAAATTGTTAGGATCAGGCAGATAAAATGACGAAATTGATAATTCTGAAATGAGAATGAAGAGTATGGTTGAAGTAAACTGAGATGGAGATAATAAGTTGTCGAAATTGAGGTTCTGTAAAGAAACTGTGGTGGCATAATAGGGGTTTTGTAAAGGTGATCGATCAACTTTGTGAGTAATAATAGTTCCCTAAAGGTAATCAGTACATTGTCAAAATTAGGATTTCATGAATGACAGTGAGTGTGGTGGTAAAATTAGGGTGCGCCTAAAGATAGTCGGTGATGACTCCATATGTCTGAAAAGAAGTGGAAGCGCTTATTTAAGGACTCATTTGGATGTGGAACAATGTCAGCTGTGACTGAACACTTGGCACAGTTGACACACATGAAGGATGATGGCTGTGGCTGGGTGGTTGTTGCATAAACTTTCCTTCTCTCTCCTGTCCAACCACAGTTGAGTTCGTTTCTTCTCAGCAGTGGTCATGCCTGAATATACAGCCTGTCACCAGGCACAGTGATTTGTAGCTGTCTTTTTCCAGGTGTCCACACTGATATCAGCAAATTTCAGGTCATGTTTCCAAATGTCCCTATATTGCAGCGGCCTACTCCCACACCAAGGTCTCAGTATAAATATCCTTTGGAATGCTGCCATCCTGCCTGCAGTGGACATGGCCAAACTATTGCAGTCATCATTGTGTGAAGAGGGCATACATGATTGGCATGCTGGCCTTGTCCAGGACATCCTTGTTAGGCACACAGTTCTTCCAGGCCTAGGATCTGGCACAAGCGCTGTAGGTTGTTGAAGTGGTACTCTTGGTGCATGTAGGTTGTCCACCTCTCACTGCCATAGAGAGGGGTGCTCAGTATTCAGGTTTTGTGTACCCTAAAGATAGTATGTTGTCAAGGAAAATAAAGGGCTGTAAACACCATGATGCCTGACTTCATCATTGTACACATATTGTGAACTTTTCACAAATGGCAGGCTCAGTACATTGATAAAAAAAACGCCGCAAATCATCAGTTCAAAACGGAACTCCGTGCATAGCATCATCATTGTCATTCCCATTCTCATCACTAAAATTGTTCCACACTCTGTGTCCCCATCATGCCCAGTTCTCATGATGATCTCAGTGTTGGTGGGTTCAGAGGCATGGTGGAGAGCCAAAGGAAGCGGTTGGGGGATAACAACGAAAGAGTGGTGCAGAAAATGGGTCCGCAGAATAAAACAAGACCGCAACAACTAACAAAAGAAAACAAAGTGGAACAAAATCGCCAGTGTAGAACATTGGTTCCTGCTGATTTTTTCTCTGTTATCTCACTCTTTAGCTCAGTAAAAGTATGTATAGGCATTGTGTGTGTGTGGCTGTGTCAGTATTCTGTATTGTGCAAGACCTATAAGTCTTTGTCACAATGCTGTATGTAAGTCACTTCACACTTCTTTCTGTGGAGTATGTGGTGTTCCATGACATTCCTTTTTATTGTTGTTACTCTTTATTTTGTTGTTGTTGTGGCTGTTTAAAATAAACACTATTAGTTTATGTTAAACTGTTTTTTATGTTAAAACTGTCATTTCTTATATATTTGAATTTGATCATAATAATCTTTTGTTTCTGTATTTAGTAACCTTTGATATGATATGAATGAATATATGTACATATATATGTCCATATATGATTTATATTTGTATATGTGTGTATGTATATCCAGACTTGGATACACTCTCCCTAATGATGATGAGGAGACTGGTTAATAACATTTTGCTAATTATCATCATAGTAATAAATGTCAGTTGTTATAATCAGTATTGTTATCATTTCACAAATTCACAAAAACCCTGTTATCATTATTTCACAAATTTACAAAGACCTCCATTTTGCTTCCCAGAATTCCACCAGAAATCTGGATCATGTGAGAGTTCATCAGTCACGCAAGAACTTTCGTCAAAGGTGGACATGTGGCGCTTTTCTGTCTTTCTTTCCCAACTTTATTCACCTTCACTAACTCACTTTTAGGCAATTGTCTTGTTGTGTTTATTGACTGTAATTTGTGATTGTATATTTCAGGACTTTCTAGACTTACCGGTAAGCTAGATGATTTAATAGAATTTCTTTTACACTGTTGACTGGCTGGTGGAAGTAGTTTTGTGCAGGCAAGTGTAGTTTTGTACTGACCCAGTGACCCCATTGAGTTTAACCTCTGGTTGTTCAGACTTGTCTTTTTATTAAGTCTTGTTGGCTACTAATGTCGCCCCACTGGCTACTTTTGTAGACCCATTGGCTACTTGCATAGTTTCATCGGCTGTCTAGTCTCATATGCTGCTGAACAGTGAACAGTCCTAATATTGTTTAGTTGCGTGGAACTACTTTTTTTTGGCTATTGTCACAGGTCAACAAACAAACCGGGAGAATTCATTAATCACCTTGAATTCAAAGCAGCTGTCTTCACGCTCAGATCCCTATTGTCTGACAACAGCAAAACAGATCCCTATTGTCTGACAACAGTAAAACTGTCATCTGTGAAATTAATAATAAAATGGGCAACACAAAACCTAAGCATAACAAAATTACCAAGGAAACTTGACTGTACTATTTACAGTTAACCAACTTTGTGCAAGCTACTGCTTTTGAATCTATGGCTACAATGGAGCCTAGACATTGATATTGTTATGAACATTATGCGCAAAGTGACAAACTCATACTCTGTTCACATTTAAATCAAATAATAAGATGCTAAAATATCTGCCCTGAAAACTGGACCTGAAGCATGGACTGTTGATGCTTTTAGCCTCAATTGAAGAAAAATTTTCAGCTTTTGCTTTCTTCCTTTGAGCCTTATCCTTATAAATGAAACAATAGAAGATTGATGTATTCTCGTGCCAGTGTGACCAACCCAACATCAACACATCAAGATCCTTCACCATCTGACAGAATACCCAATGCTTCTACCTTAAAAGCCAATCGGTTGAAAAAACTAACAACATGTGAATTTTATCAGCTCCAGATAAAAATGTGGTGATAACCTGTAAACTACCATGGAGGGTTTGGAGGCACAGGGACTTCCAAAAGAGACCACAACATTTATCATATCAACTCGGAGACCAGGGACAAGGAAGAGTTACAACACATGTTTCAAGGATGATTACATTTCTATAAAGAATGGGTTAAAAAATAATCCCTTTTTTCCATCTCTATTAGCATTACTGATTTTCTTCACTGTTCTCTTCCAAGTAAGCAAAGGTTATAACTCCTTAAATGTAACCAGGACTGCTGTGTCTGTTCTTTTTGAATGATGGTAGGTCTGCAGGCTCCCACTCTGTAGTCTACAAAAGATTATGAAAGATCTTCAAGCTGAAGTTTACTTTACCAGGCACAGGGGTTACTTAGTATGTACAGATCTGTGGCTCTTGACTTTCTTAAGCAGTGGTCCTCTGTTAGGTACCTGTCCTTTCCCCAGTCATTGCTGAAGTTAGTGGTGTTATATTTGTTAATATCAAGACAATGGAGTCAGACTGCCTGACTGACAGATACTAGTGACCTGTCTTGGAGTTAGGTTAAATTTAGAATTCGAAATTTGATTAAAAATTAAGATACTTAAATGACATCAGCAGGAACTATCCTTAACAGCCTATCCACCTGACAGATGCATAGATTTGCCCTGTTACTTACTGTAGACTTACCTCAAATGTTCAGAAGCATTATGAAGGTCTGAAACTAGGATCCTTGTCATCTGGTGGGACTCTCATACATCTCCTGAGACATGTTAAGACTGTGGACAAAGATCTACTTACTGCTTGTCCAAAGCTGGCATTGATGTGACTGTTTTCACACCTCATTCTATCAGCTCAACTGCTACATCACAGATTGAGGCAATATCCCCTTAAAGACAATTCTGAAAACAACTGTCTGGAATGTGAAAGACTTCAGCTGCGTATTGCCACAAGCTGTACTCACACAGGGTCACTGTGACAAAGCTGCCCTTCAAGGAAATGGAAGAAAATAGACGCAGGTCTCTCAAATGTCACATGATCCAGACTCATGACGGAATTCTGGGAAGCAAAACTCCACAGTCAAACTAACTCACCTTGTGATGTTTGAGTGGGGTTTTGCAGACCATTATGAAATCGGGATAGGAACGGCACCTCGCCCTTGATCTGTATCAGTGTGTGGAATAGGTCTTTTAATAATAACCAATATTGAGTCAAGTAGATGCCTGTCTCCTCATTTCTTCTGACTCTCAGCTTTCCCTCCCTTGCCTGATCTTGCCTGTGCCATTTCCACATTCAATCTGACAGACTCTCGTGTTCCCTCACCTGATCCCATCCTAACTTCATACTGGTCTGCAAAACCTCATTCAGACATCACAAGATGAGTTTGTTTGATTGTGGAGTTAATAGGAACTCTGAATGCACAATGTGGAAGAATTATTTTTAACATATTGTAATCACATACTGCATGTATTGGATTTTCCACTTCAATTTTTTTTTTCTTTCTTTGTTTTCCAGTGTGATTTAGTCATTTTACTACCCAATACCTTCAGACAGCTTGATTGCATAATTACACAATCACATCATTACTACTCAATGATTGTATGTGTGTGTGTGTGTACGCATGCATGTGTGCACGTGCACTCAGTCTACAGTGGCAGAGGTGAGGTGGGTTTGTGTATGAATTTCTAAATGTCTCAGTTTCAACTAAATTTGTATGGAGAGGAGGCATTGTCCCTATGTATTGGGGAAGGGAAGGAGTCAGGGTAAGGGGAGATGTTGGGGTAACTCTCCCATCCCCTTCCAACTCTCAGCTCCCTTGCTCCCTTCCATACCCATTCCTGTGATTTCAGGCATTTCACGCTTCCCACTTATGAGGAAAATGGAATATAAAAAAAAATGTGTGTCTGAAAGACTTTCTTTTTGATTTTTTTTTTTTTTTTTTTTTTATCGTTTATATTCTTGTGGACCAGGAATGGGCATTTCACACTTCAGAAAATGGAACATAAATTAGATATGTGTGTGTATGTGTATATGTGTGAAAGACTATCTTTTGATTTTACACATCTTTCTCTCTTTAAGTGTTTTTTGTGGCCTAGTGTCACTATTACCTATTTCTGATGTATTGTTATGATTTGTAGTGTTATTTTTGATGAATTGTGGTTATGCTGCATCAGTGTGTGTATGTGTGTGTGTGTAATGCATTAATGTATTGACATGGGCAGTCTCAACCCCACCCCCCACCCCCACCCCCCCCCCACACCTCTCTTTTTTGTTTTGTTTTTGTTTTTGGTTGCTATGTAAGGTGCAACAAGCACATCCTAAATGGACTGTTTGCACTGCACAAATGAATTTATTATCGTTGTCGTCATCATCATCATCATCATCATCATTATTGTTGTTGTTGTTATTATTTGTGAATGTCAGTGTGTATTTCATTTTGCCATATTTGATTTACAAGGGATACTGCTAGAACTGGCTTCAGTGTCTTCATGGTAAATTTTCAGTCTGTTTTTGTTATATTTTGCCATTTGCACAATCAGGCCTCATCTGGCAGTGAATGTGGCTGTTTTTTCCACTTTCTGTGGACTGCTATGGGATTTGGTGGTCAGAGGAATTGTAGTCCACTCCACTCCACTTGGGTCTGTTTACACACAGGACCCAGAGCTGCTCCACCCTAAAGGAATCTCAGTGGGAATGAGTTATTTTCATCTGACGCAAATGACCATTTGACATGTATATGCGCATTGTATTAAAAGGCACTGCTGAAACCCGAAGTTCAAAGCCACATGAAAAATCTCTGGAAGGAAGATTGGAACAACCAGACAGATAACACACTTTTCCAAATCTGTCCCAATCTTAAAACAAAATTCTTCTATCTGTACCAGGTCACCAGAGGAAAGAGACAGTGTTATGTAGGTTACACATGGGGCACATATTCTACACTTACTCATTAAAAAAATGAAGATGCATCATTTTGTATATCGTATGATGAACCACTAAGCATCAGATACCTTATGGAATTCTTGGACTTGTGTAATGTGAGACCTATACTCTATCTAGCAGACTCCTTAAAGAACCTTTTCAGAAACGTTCCCACTGACGTAGTTTTCACAACAGATCAACAGGTGTCATATGATTATATGTATGGGAAAGATGTTTAAATGCATTGTAGACTTGAATGGATAATTGTGAGCTCAGTTATTAAGTATTGTCTTTTTAATTACACTTGTATTCACACCTTCAGCCTGAAATTAGATATTACAATCTGTGATGATATGTCACTCAAGTCTCATGTCTCCAACATTTGTCGCTCAGCCTGTCTAGAAATTTCCGAAGGCCATTTGCACCTGTGATCTGCTGGGTTGGGAATGGTTTCACCTACTATCCCAGAATTTTCCATCGCAGGATGGTCTCAAAAGGAGGCAGAAAATTTGCCAAGAATGAATTGAAGTTTATTCTAGCCAGTATCTTTTGTTCATTATTACCACCACCACCATCATCACCACCATCATCATCATCAAGTTTGTTATTATTGTCTTGCCCAATAACAGCAAGTTATATACATCATGTGATACTACACTAAATTTGAGAGCTTTATTTATCATCTGTGATAACTGGTATAAAACTAGTAGAATATAATGTGATATTATGGTGATTGTTTGTATAATATTACAATTTGTTGTGTGGTGGTTGCTATGCTTAGCCTATTTCCATACCTAATGGTCAGAACGACCCATTGGTGAAAATATCCTCATTATAATCCATAACACACAGAGGCATTCTTATCTACTTTGTCTCTTTTTGTGTTGTGCTAACCCATAACTGTTTACGCCATGGTTTAAACAGGTGCTTGGCAGTCTGTTGCAAATGTAACATTTCCTGAGTGGTTCCTATCCGGGAGAGTGAATTTTAGAGATCTTCTTCCTTGAAAGTTGGTGACATTTTGTGTGGCCACTTTCCTTGAAAGTTGGTGACATTTTGTGTGGCCACTTTCCTTGAAAGTTGGCGACATTTTGTGTGACCACTTTCCTTGAAAGTTGGTGACATTTTGTGTGGCCACTTTCCTTGAAAGTTGGTGACATTTTGTGTGACCACTTTCCTTGAAAGTTGGCGACATTTTGTGTGACCACTTTCCTTGAAAGTTGGTGACATTTTGTGTGGCCACTTTCCTTGAAAGTTGGTGACATTTTGTGTGGCCACTTTCCTTGAAAGTTGGTGACATTTTGTGTGGCCACTTTCCTTGAAAGTTGGTGACATTTTGTGTGGCCACTTTCCTTGAAAGTTGGCGACATTTTGAATGGTTGCTTTCCTTGAAAGTTGGCGACATTTTGAATGGTTGCTTTCCTTGAAGGTTGGTGACATTATAACCCTTTGACACCCGCACCCTCTCCATCAGCGTCCTGTAATGTCAACCATGCTAGCAAAGCAAAAACTTCCTTTCACTCCATCACCCTATATACCAGTTTCTTGCAAGAAGCTAGTGGATAGGGTGAGGGAGTCAAAGGGTTAAAGCTGGTGACATTTAGAATGATCACTTTCTTTGAAAGTAGATGACATTTGGAATGGCTTTCTTGCTCCAACAAGCATTTATTGTCAGATAATTCACTTTAATGACAGAATGATCTTTATTTTGATAAGTTTGTGAAATTTTAACAGTTGTTTGTTTCTTTTCCCTTGGATGTTGATGATATTTTAGCATCATCAGCATCATGTGCCCTGTGGCATGGCGTTGGTGATCATGGCCCTCCATACGAATCTATCCCTTGTCGCTGCAAATACATCTCCCATCCTGTCTGTCCTCAGCCACTCTACAAATCCGTCCAGTATATTCTCCCTGGGTCTACCTGGTGCTCTTTTCCCTCCAGCTTTCCTGTTGTGACTGGGTGCTGTAATTAATCTTGTCTCATAAAATGTCTGATAAATATTGCTTGTCTTTTCCTAATCTTCTTCATTATGTTCCTCTTGTGTCTGCCTCCTTCAAGACTATCTCATTTGTTTTCTTTGCTGGCCATGGAACTTCTCAACATTCTTCTTAGAAACCACATTTCAGTTGCCTCAATCTTGTTCCAACTTGGTGTATTGCCTGTCCACGCCTCACATCCATACAACAGTATCGGTTGCATATAACACTGAAGAACTCTCTTCCTGATGTTAATTGATAGGCATTTGTTGGTAAGAACACTTTTCATTTTCTCAAATGCTGTTTTAGCCGGGCCAATTCTGTTGGCTATTTCTGATGTGTTCTGCTGTCTGGTGAGACGACCGTTCCCAGATATTTAAACTAATCAACCTGTCTCAGAGTTGTGCCATTTGCTGATATTTTGTATCAGTGGATTTCTTGTTTTTTACTGATTACCATGACTTAGTCTTCTTGCTATTTAGCTCCAGCCCTTTAGTTCTGCTTTCTATTCTATTAAATTCACAAGATTTTGTAGGTCTTTTTCATTTTCTGCATTTAGAACAGTGTTGTTTGTGTAATGAAGATTATCATTTTTCCTCCAACCTTTATCCCAGGGCATTCTTCTAGGTTTGTCGTGATGGTTTCACAGTAAAGTGAAAACAAATCTGGTGACAGAACACATCCCTGGCTAACCCCTCTTTTAGCATGTTTTTGTTAAAAGTTTGTGCAATATTTTCCCTTAAAGATTTGTGAAATCTTGAGAAGTCTGCCAGTGGAAAAGATCTCCAGAAATAAAGAAAATAGTTCCATTGCTTCAAAGTCTTTAAAAAAAACAAACAAACAAAAAAGAAACCTTGAAGACCTAAGGGAACTGTATTGATCAACAGTATTTGAACAACACCGCAGTTTAGTCCATGTGACTGTCTGCTGTGTGATGGCAACATGGCATTTCATCTTTTTGACCACATATAGCTGTTAGTAATGCGAAATCCGAAACAAGTGTGACTGCCCACTTTCAAGCAAACAGGAACCAGAAAAAACACGAAAGAAGAATACGAACGCATATTTAATACAAGACAAGACAGGCGCAAATTTTCGGCCAGCTGCCTTTGTCAAGCGTAAGATTACAAACAAACAAACACCAGATACAAAACTTTTTGAGAAAAAGACTGAAACTTCCTTTCTGCTGTGTCCAATGTGAGAAAAGGAATAAACTAAGATGACATCATAATGTGTCTTTGAGTAAATATGATGTCAGAGCGGAAATGA
Source organism: Monoplex corrugatus (assembly GCA_030674185.1). Classification (NCBI taxonomy): domain Eukaryota; kingdom Metazoa; phylum Mollusca; class Gastropoda; order Littorinimorpha; family Ranellidae; genus Monoplex; species Monoplex corrugatus. The sequence continues at coordinate 40,033,578 of JAPXFY010000027.1, read as the reverse complement.
GAACTATGACACACTAGCGAAGAGTAGTGTTTGGAATGTAAAGGATACCAGTATTAAATAATGCAGAAGAGAAAATAAAGGCATATGTTCGACAGAATGGGAAAATATTTAATCAAGAGGTATGGCTGATGTGAATGGATCGTGCCTAGTGCAACGAATCCGGTTTGACCTTGGAATAGGAAGAAAAACATCCTAAACCAACAGCCAAGAAGCTGAAGGGAAAACCGGAGTCCCTGGAGAAAAAAACCTTGTCAGACGCGGCTGGGCTTGTCGTGTGAAAGGAGAATTAACAGATTATTTTAAATTCAATCTGTTTGAATTCTCCTTTCACAAGATAGGCCCAGCCGCGTCTGACTAAGGGTTTTTTTCTCTGGGGACTCCAGTTTTCCCTTCAGCCCCTTGGCTGTTGGTTTAGGATGTTGTTTTTTTTCCTATTCCAAGGTCAGGCTGGATTTGTTGCAGTAGGCACGATCCATTTACATCAGCCATACCTCTTGATTGAATATTTTCCCATTCTATCGAACATATGCCTATGTTTTCTCTTCTGCATTATCTAATACCTCTTGATTAAATATTTTCCCATTCTGTCGAACATATGCCTTTATTTTCTCTTCTGCATTATTTAATACTGGTATCTTTTACATTCCAAACACTACTCTTCGCTAGTGCGTCATAGTTCTCATTTCCGCTCTGACATCATATTTACTCAAAGACATTATGATGTCATCTTAGTCAGTTTATTCCTTTTCTCACATTGGACACAGCAGCAGGGAAGTTTCAGTCTTTTCCTCAAAATTTTTGTATCTGGTGTTTGTTTGTTTGTAATCTTAAGCTTGACAAAGGCCAGTTGGCCGAAAATTTGTACCTGTCTTGTCTGGTATTAAATACGCGTTCGTATTCTACTTTCGTGTTTTTTCTGGTTCCTGTTCGTAATGCATTATTTCAATTCTGATTTTGCCTCTCTCTCTCTCTCTCTCTCTCTCTCTCTCTCTCTCTCTCTCTCTCTCTCTCTCTCTCTCTCTCTCTCTCTCTCTCTCTCTCTCTCTCTCTTTTTTTCCCCTCATGTTTTAGGAATTCTGTGAACTTTGTTATTTCCATCATGATTAGACCCTCATTGTGTGTTCATTAAGTGAGGAAAACAACTTTTTGATTTTGTGAAAGATGGTCTCGTAAGTTCGTCAAAAGTTGGTAAATTTTGGAACAAAAACCCTACGTGAATTCTGTGTGCATAAATGGATGTTGCTTGAGAAATCTTAGCACTTTAGTAAAACCCTTAAAAATGTAATACAATACTCAGATTACGAATAATGATACCAACACAGGTGCGTTTTGTGTATCATTGCCAAACTAATTTGGATTCTGGAAGGCATTTTGCAGTTTGAAATTCATATGTTAAGAAGGTAATTTTGTATGGTTGATGAGAGAACAGAAAAATGGATCACTTGTTTTCTGTGTGTTTGGTTGTAAACATGGCATTATGTTTTGAAGAGAGAAACATTCATTGTGTTAGACAAGTTGTGTGTTAGGAATACAAAGTAAGTCTCTTTTACTTTGCATACTATTTTATAAAAAAAATGGAAAGGAAAGAAAAGTGAATACTAACCTACCTCAGATATATTCAACAATCATTGTTCATTGATAGGTAATGTTACACATCTGTGCAAACTCATGCACATGCTTGCATGCATGTAGACACATGGGATGTGTGCAGGAACACACACAAAAATAGAATATTAACATTACTTATTATTGTGTGTTCAGTCACAGGGTAGAAATACAGCATACTCATTTGAACACACACATAAACACACACACACACACACACACACACACACACACACACACAACACACACACACACACACACACACACACACACACACACACACACACACACACACAGAATCTCTCTGTTCTCTCTCTTCTCTCTCTCTCTCTCTCTCTCTCTCTCTCCTCTCTCTCTCTCTCTCTCTCTCCCCCCCTTCCCCCAGCTAAGGAAACAAATTGAACTATAAAGGTTGATGCATTTCATGTATATTTTGGTGCTGTCAGTCAAAGGTCACACAGTAAGTCTGTTCTTTAACCAATGTTGCTAGTAGCATATGACTAGTCCTTTTTTCTTGACAACATCTTATATGTGTGAAGTTTGTTTTTAACAGTTATTTGTGTTTTGAAACCACATGTCTCTACAAAATGGTTTCAGAGAGTATATTTTCACATATACAGTTGTTGATAAAAATATGAATAAAGTGATTATATACATGGTTTTTTTTCCTTCTGTTTTTTCTCTCTTTGAATCATTTATAATGGATGTAATTTTGTTTGTCTCTCATTAGTGTTGATTATTCCATGTTGCTTAAAATGGTCATCATAGGTAACGTTATTTTAGAGGGTCTGTTACACATTTTTTTGTACAGTGAGGACAGACTGAATTGTGTGCACACTTTTTGTTTGTGTGTTTGTTAAGTCTTGTTTGTAACAGAAGTATTTTAAATTTTTACTGAGATATGTGAATATAATCTCAGAAACAGGTTTTGAAGGATAACTTCTATTTCATGTATTCAGTTGATGTCCAACTGAGCAATGAATAAATGTATTTTATGCATTCATTTCAATACAAACTGAACAGTGAGTAAATGAATTTTATGCATTTACTTGATGACAAACGTATAGCATTGATAAATTATGTCATGCCTTCAGTTGATGACAGACTGTACCATGATTTAATTTATTTTGTGCATTAGTTGATGATAGACTTGAGCGACGAGTAGATTTGTTTCATACATTCAGTTGATGATAAACTGAGCAATGAATACATTTATCATGTGCAAATTCTTATGGATGATTTTCACCCAAAATCAGTATGTCACTATTAGAAATTTAATATTTCATGCTCATTATGAAGACCGCATTCATAGGGTATATTACATTGTTAAGCATACAGTATGTGATAAAGTGAGTGATGAATGATTTGATTGGCAAATCTTTGGATCATTTTTTTCCAAAAAACATCAAATTGATTCATTCAATAGTCATTTATAAGAGGTTTTACATCTCATCACATGCACTCATTTGATGATCTCAGAAGAGATTCAGATTCAGACAGAAACAAATAGTGACAGTGTTTTGCCATATATAGAGACCAAAAACAGTAGAATCATGTAAATACATGCATTGAGAGATTTTGCCATATTTTTCTTTTATGTTGTTTTAGAAAATGGCTGGGCTCTTACCTTAAGGAAGTTGTAGAAAATAGAAAACTCAGAGATTTGGATAGAGAACCTCTTACTGCATGCTTTCCCTGGTGGTCCCCTGTTTGTTCGACAGTCATACACTGTGTCTTCCTTCAAGTCTACCTTGAAGACATACCTTTCTATCCTGCAATGAGTTCCCCCACTACATGGCCACCCCTTCACCCCATCCCCACCCCCCTGTCCTCCACCTCCTGGTGTGTGTGTACTTAGTATATTTGAGTTGCTCTCATTGTGAGTGAATGATGAGAGTATTCACTTCGATTTGATTTGTATATCAAGATTTGGCACTTTACAAATGTCATAATTATTGTTATTGTTGTTATCAGTAATAGTAGTAGTAGTAATAGTAGTAGTAGTGGTAGTATCCCTTTCTCATTTCATTAACAGCATTATAAGCCTGTGTTTACACAGTGCTATGAAAAATCTGCATTTTTTTTTAACTGTCATGAGCTGCGTGCATCACTTGTTTACTGTGCCGCAGACATTGACACTGGGCCACAAAATGAAGGGCATGATTGGTGGGTGAGTGAGACATTGGACTTCCAATCGGAATGTCTGGGTTTGATTCTGCCCGGGTCCCTCTCGTTGCTGGGTAAAAAGTCAGCGTTTTTTTATTTCTGTCACATGTGGTCAGCACACATGCAGAAGACCTGTTAGCACCCAAATCCCCTTTGTCTGTATTCAGAAATTATGCACGCAGAACATAAATATGCACGTTTAGGATCCTGTAAGTCACATCGGTGTCCAGTGGCTTAAAGAAAAACGAAAACACCCAGCATGTACACCCACCAAAGATGGAGTATGCAGATCGTGCAGCAACATTCCTCCAGCACAGTATATGAAAACAGTGAACATTTATATGCATCCAAGAAAAATTGGAACGCTGAAAAAAAAATTATTATCAGTCTGTCTCTCCATGTCTCAGTATAGACTGGTAGCTTGAGCTCAGGTGATGATTTTGTAAAAAAGTTTCATGTCTTTTCCCCAGAGCTGTATCTTAGCTGTGGCTAAGGCCTTGAACTTTGCAGGTGTACATTACTAAACCCCCACTGCCTTCAGTATTTAAATTCTAGTTGAAGGTGACAGTGTGAAAGTCGTATTTATCATGGTTATCGATCATGATTCCATTTCTTGTAGTTTTTATCATTGTGACAACATGCCAACATTTATCGAGGCAGGAAGATAACAAACAGTACAGTAGGAAAATGACACTAATATGAGATAGCTTGGAAAATTACAAGGAAAATGACAATAATTGAGGAAAATAGAAAGGAAAATGAATCTGAGGTAGCAAGGGAAAATCACACTAACTGAGGTAGCTAGGAAAATCACACTAACTGAGGTAGCTAAGGAAAATCACACTAACTGAGGTAGCTAAGGAAAATCACACTAACTGAGGTAGCTAGGAAAATCACACTAACTGAGGTAGCTAAGGAAAATCACACTGAAGTAGCTAGGGAAAATCACACTAATTGAGGTAGCTTGGAAAATCACACTAACTGAGGTAGCTAGGAAAATCACACTAACTGAGGTAGCTAAGGAAAATCACACTGAAGTAGCTAGGGAAAATCACACTAATTGAGGTAGCTTGGAAAAATGACACTAATTGTAGTAGCTAGGAAGAAGAGACTAAGTAGCAAGGAAAATGACACTGATTCAGATATCAAAGATAAAGACTAACTGAAGTAGTTTTGATGGAAAATAACTGATTGAGGTAGCTAGGAAAATGACACAGATTGGGATATCTAAGGTAAAGACTGTCATTGAAGTAGTAGGAGGATGGAAATAACTGATTGAGGTAGCTAGGAAAATGACACAGATTGGGATATCTAAGGTAAAGACTATCATTGAAGTAGTAGGAGGATAGAAATAACTGATTGAGGTAGCTAGGAAAATGACACAGATTCGGATATCTAAGATAACGACTGTCATTGAAGTAGTAATAGGATGGAAAGTAATTGATTGAGGTAGCTAGGAAAAGACATTGGTTGAGGTAGCTAGGAAAAGACATTGGTTGAGGTAGCTAGGAAAATGTGTATTAATTGAGATAGCAGGAAAGTGACAGGGTTTGAGGTTGCAAGGAGAATGACATGAATTAAAGTAGGAAAGTGACAGTTATTGAGGTAGGAAAGTGGCAATCGTTGAAGGAAGACAGTGACTGATTGAGGTAGAAAAAGGACTGTATGAGTTAGGAAAATGACTTATTTGACTGTTGGAAAATGTCACAATCTGAATCAAACAAAAATACATTTAATTCATGTGGAGCTTGTACTTTGAAGTTTGAGCAAGAGGGAGTCGTCATACTGAGACAATTCCATACATGCTTCACCCAATTCTGCCAGTAATTATCTGGCACTGTCTGAGCCTGTGCAAAATCCTGTGTGCTGTAAGGTCATGAAAGGGGAAGAGGGACCTATGAAACACTGAGCTAACACCAGCAGAATGATGGAAACATTAAGATGGGCAGTGAACAGGCCAGTTGTTAATGTTGTTGGCTGGGATCATACTCAAGATATCGGATTTTAAGTCCACAGCTGTGTCAAAAGAAACAACCTGCCCACGTTGATTGAGAAATTCTGCAGTGCAGGATCTTTGTGTTATTTTGTTGGTTCATTTGTTTTTGGTCATGATATCTCGATTTTTGTGGTTCTCTTTTGAACAAGTATGATCGGTCAAGGTTTTGTAAAGTCAAAGAATGGTTGTGAATAGAAATCTTTTGAAATGGCTCGTTTAATTGGAACCCAAAACTGTGATGGAGGTGGAGATAATGTCAATTGGTTTGTCTACACGGAAACACAAGTCTGTGATACTCAGTGGGGTTTTCTTTGTTGGGAAGGGGGAGGGAATGTAACCATCCTGGCAGTTTTTCTTCTTTTCATATGTGGTCTTGTTTTTTACAAACTACTTTTCATGGTGGTTGTGAACTTTAATCAATTTATTTGTAATCTTGTGATTTTTCATGGGTACAGACGTGTGTCATGTTCACTAGCAAGATCAATTCTAGTGGTAGATGGTGTTTTGGATGTGTATTAAATTTCTGCTGTCTGTTCCTGTTCTGGTGTGATGAACTAGTTAGTTCATTCCTTATTTCTTTTAACATCTAGTTCATTTGTTATTTTGTCTAATGTCACAATGCATAAAAGCGTGTTTAGACAGTCACAAGTTAGTGTCAGGATTATACGTGTGTAGAACCTGTCAGATTCAGCAAACCTGCATTTAGTGGCCCTGGTGCATACTCAGGGAACGTGAGTAATAGAAATCACTGTAAAGAACACAGTTGATTTAGATATCTAGTATGTGTGAGTGTGCATGACAAAGAGAGGGTGTGAATGTGTGTGTACTGAGACAGTGACTATTGGCAAGTTTTACTGCAAACTCATCTTGTTCTAATTCTTGATGCTCAGGAGGTTCGGGTATCTTGTACAGCAGCATGGAAAGAAATTGGAAGAATCTGACAGCAAACTGTTGTTAGTGACATGTCATCCCTCATTCCTGCCCTGTTGTACGTTTTACCAGCGTTCTTTTCTGATGCCTTGAGTGTTTGCAATTATTTCCATTGCGCAAGGAGAGGAGACACATGTGATCTGTCAGCAGTCCCATTATTCTTAGTTCTTGACAGTGTGGCCTCAAGACTTTGTCAGGGTGGGGTACTCCTGTGTAGGTATTCGACTTAGGCCAGGATCACTTTGGGTGTTATGCAGCCCATGGCATGGCATCAGTGCATGTGGAATTTATTTCTGGCGCGGAGATGCCAGCTATTGTGTAAAACAAGCTGAAACTCGGAGGTTTGGTATACACATGATAATGTTGAACAGCCATGAAACTCGACAGTTTGGTGTGTACATAATGATGTTGAACAGCATGAAACTCGACAGTTGGTGTGTACATAATGATGTTGAACAGCCATGAAACTCGACAGTTTGGTGTGTACATAATGATGTTGAACAGCCATGAAACTCGACAGTTTGGTGTGTACATAATGATGTTGAACAGCCATGACTCGACAGTTGGTGACATATGAGTTAACAGCCTGAAACTCGACAGTTTGATGTATACATAATGATGTTGAACAGCCATGAAACTCGACAGTTTGGTGTGTACATAATGATGTTGAACAGCCATGAAACTCGACAGTTTGGTGTATACATAATGATGTAGAACAGCCATGAAACTCGACAGTTTGGTGTATACATAATGATGTAGAACAGCCATGAAACTCGACAGTTTGGTGTATACATAATGATGTTGAACAGCTGCTGACATTTCACTGGTCGCCAACTCCCATAGGTTCGTGGTGTGATTTGCCAATTCTTTGATGATCACTTTGTGTTGTGGTCAAAGCTACGCTGAAACAAGCTCTCCCGCTTAGTATCTCAGTGTTTTAACATTCTGATTTTTGACTGCAAGTTTGTTAAGCATTTTCTTTTTTGTCTAAAACTTTGAGAAGAGTTCCGTTAATGTCTATCTCTTTTTGATTATTTTTCTTCCTTTATTGCTTTAGTAATGACTTTCCATTGCCGTCTTCTCTTCTTACTCATCTTATTTTTCATTTTCTACTTCATGTTGTTTTTCTTCTTCTGTCATTCATTGTCTACATTGTCGGGCCCTGTTTGGGGATGTATGCAAGAGTAGATTGTCCCAATAGCAGATGACATATTACTTATAAAAAAATAAGAAAGGCTGTCAGTTCTGTGGCTGTAAGTCGCGAGAAGAATCTTTTGATTTTATATTTCATTTGAATGATTTTTTTAATACTTAAGTTTTTGTAAGGTTGGAATGAAAAGCAACGGATATTATCTTGTTAAAATGATGAACAAAGATTGTGAAAATATTTCCTTTCGTCGAAGATACTTTTGAGAAACATTCATTTCTGATTGTGAAATTTGCTGTGTGTTCGTTTACAAGTCTGGCTTAGGTTTTATTTTTGTTCCGGCTTTTTTGTTTTGTTTTGTGTTGCCATGCTATGCAGTAGAAGCACCGGTGTGTTACTACATCCAAGCAATAAAGATACTGAGCATTGTAGTGGGAAAGTGTAGGCTTTTGTCTCATCACTGCTTTGACTTTATAGAAAGCAAAGAAAAAACATGAGAAAGGTATTGTGATTATTCCTAACATTTATTTATTCATCTGCGTCCTGTACTATGTTTTTTTCGTAATTTATTGAATGTGTCCTGATATCTTGCAGAGGTGCTCTCTCTCTCTCTCTCTCTCTCTCTCTCTCTCTCTCTCTCTCTCTCTCTCTCTCTTCTCTCTCTCTCTCTCTCTCTCTCTCTCTCTCTCTCTCTCTCTCTCACTCAATATCCCTTTATACCATGATTATTTTCCTCTAATTTGATGGTATTTGTAGGTGGATGAGTATATGTTTTTATATTGTCTATCTTTCTTTGAATATTGCATTTATGAAAAAAGGCAAAAGTGGTTCTTTCACTAACCGTTAGAAAAAACAAGTGAAATGAAATGGGAAGCAACTACTCAAACGCTGTTTACATGCAAGTCACAATAAATGTCAGAATGCAAGTGATGATAAGTGTGTGTGTGTTACAGTATCTAACAATGATTTGTGATACTAACTACATGTGTTACAATCTGTGAAAACGTACTAACACTTTCATATATCCAAATGTGTGGAGTTAAAGGCAAACAATGAAACTTTGGTCTCCCTTCCCACCCCGACCCTTCTATATTTTTTTCTGAATATATCTGATGTATGCGTCTGTGATAGACTGTTATGGATTTTGGCAACTGCTGTATAGCTGTTTTAGTTCCAGCTCTTGTTGTCTGACTTGAGTATTTTTCATCTTGTGCATTTTATATAACGTGTGAAGCGTTTAGGAGTTACTGTACTAGTCTTCACAGTTGTTGGTTATTCCAGTGATTGCATTCCTCTGGATCAAATTTCGAGAGTATGTGTGATTGGCTTTGAAAAAAATCACGTTAGTAATGTAGGGTTTCCTGTAGATGTTTTTGAATAATAATAGAATTTTTAAAAATATTGACAGTGTTGGTGTTTGAATAGGATTTTTAAAAAACAAATCTACATGCACAATTGAAAGTAAACAATCATGTTGCTTAACCCTTTGACTACCCCATCGTATCCACTAGCATCCTACATTGTCATCAGTGATAAATCAAAAACTTCATCTTTGGTTCCATCACCATATCCGCCAGCTTTCTGCAGGAAACTGGTTTATAGGGTGAAAGAATCAGAGGGTTATTTTTGTACATATTGTGGATAGGGTGCAGGAGTCAAAAGGATATGAGATGGTGTTTTACCAACTGGAATTAAGAGGTCGATTTGGAATTTGTTCAAGAGGGATTCATCGCGCTTGGATAGTTCCATATGGGCTTCATCCAGATTTGCCAGTGTTCCATCAACAGGAATTAAAAAAAGTGATATGGAGTATGTTCAAGAGGGGTTCAGTGAACTTGGAAAGTTCCATATTCGCTCCACCCAAATCTGTCAGGAAGTACTTGGTGGATTCCTTGAGCTTGCGCAAAACTCTTTTCCTTAGAATGTATTGAAATGGTGAAGGGAACGAGAAGAGGAGCTGTTAAACGTTAAGCTGACAATCACAATGACTGGAACATGAAGACATGCAGAGACAAACTGTTGTTACCTGGTGAAATGGGACTGAGTCAGCGGCTCACATCAACACAGCCAGCTCTTCTGCATAAAAATTGTGGTCACCAAAGGGGAATTCATCAAGCTTGAGCAGTTCCATAACATTTATTATGTGCTCCACCCTCTAATCTCGGTGCAAATCTCTATGTATGAGCAGGTCTTGAGAATGTTAAGTGTGGTTTATATCAAGATTTTAATGCTGTGAATTGTTCCAGGTTGATGTAGTGGTCCCTCACATTTCAGTACATCTATATATGGAGAATATGTGCTGGGCCTGGGAGTTATTTTGATTGTATAGAACGGTGCGTTGGTCGTTGTTTTGTTTATGTTCACGTTGGGCTATCAGAAAAAAGCTTTAATCTCACTTCGAGCTGAACGATTAAAATGTTGTAGTAGTATCATTTTCTGCCATGACAGATCTGTTGAGTGTTTGTGTGATTTGAGTGCTGGAGATGTAAGTTGCTTAAACATGTGATGATATTCCTGTTATGGTCTTATTAAAGCATTTGTATTCTGTTGGAATAACATACGTTGTGTATTGCGTACATGCAGTTTAACACATAATTTATGCATAGTCAAAATATATATGATAAAAACTATTGGCTTTAAAAAATATTCGTGTATGTTTTTGTGTGTGTGAATGTGCAAGTGTATGCCAGTGAAGGCCAGACTGTCAGCCACCATCATGGGTCTTTTCATGAATGTCAAACATTTGAAACCAGAAGGGGTCAGAGGAGCTAGTAATAGTATGTATAGTAATGCTTATAAGGATGAGAGGAGAGAAAAAAATTACAAAGACTAGACTCTTTCTAAGAGTGAACCCAGTGCCCCTTCTTGGTGATGATAGCAATGATACTACATGTAAAGTACATAAGTTTCCATAGCATCTGTCAACTTTTAAGAAAGTGTGCGCAGAGTGTGGCAATGACCGCCAGTGACAGGTCATAAGAGGCTTCAACACAAAGGACAAAATAGGGAACACTTGAAATTGTCCCTTTTTGTTTTGTTTTGTTTTGTTTTTATCTCACTGCAGATTTGATCAGTAGGCTAACTTGGGGAAAATGTGTGGACGACATTGTTGCCTCGTGTGGTACCATGCCAAGATAGGGAGCAATTGATCAAAACTTTCTCTTTGGTTTATTTTTCTCACTGCGAAGTTGATCAGTAATTGAAATTTTTTTTATGGATAACACTCTATTGCATTCATTTTCATATTTTTCCATGTCCAAAGCCAGAATCCGTGATACTACTTTACTGAATGGCAAAACACACAGGAACACAGATCTTCTGTCACACAGTAAACGTACATCTCAAACCGCCCCAGGCATCGTGCTCAACCCGACCTTCGGAATAGATTGTGATCAGAGACGATATAAAACTTGTAATGTCTTTGATTGTGATCTATTCTAAACGGACGACTTGTATCTTCGAGCCAATCAACGCTCAGCATTGAGACGCCACCCATAAAAATGGCATCTTCTAGTGAAGAGTTGCAGAGAATCCGACGATAGCTTCGGTATCTCGCAATGCAACCAACCTTTTTAAGGTTTCTTTGAGTAACATTCTCATAGCTAGTCCTCATATACTTTGAGAGCGGTAGGACTTTAAACTCAACAAAACAGAACAGAACAGAAGCTGTGAAATTCGCCCATTCAAAGACGAAGTACTTGATAGGGTTGTATCCAAATAAGTAGGCTATGTTCTTTGGAAGAGACAAAGCAAAAATTATAAAAACAAACATTATCAGGAGAAGGTAATTACGTGCTTTCTATGTCTTTGCTTTTGATGCCTGGTAAGCAAAACAGCTAAACTAGCTGTGACCTTCACCTCATATCCGTTTAAAGGATTGTGTAGCACTAACGGATCTGCTGCACAGGTTCAAACGTTTCTCCTCAACCATGTGGGCAAAACGGCTCATGTATCAGTTACTTAACTGCATGATATGGACAAAAGAAAAATAAAGATAACGACGTAAATAGTTGCTCCTATGGAGCACCTTCGTCTGGTGGGGACCGTCATGCTGTGCAGGTGACACCAGACAGTCAGCCAGCTACTGCGAACAACCTCAACCTCAGAAAAACACCAAAATCGCAACATGGAACATTAGAACATTGTTGCAAAAAGGTAAATTAGACAATATCAAAATGGAGATGAAAAAGCTTAACATTAGTATTTTAGGACTAGGGGAAGTGAGATGGAAGGGGGCAGGCATGATAACGTCAGGAGTGTATGCAGTAATATACTCTGGTGGAAACTGACATGAAAGAGGAATAGGCATTGTACTGGACAGGGACAAATCAAAAGCAGTTAGGGGATACTGGGCTGTGTCCGACAGAGTTTTGCTGGTCAAATTGGGAGGCAGGCCATTTGATATCAACATCATTCAGGTGTATGCACCAACATCCGCAAGTACTTAACTGCATGATATGGACAAAAGAAAAATAAAGATAACGACGTAAATAGTTGCTCCTATGGAGCACCTTCGTCTGGTGGGGACCGTCATGCTGTGCAGGTGACCTACTTTTGTCTCCTTCAAGTCCGCTCTCAAAACTCACCTTTTCTCCTCTGCATAAAATCCTGACCTCACTCATCCCCTTCTGTAGCCTGTCTCCACTCGGAGGGGAATCACATTGTAATATATATTTGTATATAATATGCTCTCTATAATTTTCCATTGCTTTTATTCTTTTTCCCCATTTATAGCCATGTGTAAGTGTGTGTGTGCGCGCGTGCGTAAGTGTATGTTCAGCGCTTAGATTTGATTTTTATCGAGATTTTGCGCTATATAAATATTGTAATTATTATTATTATTACTCAAGAAGACATCGACAACTTCTACGAAGTAGCAGAGATGGTCAAGGTCCAATGTAAATCACAAGAAGTTACAGTCATAATGGGAGATTTTAATGCTTAAGTGGAACAAGATAGGGTGGAGGATATAGTTGGACCTCATGGCCGTGGTACACAAAATAAAAGGGGAGGGAAACTTGTAGAATGGGCAGAAATGAATGAGTTCATAGTAGGAAACACCTGGTTTGAGCAGCCTAATAGAAGAAAATGGACTTGGATGAGTCCAGGAGATAATACGAAAAATCAGATTGAATACATCCTGATCAACAAAAGATTTAGAAATTCTTTACTGACAGCAAAAACACCACCAGGCGCAGATTGCAACAGTGACCACAATTCTTTAGTGGGAAGATTTAGGCTGAAATTAAGGAAAAGGAAACAGACCAAAAGCAACATCAAACTAAATCTTGGACTCTTAAAGACAGATGAAGTGATACGTAAAAATTTTAATGTACGCCTACATGTTTAAAACAAATTCAGTGCTCTGGAAGACATTAGTGACAATGAGGAACAATGGACAAAGTTGAGAAATTCGATAAATGAAGCTTGTGAAGAAATCCCTGAAGTAGATAGAAAAGCAAAAAAGAACTGGATGACAAAACAAATTTTAGGTTTGATGGAGGAACAGAAGAAGGCAAAGAGAAACGAGGAGATATACAGGAAGATAAACAAAGAAATCAGGAATAGGTGCAATGAAACAAGGAAGCTTGGCTGAAAACAAAATGCAAAGAAATAGAAAACCGACACAAAACGGATCCTCAGGGTATGTACAGACGATTTGAAGAAATTGTCCACAGGAAAAATACATGCACATCAACTGATTGCTTAAAATCGAAAGGTGGTACGCTTATCATGGAAAAGACAAAATATTAGCCAGATGGGGACAGTATATTACAGACCTTTTTGAAGATAACAGAAACGAAGAAAGAACTTTGAAGGACCACCCACAATGAAAGATAAAGTTAAAGCAGCACTGAAAAAGATGAAACCAGGAAAAGCCCCAGGACCAGACAACATTACTACAGAGATGATTGAAGCCCTGGAGGAATTTGGTGGTGAAAAAATAACAGCCCTCCTAAATGAAATTCATGACACTGGAAAAATCCCCAAAGCTATGTCAAAATCAATTTTTATTGCACTTCCAAAGAAGACAGGGGCTATAGAATGCGAACTCCATCGCACAATTAGTTTGATGAGTCATGTAACAAAAATCTATTAAGAATAATCATGATGAGGACAAGGAATAGAATCAAAAGAGAAATAGCAGATGAACAGTGTGGATGTGTGGAAAGGAACTATTAATGTCATGTACATCCTAAGAACTATCATAGGGAGGTCAATCGAGATTAATAAGGATTTGTAGTTATGCTTTGTTGATTATACCAAGGCTTTCGATCGGGTAAGACATAAAGAATTGATCAACCAACTAGAAAGACTCAATATTGACGGAAAAGATCTACGAATAATCAGAAATATGTACTGGTAACAAACAGCTGCAATCAGAATAGAAAGCAATATAAGCTCTTTCCAAAACATCAAAAGAGGAGTCAGACAGGGTTGTGTTTTGTCACCAGATCTGCTTTCACTTTACAGCGAAAACATCATGAGAAACTAGAGGAAGACCCTGGATTAAAGGTTGGAGGAAAAATGATAAACAACATTCAATATACATATGACACCGTGCTAATTGCAGAAAATGAAAGGGACATACAAAACCTTGTGAATATACCAGAAATAGAAAGCAAAGGTAAGGGGTTGGAACTAAATAGCAAGAATACTGAAGTCATGGCGATCAGTAAAAAACATGAAATCCCCTCCTGCAAAATAACAGCAAACGGCACAACCTTGAGACAGGATGATAAGTTTAAATACCTGGGATCGATCATTTCACCAGATGGCAGATGCACATTAGAAATAGCCAGCAGAATCGGCCAAGCCAAAACAGCATTCAAGAAGATGAAAAGCATTCTTACCAACAAATGCCTATCAATTAACATCAGGAAGAGAGTTCTTGAATGTCATATAGAACCAATACTGTTATACGGTTGTGAGGCGTGGACAGTCAACAAGCAAAGCCAGAACAAGATTGAGGCAGCCGAGATGTGGTTTCTAAGAAGAATGTTGAGAGTTGCATAGACAACAAAGAAAACAAACGAGACAGTCTTGATGGAGGCAGACACAAGAAGATCATTCATAAAGAAGATTAGGAAAAGGCAGGCAACATTTATAGGCCATTTTATGAGGAAGGGGGATTTAGAGCACCTGGTCACAACGGGAAAGCTGGAGTGAAAGAGAGCACCATGTAGACCCAAGGAGAGAATGCTGGACGGACTTGCAGAGTGGCTGGGGATGACGAGGGTGGGGGAGATGCTAGGGGCAACGAGAGATAGAGACAGATGGAAGTCCATGATCGCCAACGCCATGCGGCAGGGCACCTGATGATGATAATGATGTTGATATAGACCAAAGAAAGGCTACATCAAAAGAAAAAATAGTTGTTAATGATGAGTTCGTTCCTTTCCTGTATTCACATGTTATTTTGACATTTTCACAATCTGCCAGCCCTGCCAGTATTCACCTATATTCTGACTGGTATTTTTCATAATCTGCCAGCCCTGCCAGTTCGCACCTAATAAAATAAAAGTATATTCTGACCGGAAATGTTCACGATCTCAGGACTCTTATGAGTCGATTCATGTCCAATGCTTGTAGGGGGTACTGCATCATAAGGGGCGGCCCGATGCCATTTGAGACACTTTATGCTTTATAATTACTTGGGCCACACCATGCATCTCTACGATTAAGGACAGTTCTTCCATACTACGGTAAAGTATGCCAAGGATTTCTGTTATTTAACATCTCCGTGGTGAAGATTATGTATAAAACGGGCTACGACCACCACACCTCCTTCATTGATGGCAGTTGCATCTGCAGGTTGTGGATCACATTGATCTCATACAGACGGTTCGTGGCCTATGGACACCCTAAAGGAGTATTCATAGTAAACCCTGCCGGCTGGACGACTGTGGCCGTGAAAGCGTTCATACTGCAAGGACGACGGAGCCGGACGGCCACTTTTTTTCCCCTTCGACACAAGCCCACCAAAGATAAAAATGGTGTACACGAAGCGACAAAAGTTGCTATTGTAGTGGTAGTGGAAGAAGAAAAGAAACATTGTGGTCCAGCCCATGGATTTTCTGTACATCCAATCTGACCAAACTCTCTGGCGATGTTTACCCATGCGGCTCAAGTATGTCTCGATCACCATTCTCGTAAATGCAAGGTCTTGATCTCATAGCAGCAATAAGCTTCTCGTCTTCTGTATTTTTCTTGCAAGAAAGATAATTAAATCAAGAGAACAGTTCATTCTCTTATTCCAGACGGCCGGAGAAAACCCTGCAAGCATGACCGGAGAATTTCCGTCCGTGTGCGGGCGGGCCCAGCCGGGCTTACTATAAACACTCTTGCAAGAAAGATAATTAAATCAAGAGAACAGTTCATTCTCTTATTCCAGACGGCCGGAGAAAACCCTGCAAGCATGACCGGAGAATTTCCGTCCGTGTGCGGGCGGGCCCAGCCGGGCTTACTATAAACACTCTTTCGTCGCAAGTGAGAACAAACAGGGGTTTGCTGGACACGATCTTTTTGACAGGAACCGTCTGTGCCGTCCACGCTTACTATGAATGCACCCTAACCCACTAAGGTCGTAGGGGAACTATGTAGGCCGATATGAAAGCTGCACTAGTTGCCTACATGTTTCACAGATGTGATGAGTACTCGCCTGATTTATGTTGTGTCCATTTCTTCTTCGGTCTGTCTCTTTCCCTTTTCCCTTGTACTGTTGTCTGAACAATGGTCTGTTAGGATCAGCTTGATCTCTTTACCAGGTCTTCATAGAGCCCTATGTGTTGAATGATTTTTTTTTTCGCACTTCATCATTTATAAAGTAGTATGTGTAAGAGACGCCAAGAAGTCCTCTGAAATAAACACCAACACTGAACTCCACAGCTTTTTGTTTTTTGTTTGTGTGTGTGTGTGTGTGTGTGTGTGTGTGTGTGTGTGTGTGTGTGAAAAACAAACAAACAAAAACCAATCAAACTCAACAGTAGTGAGTAACAAGGGAAGGGAAGTAAGCAATGAACTGATTAGATAGTCATGCTTAACAGCACCACAACCAACAGCAACTCATAGACTGTCAGAATAACATTAACGGCGTCAAATGCCGTGAAGCTACACTGACCAAAGATGGCAGCCACACAGCGCACGTACTGATCAAAGGGACTCCAACAACATACAACGACAACATCAATCAGACTGTCCTAAAGTAGAAGAGCAGCGCCATCAGCTTTACTACTGTGTACAGACAATACAACTCCTTACATATTTTTTGTGTACTAGTGTTATTACAACTTATTTCTGACTTCGTGTTAGGATCTGTCATTGCTGTTTTTGATGAAGTATGTTTACACTGCTTATGATAAATATAAGCAGTGGTGTTTATGATAAGTATGCTTGTCAAAGCTGGATGTGATGCGTCTAGTGTGTCGGCCAGTGACTAATGACTGCGTGCTTGTCACCTCTCACTTTCACAGCCTACATCGCTGGCAAGCACTGCTGCTTGCAGCTAAGCGAAAAGAAGAGCAGAAGGCGTAAGTCTCTTCCTGTCAGTACATAGTCTCTCCATCAGCAAGCCTTACGTTGTGCCTCCTCGTGGCGACAGGCGGTAACTGAGCACCTCACGGACTCAGGCTAAATCTCAAGGGACTTGGAGGAGGTCTGGCCCCCAGA
This sequence comes from Monoplex corrugatus, assembly GCA_030674185.1. Lineage (NCBI taxonomy): Eukaryota > Metazoa > Mollusca > Gastropoda > Littorinimorpha > Ranellidae > Monoplex > Monoplex corrugatus. Next base: position 40,016,065 of record JAPXFY010000027.1, on the reverse strand, counting down.
CGTGCGGCATGCAGGCCCACCGACGTGTGGATATGCCCTGGTGCCCACGAACCAGATCCCCAAGCTATGGGTAAATAGCCCCACTGTCTTGTGGACATCTCGGAAGAGAGTAAGGCTACGGGAGTTAACCCTGAAAAAAAAAAAAAACGATGGAAGGCAAGGGGAAACCACCATCGTAGTGTCCCCAGGACAATCATGGGCAAAAGAAAGACGAAGAATGAAGTTAACGACGTGAATAGGTGCTCCTGTGGAGCACCTTCGTCCGGTAGGGACTGTCATGCGGCACAGGTGACACCAGACCGTCAGCCAGCTACTGCGACCAAAATCAAACCTAAAGTCAAACTTGGAAACACCAAAATAGCAACATGGAACATCAGAACACTGTTGCAGAAAGGAAAATTAGACAACATCAAAATAGAGATGGAAAGGCTTAACATCAGTATTTAGGACTAGGGGAAGTGAGATGGAAGGGGGCAGGCATGATAACATCAGGAGAATACACAGTGATATACTCTGGTGGTAATTCACATGAAAGAGGAGTAGGCATCATAATGGGACAAAGACAAATCAAAAGCAGTTAAGGGCTGTGTCCGACAGTTTTGCTGGTCAAATTGGGAGGCAAACCATTTGATATCAACATCATACAGGTGTATGCACCAACATCTGCAAGTACTCAGGAAGACATTGACAACTTCTACGAAGTATTAGAGATGGCCAAGGTCCAATGTAAATCACAAGAAGTTACAGTCATAATGGGAGATTTTAATGCTTAAGTGGAACAAGATGGGGTGGAGGATATAGTTGGACCTCATGGCTGTGGTACACAAAATGAAAGGGGAGGGAAACTTGTAGAATGGGCACAAATGAATGAGTTTATAGTAGGAAACACTTGGTTTGAGCAGCCTAATAGAAGAAAATGGACTTGGATGAGTCCAGGAGATAATACGAAAAATCAGATTGAATACATCCTGATCAACAAAAGATTTAGAAATTCTTTACTGTCAGCAAAAACACTACCAGGCGCAGGCTGCAACAGTGACCACAATGAAATTCTGGGCTTGATGGAGGAAAGGAGGAGGGCAAAGAGAGACGAGGAGATATCATCATCATCATCATCATCAGTCCCGTAGTCTGATTGACCGTTGGGGCACCACTGAAGATTTTGCAACCAACTTCCTCCACTCCTCACGGTCCTCAGCTTTCCGCAGAATGATGTTCCATTCAAGGCCAGTCCACTCTCTGATATTGTCTTCCCATCTTTTTCTCTGTCTGCCTCTTCGTCTCCCTCCCTGAACTGTTCCCTGCAAGACGGTCTTGGCCAGTCCAGATGATCATGTGACGTGCCCGTACCATCTCAGTTTGTGTCTTTTCACTGAAGTCAGGAGGTCTTCATATGGCCCGATGGCGTTTTCAATTCGGGTTTTCACTTCCTTATTGATTATATGATCTTTGTATGAGATACCAAGGAGTTTGCGGAAGCATCTCATCTCCATTGCCTGTATCCTTCTTTCAATGTCTGCTGTTATGGTCCATGTTTCGCATGCATACAAAAATATTGACATGACAAGGGAACGCGTCAGTCTGATCTTGGAGCCGATAGCGATATTCTTGTCGTTCCAGATAACTTTTAGCTTGGTCATTGTAGCTGTGGTCTGGGCAATCCTGGAAAGTACTTAGGGCTGTGATCCTTCATCTGATACTATAGCTCCCAGATATTTAAATCTATGGATGGTCTCAAGTTTCTTGTTGCCTATGGTAATGTCAGTGCTGATGCCATTGGTATTATTTGTCATCAACTGGGTTTTCTCTGCACTGATCTGCATGCCATATGCTGTGGAGGCCTCATCAAGATGTTTTATCAAGCTGACTAGCTCTTGCTCTTGCTCTTGCCCAGCTAATCCGTCAATGTCGTCAGCAAAACGCAAGTTTGTGATTGTTCTACCTCCAGTGCTGACTGTTCCCTCGTGGTCTTCAAGTGCGTCAGCCATTATTCTCTCTAAGAAGATGTTAAAGAGAGTGGGGGAGAGCAGGCATCCTTGGCATACTCCAACTGTGGTTCGGAACCATTCTCCTATGTTGTTGTCATGGTAGACTGCACTGGTCGCCTTTTCGTAGAGGCATTCTATGGTTTTGATCAGGTTGGCATTGATGTTGTACAGCCTCATGGTTGCCCACAAGGCTGCGTGCCAAACTCTGTCGAATGCCTTCTTGAAGTTCACGAAGACGTGGTAAAGGCCTTCTGGTGTTGCAGGTATTTTTCACAGAGCAATCTGAGGTTGAAAATTTGCTCTGTGGTACTTCTTCCTGGTCTGAAACCTGCCTGCTCTTCTTTTATTATCTCCTCAGCTTGTGGCTTCAGTCTACTCAGAAGAATTTTTAGCATGACCTTACTTAGATGGCTGATCAGGCTGATGTACGGTAGTTTTGGCATAGTTGTAGGTTGCCTTTCTTCGGGAGAGTGATGATCAGGGACTGGGTTCAAGGTGTTGGCCACTCACCTGTCCGCCAGATCTTATTGCAGATGATGAGTAACATATCTATCATGACCTCTCCTCCTGCCTGGACCAGTTCTGAGGGAATGTTGTCCACTCCTGCCGACTTGCCTTTCCTCAGTGATTTTACTGCAGCTTCAACTTCTTCTCGCACGATGGGGTAGCTGTCGTTGTTGGTTGGTGGAGGAACGTCTACCACATTGGGATCTCCTGTTGTTGTGTGTGTGTATAATTTTGAGCTGTACTCTGTCCACCTCTGCAGAATATCTTGATCTTCTGTGAGACATTTCCCTGCTTTGTTCTGTATGGTAGTAGTTCTGCCTTGTTTTGAGCTTGTTAGTCCTTTCACAAGCTGGTAAACTTTCTTGCTGTTATTTTTCTGCAGGTTTGCTTCGATATCTTGGCATTGTTCTTCAATCCATGTTTCCTTTGCTTTCCTCATGCCTTCTTTACCTGGTTGGTTGGCTTCTCTGTATAGTTTAGCTCCTTCATCCGTACTCTTCTTTTGCTTTAGTTCTCTGCGTTTGTTGCTCAGCTTTAGTACTTCTTCCGTGACCCAGGGCATCTTTGTTGGTCGGTGTTTTCCAAGGATGTCGTTGGCTGCTTTGATCACAGCAGTGTTGAAGTTGTTGATCAGAGTGTCTACTTCGGTGTCCCCATTGTCAAGGACGAGGAGAGGAGCAAACTTCCCTCCTATCGTTACTGGGAAGTTTTCAACTATGTTGGGGTCTTTGAGCTTCTCAAGACTGAACTTGATTTTTATGTTGCCCTGTTTCTTCATCCTCTGGAGGCGGAGTTTGAAGGTCATCATTACAAGCTCATGATCGGCTCCTGGAAAGCTCCTGGTCTTTGTGATGTTAACACTTGACTGGAAGCGTCTTTTAACCATGATGTAGTCGATCTGACTGTGGTATTTTTCTCCTGGGCTGTGCCATGTCCAGCGTCTAGATGGTTTGTGCGGACCGAACGTGTTCACCACCTTCAGGTCGTTGTAACTGGCGAATTCTAGGAGCCTCAAAATTGAATGTCCATGTTCAAAACAAATTCAGTGCTCTGGAAGACGCTGGTGACAGTGAGGAACAATGGACAAAGTTGAGAAATTCGATAAATGAAGCTTGTGAGGAAATCCCTAGGGCAGATAGAAAAGCAAAAAAGAACTGGATGACTAATGACATTTTGGGCTTGATGAAGGAAAGGAGGAAGGCAAAGAGAAATGAGATCTACAGGAAGATCAACAAGGAGATCAGGAATAGGTGCAATGAAGCTAAGGAAGCTTGGCTGAAATCAAAGTGCAAAGAAATGGAAGACCGACACAAAACGGATCCTCAGGGTATGTACAGGCGAATTGAAGAAATTATCCACAGAAAAAATACATGCACATCATATGGTTGCTTGAAATCGAAAGATGGCACGCTTATCATGGAAAAAGACAAAATATTAGACAGATGGGGAGAGTACATTAAAGACCTTTTTGAGGATGACAGAAACGAAGAACACATTATAAAAAAAGAACTTTGAAGGACCACCCATAATGAAAGATGAAGTTAGAGCAGCACTGAAAAAGATGAAACCAGGAAAAGCCCCAGGACCAGACAACATAACTACAGAGATGATTGAAGCCCTGGAGGAATTTGGCACAGAAAAAATAACAGTCATACTAAATGAAATTCATGACACTGGAAAAATCCCCAAAGCTATGTCAAAATAAATTTTCATAGCACTTCCAAAGAAGACAGGGGCTATAGAATGCGAACTCCATCGCACAATCAGTTTGATGAGCCATGTAACAAAAATCTTGTTAAGAATAATCATGATGAGGACAAGGAATAGAATCAAAAGAGAAATAGCAGAAGAACAGTGTAAAGTTGTGGAAGGGAAAGGAACTATTAATGCCATATACATACTAAGAACTATCATAGAGAGGTCAAATGAGATGAATAAGGATTTGTATTTATGCTTTGTTGACTACACCAAGGCTTTCGATCGGGTACGACATGATGAATTGATCAACCAACTGGAGAGACTCAATGTTGATGGAAAAGATCTACGAATAATCAGGAATATGTACTGGTAACAAACAGCTGCAATGAGAATAGAAACCAATGTAAGCTCTTTCCAAAATATCAAAAGAGGAGTCAGACAGGGTTGCGTTTTGTCACCAAATCTGTTTTCACTTAACAGCGAAAACATCATGAGAAACCTAGAAGAAGACCCTCGATTAAAGGTTGGAGGGAAAATGATAAACAACATTCGATAAGCAGATGACACCGTGCTAATTGCAGAAAGTGAAAGAGACCTACAAAACCTTGTGAATATACCAGAAATAGAAAGCAAAGGTAAGGGGTTGGAACTAAACAGCAGGAAGATTGATGTCATGGTGATCAGTAAAAACCATGAAATCCCCTCATGCAAAATAACAGCAAATGGCACAACCTTGAAACAGGTTCATAAATTCAAATATCTGGGAATGATCATTTCATCAGACGGCAGATGCACATCAGAAATAGCCGGCAGAATCAGCCAAGGCCAAAACAGCAATCAAGAAGATGAAAAGCATTCTTACCAACAAATGCCTATCAATTAACATCAGAAAGAGAGTTCTTGAATGTTATATAGAACCAATACTGTTGTACGGATGTGAGGCGTGGACGATCAGTAAGCAAAGCCAGAGCAAGATTGAGGCAGCTGAGATGTGGTTTCTAAGAAGAATGTTGAGGGTTCCATGGACAGCAAAGAAAACAAACGAGACAGTCTTGATGGAGGCAGACACAAGTAGATCACTCATAAGGAAGATTAGGAAAAGACAGACAACATTTATAGGCCATTTTATGAGGAAGGGGGATTTGGAGCACCTGGTCACAACGGGAAAGCTGGAGGGAAAGAGAGCACCGGGTAGACCCAGGGAGAAAATGCTGGACGGACTTGCAGAGTGGCTGGGGACGAGGAGGGTGGGGAGATGTTATGGGCAATGAGAGAGATGCAGATGGAAGTCCATGATCGCCAACGCCATGCGGCAGAGCACCTGATGATGATGATGATGATGATCGAAATCTTCGACAGCCTCGTCATCATAGTCAGTTGTTGGGGCATAAGCTTGGATGATGGTGATGTTAAAAGGTGAAGCCTTAAGCCGAATGGTAATGAGTCTGCTAGAGACTGGTCGGCATCCCATGATGGCATTCACAGTGTCTTTGTGAATGAGGAATCCAACTCCATGCTCATGTTTGTCTTCACTGCCACTGAAGTAGAGTTTGTGGCCTTCTGGGGTAGACGTTTCTCTGAGGTTTTTCCATCGTACCTCACAGAGCCCAAGGATGTTCCATCGGTATCTCTTCATTTTATGTGTTAGTTCTGCAACTTTTCCTGCTGCTGCCAGCGATCTGACATTCCAGGTGCCGATAGTAATATTTTTTCTTGTACATAGGGATTTTGGTCCACCAGTCACATACTTTTCACCTCCGCCCTGATGGCCAGCAATGGAAGGCACGGTCCTTGTTCCGGGCGACGACCGGGCCGGTATGGATTGGGTTGCGGTTGTAATCTTCATTTAGTGTGTCTTGGGCAATGTCGCATGGCGGAGCCCATCCCTCTCCATGCCAGACCACAGCTGACGTCCTCCATCTAGGTGGTTCGCCTTGGTCTTGAACACATAGACATTGAGTTTCTTGAGGAACTTCATCCGCCTTGGCCGGTAACCTGCATTGTCGAGGTTATTTGCCCAGTGATGCAGTGTTAACATCACCCCTTCATGTGGTTTGGCACGCCTGCTGAGGCGAGGTCCCGGGTGTGGCACTTGGAGCCAGCACGTGAGAGATTTAGAGGATGAATGAGGACCAGTGATAAACAAAGAAATCAGGTATAGGTGCAATGAAGCTAAGGAAGCTTTGCTGAACACAAAATGCAAAGAGATAGAAAACCGACACAAAACGGATCATCAGGGTATGTACAGACGAATTGAAGAAATTGTCCACAGGAAAAATACATGCACATCAACTGGTTGCTTAAAATCGAAAGATGGCACGCTTATCATGGAAAAAGACAAAATACTGGACGGATGGGGAGAGTACATTAAAGACCTTTTTGATGATGACAGAAACGAAGAACACATTATAAAAAAGAACTTTGAAGGACCACCCATAATGAAAGATGAAGTTAAAGCAGCACTGAAAAAGCCCCAGGACCAGACAACATAACTACAGAGATGATTGAAGCCCTGGAGGAATTTCGTGTGTGAAAAAATAACAGTCATACTAAATGAAATTTTCGACACTGGAAAAATCCCCAAAGCTATGTCAAAATAAATTTTCATAGCACTTCCAAAGAAGACAGGGGCTATAGAATGCGAACTCCATCGCACAATCAGTTTGATGAGCCATGTAACAAAAATCCTGTTATGAATAATCATGATGACAAGGAATAGAATCAAAAGAGAAATAGCAGAAGAACAGTGTGGAGTTGTGGAAGGGAAAGGAACTATTAATGCCATATACATCCTAAAAACTATCATAGAGAAGTCAAATGAGATGAATAAGGATTTGTATCTATGCTTTGTTGACTATACCAAGGCTTTCAATCGGGTACGACATGAAGAATTGATCAACCAATTGGAGAGACTCAATGTTGATGGAAAAGATCTACGAATAATCAGGAATATGTACTGGTAACAAACAGCTGCAATGAGAATAGAAACCAATGTAAGCTCTTTCCAAAATATCAAAAGAGGAGTCAGACAGGGTTGTGTTTTGTCACCAGATCTGTTTTCATTATACAGCGAAAACATCATGAGAAACCTAGAAGAAGACCCTGGATTAAACGTTGGAGGGAAAATGATAAACAACATTCGATATGCAGATGACACCGTGCTAATTGCAGAAAGTGAAAGAGACCTACAAAACCTTGTGAATATACCAGAAATAGAAAGCAAAGGTAAGGGGTTGGAACTAAACAGCAGGAAGACTGAAGTCATGGTGATCAGTAAAAAACATGAAATCCCCTCATGCAAAATAACAGCAAATGGCACAACCTTGACACAGGTTAATAAGTTGAAATACCTGGGAACAGTCATTTGATCAGACGGCAGATGCACATCGGAAATAGCCGACAGAATTGGCCAAGCCAAAACAGCATTCAAGAAGATGAAAAGCATTCTTACCAACAAATGCCTGTCAGTTAACATCAGGAAGAGAGTCCCTGAATGTTATATAGAACCAATACTGTTGTACAGATGTGAGGCGTGGACAGTCAAAGCCAGAGCAAGATTGAGGCAGCTGAGATGTGGTTTCTAAGAAGAATGTTGAGAGTTCCATGAACAGCAAAGAAAACAAACGAGACAGTCTTGATGGAGGCAGACACAAGTAGATCACTCATAAGGAAGATTAGGAAAAGACAAGCAACATTTATAGGCCATTTTATGAGGAAGGAGGATTTGGAGCACCTGGTCACAACGGGAAAGCTGGAGGGAAAAAGAGCACCAGGTAGACCCAGGGAGAAAATGCTAGACGGACTTCCGGAGTGGCTGAACACGAGGAGGGTGGAGGAGATGCTTAGGGCAACAAGAGATAGAAACAGATGGAAGTCCATGATCGCCAACACCATGCAGCAAGGCACCTGATGATGATGATGATAAATATGATAATTATTACCATTGTCATTACTGTTGTCATTATCATTATCTTCTTCTTCTTTTTCTTCTCCTTCTTCTTCTTCGAAATCAATGGCCAGGGTGAGGGGCTCAAAATAGTTAATGTTCATGTTCATGATCAGGATGAGCCACCTGGTTGGAGAAAGGATAACAGTTTGGGTCAAGGGTCACATGCCTAACAGACTGAGTATACCCTAGCTCAACATCCAGTGTGCATGTGTGTGAGTGTGCGCGCGCTGCTTTGTGTGTGCGTGCGTGCGTGCGTGTCTGTGTGTGTGTGCGCGTTTGTGTGTGAGCACATGTGTGTGTGTGTGTGTGTGTGTGTGTGTGTGTGTGTGTGTGTGTGTGTGTGTGTGTGTGTGTGTGTGTGTATACTAGGACAGAGAGAGGATGCAAGCTTGAATCAAAGGTCACATGCCTAGCAGGTGTAGTGTACCCAGCTCAGCATCCTGTATGTGTGTATGTTTATGTGTGTGTGTGTGTGTGTGTGTGTGTGCGTGTGCGTGTGTGAGTGTGTGTGTGTGTGTGTGTGTGAGCGAGAGAGAGAGAGAGAGAAAGAGAGAGAGAAGAGAGAGAGAGAGAGAGAGTGACCGACAGAACATGATAGCTTGGGTAAAGGGTCACACACCTAACAAGCTGAGTGTACCCTAGTTCAGCATCGTGTGTGTGTGTTTATGTGTGTGTGTGTGTGTGTGTGTGTGTATGTGTGTGTGTGTGTGTGTGTGTGTGTGTGTGTGTGTGTGTGCACGCACACTTTTTATTCTAATTCTGTATATTGCATCGAACATGCTTTTGACTTGAACTGCGTTATAAAAGTGAAATTCTTCCTCTTCTGGACAGACAGGGTTTGACCACGCAACAGGATGCTGAGCTAGAGTACACTCCACCTGTTAGGCATGTGACCTTTGACTCAAGCTGTCATCCTCTCTCTGTCCCACTATACACATACACATGCAGACGATAGAAGAAGATAGTCTACGCCATGATCACTTTGGATCTTGTCGATCACATGGCATCTGTATAGTCAATGCTTGGGGAATTTATTCCGAGCGCAGGGATGATATCTTGACGAACTCAAAGTGAAACGGCAGACCCATCATGTGCGTAAGGCATGTAGGCGATTAGCCCGCATTTGTAGTAAAAAGACGTACCGGAAATAATACGCCATTTTTGTTCACCGCTACTTGGTAAGGAAAATTATTACTTCAACAATTTGATGTTGAATTCCTTGTATGACCATGCATGTGACGATTGTGACTATAAAAGGACAGGATAATTGATTATTGTTGGTTGAGTAGCTAAATTGGGGCTCTCGCATTATGAAATGCTGAACGCAGACGCAACGTAAGAACGTTCGGTCGCAGGCGTACTCTTCTGTTTCTTGCCCATCACGCCATTCACGCGGGTCTTGACCTGACGGCCATGCACTGCTTTTGAATCTTTGGACTGGTTAATTTTTTGGTTGTTGATTGTCCCAGCTTCTGCGACGCCTCAGTAGCGTTGACACTACGCCGCTTATTCCTTATTTTAGTACCAGAACAAGTCATCAGTTCCAAGTAGAGGTAGGCGGCTAGGCCTACAATGATTCGTAACAATGGCTACATCAGTACATGATCATGATGATGAAAATCCGATCAGTAAAATCCGACCAGGGGCCTGAGGATTTGATTTAAACCTCGACCAGTATGAACACTGTGAAGGCAGTGCACATTATTTGACAAATGATCTGTCAATAAAAAGCAACAAAATGAGTTAGTGTCTGCTTAAACAATATTCAGTAGGCCTATCATAGGCCCAATGCCTTGTTGCTTTTCCCTTATCCACTACATCCGCAAACGATCCCTTTTATAGTTTTAAGAAAAGAAGAATGGTCAGTGTTGAAGTAGGCCTGACTAGATCTGCATGGCTGCTGTCACACACACACACACACAACACACACACACACACACACACACACACACACACACACACACACACACACATACATACACACACTTATAGTGAAAAGATGTTAAAGAACGAACACACACACACACACACACACACACACACACAAGCCAGGTGTAAAGTCTGACCGACCAAAATCTGTCTTTTCATGAGAGGAACTGATCTAAATATCATCAAAAGCCTAAAAATAGGAGAGGTCAGCAGTGTCTTTTCAGTTTCAGTTTACTAAGGACTCTGCAGCTCATATTTATGCATTGATTAGGCATGTGATCTGTAAGCAGCAAATCAGTCCTCTCTTGATAGGATCAGGTTGTTGCTACAAGGTGTGTGCACATGATAACGTGAAAACTCAAACTCACGTTGGCATGAGTGGCGCCCAGAAACAGGCGGGTTGGGGTGGCCTTTAGTGTCGCATTGTGTCATGATTTTAAAAATATTTTTATTTTCACTGGCAGATCCTAGAGGTTTTGGTACTCCCTCAACTGAAACCTGTTTCTTTCACCTATTTTTGGTAACAGGAATGATTGAACTTTTGGGTTTGTGAGGCAAACTCTGGATGTTGGTTGGATCTTACGTTAGCCAGAATCGGTTGGTTTTTAGATCAGTTTACCTCCAGTAGGCTGTCTATCCCCCATCCCCACCCTGCAGCACCACCACATTTTCACATAGTGATAAACTTGTAGTTGTACTCATGATACACACATGGAACTGTACCCTTTGTAAATTGATTGTGGCTTGGAGTTTGTTCAAAAGGGATTGGACACACTTGGAAAATTCCATATGTGTGCTCCACCCAGATCTGCCAGCAGTTGAGTTAGGCCTGTCTGGCAGATCCCCTATATGCATATATATGTACACAAAACCCTTTGCACTGGCAAGGTTTCGAAATGGGGAAGGAGGAGGACCAGGAAACATTAAGCTGACATGACCAGAATGATGGAAGCAGTATACATGACCAGAGTGATGGAAGCAGTAAGGTGGGTAGCAGTTCGGCCAGTCTTTAATGCTGTGGACTGGGATTGAACCCAGGACAACATGGTCATGCCCCTTAGGCATAAGTCCTGGGCTTAGGTTCCATTGTCAGGTCAGGTACAGTAGCCTTGAGTGTCCTTTACTATGTGAGCAATGCTGACCTTCTTTTATTTCACATTCAAATAATAGCAATAACTATTCATAATACTGACAATGAATAAGGTTGTGCATTTAACATGTTGGGAATGCACTTTAGCACAAACAATTCAATCTATTTGCACACACACACAGTAGCCTTGAGTGTCCTTTACTATGTGAGCAATGCTGACCTTCTTTTATTTCACATTCAAATAATAGCAATAACTATTCATAATACTGACAATGAATAAGGTTGTGCATTTAACATGTTGGGAATGCACTTTAGCACAAACAATTCAATCTATTTGCACACACACACGCCCGTATATAAAGTGCACATCTCCAACCCACTCATCCTTCCTATTTTACTTTAAACATTCTGATTTTTTTCCTCAGACGCGTATATGATGTTGTTTCACCCGCACTGTGCAGGTGGTATGTTGCTGGTCATATGTTCTTTCTATTTACATCAAGCAAATGGTTTATTGTCTTCATGAAGTACAGAAATATTTATCTGATTTCAGTTTTGAAACTCATTTTTTCCCACAGCCTTTTGTCATTGTCTCATATAAGGTTAGAGGTTATAGACAGAAATATTTCTTTGGTGAATGGAAAATACCATAATTTTGTTAAGATTGAACTACCAAACAAAAACTAAACATTAACATGTTTAAAGAGTACAGAGATTTTTATCTGCGCAAGACAGTGTTTTATAAGCTAATGGCTGTCTCGTTTTCTTTGTCCTCCCCATGATTCATTTTGTATGCCATGAATGCATTACAAAAGCTAAGAAAGATGAACAAAAACGGGCGAGTTTGAACAATTGGTTTCTAATAATGCTTTCTCTCCATTTTGCCATCTTGGGAGTCGCTGTCAATTGTTAGACTGTATCCAGTTCATACTACAAGTAACTAAGCTTAAACATTGTTTTGAAAAATGTCTTAGCTTTCTGTTATCATGTCCTTCAACGCCTATACATAGCATTGCTCCAAACCAACAATCAGCTGTGATAAAATGGTGAAGACTGGCAAAACAAGAAACCCTTTGTTGCCTTGAAAGGATATATGTCAGTGCATGTTCCCTATATTATTGCTTCTTAGTAAGTCACGTGTAGCTTTGTGGTTATGACAGTCCATAGCAATCATTAATGGAAGATCAAGGTGCATAAAGTACAAGCAAACTTGATGATGCCAAGACATACATAGCAGGTCTTTATCTTAGGCATTGTTTAATCCTCCATGGGGATGCAGAGGGTTTTTTCAGTATAATTTATAGTGTCCCCACCTGGAAATTCTGTGCTAGAAGTGCCCTCTTTTCTGTCACTCTCTTTGTTTCTGCCTTGTTCCTTTGCTTTTCATTTCTTCCTATCATTTTCCGCCTTGCTGGTCCATTTACCTGTATCAGTGTATGTGTTTGATAAAGTCTTACATACTTTTTCTTAGGATTGATAATTGGGTACATGTATTAACTTATTAAGAGCATTTTTGGCTCTACAGAGGTGAGATATGCGGAAGCAATTTTAGGTAACTTATGTCTGTTTTTATGTTTTGGTGTCTGAAGATATGCTCAAATTTGTATTCAGGTATGTTTTTTAAATCCCCTATGCGATAAATTGGGCGGAGTGATCAATGCCAGGGGCATGTCCTTAGATTATGTGCGTGAATGTATTGATCAGGGCTGTTAGAGTTCAGCGATTTCGCGGAAATCCGCGAATACAGTGATCCCATTTCAGGGAAAGTCAAAGTGCTTCCGCGAAAGAAAAAAAAAAGCAAAAAAAACAAAAAAAAAAACCCCAAAAAAAACCAAGAACCGCGATCGACGGCAGAGCAGAGCAGACGAAAGGATGGTCTTAGTTCAAGGGAAACAACTCCTACCGAAGTTGGCCACGAGTTATCCTTAACCAAGTGCTATATATGTCATGTGGTTTCAGAAAGTTACTCTAAACACAAATTGATCCATTGATTTGTTAATTTTTTGTGAACTAAAAATTACCCAGTTTGCTGCCAGGATAGGCCCTCTGATTGGCTTCAAAATGTCATATTTTCAATTTTCGGCGGGGGCTTCGCCCCCTGCACCCACCACCAGGGCGTTGCCCCTGGACCCCACCGGGGCCTGGGCGGCCCCTGGACCCCGGCCAATTTTCAGGAAAAACAGATTTTACCACTAACAGCCCTGATTGATAGGTGTACTTAATTTTCTTTTTTTTTTTTGCGTGTTGAAGTTCCGATGTTTTGAAGCGGTTATAGCCCTGATATGGCTCTGCGCAGTCAGCTGGTCTTTAAACAACAATAACGCATTGTGTATATTACACAAAACCAAAGATTCCACTCTGCTGGATGAAATCACAAAGATAAAGATGAAATGGTAATCATCTCCTAACACAATTCAAGTCTCGAATGCTTTGTAATCACTTGTTTTTTGTGTAATTGGTTCTCCATTCGATTAAATTTTTTTTTTATGGTTGTGATGGTTATTTTTTATTCATTTTGTGTGTGTGTGTGTGTGTGGTTAGGCTGTAATATATATTGAGCCCTATCACACTGGTATGGATTGTACTGACTCCTGTACAATCATCAGCATTTTGTGATAGACATTTTTTAGATCTGCAGGACCAAAGGATGCTTTATTAAAATGTGTAACTCAGTGTAAGACGTGTAATTTCACCTGTCACTATGAGACATGTAAATTAACTTGTCATTTAAATTCAGACTTGCTGTCTTCTGTGTTTTCAGTTCATTGCGGGCATTGGACTTGTAAACCATTGGAGAAACATGGCAGACAGTGACGATGACTACGACAGAAGAAAAGGTCGTGATAAGTTCAGGCGAGAGCGCAATGATTATGACAGGAGAGATGATCGCCGTCGAGACACGTGGGAGGATCGGTATGTTGGGTCTGAAAAGATGAAAGCTTTAAACATCCACCTGGACAAAGAACAACACACCAAATCATGTCTTAATGTTTTTGGATGCAGAAGAGAAAACCAACATCAACAGCAAATGAAAAAGACAGTTTTTCCTCACCCTCTTTTAATACTGTCCAGTGGATCTTAATATGTTTTTTAATTACACATACTGTACCGTGGCTCACTGATGCAATAAGCAGCAGGGATTTGCCATTCCTGCCTCGTAACAATAAAGTCCGAAAGGACCATAACTCTGAGAGTATTCGTGCCTTGCGCATGCGTATACCAGTCCTCTTTTCTCGGCAGCCATTTTCCACCTCGCCTCGTATGCTCTGAGCAGCTAAGTATTTTCCTACTTTGCTTGCAATCAATAGATTGTCGTTGCTGTTTTGCATTGTCTTGCCTATGTTTTCGTTTAACCCTTTGACTGCCGCAACCTATCTACTTAACACCCAAAACTTAACTCTTTGATTTCATCACCCTATCCGCCAGCTTCCCACAGGAAGCTGGTGGGTAGGGGAGGAAATCAAAGGGTTAAAGTTTTTGCTTTGCTAACAAGGTTGACAAAGCAGGATGCTAGTGGACAGGGTGTGGGAGTCAAAGGGTTAAGGGAGAAACTTATGTGAAGCGTTTGGGTGGCTAAGTGAGGGTTAAGAAGATTTCGTCCGCTGAATTCTCCAACCCACAGACCGGCGGTTTGCCCGATGCGCCAAAACCCGCTCTCTCTTCATCTTTGTCTCTCTCTCCTCCGTCTTCTTCGTCTACTCTCTCTTACTGTCTCGAAACGTCATCGCAACTCAGCTGCGGTTCTGTTGCGGTGACCACGAGCCCTCAACTCAGCTATGGTTCTGTTGAGTTTTCATCATCTTGCGGCCTTCTCGTAGCCCCTCACGGTAATCGACTCAGCTGCGGTTCTGTCGATTCCGTACTCACCCCCTGTGTACAGCTCAGCTGTACACGTTTCAGTCACTATGGCTGAAGGGCGACACAGGCACGGGTCTCCTTCGTGAGGCAGGAAGGTAAGCAAATTGTCGAAAAATGGCTCACCCCCTGCTTTGCCAGGCAGGTCAAGGGAGACAACACCCCTGCTGCGGGCGTCAGACACTAGGTCCGACTCAGTTGTCTCCCTTCCTCCACTGCTGCCTATTGACTTTTCGTCATCTTGAGGCCTTCTTGTAGCCCCCACGGTAATCGACTCAGCTGCGGTTCTGTCAAATGCCAAGTGACCCGCAGCGGGCTGAGCCACGGTACAGTATGTGTAATTAAAAGGAAATTTTCCTTCTAAAATTACGTTTAATCTAACATACCGTGGCTCACACACTCCCTCCCTTCATCCCCGCCTTCCTGGTTCCTTCAATTTCACAGTCAGGGTGTTGGTTTCCTTGAAAAGAGGACTGGTATACGCATGTGCAAGGCACGAGTACTCTCAGAGTTCGGTCCTTTCGGACTTTATTGTTATGACTCATATGAGGCAGGAATGGCAAATCTCTGCCGCTTATTGCATCAGTGAGCCATGGTAAGTATGTTAGATTAAACGTAATTTTAGACGGAAAATTTCCTTTAATGTAAATATACTCAAGAAATAATTGTAAGAAATGTACAGCTAATGATAGGAAGTAACAAAAATAACGCATTACTTGGCTGAATACTGCTTTTGCAGTCATAATGATAAGATGCAGTAATCATGTGACCATTGGACTTGAAGAATGTGGACTTGAAATTGGTTGGGGGGCCAAAATGAATGGTGATGGTAGCGACCATTATATGTTGTTTGTTGTCATGGATTTTTTCCCAGTCTCAGTTTTTCCATCTTTGAATTTTTTTTCCAAATGTAAGACCTTTTGTTTTCATGACAAGATAAAACAAAAATGCCCAGCCACAGTTTCTCCATTTTTCAAATTTAAGGTTTTTGTTTTCATAACAAATGACTTAAAGAAAAGCCTTGAAGTACTATACTTTCAAAGTTTCATGTGTTTCATTTCCAGTTGTGTTTTTTTTTTCTTTTTTCTTTTGTGTCTTTTTTTTTTCTTTTGAGGAAACTACTGTAGTAAAATAAAGTAGGCTATATCCATAATAATTAGATGTATAATTTTTGTAGGATTTCTTGAATTAGGAGTGGTTTTGAGTTGGAGAATGCTGTTTTGGTAATAGGAAAAATGATACTTGGACTTAACACACGTGACATGCAGTTTACTCTTCAGTCCTAATATTTATGGGAAAAAAATTCTGTTAAGCTACCGACCTGTAGGACAGGTGTAAAACCCATGTTTTACAAAGTTCATTTTTGTTGTTCTGGTCATTTTATAGAGTCGACTGAAAACAAAACAACACAACATAAAAACTATCTAAATCTACCAGGGATTCAAAAAAGCATATTTTTATTCATTACTCAAGTCTTCATGAAAAACAACACCAAAAAATCAAAACAGTGCATGTGTAGGCCTATATATTTGTGCATGCACACTCACACACACACGCACGCAACCCCCCCCCCCCCCACATGCACGCACGCACTTGCACACAATTTGACAAAAGAATAAAGCACATGACAGTGTGTGATGTGTAGAATACTGAATTTTTAAACCTAAAATTTGCAAGTGTATAAATTCATGATTATAAATTTAGTTGAATCTATGTAAGGCAGCATGTGATGTAATTCTGTTAAATTGATATTTTCGGCATCACCATTTTTCGGGTAATGCTAAGCATATATTTTCCTTAGGCCCCGAGTACTTTTTTGGTAGTGATTTTCTGAAACAAAAATTACATTTTTGCTCTCCTTATTGTGTCAGTGATTTTAAAGGAGCCAACTGAATGTTTTATGTATTAGAATCATGTAGGTTGATTCCCCCTCACATTGCTTGTATGGAGTTTTGTGTAGGCTCAAGGAGTTTTCCAAGTAAGTATTAAATACAGTCAGATTTGATTGAAATACATAGGAATCTATCTTCAGTGAATTCCCTATGGAAATGAAACAACAAAAAACAAAAAAACGGAAAGTTGCATTGAAGGTGAGTGCTAAAACATTTGCCGGTGAAGGCTACAGTTGTATATATCTGTGGCCATGTGATGCATTAGTATTGACAGAAATTTAATCCTTTTGTCTGTGGGTTTCAGAAGGGGTATGAGAGGCAACTAGTGAGTATGACTTTGCCTGTCATCCAGATTCATTTTGTTACACTGCGTTCAGGGAATCCATTTATGAAGAACAGAATACCTGGTATTACATGATATTCTCATTCAATGGCAATAAAGAACAAAGATGGCAAAATCATACTATCTAATTTTTCTTCTCCATGTCTTGCCATGAAACGCTTTTCAATCACTTTTGATATTGGATACTTTTTGTACCACTTTGAAAATATCACAGTCTTTTTCAAACCTGTGCAGTCACAACTTGTTCAGCTGATTAGATTAATCAGTTAAGTAAGCATGTGTACAGGAATATTTTCACTTTTTCTCATGGCTATGTGAACATTTTGGATCATGCCCATTTATGCTTATGCATTCTTATTCTTATTTTCCTTTTGAACTGGACATGCAAGTCAGAAGTGATGAGCTGGCATTTTTTGAATGTTTATTTGTGGATATTTTGAACAAATCTGAGCCGAATTTCTAGGCCGCTGAAAAGTTATAAATTCATAAATTTGGATTAGGTCTGTTGTCATTCACAGGAATATTAGCAGCCAGAAATAATGGAACATGTAAAATTGTTTCAGCAAGGAAAAGGTTGCTTATGATGTGATGATCAAAATGTGAGCTGAGTTTTTGCCCCATAAAGACTTTGTGTGAAAATGTAATTAAGATTTATTTATTTTCATCGATGTGAAATTCATTTTAAGATCAGAATTGCGCAGGAGACCTAATAACATAGAAGAAGAGGAAAAGGGAAATTGTCAGTAAAGCTTGACTTTTTTCCCATAAACAACTGAGAACTGCAATCCCTAATGACTAAACAGATAAAAGAATCATTATTTATATTATTCATTTTGTGACTAATGTTTATTATTTTGAAAATGATTTGTCAAATGTCTTGACACCCATACATCTTGTCTTCTCCCATAGTCCTGTGCGTGGAATATAAAACAGCAGTGCTTGTTTTAACCCTTTTATTGCTGGCTTCAGTGTCAGAGACTTCATTTCAAACTGAACTCCTTTCAAAATTGTTCTTTGTGTGTGACAGTGTGTGCCCGCATGCACACACTAGTTTATTGATTTCAGTCTTTAAGTGTATGTTGTCTCAAAAGTACTGGAACAAGAGGTTTTTTTAGGCTTGTTATTCAGTAATTTCGAGGCTGTTTTTCTATAAGGTATTTTGTTTTAACAAATACATAAAAATGAGAGACAAAGAAACAAATGGAGATGTGTATATTTATACATGATGTCAGATTCCTATGTCAGTATTTCACATATACATAAACAATTGATCATATGCAACAGATATAAATTCAGTGCATTGCTTAACAAATATAAGGTACAGGAATTAAAAATAAAGTGGTTTCAAATGAGATTAATGTAATGCATATCAGCAAGAAATATTGTCTTGATGAAAAATGAGAATGCCTGTAGTTTTTTGTAGCAGTGAACAGGGTAGTTCACAACATGTTTTAGAGATGTTTTGTTACATTTTCAGATAATATATAATATAGTCATACTGTGTTTACAGAACAGACTTGGTTAAGTATTTTTGAGCCATCAACAAATATCTTTTGTTCAATATTCAAATTTACTTGCATAAGTAACATTTGATGTACTATTGATTTTGTGTCAGGCACAATAAATGTGTATGATTTTAATGAAGATAATTGATTCTTATTATGTTCTAATTAACAGCATGAAGCACATGTGAATATACATTTATATGTCATTTTTTTTAGTTTAGTTAGGTTTTGTTCCTTTGTTTGGGTTTTAAAAAAAAAAATGTTTGAATTGTTTCTGTGTTGTGTTTAAAGTTAGATTTAGCAATGTAATACATGTTCCTTCGCGTAACTACTTTTTCTTTGATTTAGTTTTCTTTGATTTATTTGATTGCCTCTTGAGCCCCATGCAGCCTCCATGTTTCATCTCTGAGTGAAAGGTGATTTATATCTTTTACTGTGAGAGATCATCCTCAAAATGTTATCTGGTTCTGCAATAATTTACACTAGGCACAATCCATTTCCATCAGCCTTACCTCATAATTGTAACCCTGGGCCCTCTTCAGGACAAAACAATACTAATATGGTATGACCACTTTTCAAATTGCAGAATTCATCTCGCTTCCCCTTTGACATCATATTTGCCTCCCTTCTCCCCACTTCTTGCCATTACTCACAAACACATTGCGATTTCATTAAGTCCCTTTGTACCACTGGATGAAGCAGCAGGGGAGTTTCAGTCTTTTTCTCATAATTTTGTATTTGGTGTTTGTGATCGTACATTCATGTTTGACAAAGGCCAGTTGGCCAAAAATGTGCGCCTGTCTTGTCTTGTTATATCAAATAGGCGTTCTGATTCTATTTTCATGTTTTTCTGGTTCTTATGATTTTCACTGAAAAGAGGGTTAACCCTCAAAATGTTCCCAGATATTGTCTGAAGCAAGGTGGCTTTTCTGGTTCTGCAATACTTTCATGAAAAGAGTGGTAAGCCTCAAAATGTTCCCAGATCTTGCCTGGGATAAAGTGGCCATTTCTTGTTCTACAGTACTTCAGTTGAAAAGACCAAAAGGGCGATCAGCCTTAGAACGTTCTTGGATCTTGCCTAGAGTAAGGTGTCTTTTCTGGTTCTGTAATGTTTTCATTGAAGGGAGTTGTCAGTCTTAGAATGTTCCCAGGTCTTGCCTAGAGTAAGGTGGTTTATGATTCTATAATGTTTTAACTGAAAGGGGTGATGAGTTTCAGAATATTCCTAGATCTTGCCTAGGCTGAGGTGCCTGTATCTAGTTCTGCTGTACTTTTACTGAAATGACATAAGGAGTGGTTAGCCTCAAAATGTTCCAAGATTTTGCTTAGGGCGAGAAGGCCTATTCCTAGTTCTGCTGTAGTTCCACTGAAAAGCACTCAGCCATGCCAGATTCTAATAGGCCCTTTACTTTGGGGCATTTTGGACTGATTGCTGATACAGTGGAGTCCATCTGTTATGAATCTGCTTACAACGAATTTCTGACAATAGTGTACTCTTTTTTAAAATTTTTTTTTTGTATTTTCCCTGCCTGCTTTCTTCTCTTGTACGATACTGTCTATAATGAAGAAAATGTACTATCATGCATAACGAATTTCTCTTTGTTCAAAAGAGCTGCTGTTTCCTAAAGGCCAAGCTTGCTGTCTATAGTCCTCTCATGCAACGAATAAGCGCTTAAGAATGGCACAACTGCAGCATTGAACGTTGCATGTTTAACACAGCAATCATTATGATGTAACATCAAAAGCGATTGTGTGTGTGTGTGTGTGTGTGATTGCATGCGCGCTTTTCTTTCTGGCTTCTTCATTGACTTGACCACAAAAGTGACTGATAATTATTATAATGATGACGTAAAAAATAAGACTGTTAATAGTCATAATGATGATATATAAAACAGAGAAAGCTGTGATTAACATCTGAACTCCGTCAGTAACTTGTGAGTAAGGCAACAGTCAGCACCGTGTAAGGTCATTGATTTTTCTTTCTTGTAGCTACTGCAAACTACTACTATAATGAACACATTCACATCTCTTGTGAATTTCATTGTAGGCAGACTCCACTGTTCCAGGCCAAATCGACCAAAATTGAGAAGGAAAACTAGAAACAAAATGAAATAAACAGAACAATGAACCAGTCAGTATCTTTTTAAATGACGGTCTTCAAATTCATTCTGGTGTATTGGTTAGTTTTTGATATATATTTACCCATTTCACCACATCATTGTACCCATATCTATTCTCACTTGTGCGAGTTTTCCAATCAAACTGGAACACTTTTTATTTACTGGAACACTTTTTATTTGTAATTTTTTTATTACCTAATTTTTGTTTGGTTTGGTTCATTGAAGTGGCAGTTTGTTCTTCCTATTCTTATTTTGATTTGTTTTCTTGTTGAATTGTTTGTAGTTTTCAGACTGCTTTATTATGATGATTTCTTTTTTTGTTATGTTTTACATTTGGTTTTGCATTCGTCAGTACAAAAACGGGCTGAACTTCTTGTTTTCAATTAAGCTGTAGAAATCAAGCATGTTGGCTTGAGTTTAATCACTTTAATGTAATTATTACTATAGCATTAGTATTGGAAGTCTGTTCCGGCCTTATTAGATAAATAAAAATACTGTCATTCCATTCATCGTACCATGTTAATGGTTGCTGTTACTAATTGGATACATAGTGCAGGCGGTAGTGTGGAAGTTTCAGAATGATAGCTGCTCTCTCTGTAGTGTAAGAACAGGCAGTAAACTCTGTAAAGCGAAAGATGCTAAATTAAGCAAACGATGCAAGTGCTGGATTATCTTTTGCACTGGAGATACGAAGTTGCCCAGTTTTTAAAGTAGTCCCTGTTGGCAGTAGCGATCATTGTAACACAGTTTCTTGGTTGAATATATTTTTTAATTTCCAAGTTTTAAAGACTGGAATCATGTTCTCTTAGTATAATGAAGCCCTTCCCCTCGACCGCCCCCTCCTTTAGCATTTTTCAAACAGATGGGTATAACTCCATTTTGACAAGATTATTAACCAGTCATTACAATCAGTGGTGCCACATATATCACTAGTTTACTTCATGCTGGTTGTGCTTTATAAATTTTCCTTTCCTACAACTTCATGTAATGCCACTACTCTTGCACTTAACCCGTTCCCTGCTTGGAACGAGTGCCACTCGTAGTAAAAACCAAAAATCACCACGCCCGTATACGAGTGGGTCTCGTAGTAACCGCATCACGGAAAGTGGAAAAATCTAAATGGGAGATGACCGGGTAAAGTGTTTACAACTCTTCTACTGAGGTCAAGGAAAGACCCCGTTCCCTTCACGTGACCGGTCACTGACCACAGGGTGTGCTAATTGCGAGTTGAGAGGTCGGAGCTAATTATCATATTCAAGATGGCTGCGCAACCTAGCACATCGTCGGCTCGTCCCGTTTTCAAGCGATATACTGCGCTTGACGTTTTAGATGAGATCTTCAATGATCGAGACAGTGGTGACGAAGACCTCGGAGGATCGGATCCTGATGTTGGTGAGGAGGAGGAGACGGATGGGAATCAGCACCATCCACTTTTATCCGAGATAGGTGCTGGTGATGACGACGATCCTCTGTTCGCTCCGAGTGATACGAGTGAGGAAACCGGCGCTAGCGAGGATGACGAAGCAGAAATGCCGGAGCCCGTGCCATCAACGAGCACTGCACCCCCTCCTGTCATGAGGCGACGGGGTCGTGGACGTGGTAGGGGCTCTGGAAGACGGCGAGGATCCCGTGGAAGCGGCAGGGGGCGTGGCGTGAGGCGTGGTCAGCAAGAGCTGATCAGAGAATGGAGAGAAGCTGATGCACAGCCCCCCAACCCTGATGTTGTTTTCACTGGAAATCCAGGGTTGAAAGTCAACTGTGCTAATTTTCGGCCAGTTGACTACATAGAATTATTTTTTTCTGACCTGATCAACCATCTGGTTGTTCAAACAAATTTATATGCTGACCAGTTTCTGGAAGCACACCCCAACCTTCCAGAATTTTCAAGGGCCAACAAGTGGGAGAAAGTTGATGGTGCAGAAATGAGGAAGTTTCTGGGCCTGGTTCTGCTGATGGGCATTGTGCGCTTGCCTTCAATTGAACTGTACTGGTCCAAGAAGCTGCTGTACAGAGTTCCAGTCTTCAGTTCCATCATGACCAGAAACCGGTTCCAGGCAAGTAGCTGTTTTTCTTTTTTTTTCTTTTTTTTTTTACTAAAGTATGGGAAATAATAACTGTATGGATAGGGGGGTGTGTGTGTGTGTGTGTGCGTGTGTGTGTGGTGTGTGTGTGTGTGTGTGTGTGTGTGTGTGTGTTGTGTGTGTGTGTGTGTAGTGTGTGTGTGTGTGTGTGTGTGTGTGTGTGTGTGTGTGTGTGTGTGTGTGCGCACATAAGCATTATTTATTTCTGTGTGCAAGTTTTCCATACAAGTTTGTTCAATTTGTAAAACACAAAAGCACTTTTTTGGTACCATTGTGGTGTTTTTATATTCTTCTTGTGTGTGATACTGTTAGTGTGTGCTTGTGTAAATGTGTACATGTGTGTGTGCTTGTGTAAATGTGTACATGTGTGTGTGTGTGTGTGTGTGTGTGTGTGTGTGTGTGTGTGCATGCACGCATGTGTGTGCATAAGCATTATTCATTTCTGTGTGCAAGTTTTCCATACAAGTTTGTTCATTTTGTAAAACACAAAAGCACTTTTTTTGGTACCAGTGTGGTGTTTTTATATTCATGTGTGTGTAATACTGTTAGTGTGTGTTTGTGTAAATGTGTACATGTGTGTGTGTGTGTGTGTGTGTGTGTGTGTGTGTGTGTGTGTGTGATGTGTGTGTGTGTGTGTGTGTGTGTGTGTGTGTGTGCCCAGTTGTGGGTCTGCTTACTTATCTTGAAAGTTTATTCTGTATTTCAGATTCTTCTTCAATTTCTGCATTTCAATGACAATGCAGCCATGCCAGCACCAGGTGATCCAGGGTATGACCGTCTTTACAAGATTCGTCCCATTCTGGATCATCTGCATGAGAAGTTCCAGGAGGTGTATGAGCCCCGGCAAGCGGTGTGTGTTGATGAAAGTCTACTTCTTTGGAAGGGTAGATTGATATTTCGTCAATACATACCCTTGAAACGTGCCCGGTTTGGTATAAAAATCTATCTTTGCTGTGAGTCCGACGGCGGTGTCAGGGGAAGTGGTGGCTACTGCTACCGCTTCAAGGTGTATGCTGGAAAGGAGGACCCCATCAACGAGGTGCAGCCTGTCCTGGAGTCTGTGAATGCAGACAACCCCACTCTCTCAATCAGCGAGAAGATGGTGCTGTACCTGGTAGCCCCTCTCCTGGAAAAGGGCTACCATGTCTACACGGACAACTGGTACAGTAGTCTGAGGCTGTACCTCTACCTCCTGGAAAGGAACACCTTGGCCTGCGGCACCGTCCGGGAGAACCGGGGTATTCCAGAGGAGCTACGTGGTGTGAAGCTGGACCCCGGATCATCAGCTGCTCTTTGTGGTGACAACAAGATCATCGCCACAAAGTACCACAGCACAAAAGTGGTGCACCTGCTGTCCTCTGCGCACGGCCACACTGAGGCACCGATTCCAGACCGGGGACGACGGGGAATCAACATTCGTCCGTCCGTTTCATCGCAGTACAACAGGAATATGGGTGGAGTCGACAAACAAGATCAGCTGCTTCATCCATATGACTGCACACGGAAGTCGATGAAATGGACAAAAAAATTGTTTTTCCATTTTCTGCAGGTTGCAGCCTGCAATGCCTTTATTTTACAAAAATCAAGAGGTGATGACTCCTGTAAAACTTTCCTAGGTTTTACGGAGAGTATCATCATCTCTTGGATTTGGCCAGACCAGGTGCCTGCTGTGGAAGAAGGCAAAACGGATGACGAGGTGAGGATGGGTGCAAACCACTTTTTGTTCCCACTGCCACCGACACCAAACAAGGTTGCCCCTACCAAGCCATGCCGGGTCTGCACCAAAAAGCTGAGAGTGCGGAAGGAATCCCGCTACCATTGCCCCTCCTGCCCATCCAAGCCTGGATTGTGCTTAGGCCAGTGTTTCAAGGACTACCACACCAAGTTTGCATATTGGCAGTAGGATAATCTGTTGTTTTTTTTGTGTTTTTTTTTTCTTAGTTACACATTTCATTCTCTTCTGCTTTTTTGTTTTCTTAGTTTTCCATTCTACAGTGTGTTTTTTTTCCTCACCTGTGCGTGTGTTCAGTTTTGTGAATGCTGTGACCATACCAAGTGCCATCAGTGAAAGAAGACCAAGTGGAGTATAGAATGAATCCCCTTGTGTGTTTCTTTGAACCACAATTTGGACAGACAAAAAAAAGAACACCATCTCCTAAAGTTATGAAGCAGGGAATGCAGACAAGCTGAGGATTATGTCCAAGCGCAAGTGCTGGATTCCTATAGAACAGCATGGCAGTAATGTGAGTAGGCCTACACTATGTTCAGAAACACTAACACAGTTCCTACAGTGTTTTGTGTAATAACAAATGGATACCATGTGTGTGTGTATGTGGGGGGGTGTCTTTGTTTTTATCAGACAATTGTTTATTTTTTTCTTCAGACTTTTTTTTTCCATAGTTGTCATTTTGAACACTTACCAATATTTATTATACTATAACAATTTGGACCACACTGTGTACTTACAGTGATGTTGAGTAAACACTAACAGAAGTTTTTGTCAGTGTTTTACAGGTTTTATGTGTTGTAACATGTGTATGTTTTTAGAAACTTTTATTTTTTGTAAAACCACCATCCGTTATATCCCTGTCCATCTTCCTAATGGCTAATAAAATTACACTATTGTTACATAGCATTATAGCTTGGGGTAACAGGAAAGAGAAGCCATAAAATCTAAGTCATATGTCAACAAATGAATAAGCAGTGATTGAGGTACTGAACCTACCCCAAATAGTAAAATTATGCCCCTTTCTAGTAGAATTGGGGTACCCCCAGTAACATACAGATTGTTACACAGAGGGACATTTATTGACAACAGTTTGAATCCCACGTGTTTGTAATGTTGTTGAGCAAACACCAAAAGGTATTTTTGCTGTGTTTAGTGGGCTTTTATGTGCTGGATTGTTCTAAAACTCTCAAATTGAAAACAAAACAAAAACTGTTTTATCACATATTGTTAGTGTGAACCATCATCATTACCAACAAAATCAAATTAGAATGATGTGAAATTGTAGACAAGGGTATAAGGAAGAAATCCACAAAAAATCTAACAAATAACTCAATAAATGGATGAGTAATGTACATGTTAGTGAACATACCGTGAAAAGCATGATTATGCCCCTTTTTACCTAAAAAATAGTACCCCCAATTATGAGCAGATTATAATCAAGAACAACATTCCTTGGGATTTATATGACTGTCATGTGTTAGTGCTGATGTTGAATAAATAGTAAGACCACTTTTTGAGTGTTCTGACTCATTTTGTTTGGCACAATGTGTTTGTGTATACTCGAAAACTGTTATTTTTGGTAATATTTTTATAATTATGTCAGTTTCTGCTATACTAATTATCAACATAATCAAGTTATTTTGACAGGACATTGTAGACCAATGCATAACAACAAAACATACAAAACATCAGAGAGATCTGTCAAGAAATAAGTGAGCAGTAACCATTTTATTGAACATACCCAAAAAAGCTAAATTTTACCTTGGCATACAGTTATTCAAATGTGCTATTATTCTGAGCAGTAAAGGGGTTAAATATTGGCTGTCATGATGTCTGGGACATGGCCTTTGGTTGTGCCGACTTCGTGACCTCTGCTGTCTTTGCTTGACTCACTGTGATGGTTTTCATTGCTTGTTTTCTGCCCACATGTAGTAGCCGACAGAGCGTTCGCTCCAGAGAGATTTTATACAACAGTCGCAACAACCGTGACAGGCGAGAGATGTATGGTGGCCGAGAACCATATGAGAACCGACGTCGGCAGCGCTTCAGTCCTCCACATGAGATGGGTCACCAGGTTAAGAGAATGAGAAGGGATTGGTGAGTAAATTGTGAAAGGTTGGTGAGACAAGCTTAGAAGTGTGAAAGAAGATTGGTGAGTGAAGGTTTGATATGGAAAATACAACAGCTAACAAACTCGCAAACAAGACCCAAAACAGTCTGGAAAATGAATGGCAAGATGAAGATCACAGGGCTACCAGAAACAAGAAAATGCCCAGCATACACATTATTGAAAGTGGAGTATGATTACCACATTGAGACAATTAAAAAAAAAAGACATACACATAAGAGCCTAGTCATTTATATATATATTATTATTCCAGTGTATGTGGGTGTTGCAGCCCTCAAACATTGAAATCAAATAAAGAAGAAAAAAGATGGTAGTTTTTTTGAATAGTGAAAATAAGATTGGTAAGGGGATAACATTAAAGAGGTTTTGGTATTTGTGTGTGTGAGTGTGTGTGCACGTGCGTGCGTGTGTTTTGTTTCAGTCTTAAGATTTTGTGCTGTATTGCGATATCAACATAATTTTTACTGTGCTGAGCTGTTTGTTTTTTTTCAGGGATGATGCGTATCCTCATTATGACATGCCCTATGGTGGCCGTGGAGGTGGCCACAGTGAAATGTCCATGGGTGGGGTCGGAGGTCACAGTCGTAACCCTTGGGGCCACGGTGCTGCACCTGAAATGGGCAATGCTCCTCCACATCCTGATTTTACTGTTAGTTCCGGACCCAATAGGTAAAGTGTGATCATACCGCAGTAGAGGCATTCTTATATGAATCATGATCTTGTGGAATCCCTTTTTTATGTAGTAAATAAAAATAAAGGAGAGAGAGTTTTTAGATTATGATTTGCTGTAGTCCCAGGGTCCCAGTTTTCTGATTTTTCTTGGAAATCCAAGAAAATCCACAGAGAAAAAAATGCTTTCCGTGAAAATGAGAAAATTCAACTGATAATGTTTTTTTCTTCTGCGAAACAGTCGGCTGTTTGTCAGTCTGTTGAACTTGCGTAGCAGACAACAACGAAACTTAGGGAAGAGAAATAAATCTGGTATCAGTTTCTGCTAAAGTCACTTCCAGTGCTTTTTCCAGTGTTTTTATCAGAACCGATTGCAAAACATTTGAAGAGTGTGACCATGTCTCAAGCCAATATTCTGGAGAGAGAGTCTGCCACAGCAAAAAGACTTGACAAAGACTGCAAATATAAACGGTGCTGGAAGTGGATTTCATGAAAAATTGATGTCAAGGAAATGAGCACATGGCTGTCAAGAATATCAGAGGCTGGCATAGCCTACTTAGGTTGCTGTGTCTTGTGCCACTGTGAAGACAGTTAAAATATCCACAGTTGAGCAATCATCCACAGACTTTCAGACCATTTCACCAGATGAGGCAGAAAACTGCAAAGAACCTTGAAGCCCGTTCAATATGTACACAGAATATGTGTTCTGTCAGTCTGTGGAAACAGATGCATCGTAGAGGACAGCAAGTGCAGGTATACAGTTTCTTCATGTTAGTGTGAAAAAGACTTTGTATGATATTTTGAGACATACGGGAGACACATACCTTTCCCTGAATTCTCTTTTGTGGAGAGAACCATTGGTAAAAAATAACAATCCAGTATGCAGTAACTTCTTAAAGATTGAGGGAAATAGGAAGAAAACAGAATGAAGAAATATATTGCAAACTACTAATGAAATGAATTGAATACACAGAGCTTTGAGTTTTGTGCTTAGGTACTCAGGGGTATGCAAGGGAGATAAAAATGTGAAAGCAATCCAACAATTGTCAGTCTAGCATTGTGTGTATGTGTGCATGCGTGCGTGTGTGTGAGAGAGCGGGTGAGCATGCATGTATGAGGGAAGAAATGAAAGACAGGCAGTCCTCCAAGGAAAGTGATAGCATCAACTGAAAGAATAAAGCAAGGAGGTCCAAAGTCTACTGTACTGAGAGGCACACATCAATCCAAAGAATAGAATATACTTGATGATGAGATCTAAAATCTCTTTTACTGAGAGAGATCACCCTGAGAGACCGAGTAAGAAAGATAGAGAGATAGTGTAGGTGTGTATGCTTGTGCATGTTTGACTTCCATATGTCTTCCGAATTATGCGCCTGTGTTAACTGATATATGCGTGATTTTGTCACCGTGTGTTTTTGTCTTCTGTGTCTCTTGTTTCCGTCACACATTGGGATAGTTTATAGATGTATACTGGGTTTGTTTGAGGGTGGATGTGATGCGTCTAGTGTGTTGGCTAGTGACTGCGTGCTTGTCACCTCTCACTTTCACAGCCTACACCGCTGGCTAGCAGCTATGCGAAAAGAAGAGCAGAAGGCGTAAGTCTCTTCCTGTCAGTACATAGCCTCTCCATCCGCAAGCCCTAAGTTGTGCCTCCTTGTGGCGACAGGCAGTAACTGAGCACCTCACGGACTCGGGCTAAATCTCGTAGGACTCAGAGGAGGTCTGATCCCCAGATGTGCGGCATGCAGGCCCACCGGCAAACAAACTGTTCTCATTAATGGCACTTACTCTCAACCTGCATACCTGACCTATGGTGTTCCACAAGGATCTTCTCCTTGGCCCTGTTTTTTTCACTCTTTACACCTCCCCCCTGTATACCATCATCAACTCCCACTCTATAAAACCACTTCTATGCTGATGACACCCAACTTCTAGACAGTGACACACCAGACAATATACAGCGCCTCTTGACTCGCACCACTGAGTGTTACTCGGACATTAAGAACTGGATGACGTTCAACAAACTTCAGCTTAATGACGACAAGACAGAAGCTATCCTCACTGACACCGACAGAAACATTCTCAGCTGCCTCCTCTTTCTCTCCCATTATGTAACACATCAGTCCCAATTTCTGATTCAGCTAAAAGCCTTGGTGTCTGCATTGACTCTACCCTCTCCATGAACAGCTTTGTTTCTCAAACTGCCAGATCTTGCTACTATCACCTCCATCGTATAACAGGGTTCGTACGCATCCCTAAAAACCCCTGAAAACCCCTAATTGTTGTGACCTCTTTTTAGGGCCCCTAAAAGCCCCTAATTTTCAGATAAAAGACCCCAGAGCCCTTAAAGCCCCTAAAAATGGAACTGACACTGACAGGCTAGTAAAACTGGGAAGAGGAGGATGTTGTTGAAATGAATACAAAAAGAAAAAGAAAGAAAGAAGAATAAAAATCGAAGTTCAAAACGTGATATCGGCCAGGTGGGAAGCAATGCGTCGTCTGCTTGTGCTAAGCTTCTGTCAAGGGAGATTACCATACCTTCGTTTCGGTGATGTCCCTTGGCAATATCCGGATTCAGTCTGCCATTTTGAAATTGTTTCACTCGTGGACTTGTGGTTGAAAACACCGAGACGACACATCAGTGTGAAAGAAAAACTGTTATGGGGAAGTGTACCTTCTGTGAAAGTTGGTTGAGCCATAATTCTTTCAAGGCTTGGGTCAGGCCTGGTGACAACAAGTTTAGGGCCTACTGCACATTGTGCAAAAAGTCGATCGAGTTGGGGAAGATGGGTGAGGCTGCACTTTCTTCTCATTCAAAGAGTAAGAACACATGGAACTGCTGAAAGCTAGCAAACCTGCCGTGCCGATTGGAGCATTCTTGAATAGGTCCAAGGAACTACCGTCATCAAGGACTAGTACAACAAGTCATTCGAACAGTGAGCAGACTGCATCTGCATCTGGCTCTGCATCAGTCTGTTCTGCCCTTATTTTGTTAATTTTTGGCCCTAAAAAGCCCCTAAATTTTGTGCCTGTAAAGGTGTAGGAACCCTGTATAAGCCTGATCAGGAAGTATCTCTCTGTCGAAACAACTGCAAAACTCGTTCTCTCCTTCATAATGTCTCGCATTGACTATTGCAATTCACTCCTGTCTGGTCTTCCTGCCTCCACCATTCACATCCTGCAGCGCATTCAAAACAATGCTGCACGCCTTGTACTAAAAAAGAAAAAAGCTGACCACATATCTCCTCTCCTGGCACAACTTCACTGGCTCCCTGTATTAAAGCGCATACAGTACAAACTAGACACCATGTGCTACAAAAGCCTCAATAACGCAGCCCCCGATTACCTGTCAAGCCTACTTGAGATCTATCTTCCCTCACGTACCCTCCGCTCTGCCTCCGATCCTCTGACTTTTCGCTTTCCACGCACTAAGCTCAATACCTATGGTCCACGAGCCTTCTCTGTTTCTGGTCCACTTTCCTGGAACAAACTTCCTCTCTCTGTCCGTCAGCAACCTACTTTTGTCTCCTTCAAGTCCGCTCTCAAAACTCATCTTTTCTCCTCTGCATGAAATCCTAACCTCACTCAATCCCCTCTGCAGCCTGTCTCCACTTGGAGGGGAATCACATTGTAATATATAATTGTATATAATATGCTCTCTATAATTTTCCATTGCTTTTATTCTTTCTCCCCATTTTAGCCGTGTGTGTGTGTGTGTGTGTGTGTGTGTGTGTGTGTGGTGTGTGTGTGTGTGTGTGTGTGTGTGCGTGCGCTTGCGTGCGTGTGTGTCTGTTTTAGCGCTTAGATTTGATTTTATCAAGATTTTGTGCTATACAAATAAAGTATTGTATTGTATTGGATATGCCCTGGTGCCCACGAACCAGATCCCCAAGCTATGGGTAAATAGCTCCACTGCCTTGTGGACATCTCGGGAGAGAGTAAGGCTAAGGGAGTTAACCCTGAAAAAAAAAAAACGATGGAAGGCAAGGGGAAACCACCATCGTAGTTTTCCTCAGGAAAACCATGGACAAAAGAAAGAAGAAGAAGAAAGTTAATGCGTTCTTGAATAGGTCCAGTAGGTGCTCCTGTGGAGCACCTTCGTCCGGTAGGGACTGTCATGCGGCGCAGGTGACACCAGACCATCAGCCAGCTACTGCGACCAAAATTAAACCCAAAGTCAAACTTAGAAACACCAAAATAGCAACATGGAACATCAGAACACTGTTACAGAAAGGTAAATTAGACAACATCAAAATGGAGATGGAAAGGCTTAACATCAGTATTTTAGGACTAGGGGAAGTGAGATGGAAGGGGGCAGGCACGATAACATCAGGAGAATATCATCATCATCAGTGGATGATAATTCACCCAAGACGTACGCTGCGCAAAGTTATCCTAAAGCATGAGTGAATTTTCATCCGGAATATAAGCCACTCAAAAAAACGTGATTTTTCTTTTTTTTGTATTTACAAATTTCCTATTTTACAAAAGTAACCGTTTCGTGTGAGAATGTGGGGAGAGAAACAGTCAACAAGGTCACGAAATCTTATTGACCTAACCCAAATATTTTATTGTCTTACGAATTTTCAGACGAGTTTCTGGGTGAATTTTCACCCATGCATATGGTGAAAGTTAATTTAATGAAAGAAACGTTTTGGTTTCTGAAATTTGTCGAAAGTAGAGGAATGGTTTTATATATATAGTTAAGTTTAACCAGATTATACATTATTTTTTCCTGTTCCCGATTCGCTGGAATTGTTGTTGAAGTTGACTGTCAATTCCAGCTGATGGGAACAAAAATGTTTTATAAAGATTCATCCTGTATGGTGGTAGAAAAATGTTTGTATCCGATTTCCATCATCTGAGCACATCAGATTCAAAGCGGTCCTTATGTTCTGGTGGGAATTTTTCACCAAATTCTGCAGTAGTATGGACATGAGTACAATGAAAGATCACTGTGCTTTGCTGCATTCCAGAAGGGTGAATACTACATCTGGAGTTCAGCATGTGACAGGACTTAACATGTTCACATGGGCGGAAGAAATGACTGTCAGTACCTGGTGGGCTGTTTGCAACATAAATAGTTGGGCTTTTTTATCAAAAAAGAGGAAGACATCCTTGACATCATTTGTCTTTTTGGAAAAAAGTAACGCACAAACCATCATTTAAGGGTTATTTGCATTGAAGCATATTTGTGATATGACTTTAGTAGGACACTAAATATCTCTAGCGCTGGCATATAGTGATACACACACACGCACACGCACACACACACACACACACACACACACACACACACACACACACACACACACACACACACTCTCTCTCTCTCTCTCTCTCTCTCTCTCTCTCTCTCTCACAGACTTTTTAGCCAAATAAACCTCCAGAGTATAGTACCACATTGTTATAAAATAAAAGTAATGGTAAACAATAAAGTTAACAAATTGTCTGGTTTATGTCTGTTATTTTTGTTTTTAGGTTACTATAAAGTGTAGAGACAACACCAGTGTTTGTTGACAAATATGAAAAGCATGCAAATAAGTTCATAGTTACTGTTTATGTCTCTTTAAGTCACCAGTTTCTTCTGAATGTTTCTTAACAGACACTTTAGAATTTCTGACAAAGGTGGGTGGCATTACTGACATGAAAAATCTTGGGTAAGCAGGTCTGTGTTCATTTAAAATTTAACAAACTTTTTAAATGAACTTGAAGAGCCTGTGGTGGTTTTGCACGCAGCTCAGGTTGCATTTTGGTTGCAACGCTTGCAGAGGAGAAACAGCTGCGATGAAAACCTACAGAAATCCCCTTGTGGGGAAGGCATGCTAAAGGTGTGGTGCAGACTTAGCTAGCTGTGCCATGTATAATGCTGCCTACAGTACACTTCTGTACCTTTCTTATGTTTAACTCAATCGAGTCGCAGTCTTCAGGGTCAATCTGCCCCCTCAATTCGGAGGATTTTTAGCACATTTTAAAAAAATACAGAAAAACAACCAAATAAAGTAGACAAACAAAGTAAAGTGATACAGAAAGACCAGGATTAGATCTTTACAAATAATCTTACTTTATTTATGGTATTCCATGTACTTGTAAATGATGAGGTATCCAAATAGGTATCCAAAGGGGGGTAATTTTCTTTTTTGATGGATATGAACACACACTGTGAAAGAGTTTTAGATGAAGTCCAGAACATGATTTCGATGCCATGGATGTTTCAAATCACAAGATTACTGGTAGTTGTCACTTTTTGCATACAGTTGCTCCAGAGCACAAAATATTTACAGAATTGTGAGGTTCGACTTGCTTTCCTTGACGCCACTTGCGAAATTCGCATGTCGCGGGTAGCGCTGAAAAAAGGCTACTGTTGTCTTTGTTTCACATTGCCACAAATGGTCTAAGGTAAATAAATGCTGTAAACATACCCTAGTTTACGTTCCCAGTGAGTTTTCCCTATAACTGACGCTTGTGACGTAAAACAAAAATACAAATGTCCGCCGTTGATAAATCGACGTTGCGTACCCAAGCAGTAAATGGAAGTGACGGAGATTTTCTTCCGGCACGAAGCGATTGAGTTAATGGCATTCACACAGTCATAGCATTGCATGCAGCTGGCTGCTGTTTAATGTAAACCTTGTTTGGTATTCAAATTACAGCTGTTTATTGAATAAACCATGGTGTGGCTTTGGTCTGTTTTTTTCCCCTGTTCCGTATCAAACATATCGCTTGTAACTAAACAAATGAGGGACAGTTGTGTCATTCATAATGATAGGTGCATTTTTTTTATTCTTTTTCTTTTTTTGTAATTTGATATTTTTAAGAATTTTAATTCAGTATTTAAAATCATAAGAGAAAAAAGGTTTGGGCAGATAATACCAACTGGGAAAAATCACTTGTTTCTGTTTAGGAACAAACTGGAGTAGCCCTCCAGCTGGAAAAAAATTGACTCTCTGTCCTGTAGGGTTTGGATGAGTCCAGTTCTTTCTCTTATGGGAATGAGAATGGCTATCTCCCTTTTAGGAATGAGACTCTCTAGGAATGAGCCCCACTCTCTCTTCTCCAGAAATGATCCTGACTATCCAACACAGCCACCCATGTTGACCTTCAAGCAGTTCCTGTCGCAGCAAGATGACACCATTGGGGAAGAGGACGCCATCAAGAAATTCAACGACTACAAGCAGGATTTCAAGCGGCAGCAGATTTCAGAGTTTTTCGTGGCCCATAAGGAAGAGGAATGGTGAGAAGCTCGTATTACTGATGAATGCCTGGTATGGAGTACACTGAGAATAAGAGGGGGTAAAAGTGGCTGGATGGGTTTGTGCTGATGCTGAGGTATCTTGATGATATTCTTGTATAAATGAAATACATGCCTTGATTTTAATTGTTTAGAATAAGAATACTTTAAAGTATTGACAATTCTTTTTTTGTAGTTAGAATGATGTTATAAAAAAAAAGATGTGAATAACATTTCCTGTTTTGTCCCCCTTTTATTATTTTTTTTCCAAAACAAGTTTTGCATGTTCCATTTCTGTTTTTGAGAAAAATCAGAGCAGTGGAGTTTTTCAGGAGACAGTTTAAATAAGTTTAGAGTTTGTATGTTTCAGAGGGATTCATTGCACTCAGACCCAGATCTGTCAGCAGTTATCTGGCAGGTTCTTTCAGCCTGCACAAAACCCTATGTGTTGGCAAGGTCTTAAAATGGAGAAGGGGAAGGGGGCAGGACCTATGAAACTGACACCACCAGGATGACTGAAGCATTAACATGGGCAGCTAACATAACAGCTTTTATGTTGCGGGCTGGGTTTAAACTCCGGACATTAGATTCTGAGTCCACAGCTCTGCCGAAAGAGCCAGCAAGCCCACAAAAAAAATGTGGCCCTTTCGAATCCACAATCTCTGTTTTATTAACCTGTGGCTTAACCGACTGAGTTAGTGGGCCGTAAAAAATAGCCATCTTGAGGGTTAAGCTCATGACCCTGCATTATCAGCATGACTCTAAGCAGTGAAGGTAATGGGGCCTTAGTTTGAATAGACCATGAGTAAAATATCTTGTACCATATGTCCATATGTAGCAAAACTAAGTGAAGCAGAATTCATAATTTTGTTCGTATTGATAGCCATAGATATGCCTTTATCAGTTGTACCAGAACATGAATAGTGTACTAATGTTTCAGTTTAGCATGTATTTGTAAATTCTGCCCATTATTACTCTGTGTTGGATGAGCTAGCTTTACTGTGTCATATTTATTCATAGTCACTGATGTAGACCGTTAGACTGATAGTATTAAGATCAGCTGTAGCTAGTTCTAGACCGTTAGACTGATAATATTAAGATCAGCTGTAGCTAGTTCTTTAGTGGTTTGCTTAATCATGACTTTCTTCCTTAACAGCATCAGCAGCAGCCTTCGACTGCATCTGATTTCCCAGGACGATATTCCTGTATGTTTTATGGGTTGTGAATGTGTTCTCTCTGTTCTCTCGATGGATGCAAAAAAAATCAGACGATGACCACAGAGAAATACATCGATATTGGACTTTCTCTGCTTCAAGAACTGTAGATATAGGGCCCTGCGCACAAAGCAGTGATAGATCGGAAAAGTGTTAGGTTTAGGTTAGGCTGTATGTGTGAAGGGGCAAACGTGACTGCCCTACTGAATGTGACCGACGTTGCTTCGCACAAAGTGGTGGGTATTTTTGCTGAGGTCGCGTCAAGCTTTTAGGTCACGTTTTGTGAAGATAACTTTCATATGTGTGTTTGTTCATTGTTTGTTTTGAGTGTGTTTTTGTTTTGTTCTTGTTTCTCTTGTTTTTTTTCTAATATGATGAACGCTTTTGGAGGTCATATGTTTATAAACATGCTCATAGTATGTGTGCAGTTTTACGTTACAGTTGATGTGCTTTTTGGATTTCATGTATTATATGTCTGTTTAAGCTTAAGTCGTTTTCTTTAGATTCTGTCAGGTTCATGTACAGAGTGATGTGGGAAAGATGAAAAGAAAGCTCTCAGAAAGACTGAAACTGAAAGAAAATCTTTAAAAAGTTTACAAGTTGTCTTTCCTTCATGCATTGAATGTGCTGCTATAGATGATTGACGGTTTATTGATAATAACTCAGTCACAAAAGCTTGTAAAGAAGCTGTAAGTCTACCTAGTACCCAGTTAGGAGGAACTATTTGAGATGAACATCGTCAGGAATTGAGTGAATGAGCATGATGCACTGGTTTGTGGATTGCTTAGGCAGATGGAGATAAACATTCACATATGATTGTTCCTTGCTTTGTTCAGCTAAATGTTTTGAGCTTAATGATTGAAGACCTGTAACATTGGGTACATTGACATTGAATAGTAATCATAATTGTGTCAGTAATCACTTAAAGAGTTTGGAAAATTGAGACCATGAACAGGAGGAAGTTAGAACAACTTCTGTGTATGGTTAGGCTATTGCTTACAGGCAGTGGTAGTCCATGAAAACTATTTTGTTTTCTTCAATATTTCATACCTGAATTTGATGTCATGAAAACTGTTTAAGGATAAAAACAATTTGTAGGAATCAGCAGCGAATAAACCACACAACATCAGAGGATGCATATGTTCAGAAACTTGTGCCAGTGAATCAAAGAAAGGTGACAGGTTCAGTGTTAACTGCATCCATTATAAATGAGATGGAGGTTCAGATAGAATTTGTGACCTATGCAGTTTGGGAATAACCATGTTAAAGTTAGAAGAATAACACATATACTAAGTGTTGTATGCTATTTTTTGTGTGAGTACACCCTCCAAATCAACACAAATGACTTTAGTATCATGAAAGTTTGAATCTTATTCAGAAACAGTTTTAGGTGAAACTAGAATAAAGGGAAAAGAGACTAAAAACATGTTCATTGACAAAATAAGATTGGGTCTGCCGAATGGCTTTGGTGGAAAGAGTACAACAGAACAAAACAAAAACACAGGACACTATATCCTGATGCAATTTTCCCGTTTTTACAAGAGATCAATAGATTTCACCTGATGTGGTTTTACGTCTGTTTTTTAGTAATCGCATTTTAGATTTGCAAGGTTAATGGTGAGCATGGTTTTTAACTGTTGTCTTTTACCTTGACATGGTGTTAGCCCTGATATGACTCTGGTTGTCGGCTGGGCTATAAGCAATATGAACTAAACAGGACACAATATCACCTCGTTTAGGATGTAAAGAAGTCTGCTTACCTTGATCAGTTGAGCTTAATGAAATAATAACAGAGCACATAAACAAGTAAACATGTGCTTAGTGAAATAATAACAGAGCACATAAACGAGTAAACATGAGCTTAGTGAAATAATAACAGAGCACATAAACAAGTAAAATGTGCTTAGTGAAATAGTAACAGAGCACATAAACAAGTAAACATGAGCTTAGTGAAATAATAACAGAGCACATAAACAAGTAAACATGTGCTTAGTGAAATAATAACAGAGCACATAAACAAGTAAACATGAGCTTAGTGAAATAATAACAGAGCACATAAACAAGTAAAATGTGCTTAGTGAAATAATAACAGAGCACATAAACAAGTAAACATGTGCTTAGTGAAATAATAACAGAGCACATAAACAAGTAAACATGTGCTTAGTGAAATAATAACAGCACATAAACAAGTAAAATGTGCTTAGTGAAATAATAACAGAGCACATAAACAAGTAAACATGAGCTTAGTGAAATAATAACAGCACATAAACAAGTAAACATGTGCTTAGTGAAATAATAACAGAGCACATAAACAAGTAAACATGTGCTTAGTGAAATAATAACAGAGCACATAAACAAGTAAACATGTGCTTAGTGAAATAATAACAGAGCACATAAACAAGTAAACATGAGCTTAGTGAAATAATAACAGAGCACATAAACAAGTAAACATGTGCTTAGTGAAATAATAACAGAGCACATAAACAAGTAAACATGTGCTTAGTGAAATAATAACAGAGCACATAAACAAGTAAAATGTGCTTAGTGAAATAATAACAGAGCACATAAACAAGTAAACATGAGCTTAGTGAAATAATAACAGAGCACATAAACAAGTAAACATGAGCTTAGTGAAATAATAACAGAGCACATAAACAAGTAAACATGAGCTTAGTGAAATAATAACAGAGCACATAAACAAGTAAACATGAGCTTAGTGAAATAATAACAGAGCACATAAACAAGTAAACATGTGCTTAGTGAAATAATAACAGAGCACATAAACAAGTAAACATGTGCTTAGTGAAATAATAACAGAGCACATAAACAAGTAAACATGAGCTTAGTGAAATAATAACAGAGCACATAAACAAGTAAACATGTGCTTAGTGAAATAATAACAGAGCACATAAACAAGTAAACATGTGCTTAGTGAAATAATAACAGAGCACATAAACAAGTAAACATGTGCTTAGTGAAATAATAACAGAGCACATAAACAAGTAAACATGTGCTTAGTGAAATAATAACAGAGCACATAAACAAGTAAACATGTGCTTAGTGAAATAATAACAGAGCACATAAACAAGTAAACATGAGCTTAGTGAAATAATAACAGAGCACATAAACAAGTAAACATGAGCTCACTGAAATAATAGAGCACATAAACAAGTAAACATGAGCTTACTGAAATAATAACAGAGCACAGAAACTGGTAAACAAACTAGACATCGTTAATCAGTTCTGAATGACTGCTGTACTTGGCCCATTCAGCACAACGGAAACTGTTCAAGTTGTGAATCTGAGAAGTTTGGTTTGAAAATGATTGCATGCATTATCTTAGATATATTATTTGATTCGCAATGATGGCACGAAGCTTGTTGTTACACAGATTCAGTTCAGGTCAGGATCATGTAGAAGAGAAATGTTAAACATGATATCTTGCAGAGTCAAATTCTTGGATCACAGGCTTCAGGCTTTGTTACATAATCTTTATCTGTTTTTTAACAATGTAAATTTGTTTGGTATAAATTGAAGACTGGAAACCAGTTTTTACAGAAAAAGGTCTGTAGCATGTTGAATTAGGAAACAAATTTTTTGTGTGAAAAGATTGAGATTTTTGTTTGTTTTTGTGTCTTCTTTTTCTTGTAATATGACTTTTTGTCATTATTGGTGATAAATGCCTGATTCCAAAACAAAAGTTGTAAAAGTATTATAAGATTAGAAATGTGCTTCAGAAGTAAAAAGTGAAGATGTGTTTAGAGTGCATTGCATGCATGCAAAGGCAGAACGATCAGGATAAAGAGTAGGCTACAGGAGAAGACGGCAGACTTTAACACAATGTGCATGTTCCCTTGCCAAGGTTCAAGTCGAAGTTTCACCCAGAGGAGTACGCAAAACGTCAGGAAGAAATTCGCACCTCACTGCAGAGTCGGCTAGTGGTCTTTAAGGAGCTGTTGGACTCTGGCCGTATGGACAGCTTGATGCTGGACGTTGACAAACAGGATGACATCTTGAAAATCCTGGATGCTGGTGGGTGCAGTTTAATATGTGTGCGAGTTCTGTGTGTGTGTGTATGTGTAATTCATGACAAATAGAATGATGTCCTGAGAACTTCTGGACCCTAATGGGAGGTGTTTAGAAATTCCTGTTTATTTGCGTGTGTGTGTGTTTGGTATAATGTTTCGTCTTTTTCTCTCTCAGTCCGCTCCCCCCACCTCCAGTGACTTAGGTTGCTCAATTAATCTCAAGAGGATGGTACCTGATGTAGCAGACCTGCCAACCTGCCCATGTTTTGCCATATTATTTGATATTTTGACCCATGGATTGGTTGTGTGGTCAGTTAGTGAAATGCAGCAATATGCTCATGCCATGATTCTTCCCACCACCCGTTTTCCCCACCCTTCTTCCACAGCCCCCTCCAAAAACAATTTTGTTTTGGTTGAAAGTTTTAGTTTGAAGGCAATATATTCACAATCAAACCATAGCACAAGGATGGGATGCATGCACACTCATTGATTAGATGTTGAACATACACATACACAAATGCATTGCGAGACATCAGTGAATGGTTTGGGTTGCTGAGTAGTGAAATAGGAACAGAAAGTTCTCTTCTTTAAACAGACAAGTTGACAAAGGAGATTGTGAATGTGACTTTTTGTTACAACTTGAAGCAGTAAAGTTGTGAAGAAGATCATTGAATTTGAGCTCTCCTCAGAAGAAGCTGAAACAGGTGATAAAAAGAAGAAATTGGCCTTGTTAAAATCGGCAGATTTTAGGTGGGTAAAAATTTCATATCATCAAGAATTAAGTTTGGTCTCTCTTATTAATTGTGATTGAGTATTTTTAACAAAATTTGTGCATTCCTGTGGCCATATCTTTTAAAAAGTTGGTTATCATTTTAGAGTATTACTAAAAATACTCTCTCTCTCTCTCTCTCTCTCTCTCTCTCTCTCTCTCTCTCTCACCCCCTCCCTCTCTCCCCCACTTTGCTCTCTCTCTCTCTCCTTCCTTCCTCCCCCTCCCTGTCTGTCTGTCTCTTGTTCTCACTCACACACTCGCACACACATACTAAACATACATATGCATGCATGCACAAGAACATTTCTGCATTCTACTTACAGAACATGCAAACACACATACACATGAAGTTTATAGAACAGATTTTGTAGTTAATTTTACAGTCATAGTTTGTCGGAATAGAAGAGAAAGGGCAGAATGATAATGCTTAATAATAGTACAAGTGTTAGCATATTTTGTGAATTCATTAACATTCAATCCATCAAAACTGCCTTGTGTTTTTTCAAGAGCATCTGAGAAGTTTTGCAGGAAAAGCAAAAAAGCTTTATAGAATTTGCAAGAAAAGCAAAGAGAACCAGTCACCAGAGTGATTTGGTTTAACTGTTGATTAGGAGGTCATGGATTTGAAACTCCATCTGTCCAAAAGAATTATTGTGGGATTTTTCCACCCTGACCATCTCCAAAGCGTGGGTGTTACTGGGACTACACAGTCGAGTCTTATGTACTTTGTATGGATGTGCCATTGAACGAGTTGCTCAAGTTTCCTGCGCAGCATATTGAAAATTGTCCAAGATTTTGCACTTTCATGCCTTCATCTTGTGATAACTGCAGTTTTGGTATCTTCTATCACTTCTATGCCTTGCCCCATGGGGATGCTGGGATCTCTTTCAGTATAAGTAGTATTCCCATCTTCTGGAAAATTTGCACTACAAATTTCCTCATTTCTATCACTTTGTTTCTTTCTTCCTCTTTTGCTTTCTGTCATCTCTTCCTGTATTTTCTGCCTTGTTGGTCCATTCACCCATGTTGTGTTCTGTAAAACCTTACATGCATTCTCATAGGATTAATGATTGGGTACATGTATTGACTGCATGTTTAGCTCAAAGGAAATGTTCTGTGCAGGAACAGTTTGAAGTAACAAAACTTTTTTGGCAACAAATAAGTAGCTGTCTCACTTTTTTTCTGCCACCTTGACCTTCCCCGTCCCCATGCTTTGACAAAAGTCTTTCTCCTTCCGCTTGCAGTTTACCTCTTCATGGCTGATGCGGATTCAAATTCAGGTCCTAGTGTTGAGATGACAGTGAGATCTAATGGCACGATGAGGTCATACTGCTGCAAGTGCTAGATTTAATCCTCTTCTGAGAACTGAATGTTCTGTCACAGCTGGTGGAGGTGATGGTTTGAGCAAACAGAATCGGAACTGGGTGCAGAATATGTTTTGAATAATAGGGCTTGTTCAGCAAAAGTGTCTGGTAGAGGTCAGTACATGATTTCTCCATTCTCCCTGCAGCTTTTCAAGTTCACACATGCTTGCAGAAGCTTTGCTGTGAACCACTGAGTGATTCAGGACTGACAGTTTGTTGCCATACAAGTGTTTCAGGGAAGACTTGTTCTCTGACCACTTGTCATGATAGGAGATGCAGACAGCTGAAACTGCAGCTTGGGTACCCACGTCTCTGTTGACACGCAAAAGATTCTCTAAATACTGCGTGATGAAAGTGTCCAGTATACCATTTGGGAAGGGTCAGTCTTCATGAGCTCTGTACCAGTCGAACAGTTTTTCACAACATTGATAGCACAAGGCCGTATCAGGTCCTCAGACCGAGGTGTCGAGCTGAGTTTGGAAATCTTTTGAAACATGTCAGCAAGAAAATGACAAGACTGCAGCAGACTGCGGCTGTTTCTTTCAACCTGTCCATGTGAGTAGCAAAAGCTAAATACTCCCTGGCCTTCATTATAAGATCTATTCCAAATCCTATGCAGGGTTTCATTCATAACTGTTTTCACCTTTATAACACGTCAAGAAATGCTACTTGAAGTTTGTGAGTCAGATAGTGAATGTCTTTAAGTTTAGGATTGTCTTCCTTCAACTTGGCAACAACACTGCATATTCATCCCAAGTTAACTGATTCGCCACAAGCACAAAATCCAACATGTTTGTCTTTCCAGTTTTCTACCCTAGATTTCAACATGCTATACATTCAATAACATTATCTGCATGAGTGTATGACACCGCAGTGAGAGAGAAGTAGTGATTAATTGGATTTCCATCTTCTTAATAATATATCTCCCAGACTGCTTCACTTTCAGTGACTTCAGAATCAGTTGCACTATCAATCATAACTGTTGTGTAGTTATAGTACTTTATGTGCTTTTCTTCCTGCATTCTTTGTGGCAATGATTGAAATCATTTCTGCACAGCAAACATCATAGTTATATGTTGGAGTTATTTTCAGGCCCTTTTTCCTTTGGAAACGTACCACATTGCTGTCAGTGTGAATTCTTCCTTTGAGATGCATGGAGTAGTGTTCATTTTCACCGAAAAGTTTTTCTTAACTTCAGCATGTTCATCTTATTTCTGAAAGCATTTAGCAAGTGCCTATGCTTGCACTTTGGTGTTGGCACCTAGCAATCTGTGATGGCATGCTTCACATTTTCTGCTTTTTTAGGCAGTTGTCAGAAACTTGCATTTGAAAATTGACCATCTTGACAGAAAAGTCGGTTTTGTCCAGCTTTGTGTGGCTTTACACATTAAAATTTGCAAGGCGTAATGTTACTTACTTCAATCCATAATTCCACTAGCCAGGTCAAGACAATGTGTATAACCACTATCATTTTGGAATTTTAGCAACACCAGGTAAGGTTGTGACAATGATCAAATAGTGACTTCTTTCGACACGCATGCATGTTCTGATTCTGAAGACATGTGTTTTGCTGTGCTTACTGGAGCATTGTTGTGATCAGTACAAGGATTTTTTTTTTAATGTATGTCAGGTGACAAATGAAAAAATATTGATAATATTTGCTGCTCAAGTGGCCGCTTTTGTTTTCTGCTCGCCTTGCTTCAAGCACAGAATTTACAGAAAACAGAATGGTTTTCCTCACATTTCTCATTTTGTGTGTAAATGTTGCATTGTAATCGGCTATCCTTTTATGACAAATTATATCGGGAATATTACTGATCTGACATAATGTGTAGGCCTGACAGTGTCAAGAATCTTCTATTTGTGTCGAGTTTGCAGCTGTATTATTGATACATTTGTAACCTGTTAGGGCTAGATCTAGCAGACAATGAAATTGCTAGGACCTTGCAAGTAGTCTTATGATTTATATTTACCATTGGTGATTTACAGAACTGTATTCAGTCATTGGAGGGTAAAGTTCAGTCACCAATGCGAGTGATTAACTTGCATTTTAGAGGGCTGTTTCTCAGTACTTCAGTGATTTACTCTTTGTATATGGTGTGCAGCTGTAATCCGGATGGAAGGAGGCACAGAGTTTGACCTGACCATTTTGGACCAGCCACAGCTGCCTGAGAAGGAGGAAGGGTTACGTAGCAGAACCACATCAGAAAACATTCCTACCGAGAAATTGTAAGTACTTTTGAAGACAATGCACTGGAACAAAACAGTAAGTACTTTTGAAGACAATGCACTGGAACAAAACAGTAAGTACTTTTGAAGACAATGCACTGGAACAAAACAGTAAGTACTTTTGAAGACAATACACTGGAACAAAACAGTAAGTACTTTTGAAGACAATACACTGGAACAAAACAGTAAGTACTTTTGAAGACAACGCACTGGAACAAAACAGTAAGTACTTTTGAAGACAACGCACTGGAACAAAACAGTAAGTACTTTTGAAGACAACGCACTGGAACAAAACAGTAAGTATGACGTAGAAGAGAACAGCAGCATCGCGATGTTGGATACTCGCATCACTCGAACGGAGACGGGTCTCGCCTTCTCCGTCTATAGAAAGCCGACCCACACGGACCAGTACTTACAATTCGACAGTCACCAGCCACTGGAACACAAGCTTGGAGTAATCCGCACCCTCACCCACCGAGT
This sequence comes from Monoplex corrugatus, assembly GCA_030674185.1. Taxonomy (NCBI): domain Eukaryota; kingdom Metazoa; phylum Mollusca; class Gastropoda; order Littorinimorpha; family Ranellidae; genus Monoplex; species Monoplex corrugatus. Next base: position 39,971,264 of record JAPXFY010000027.1, on the reverse strand, counting down.
GAAGACCATCTGCTCTATCGACACTGCTAGAGAAGAAGAGGTGCATACATCAAGAAAGTACTTAGTGTGTCGGGATACCAGAAGTGGGCCTGGGATATCCCGGGGGGCAAGAAAACCATACCTCACCCCTCCACTTTTTTTAGCGGCGTCACTGAGGCTCTCAGCAGGAAGTTGGGAGTCAGTGTCCACGCCAAGCCCACCAACACCATCAGAAGCCAGTTAGTCCACCCAAAAGACAAACAAATTGGACAAACCAGGGGTGATATACAAGATAGACTGCCAGGACTGTGACCAAAGTTACATTGGCAAAACTGAGCGCAACTTGCGCAAAAGATTAAAAGGCACAAAAGATTAAAAGAACACAAACGTGAGTCCTCTCCAGTGGGGGAACATCTGACCACACCCAACATCACTTGGAAAAGGACAGTGTGCAAGTTCTCGACAAAGAAGCAAGATGGTTCCAGAGGGGAGTAAAGGAGGCAGTCTACATCGCCACAAGGAACCCCATCCTCAACCATGACCGGGGCCGACACAACCTGCCATCAGTGTAATCCTCACTCATTCAGTCGCACTGTCGTGTGTTCGCTCACGGTGGTGTGCACTGAAGCCAGTTCTCAACCCAGCAGTTGCGTTGAAGAAATCGGCCGGATCGCCGATGAAAGCTGCGCAAGTGAGTAGTCATTTTACTGAGAGACAGGTTTAGTCCGGTAGCCATTAAGGAATTACTTTTTTTGGAAGTTTGTATTTTAGGATTTAACACAGTCATGACTGGCATGGGTCTCTGCCTGATCTTTCTGGCAGTCTGAGCCTGTCTCAAGTAACATCAACAAAATAAGTAAACAATTATCCAGCAGACGTGAATGAAGTCCAGTCATCTCTTGATAATAATCTCATAGATCAGAGTCCAGCTTGCCGTAGGAGAAGACAGACAGCGGGTAATACAACGCCAAGTGGTGAATGGAGTCCAGTTCCACAATGCTTCACCGGGAGGATCACCGCTGCCAGCTCACATCATTGATGCGGACTTAGACAATTCGTGAGGAGGAAAAGTGCTGAGTGGGAATCTATCCTGAGAAGTCTTGCTGCCATCAACTTGAGAGATTTTGTCTTTCATTTGGACACAGTCGGACAGCATAGGGATGAATCGGTGCTCCTAGTTTTGGCAGCTCTTTCTTGGGGGTCACCTGGACCTGATTGAGGATGTGGCAGATGTTATCGAGAGCAGTTTCATGTAGTAAGTAGAGATCTATCATCTCAGTGAAGTAATTGTAGCAAGGGAAGCAACTCAGCTGCTGTGAAAAATACACGGAAACCGGATACAAGCTTTCTGCCTTAACCCCATAAGTGCTGCCAGCCTCAAATGTACGGAGCTCTCAAAGCCTTCCTTGATGCCACAAATGTGACTAGGTGCTCTTAATTTCTCTTGCTTCATAAAATGCCGACAGTTTCATTTTGTTTGATTTTGTATATTGTATTTAATGTGATTTTTTTTGTATATATGTTACCCCTTTACGTTGCTTGATTTTGTATATTGTATTTAATGTGAGTTTTTGTATATATTTTACCCCTTTAAAAAGGGGGAAAACAGCAAGAAAGAATTTGTAGTTTCACACAAGTTGTTACATGTTGCAATATTCTTTGCTTGTGTGTGACAGGCATTTTCTAGTTCATTTTGTTATTAATTCAGATTAATCTAGTTCATACTTTTGTTTTTGCCTGATCTGTAAACAGTGTTGACTTTTTTTTCTTTTTTTAAATTTTGAAAGGCCTGACAAAGAGAAGAAAGAGGAGGAAAGTGCTAAAGCAGTGACTGAGGAAGAAAAGGAAAAGGAGAAAGACAAAGACAAGAAAAACCAGCAGCTGAGATTGTACCTGATGTGAGTAATATTGTGTAAATAGAAACATACTGTCATTGATTCCTTTATCTGCTGAAATCATAACTTTAAATCAGCGTAAATCTGGCAAAGTGCAGAAGTGACTGTATTGTTTGATCAGTTGTAGAATGGCAAAGTGCAGAAGTGTATTGTTTGAGCAGTTGTAGAATCTGGCAGAGTGCAGAAGTGTATTGTTTGATCAGTTGTAGAATCTGGCAGAGTGCAGAAGTGTATTGTTTGAGCAGTTGTAGAATCTGGCAAAGTGCAGAAGTGTATTGTTTGATCAGTTGTAGAATCTGGCAGAGTGCAGAAGTGTTATTGTTTGAGCAGTTGTAGAATCTGGCAAAGTGCAGAAGTGATTATTGTTTGAGCAGTTGTAGAACTGGCAAAGTGCAGAAGTGTTTGTTTGAGCAGTTGTAGAATCTGGCAAAGTGCAGAAGTGTATTGTTTGAGCAGTTGTAGAATCTGGCAAAGTGCAGAAGTGATTTTGTTTGAGCAGTTGTAGAATCTGGCAAAGTGCAGAAGTGACTGGCTGTTTGTTTGAGCAGTTGTAGAACTGGCAAAGTGCAGAAGTGACTGGCTGTATTGTTTGAGCAGTTGTAGAATCTGGCAAAGTGCAGAAGTGACTGGCTGTTTTGTTTGAGCAGTTGTAGAATCTGGCAAAGTGCAGAAGTGACTGGCTGTATTGTTTGAGCAGTTGTAGAAGCTGGCAAAGTGCAGAAGTGACTGGCTGTATTGTTTGAGCAGTTGTAGAACTGGCAAAGTGCAGAAGTGACTGGCTGTATTGTTTGAGCAGTTGTAGAATCTGGCAAAGTGCAGAAGTGACTGGCTGTATTGTTTGAGCAGTAACCAGCTTTTGTTTCAGTTACATTTTTGTTGTTTCTGTACTTTTACTATTTTCATCATCATTTTTTGTTCTTTTGTTGTTGTTGTTTGTTTGTTTGAACAGAGGATGGTTCATGTGGTCATTAAGTGTGTTTGTGTGTGTTGGAATTAAAAAACGCTTTTAATAAAATGCTAGTATATATTTATTTTCCTGAGTTGAACTGTTTAGTGGTAACTTGGGGTTCAACACTTTGATCAGTACTGTGTATTCCTCCTGTCAGGCAGATATGGAATTGTGGCATTGTTTGAATGGTGAATATTTAATGACCTAACTGCGACAACAGGGTACACATGCTGAAATTATTTGGATAAAAAGTGTAATGTAAGTGTACAGATACAAGTTTATGTGTTAGATGTGACACCGTTTAGCTGTGGTATGAAATCACAAATGAAATGAATCTTCTTCGGTTACTGGCACAGACCACCCAATTACATGGTCAACAGGAGTTGATTTCTGAGTCACTTTGGTTGTTGTGCGATTTTGAATGACTGGCACCATTTATGTCTTTGTTTTAATATCAGTGCATTTTGTTCATTGTCCTTATTCTGTCTTGGAGATGGACACTCTGGGCCCAGTTTACAGCATCCCTTCGAAATACTCTCCCATTAGGATGCAACATTGCAAACATCTGAATCAGTCAGAAAAGACTTTCTGATAGTTTTCCTAGGGGATGGCATTGAAGCTCAGCTTCAGCACTTTTGAAAGGTCCTGGATGTGGCAAAATGTCTTTGCAGTGAGCATGTTTTTCAAGACAGGGAATAACCAAAGGTCACATGGGGTGAGGTCGGGCGCTAGGATGGATGAAGCAGAATTTGGCTCTTTTAGTTTATTAGAAACAGAGTCCTTGTTTTGTGGGGACTGGCATTGCCCTGGAGGAGGTTTTGGGTTCCAGTGTTTGGGTTCTGACTGCTGGCTGATCTTTTATTGAATTTGGCAATACAGTTTCTATATAGTTTGCTAGTGACAGTGTTGTTAACAGGTAGTTTATTGACAGCAACAGGATGTTGGTGGTTGAAAAATACAGAGAACAGCCTTTTTCTGCTCTGAGATCCTTGTTTACAAATTTGGTGCCTCTGATTTATTTTGGCCCAGCCACACTTTGTTTTAATGTTTGTTGGCGATACTGTGCACGGGAACCCATGGCTCATTACCAGTGGCTACATCTGTTACATATTTAGGTCCGTTCAGTTCAAAATGATTGAGCAGATCAATGGAACGTATTCTCATTGTTTCTTCTGTTCTGGTCAGCTTAGACAGCATCCACTATGCAGCAAGCTTTCAGATTTGAAGGATGTTGTATAGAATTCTCTAAACTGTTCCATATGAAAATGAAAGTCTTGCTTTTACTTCTCATGTGTGGATGTGTGGGCCTTCCTTTACAAGATTGGACACAACAGCCAGATTACTCTTGTTTGAAGCTCTCCAGAAGTCATTTGTCAGAATTGTTCCCTTTTGTCCTAGTTTTGAATTCTCGTTTCCTTTGTTGGTCAGATTGTATTACATGATGCATTTTTGGTCACTGTAGCAATTGCATCATCACTTTTCAAAGTGCTTGTTGAAGCGTATTGAAATGTATTTTGACTCCTTGTCATTTTATGACATAACAGTTTGATATCATCTCTGAATGGAGGAAATTTTAAAGGTCTGGCCTTTCAAATGATATATATTACTTTTTATGATCAGTGTGTTGAGATGTCTGTAAATGCAGTTGGATCATTTTTTTTTAAATCATATAATTATTTTCTGATTGTCTAAGAGCTTTACATATTCTGTCTTTTAACTGATTTCCACTTTGACATCTATGCAAATCATTCTTTTGATTCTTGGCTTTTTTCGTATTTTAAGTTCTGGTGTCTGTCTTGTCTGTATCCCTTTGTCTGTGTAATCTAATGATAGTAGTTGTGTATTGTGCAATGATGTAATCCCACTCAGAATGACTGTTCTTGTTCACAAATATCAGGGAGAAAATTTATAGTGCTATGGATTGAAAATATATTGCAGAAGCCACTTGAAATGGCCATCACCCCAGAACAGGAGGAACTACAGAGGAAGGCCAAGGAGTACCAGCAGCAACAAAAGGAACAAATGAGAGAGGTAGGTTTTCTTTTTAATTTGTGTGTGTGTGTGTGGGGGGGGGGGGGGGGGGGGGGGGAGGAATGGAAGGAGGAGACCATATGTGTGACAAATTCAAATGAAAAGACAGTATGACAAAACTGAACAAGTGAGATAAAAATGCATGTTTGCATGCACACATGCGCGCGCACACGCACCGCACGCACGCGCGCACACACACACACACACACACACACACACACACACACACACACACACACACACACACACACACACACACACACACACACACACACACACACACACACACACACACACACCTCTCTCTCTCTCTTTTTTTCTCTGTCTCTTTTCTCTCTCTGGAATGTGTTTGCCTGACTCAGGTTAACATGGAGTTTGTTTAAGAGGAATTTATCGCACTTGAGTTATACCATATTTCCTCCATCCAAATCTGCCAGCATTTATCTGGCAAACTTCTTAGTGTGAACAAAATGCTATGCCCTGGCAAGGTCTTGAATTGGCTGTGGGAAGGGAGTGGGGTTGATGGGGAGTGGGAGCAGAACCTATAAAAATTAAACTGAAGTGTTAATATGAGCAGCGAACAGGCCATTTTTGATGTTGCGGGATTTAACTCAAGACATCATTTGATGTCTTATGTCTACAGTGTAGTTGAACTGTCCTTTAAATGAATTTAGTAGCCATTTTGTAAACTAAGACTGGCAAGTACACTTTTTCCTTTTTTCCTCACAAGCCAGCAGTGGCGTGAATAAAAATCTGTTTAATTAAATGAAAAGAAAAGCAAGATAAAAAATCCACTCAGTCTGCTAAACAAAGAAGTCACTTGACTGACCGGTACGTTGTAAAGAGGAGGGTGTAGAATCTCGTGTCTGTGCATTTTATGCCTTAGACAGAGCTAACAAGTCATTGTATCATTTGGCTTCCATACAGAGTTCTAGTTGAAATGGAAAAGTAAAGCATTAATGCCTTTACAGCCTTAATGAAATGCACTTCTCGTTTCTAGAATGGAAGCGTAACCAGAGATGCCAGAGATTGAACTTAAAAATTCAGCAACTTAAAATTTAGCAAATTTTGTCATTATTATTAAGCAAATCTCTCTTAGCATTTAGGAGACAGAATAACCTCCAGAGACTTTGCCATGTTACTGCTGCACCCACTGATATAGGGTCTAGTGTACCTAGACTTTAAATTGTATGGTTAAGACAGAATAACCACTAGACTTGCTTTAAATTGTAAGGTTAAGACAGAATAACCACCAGAGACTTACTTTAACCCTTTTGCTGCCAAAGTGTAAATAGAAAGGTGAATTGCCTGTGCCACAGAGTTTTAAATGTCTTGACTTGAAAAAAAAAAAATTCTTATCTCTTCATCCAGCCCAGAAAACCCCACAACACTATATATTTTCTTGTTCAGTATACTTTACAACACACCAGGAGCTGCAGTACTTTCGTTTTTATGACTGCCAGTGCTAGTAATGTCACTCCGACTCTTATTTAGGTCAAGTCCAATTTCGGACCCCAACACTGAAATATCGCCTGCATGCGCCTAATTACCATCTTTTTCACTCTTATTGACAGACTGCAAATCAGAATGAGCTCCACAAGTATTGATTTTTCCGACTTTTGCTGCATAAGTTGTTTTTCAGGTCCGATCGACGCTCGGCATTTGAGTGAGTCCATTCGCCATTGTTTGCAGTTGCTGAATAGTAATCAGCTGTAGGGGGTCACCTTTTCAACCGCTCGGGCAGAAAAGACCATAAAACATCACACATACATAATTAGCATCTATTTATACAGGGAATACTGAAGTTTCCATTGATATCTCATACATCACTGAAAGTGTTGGGGTTTTCTGGCTAAAAATAGGAAAAGTCGCCGACCGAATATTCGGTAGGTGGCACTGGAAATGTATGTTTCTTTCGACCGAATATTCGGTCAGAAGCAGTGAACAGGTTAAATTGTATGGCAAAGACAGAATAACCACCAGACCTACTTTAAATTGTAAGGTTAGGACAGAATAACCACCAGAGACTTACTTTAAATTGTAAGGTTAAGACAGAATAACCACCAGAAACTTACTTTAAATTGTAAGGTTAAGACAGAATAACCACTGGAGACTTACTTTAAATTGTAAGGTTAGGACAGAATAACCACCAGACTTACTTTAAATTGTAAGGTTAAGACAGAATAACCACCAGAAACTTACTTTAAATTGTAAGGTTAAGACAGAATAACAACCAGAGAGACATTAAATTGTAAAATCAGTTCACTGACTTAGGAACTGATTATGCATGTATTACAATTAGTCATGTTCATTAATAAAATGTATGTGAAACAGAATTGTAGTATTAAACATGTTTGAAGGAGTGTGTGGGACATGTGTGCAGTGGGGGTGAAGGTGTTGCTTGGAATAGAGTAATGCAAAAACCTTGCTAGATACAGATACTTGAGTGCCATTGACTGTTGTTCTATGATAGGTATGAATTGATTGTTTGAGTGTAGAAAGAAGGAAGGTATTACAGATATTGTGAACAGTTGGGGGGAAAGGACATTGTATCGTGGCTGTGTTTTGTGTTGTGAACAGAAGCGGCATGGAAAGAGAAAGAAGAACAACAGGGAGAAGTCGGAGTATAGCTACGAGAGCGAGTCAGAGTCGGACAGCGGCTCTGATTCTGACTTGGAACCTGCCCCACCAGGTATGACCTTGATGGGAGACGGGAGATTTGAAATGGGGATGTTGATTAACCCTTTTGCATTTGCATATCTCAAAGAGAAACATCCCCATGTGTTTGTGTTTTTCAGCTTTTTTCAAGGGAAATATGGTTTTTGTGCTCTATACAGCACTACTTAGCCATCATTTGTGTTGGAGCAAAAATCTTTGAGAGAAGTATTTATTAGTGAATATACTTTGGTTTGTATGTCTGTATGTGTGTCTTACTCGTGTATGTTGTGTCATTGTCCCCTCTGTTGTCACATGCCCCAGATGACATCATGTCAGTATAACATGACATACAGTTAGTAAACATACACAGTATAACATGACGTGCCTGTAGACGTTTGCAGACCTGCCAACCCATACGATTTTGGCGTATTTAGTTCGCCAGTTTACTCAAAATACGACCAATACGCCGACTTAATAAAAAATACGACGAAAAAAAAATTAAAGATAAAAAAATCAAGTACCATTAGAAAGTGAATTTTTGGGCTCAGAATGCTCTAGATTGCACAGATTTGCACCAATTCTTTAAAAATTTTCCGGGGGGGCATGCCCCCGGACCCCCCTAGTTAGCTTGCGCCTTCGGCGCTGCACACTCAGAATACACCAATATTTTCAAAAATACTCCATTATTCCTGGACAAATACTCCAACTTAAAAAGTCAGGGTTGGCAGGTCTGCGTTTGTGAGTTACAAACACTAGAGAGGCCACATAATAAGGATTGACAGGTATATGTGCATTTCAGCTGCTGTTGTTTCACTCCACAACAGATCATTAGCCAAGCCTTTAGTGGTTATCGTTTGTTTCGCCTGGTTGTTTATCTCCTCTGCCATTGTTTGAAAAAAGATTCCGGTAGAAATAAAATAATCTAATGATTTGGCATTCGCGGGCAAAGTGTGTGAAGGGCTACTTTCAAATTGGAATTTGTTCACCAGGCTTGCTACAGCAACACGTCGCCACTTGTATCTCTCTGGTTCTCACAAGGGATCTTTTTGAGGGTTAGCGGATGAACAACAGTGTTCAGTACATGTTGAGGGAGAGGACCGCTGATTGGTCAAGATGTGTCACATGCAGATCACGTGAGAGCTATAACAGCTACATGAATTTTGGCTAGTTGACAGAGATCTTAGCTGGTCAGGCAAGCTATAGTTTTCAGTTTGGTGTGATCCTTGTTAAATAAAGAGTGATTTCAGAAAAGTTCTTCATTTTTTTAACAGGCCTGGAAGAAGAACCTCTTCCACCTGGTGTGGAAGCATCTGGTGCAGCCACCACAAATGGAGCCAGCATCGAAAAAGACGCTGAAAAGACTGATCCTAAGAAAGAAGGTAAGGCACTCCTTTCTTATTTACCATTTTAATTAAATTGTTTGTTTGTTTAAAAAAAGAATTATGATTTTTCTTTGCTTATGTTTTGATGTTATAGTTTCTTTATAAAAATATGAAGAGTTCACCAATGTTGTATTGTGTCACTGCTTTGCCGTCAGAAACTGGGGATCAGCCAGTCAATCAGTCAGTTGCTCTTTCACTTTTTTTTTTGTATCTGTCATTCTTCACCCCTTCCCTCCTTTCCTTTCTCCTGTAATGAGCAAGGTAGATACTATGTTTAGCCTTTTGGTTTAAGCACATAATTTAAGGTTTTCTTCAGTTGCATTGGTTTAAATTAAGCACATAATTTAAAGTTTTCTTCAATTGCATATCAAGGGTTACATACCAGAATGGTCTCTGCCTTTTTTACCTACTAGAATGGTGTGTCAGTCTTATTGTTTTCCTTTTGTCATGCATCATTCTGGCATGTAACTGTAGATATTAGTAAATGCTGTTTATTACTTTAGTTTGGTCAGAAGGGTGTGCATAATTGCCGCATCATTGTTACAGACTTGCTAGCTGCTACATTTTGAGCTTATCAAGTTCTGAGCATCAGAATGCTACACTGCTGTGTTCATAATAAAACTGCAATGCTGGAGCGGCAAAAATCTGATTTTTAAAAAAAAAATTTTTTTTTTACACCGAGTTTTTGTTTCAAAACTTGATTGGATGGAGCCGATTAAAGCTTAGTTTACATGACTTGTTTCTTTCTTGGGTAATCTCTTGTCATCATTGTATGAGTCATTTCCATCAGTTCAGCTGAAAAAAAAAAGAAGAAATCATATCATATAAACGAAAAGGCAGGGAAGAACATGAAGCAAAAACAAAGGAAAGGCCAGCCACGCAGTGTTACTGTAAGATTGCACAACAGAATTATGACGGTTGGTGCTGACCATGTTTTCTGTAGATCTGGTGTGTGCCAACTCCTCTTAAGCTGTCGTATAGCATATTGACTGATGTGATCATGGTGAATGTTGGTGGTTCTACTCTCAGATGCCTTTTTTGCTATGATCAGATAATGAAGATGCTGCTCCCAAGGTGAAGCTGAGGTTGGCAGGTCTGTTGTTAAAACTGTGAATGCTGGTGACTGTAAATCATCAAGTCATGTATCCATAATTATCCACTCATGATAAAATCAAGCCTGCAGTCCATAATCATCCCTTTCTATCGTCATCCTTCACACTCTGCACCTCACTACTTGCCAGTGTCATCAAGTCAGCACAGTATCAGATATCGTTTCAATGCTGATGACTCCCACCCAGCTCTTCAACAGTGCAGAAAATCTTGCACTTTTTTAGTTTCAAAGCTTCTGTTGTGAAATCCAGAATTGGATGATACAGAATGAACTACAGTTGAATGGAAATAGACTGAAACAGTGCTCATTTCCACCAGGTACAAGCTTACCACTGTAAAAGTTTGTTCTATCCAGTTAAGTAACAATATTGTACTTTATGACCCAGTCAAGAAATTTGGTGTTGTTTTTGATCTTCAACAGAAGTTCATCACCGAAACCTGTCAGTCTTATAACTGTCATCTGCGACGTTTTTGTTCTATTTGCCTTTATCTTTCAGATTTAGCAGCATCTAGACTTGTGACCTCTCTTTGCTCTCTGACATACCTGCTTTTTGTCTGTTTCTTTCATTGCATGCCTCCAGCATATTCAGAATTCTGCAGCCTGTCTTCCTCGGAAAATGTGGTGTGATATTGTCACTGTCTTGCTTCACGTTCTCCTAGGGTTGCTTGTTTCTCAGAAAATATACAAAATCAATACATCATGCTACATATGTATTAATACTATTGCAGCTACTTATCTTAGTGACCACCTCCGAATGTACACTCCTGCCGAACCTTTCTATTCTGCTTCTGACACCGTGTGTTTACAAATGCCTTGATAGAGATGCTCCTCTGTCGATCTCTGTTCATTTTCTTTGTCTGTCCTACAAATGGAATAAGCTTCCCCTGTCATCTTCGATAGTCACATATTTTCTTCCTTTCTTCATTCAAAGTCTTAACTTGAAGATGTACCATTTTGTCCATCAGTGATTTTTCCCTCTACATGCCATCCATTGTCCCATTCCTGTCCTGTCCTTCCCCTTCCAGATTGTGATTTGTGCCCTTGTGAGTGAATGTCTTTGTGAATGATGAGAATGTACGCTTTGATTTAATTTGTATTTGTGAAGATTTGGTGCCACAAGTATCACTATTAATATTGGTATCCCCTTGTTATGGCTCTGAATACTGATGACTAAGCTATCAAGTCTGGTGTTCATAATTATCCTTTGTTTTGACTAAACCATCAGACCTGGTATCTGTGATTATCCCCTTGTCATGGCTGTAAGCCATCACATCTGCTGTCCATAATTATCCTGTTGTGGCTGTAAACCATCAAGCCTGGTGTCCATAATTATCCCCTTGTTATGGTTGTAAATCATTGAGCCTGGTATCCATAATTATCCCCTTGTGGCTGTAAACCATCAAGCCTGGTGTCCATAATTATCCCCTTGTGGCTGTAAACCATCAAGCCTGGTGTCCATAATTATCCCCTTGTTATGGTTGTAAATCATTGAGCCTGGTATCCATAATTATCCCCTTGTGGCTGTAAACCATCAAGCCTGGTGTCCATAATTATCCCCTTGTTATGGTTGTAAATCATTGAGCCTGGTATCCATAATTATCCCCTTGTGGCTGTAAACCATCAAGCCTGGTGTCCATGATTATCCCCTTGTTATGGCTGTAAATCATTAAGCCTGGTATCCATGATTATCCCCTTGCTGTGGCGGTAAACCATCAAGCCTGGTATCCATAACTATCTCCTTGTTATGGCTGTAAACCATCAAGCCTGGTATCCATGATTATCCCCTTGTTATGGCTGTGAATCATTAAGCCTGGTGTCCATAATTATCCCGTTGTTGTGGCTGTAAATCGTCAAGCCTGGTGTCCATAATTATCCTGTTGTTGTGGCTGTAAACCATCAAGCCTGGTGTCCATAATTATCCCGTTGTTGTGGCTGTAAATCGTCAAGCCTGGTGTCCATAATTATCCTGTTGTTGTGGCTGTAAACCATCAAGCCTGGTATCTATAATTATCCCCTTGTTGTGGCTGTAAACCGTCAAGCCTGGTATCCATAAGTATCCCTTTGTTGTGGCTGTAAACCCATCAAGTCTGGTGTCCGTAAGTATCCCTTTGTTGTGGCTGTAAACCATCAAGTCTGGTGTCCATAAGTATCCCTTTGTTGTGGCTGTAAACCATCAAGTCTGGTGTCCATAAGTATCCCTTTGTTGTGGCTGTAAACCATCAAGTCTGGTGTCCATAAGTATCCCTTTGTTGTGGCTGTAAACCATCAAGTCTGGTGTCCATAAGTATCCCTTTGTTGTGGCTGTAAACCATCAAGTCTGGTGTCCATAAGTATCCCTTTGTTGTGGCTGTAAACCATCAAGTCTGGTGTCCATAAGTATCCCTTTGTTGTGGCTGTAAACCATCAAGTCTGGTGTCCATAAGTATCCCTTTGTTGTGGCTGTAAACCATCAAGTCTGGTGTCCATAAGTATCCCTTTGTTGTGGCTGTAATTCATCAAGCCTGGTGTCTATACTTTTCCCGCTGTCAGTATGGCTTTTAATACTTGTAATTGTATTCGTATTTATCCCTTTTGTCATTATGGTTCTGAATACTGATGACTTTAAACAGTCAAATCTCATACCAGTAATTGTCCTGTTGTTATAAGTGTAAACAATTCAACTTTGTATGTATAATTTCGCCTTTGTCATTATGGTTCTGAATGCTGATAACTATAAATCATCATGCCTTGGGCCTGCCTCATAATAATAATAATAATTACAATATTTATATAGTGCAAAATCTCGACAAAATCAAATCTAAGCGCTGAAACAGACACACGCACCAGCACGCACGCACACACACCACCACACACACACACACGCACACACACACACACACACACACACACACACACACACACACACACACACACACACACACACACATATGCATGGCTATAAATGGAGAGAAAGAATAAAAGCAATAAAAGCAAGAATAAAAGCAATGGAAAATTATAGAGAGCATATCATATACAATTATATATTATAACAATGTGATTCCCCTCCGAGCGGAGACAGGCTGCAGAGGGGGGTTGAGTGAGGTTAAGATTTTATGCAGAGGAGAAAAGGTGAGTTTTGAGAGCGGACTTGAAGGAGACAAAAGTAGGTTGCTGACGGACTGAGAGAGGAAGTTTGTTCCAGGAGAGTGGACCAGAAACAGAGAAGGCTCATGGACCATAGGTATTGAGCTTAGTGCGTGGAAAGCGAAAAGTCAGAGGATCGGAGGCAGAGCGGAGGGTACGTGAGGGAAGATAGATCTCAAGTAGGCTTGACAGGTAATCGGGGGCTGCGTTATTGAGGCTTTTGTAGCACATGGTGTCTAGTTTGTACTGTATGCGCTTTGATACAGGAAGCCAGTGAAGTTGTGCCAGGAGAGGAAATATGTGGTCAGCTTTTTTCTTTTTGAGTAGAAGGCGTACAGCATTGTTTTGAATGCGCTGTAGGATGTGAATGGTGGAGGCAGGAAGACCAGACAGGAGTGAATTGCAATAGTCAATGCGAGACATTGTGAAGGAGAGAACGAGTTTTGCAGTTGTTTCAACAGAGAGATACTTCCTGATCAGGCTTATACGATGGAGATGATAGTGAGCTATTCACAGCTAACTGGCTTAGTTGATAGGAACTGTGAGCTCTCTGGAGTTCAGTCCCAGCCTGCAGTACAACTGGCTTGTTCACTGCTTATCTTACTGTGGGCTTAATGATGTAATCTATAGAATTTTGGTCTTGTCCTCCGTTGTCATTTTAAAATGGTACTAGCACATAGACGTTTGTGCAGGCCTAAAGAGTCAGCTGATAGATTTAGGGGAGTACATATGGAACTGCCAAAGTGTGGTGAACTATTTGTAAACAAAATTCCATATCCAAATTCTAACTTTTGTTCCTTTTTGCATGTTCGTTGTCCCCCCTCCCCCTCCGGCAGTCCCTCATCTCTGCTGTTGCCCTCCCCACCACTGAGGATAGTTTGTAAGAGATGGATACATGTTTTCCAGTCAGTTGCATGAGTTTCCTCATGACCATGCAGGGATTTGTGTTACATTGTCTGTTGGAACACGGCTGCATTTTCCTAGCCATTCTGATACCCTTTATAGTTGGTACCTTTCTGCCAGCCAGCATCACCTGCGAGTGCTATTTTTAGCCAGGCATGTTTGACCTAAGTCCATCACTGAAGCCCGTCGTGTGCTACAGCAATACTGATAAAGAAGGAAACTGAGTGCATTTTTTTGTATGTTTTGTGAATTTGTGTAATGATGAAGAATTTTTTCATCACTTTACCTAAGTGCATTCAGTGCTGTGAATACTCATTGTTCTGAAGAAGTGATCATTACTTTGATGCATCACAGTGTCTTTGAGTTTTAGTAGAAATTACTAATGTGATGATCGACTGACCTCTCCAGGTTGTTCTTTGTTCAGTATAAAGAGAAATTATTTTTGTAGTAATGACGTATGTATAGTGTAATATACAATCTTCACATATTTTTCTCCATTCTGGCAAGGTCAGATTCGTGATCTTCAGTGCTTTAACTTTCTAAAATAAAAATAAAAAATCGCAGTTCGCTCTCTGTTTTCATTCTTTTTAAGGCTTAAATTTGGCTAAAATCGGGTGTTAGCTGTTGCCCGGTCGAGGGCACGGCTGTGGGTGAACTAGGCCACCGCGTGGGCGCGCTGCACTTTGTGTGTGTATGTGTGTGCGTGTGTGTGTGTGTGTGTTCGCGCGCAGAACAAGCGAGTATATACATTTTGATGCATCTCTCTCTCGCTCTCTCTCCCCCCCTCCCCCCTACTGTATGCTTTGTGTGTGTGTGTGTGTGTGTGTGTGTGTGTGTGTAACTGCTGCATTCTTTCAAGAGTCTTAGAGGGACTGAATGTAGGAAATGACTGAGATCAGCACGGAGTACTGGAATCTAGGTCAATCTGTAGGCCTATACTTAGACGCGCGCCTGTGCCTTGCTACGGGACGTGTGAAAGGGATGTGGAGAGTGGAAGGGAAGGGGAAAGGATGCACGCTATTAATAGCCCACAGGGCAGAACCAAAAAGTGGCCAACTAAAGTATCTCGGATTTGTGCGTGATGGGAAGGCAATTGCAGGTGTGGTAACTGTTGACTTTAGCCCTTCAGGTTTTCTGTAGGAGTTACCCCATGCTTGCCTCATGTTGAAAAGACCTATCTTCTGAATACAGGGGTTTATGGCTTTTGGCAGCCCTTATCCACCTGATGGCTTCATCACAGGACATGGCAGGTGTAACCTTGCTGAGGGCCATTCCGTGCTGTTCTAATAGAAACCATCACATATGATGGTCATCTGTTATCTGCAACCTGCTGGGTTGGGGATGGATGCCCCACTACCAGATTGGAGGAGGCCTTTCCTGGTATACGAGTTGCTTAAGACAAATGTGTGCATTTAGCCTCCAGTCCACCTTGCTTTGAGTGTCTCATACTGTTTAGGGTTAGGAAGGTGAAACAACAAGGGAGAGGAATGAGCAGTATCCCTATAATGCTGACTCCAAGAAAAAGAGGTCTCTACCCTCATGCTGTGATTTCCAGGTTAGGGAACATCCTTATTTATATATTTATTTATTTATTTTGTTTGCTTGTTTATATATTTGTTTTTGGTATTTTTATCTACTGCTGACTCTGTGTCTCTTTATGCATACCACAGAAATAAGGGAGATGGAAGAAGGGGAGCATGAAAAGGAGGTGAATACCAAGCCAGAAGAGGAAGAGGTGCCCAGCAAGCCCCGTCCCTTGCACCGTACCAACTCCATCTTTCTTCGCAACTTGGCTCCCACCATTACCAAGCAGGAGGTGGAAGCGGTGAGCACCTGTCTCTTTTTGTCTACTTTTCAGTGTGTGTGTGTGTTTTGTGAGAGAGAGAATGGGGAGGGCAGGATTGACTGATTTGTTTTGAGAATTCAAAATGTATGTATACATGTGTTTAATTGACTACAGATAATACAGTGTTCTTACACTAGTGTAGAAAAATTTGAAGGAGGAGGGAAGCCTTCTGGTTTTTCCTGCACAGGCAGTATGAAGCTGCATGGTCCACATAATCCCTCTTCAGTAGGCATGCGTGCTGGCTGTTTTTGTGTTTCTTTCTTGAAATTATGTGCTAGAAATTTCCTCTGTTCTTTCTTTCTCTTTTTTCTGTTTTGCTCCTTCACTTTCTGTCATTTCTTTCTTTCTCATTTTCTGCTTTGCTGGTCAATTCACCTGTGTGTTTTTCATGAAGCCTTATATACTTTTTTCTATTAGGATTGATAATTGGGTACATATATGTTGCACTCTAGCTCTAAATAAATGTGAACTTCTTAATGGCTATTTCAATTATTACACTATGAGCTAGATTTTGTGTTTGCTTTTGTGTACAGTTATGTTTATTCGTTTGTATTCAGGTTATTATTTTTTTTTCATCCCACTGGTGATGCTTTGGGTAGAATGGCCAATACTAGTGCATATCCTAAGATTATTTGTGTGAATGCAGTGGTGTATTTACTATCAAGATTTTGTTTATCCAGGGTCCTTGTGTGCATTATGTGTTTTGTTTGAGTTGGTTGTAATCCAGATGTAAGCTATCATCAGGGCTTTTAACACTATTAGTGATCATAAAAATGTTTCCACAAGTCATGGAACTGAAAGATCTGTTATGTGCTTACTTGATCTGCATGCATAAACACTCACACGCAGCCTGGGTAATCAGAAAAATCTCCACCCTGAACCCATCAGGCAGGAGATACCAGGCTGGATCAAACCCCCAGACCTCTGATAGGAATCTGACATCTTACTGACTTAACTACACCTGTCAAAACCATTAAAAACTGAGTCATTTTGACCTTTTTGGCCAAAATTTCAGATCACTTTGAAAAATAAAGAATCACTTTTTTTTTTTTTATTCAAAAAAATTTTTTTTTTATATAACAGTGAAATACATCATAAAGCTCACATTCCAGTGTGTGGAACTCAAAACAGAAATAGCACAGAAAAGGTGTATTCGACCAATCTGCTTTGAGTGAAGCCTGTAAATTTACCCAAAACCACCAAAACATGTCCAAACTGAAGGAGACCACTGCTTATGTGATGGCATGGCTGCTTTGAGGACACTGTCAGGTGGCCCATTGCACTTAATAAAAAATGGTGTATTGTTTTAATACACTTGTTATTGTGTTTGTAGCTATGCAAACGATACCCAGGCTTCATGCGGGTGGCCCTTCAAGACCCACAGCCAGAGAGGCGCTTCTTCCGTCGTGGCTGGGCCACTTTCTCCAAGGAGGTCAACATCAAAGACATCTGTTGGAATCTCAACAACATTAGGGTATGTTCAGTGTCAAAGAGTGTTCAGTGTAACACATACAAAAAAAGCTCTATAGAGCTCTCTGTATTCATGTATAAATGACTAAACTGTGTGTGCTTGTGTACTCATGTGTATACATGCGTTATTGTGTGTACATTTGCATAAGAGATGTATGGTTTTTGACATTTTAAGTGTTCTTAGGCTGTATGCCAAGATATTTTGCTGTCCAGGAGTGCAGTTTGAAATGATTAAGCGTTATGTTAGTGTGTGTTATTGTTAGGGTACTTAAATGTTATAGTATTTTATCAGATAGCTATGATTTTGTTGGTGTAATTATGAGTGAACAGGTACTGGATGTTTGACTGCAATGCATAATCAGTAGTGATGGAAAAAGAAACAATCTTGTTTGAATTCATCTACCTTGTTTTGTTATCACCCATCTTCAGGCAGCTTGAGTCAAGCATAGTGCAGCTAGCCTTTGAAAAAAGTGTGTATTGGTGTGTATTTATCAATGGGGTATGGATAAATCTACAACCATGATTTGCCTCTCCCTACTTTTCTGTGCCAGATGTGTAACAGTGAACCACAAAGCACATATCTGTTTTTATCAGATGTGTAGGTCTAACAGACCTCCACAGTATTGTTTAAACAGTGCACCACAAAACACAGTCTGTTTTTATCAGATGTGTATGACTAATAGACCTCCATAATATTATTTAAACAGTGCTCCACAAAACACAGTCTATTTTTATCAGATGTGTAGGACTAACAGACTTCCATAATATTATTTAAACAGTGCTCCACAAAACACAGTTTTTATCAGATGTGTAGGACTAACAGACATCCACAATATAAGTCTCAGTTTCAGATTGTGTTAGAACTGTTGGCTCACAAAGTTTGCAGGTTTGTTAAACAGAAAATATATGTATTCACAGCTTAGGGATTGTGAGCTGGGGGCAACGTTGAACCGGGAACTGAAGCAGCGTGTGCGCCCTGTCAACGGTCTGACGGTGCACAAGACTGTGGCCCGTAATGACGTGCGGGTGGCTGCCCGCATCATTCAGAATCTGGACAAGAAGTGGGGCCTGTGGGTGGACCAGGAAGAGGAGAAGAAGGATGAGGAGAAAGAGGTCAGGGAGCTGGCTTTGTCGCCATGATGACAGTAGTACTTTGTTTAAATAATGTAGTGACTCTATCATGATAACGCTAACACTGTTGTGATAATAGTAACACTTCGAATAATATAGTGACTATCATGTTTTGGTTTATCTGCAATAGGTTAAGTGAACTTGCCTTGTGGGGGATGCTCTGAAATTTCCTCTTTTCTGTCACTCTTTTTTTCTCCCTTCTTCTCTTTTGCTTTCTATCATCTCTTCCTGTATAAATCTTCCATACTTTCTCTTGGGAATTATAATTGGGCTTATATTTACAACTGCATTTTTGGCTCAAAGAAATTTTTGTTAACATAGGCCAGTTTTCGTGTATGTTTATAGAAGAAATTTTTGTTAACATAGGCCAGTTTTCGTGTATGTTTTATATATATTATGTATTTGTATTGAGGGTTGTTTTTTTTTTTACCCCCCTTTGTGATGAATTGGACAAAATGGTCAAAGCCAGGGGCATATCCTTAGATTTTATGTGCAAATGCATTAGTATGTGTACCTTTTCCAGGTTATTTTGAAAATCGTGCGGGAAATGTTTGAGGCATTGTTTGGTCCTGTGGGGAATGCTGAGAAATCCTGGTATGTCCACCCCCCCCCCCCCCCCCCCCCCCTTTCTTTTTTCCCCAAGCCTAATGGATGTTTTTGTACGGAAAGTGTTCAGTATAGCTTTGGGGGGGAAAGGTAGGTAAAAGAACTGGCATTTTATGTTGTCAGACTGGTGGGAAGCTTGGCGAGTGAATTAATTTTTAAATCAACAGTTGAGGAAATAAATGTATATACAAACAAACAAGAAACAAACAGATAGATAAATAAATGTATACAGTAGAATGAGGGAGTGGCATGCATGAAAATGTGATGTGTCTTGTTTCAGATTATGTTCAGCTTTGTGTCCAAGAACCCTGTACTGCACAACATGAAGTTGTGATGTGTCTTGTTTCAGATTATGTTCAGCTTTGTGTCTAAGAACCCAGTACTTCACAACATGAAAATGTGATGTGTCTTGTTTCAGATTATGTTCAGCTTTGTGTCTAAGAACCCAGTACTTCACAACATGAAAATGTGATGTGTCTTGTTTCAGATTATGTTCAGCCTTGTGTCTAAGAACCCAGTACTTCACAACATGAAAATGTTGATGTGTCTTGTTTCAGATTATGTTCAGCTTTGTGTCTAAGAACCCAGTATTTCACAACATGAAAATGTGATGTGTCTTGTTTCAGATTATGTTTAGCTTTGTGTCTAAGAACCCAGTACTTCACAACAATGAAAATGTGATGTGTCTTGTTTCAGATTATGTTCAGCTTTGTGTCTAAGAACCCTGTACTGCACAACATGAAAATGTGATGTGTCTTGTTTCAGATTATGTTCAGTTTTGTGTCCAAGAACCCTGTACTGCACAACATCACTGACTACTTGGTGGAGGAGGGCAGTTACGAAGAAGATGAATTGTTAGGTTTGTACTACGTTTTGTTTTTGTCCATTTGTTCAGTCGTCTTCCCAAAAAATCTGTTTACATATGTTACAAAACAATTTTCAGTTATCATAAAAGTAGTTCCTTTCCTCCGCAGAAAGAGAAAGCAAGAGATGAGAATCGTCTGACTTTTTGACAATGTTTTGGCGGCCCCAGGGGTCATTCTTGAGATTCATGTAAATCTGTCAAGAAAATATTCAGGTTCATATAGGTGTATGTTTAGTTGGTGTATGTTTAGTAGGTGTATGTATGTTTAGCTTGTCAGGTCGGATAGATGTATCCGCTACTGGTAACCTGGAACCCAGTACTACCTGTCGCAGGGTCGAATGCTGGCGACTAAACCAGCAACCCCACCAGTCCTCTCAGGAGGATGGTGAGGAGGGTGGCTAGAAACCCTGGTGGAAATAAATTAGATCCATCAAAGGGGGCCAGGTCTGGAGAGCTACTCGCGGCCATCTAGCTAAGGGAGTAAACCCTGACAGTAAATCCGGTGTGGGGCCCCTAAGGCGGTTGGATGGCAAACTTTGTGACTTTCCGGCAGCTCCTGCGGCCGCGTTGGCACCAAAACGTAACAGCCCCGCTGTTCCTTTGGATCTGTAAGCGAGGTGGAGAGGGGGGACAAGTTGCATGGGCAACAGCCTGTCTTCCATATTACACTGCCCAGGCTTACATCCGTCCATTCATCCACAAACACTCTGCACCTACGACCTGGAGAGGACACTCCAGCCTCGCTACTAACACTAGTGTCGGCACAACACGGGAAGCAACAGATACCGGTGATAAGTCATTGCTCAACTGGCGTAGAGCTGACGCCAGGGGTTGCTTTTGACAGTGGGAGAGACCTTCGTGTCTTACTGGACAGCTACCGCCCACCTAAGCTGGACAGCCCCCAGCCAGTTAGGTGCTGTCCCGCCACGACCTGCCTTCTTCATTGGGTGCATGAAGATTAGGAGAAAATCTGACAAGCAGGTCGTTAATTACCGCACCAAACAAAAAGAAAAATTCAAATTCAAGAAACGGATCAGGAAAAGGATCAGCAATGAAACTGGGCTGTTGGAATGTCCGAACAATGATGCCTGGGCTCTCCCAAGATCTGCAAGACATCTGCGACGCCAGAAAAACTGCCGTCATAAACAGCGAACTAAAGAGGCTCAATGTGGACATTGCCACTCTGCAGGAAACACGGCTGGCTGACTCAGGAACACTAAAGGAAAGGGACTACACCTTCTTCTGGCAAGGAAAGAGTTCTGATGCCCCAAGAGAGCACGGAGTAGGCTTTGCAGTAAGGAACAGCCTGCTGAACATGATTGAACCAGGCAGCGGCGGTTCAGAACGACTCTTGACTCTCCGCCTCAACACCACCAAAGGCTATGTCACTCTCATCAGCGTTTATGCCCCAACTCTGTCCGCCTCTCCAGACACCAAGGATGAGTTCTACGAAAATCTTGCATCAACCATAAGGAACATCCCCAGGACAGAACAACTTGTTCTCCTGGGTGACTTCAACGCCAGAGTGGGTGCAGACAATGACTCATGGCCCTTCTGCCTCGGTTCCTTTGGAGTGGGGAAAATGAATGAGAATGGACAGCGACTGCTTGAGTTTTGCGCCTGCCATGAACTGTGCATCGCCAACTCCTTCTTCAAGACGAAGCCTCAGCACAAAGTCTCCTGGAGGCATCCCCGCTCAAAACATTGGCACCAACTGGATTTGATCCTAGTAAGACGTGCCGCTATCAGAAACGTTCTCCACACTCGCTCTTATCACAGCGCAGACTGCGACACAGACCACTCTCTGGTATGTTGCAAGATCAGGCTACAACCAAAGAAGTTCCACTGCTCAAAGAAACAAGGGAACCCTCGCATTGACGTCAGCAAGATGTCTCAGCCAGATCTTGTAGAACAGTTCGCAGAGGCCTTTCAGAGAGAATACGATGCATTGCAGCCCAGAGACTCTGCCACTGAGAGATGGGAAACGCTACGAGACACCATGCACCGCATTGCTATGGCCACCTTTGGGAAGAAAACTGTGAAGTCCCACGACTGGTTTGAGGCCAAGATCATCAGAGATGACTCCCACTGTTGAGGCCAAGCGTGCCGCACTCACCAAGTATAAGCGGTCACCCAGTGAGAAGAACCTGCAAATCCTCAGGGCTGCCAGAAGTAAGGTTCAGCTTAACGCCAGGCGCTGCGCAAACGAGTACTGGACAGAGCTCAGCGAAGAGATACAGAGTGCTGCTGAAAGAGGCAACATCCGAGGAATGTATGATGGCATCAAGAAGGTACTGGGACCATCACAGAGCAAGATCGCCCCCCTCAAATCCTCCACTGGGGAAGTAATCAGCAATCCTAGCCAACAGATGGAAAGATGGGCGGAACACTACTCCGACCTCTACTCCACACAGAACATGGTGTCCCCCTTAGCCCTCGATGCCATCAAGTGCATGCCGGTAATGGAAGAACTTGACGCAGAGCCAACTGCGGACGAACTCAGCAAGGCCATTGATAGCCTGGCATCAGGGAAGGCACTTGGCAACGACGGAATTCCCCCAGACCTCATCAAGCACTGCAAGACTTCTCTTCTGCACCCCTTGCACGCAGTTCTCTGTCAGTTTTGGAATGAGGGAGCTGTACCACAGGACATGAGGGATGTCAAGATCGTCACCCTGTACAAAAACAAAGGCGAAAGGAGCGACTGCAACAACTACAGAGGTATCTCGCTCCTCAGCATTATTGGCAAAGTCTATGCTCGGGTCCTCCTAATCCGCCTGCAGAAACTGGCTGAACGCGTCTACCCGGAATCACAGTGTGGTTTTCGAGCAGAGAGATCCACGGTAGACATGGTCTTCTCCCTTCGCCAAATCCAGGAGAAGTGCAGAGAGCAGCGGATGCCCCTGTATGTGGCATTCATTGACCTCACCAAGGCCTTTGACCTAGTCAGCAGAGATGGCCTTTTCAGGGCTCTCCGAAAAATTGGCTGCCCCCCCAAACTGCACAGCTTAATTGAGTCCTTCCACTCAAACATGAAAGGGATGGTGCAGTTCAACGGAAACCTCTCCAAACCCTTCGACGTACGCAGCGGTGTGAAACAAGGCTGCGTCCTGGCCCCAACCCTCTTTGGAATCTTCTTCGCTCTCCTCCTGAGGCATGCGTTCAGCACAGCGCAAGAAGGGATCCACCTGCGGACCAGATCAGATGGCAAGCTCTTCAACCTCGCCCGCCTCAGAGCAAGGACAAAGGTCCGTGAAGCCCTCATCAGAGACATGCTATTTGCCGACGATGCCGCAGTTGTGACCCATACTCA
Source organism: Monoplex corrugatus (assembly GCA_030674185.1). Taxonomy (NCBI): domain Eukaryota; kingdom Metazoa; phylum Mollusca; class Gastropoda; order Littorinimorpha; family Ranellidae; genus Monoplex; species Monoplex corrugatus. The sequence goes on along the minus strand of JAPXFY010000027.1, from coordinate 39,948,002 downwards.
GCGGGACTTGCAGTCACTAATGGACCGCTTCTCCCAGGCCAGCAAAGATTTTGGTCTGACCATCAGTCTTAAGAAGACAAACGTCCTGGGCCATGACACGCCATCTCCACCAGCCATCACCATTGATGACTACGAGCTTGAAGCCATCCATCAATTCACATATCTTGGGTCCACCATCACCGATAACCTCTCCCTTGACACAGAGGTCGACAAGAGGATCGGGAAGGCAGCCACAACACTAGCCCGCCTCACACAAAGGGTGTGGACAAATCCCAAGCTGACCACTAAGACAAAGATGGCTGTATACAACGCCTGTGTCCTCAGCACCTTGCTGTATGGCAGCGAGGCATGGACCACGCATGCTCATCAGGAGAAAAGGCTCAATACCTTCCACCTGAGAAGCCTACGGCGCATACTTGGCATTTCCTGGCAAGACAAGGTGACCAACACCGAAGTCCTAACCTGCGCTGGCCTCCCAACCATGCATACCATGCTGAGACAGCGTCAGCTGCGCTGGTTGGGCCACGTTCGCCGCATGGAAGATGGTCGCATCCCAAAAGACATCCTTTATGGTGAGCTTGCCACAGGGCAGAGAAACATTGGCCGCCCACAGCTGAGATACAAAGACGTATGCAAGCGTGACATGAAGGCGCTTGAGATCAACACTGAGTCCTGGGAGGACCTCGCAGACGACCGCAACAGCTGGAGAACTACTCTCAAGAAACAGCTGCGGATTGGTGAGGACAAACTGTCAGCTGCTGCAGCAGAAAAGCGAGTTCGCAGAAAAGGGATGACAGCCAACAGACCAGCATCAGCATACACATGCGACCGCTGCGACAGAGACTGCCTCTCTCGCATTGGTCTGTACAGTCACAGGCGACGCTGCTTGGACCAAGCAGACAGCCCATCTAGACATTAGAACGGATGTACTTTGTCCATGGTCAGTCATGACCAAAGGAGGCCTACTACTACTACTACTATGTTTAGTTGGTTTTGTTGTTGTTGTTGTTGTTATTGTTTGACCGACATCAGATATTTAGTGATCAGGCTGACTGGATTTTCACATTGCATATTCTTATTTGGTTTGAATGGCGTATCTTCCTTGCCTGATATAGTGCTATTAGGGATCCCTCAGTACTGAAAACATACAGCACTGATCAACAAGCTGTTTGAATTTGAAGCAGATTTGTGCAATCTTGGGATGCCAGTCAGCCACATAGGCGGAAATAAGAAAACCAGCAAAAGCAAGTATGTAGATGAAATGATTGCTTTTTCACCAATGAAAACCATTCAGAAATGTTACCTTCCACCTGTTGGCATCATCGAGTTTGATGGTTGCTGCAGCAGTAGACGTCGGAACAGCTGTCTGCCATTGACTGATCTTGACTCGCTGTGCTAGTTTGTAGACCTTCAAACCACTTATGTTGTGGTGAGGTTCATAAAAGAAGTGGGCGGTCTGCCAAGCTCTCTTGTGACCTCAATATACCCCACAGAATTGTCATTAAAGTTGTGTTGATGTTGCAAGTTGCGTGGCTGATTTTTTTTTCTGCCAGCAGTTGATGTTGGATTGAGTTTATTCAAAATGTTTTCATTTGTTTTTTCATCAGTCCATTTGCTTCTAAAAGGCTGTCTGTAGAACTGCATCTCTGTTGTTTTGATCTTGCTTTCATCCATTTTTCTGCATGTCCAGGTTTTACAGCCATATAGCCAGATTAGACATTTCAGCATTTTGGATTTCAAGGTCCGTTGATATGCTTCTATCTTTTCCAGATGTTGAATTGGATCATTTTTCTGTTTTATCATTCCTATGGGTGCCATCATGAGTTTTGACTGAGCCTAGATACTGCAAACCATTCACATTTTCTGATGTGGATACCGCAAACCATTCACATTTTCTAATGCAGTCTTGTTGATTTGAGTGTCTCAATATGCTTACTTTTGTCTTGGCATTTAGACCCGCCCTTCTTGCCGCTGCGTCTACTTTGTATACAATTCAAAATGTCGTGCTGGCAATACTGTCCAACATCAGTGCAGTATCATCAGCATATGTTGAACAGATGAGGTTAGAAATTGCAGCCTTTGCAGACTCCTTTCTTGAAGCTAAAGAATCAGCAGTTTTGGCTTTTGCATCTTATTGCTGCTTTTTGGTCGTTGTATATGGCCACAATAAGAAAGAGTGAGATGTTCAGGGAAGCGCATCTTCTTCATGGAGTATGATACTGTTGAACGCTTTGTTGTAAGCCAGTGACAGTGTGAACCTGGCTTCAGGCAAACATTATCAAAAGCAGAATCAATTTTTCAGGAATACATGGGCCATTTCTCAGGAAAGTCCCATGTCCAGTTTCTTTTTTTCAAAGAAAAGTGTAGAGAGTATAATTTGTGATTTTATGTGTGCATGTATAGAAATTAAATAGTGCAGAAACTACTTTTTTTAATCAGTCTGATTGTCAGATTTAGTGCCTGAAAATGCACCAGATTGGACAGATTTTAATCTCTAGATTTCCTTTTTTTTCTTCTCAGCAGTTGGCACGCTGAAGCACAAAGGTCATGTGCACACTTAACTCTCACTGTACGACAGAACGCTATGGCATTCGTGACATAAGGCACGGTTTTGTACGACGGAACGCGATAGCGGTTTCGATAATAAATTTTTTTTCGATGCTTCCCTCTTGCCGTGGCATGCCGACCGAAGCTACACTGGTCACTGCAAACGTGTCAAGGGTCAAGTGGAAAGTTACTTTGTGAGATTCTGTAGCAATACACTCGTCAGGAATCGATTGACTTCGGCACCCAACACGACTGGCTAATCTGCATTCATGGCGTTGCAGGCGATTGAATTTTTGAGCAAAGTAGATCGCAATGACGGCGTTTTACTGCTGCTGAAGTGATAGAAGTGCTTCAGACTGAAGGATTGGACAACAAGGAGTATGATGAAGATGATGGTGAAAGTGTTTCAAGTTATGGAAGTTGCCAGCAAGAAGTTACTGTCAGTGACCTAGTTTCAGACGACAGTGAAGTGGGAGAGGGAGGTGGGCGTACACGTCACAAGAGGAGAGTGGTCAGCGGGCTATGTACAGTGAGTCACATGTCTGAAGATTTCTTTGACTTTCTTATGCGTGACTGGCACAAAGATTTTAGTTTTCCCCCACTTTGCCTCCGTTCTCTGGCTCTTGTGGCCTGCATGTCCCAGCTGAGTGCCACGCCCCCATTGATTTCTTCAATCAGTTTGTGACAGAAGACTTTCTAAGTTCTATTGTCATAAACAGATATGCATAAGAGAACTGAGTGACAGGCAGATTGAGCACTTCTCCTGTCCTCTGCCACCCATCCCCAGCGGTAGGAAGAACTATAGGAAGTGCCATGTGTGTAGTGCTGGCAGCAGGAGACACCTGGAGGTTCAACTGCTGCAAACTCTCAACTGGTGTAAAAAGTGTGGGGTTGCCGTCTGTGACAAACTATACCAATTACCAGCCCAACAAGACCATCATCTGCTTACAACTGTATCACTCAGTGCAGAACTACACTGATTATTAGGAAAACAGTGCATAGGGACTGAAGCATCCGGTGTGCTCCTTTTTTTCCAAATTCCCCTGTGTAACAATTTGTAACATTTATTTATATAATGTCACTAAGAATTTTTTTTTACCCTGAGCAAAGTCTACTTTATTCATGTTATATTGTGCATACAAAGACCTTCTCACCTTTGACTGTGTTCATGGAGCTGATCAAAGTGTGTGACTGTACGGTGATCCTGACCACGAAATTTGGGGTATTTTCAACATGGCACATGAAGAAGAAATATTCAAGGAAGAACTTCAATATTTTGGCATGAACTAACCCAGCATGTAAATATTCAGATCTGAATGTTTCATTTTGTTCCTTTATGTTTTGTATTTTTTGTGATTTTTCCCCTAACCCTTCAAAATGGGCCGTCTGTGGGGAAATACAAGGAAGAATCTCACCGTCCCAAGTGAGTTAATGCTCGTAAAAGAACCTACAGCAACAATACTTGCCCTCACAAAATTCTTTGAAAATCCACATATACAAACATACAGAAAAAATATGTATATATGGTGGTATACCATAATGCTGTGCTTCTACCTGGGAGAATACCTCCCAGTTTTCATGCAGGAAAAATTCCTTATGATCAGAAATATCAATAACATTTCCTGCATGTTAGTTATGGTGTTTTGATGTTTGCTGTTGTGTTTGATGTATAGGTTTGTGTGTGTTGAATTTGTGGATTATGTATGTTTGTATTGGTGATCACTATTACAGGTACCAGTGAGGATGACAAGAAAGACGGCAACAACGAGGTGACTGTGGAGAGAGATGACGGCTTGCTGAAGGTCATTACACTTCATTTTTACTCGTTTATTTCTCTCTCTCTCTCTCTCTCCTTCTCTCTCTCTCTCTCTCTCTCTCTCTCCCCCTCTCTCTCTCTCTCTCTCTCTCTCTCTCTCTCTCTCTCTCTTTTCTCTCCTGTGTGAGAGAGAGAGAGAGACTAGAATGAATGAAAGAATGAAAATAGGTAAATTTCATGTGCACCTGTTCATACTGTTTGAGGGCACTGTGCCAGGACAATAGGATGCGCTGTTTAACTGCATTGCAGACTTGCAATCCAAAAAATTTCCATTTTTCGTTGCATTTTTATTGCCTTGCATTGAAAGCACTTTTTTCAAGGATTTGTACGCATCTTTAACCCATTGAGTGCTGACATTTTTTGACATCATGTGTTTTCATATGCCAGAGAGAAACGTTGCAACACTACCATGTACAATAAAACACAACTGTTGCTTCCAGATTTGTGGGAATCTATGCATGAAACTACACAAAATGATGCATTGGGCATGATAGAATGTATTTTCAAATGATTTATGTAGTTATTTCTTGAAATTAGTACATATTTGTATTATTTTGTGGAAATTCCCATAAAAAAAACTCATAACCGCTCACAATAGAAACAAAAAATATAGGAAAAAATAGAAGATATGGCCCTCTTGACGAAATCTACAAGTGTTCAGACTTTGGATGACCACCTGCTAACAGATCACTAATAGCTGACAAGCTACAAAGAGCCATAGCATACTGTTGCACAAAGTGGCTTGACCTGGTCATGCCGTCTGCCCTTACAGCCCTTCACATATGTTGACCTGGGAGATAGGAAAAACATGTGCACCTTTTACCCATCATGTGAAAGATACCCAGGCAGAATTGAAGCCAAACCTTCTATTTGGAAGTCCCATGGCATACCCGCTTGACAAGTCTGTTACCTTGCAGTCTGACTGCACATGTTTGTCTTGCTTGTGAAGAGCTTTGTACATGCAACCTGCAGTCCATCCAATTCTGAACAGGTACCTGACTCACTACCAAGGGAGAGGTGATGGGCACTACCCTCATAACGCTGGCCCCAAGAACAGTTGAGATCTCACTCCCCTGCAACCTGTATATTTTTTTTTTATGTAGCAACACTTACCTTTATTCTGTTATCAGGTGCTGGACCGCATGATCATGTACCTGCGCCTGGTGCATTCTCTTGACTACTACAGCGCCAATGAGTATCCCAACGAAGACGAAATGCCACACCGCTGTGGCATCATGCATGCCAGAGGAATGGCTCCTGGGGCCACATCTAAATTCAAACAGAATGATGGTGGGTAGACGTGATACATAGTGTGTAATCAAATATTGTTTAGTATCAATTTACTTTGATACAAATGCAGAAAGTGCAGTTTTGTCAGCTTGGAATTGGATGTTGTTTATCACGAAAGTGCGCTTGTCTGGCAGCAGAAGAAAACAAAAAGAATCTCTGTTATCACCTCTTTTAGAAACACCCATCCAACTGCCATCTCTTGTGCTCCTACATCAGATCAGATCAAGAGCCCCTCCAAATGCTGCTGTTCAAACTTATTAACTGTCAACACCAGTCTCAGATCGAGAGGCTAAATCTAAATTTATCAAATTGATGTTTTTTTAACACACACACACACACACACATACACACATACATATAAATTAGTTGCATCATGACCTCATTTACCAAAAGTCAATAATAAATTTCTGCTATTTTGTAGCAGCAGAAAATCCAGTGTCATTAAATAGCAAGAAACTCAAGCAAGTGCTGGGCAAGAAAGGTCCTCAGGAAAATCCCTGTCAGGTGTTTCAGCCCTAAACTCATTACATTCTAAAGGAGCCAAGCTGCATCCAGGTCATGACTTCTGGATGCCACTATGCTCCGTCTCTGACCACATTTCTTTCATTGTCAGAATATATATGAACTTCAGAAGTAAATGTTAAAAGTCGTGGCTTAGGTGCATAGTTAAAGCAAGGCCACTTCTGTTTCAGTGACGGAATACATGACGACTTTTGAGGGCAAGCTTAAGCCTTTCCTTGAGGGCAGTGGTAGTGTTGGTGAAGAGGAGGCCATGAAATTGGGCAAGAAAAATCCTGAAATATATCCTTTCATTGTGTGATCTGACCGTTTGTGTGTGTGTGTGTGGGGGGGTTGGTTAGGAGGGATATGATTTCTGTGTGTGCACTGAGAGCATGAAAAAAGGATATGGTGTGTGTATAATGATGCGTGGACTGTGTGGTGAAATGTATAATAATAATAATTACAATATTTATATAGCGCAAAATCTTGATAGAAATCAAATCTAAGCGCTGAACATACACATACGCACGCGCGCACACACATGCACACACACACTCACACATGGCTATAAATGGGGAAAAAGAATAAAAGCAATGGAAAATTATAGAGAGCATATTATATACAAATATATATTACAATGTGATTCCACTCCGAGCGGAGACAGGCTACAGAGGGGGATGAGTGAGGTCAGGATTTCATGCAGAGGAGAAAAGGTGAGTTTTGAGAGCGGACTTGAAGGAGACAAAAGTAGATTGCTGACGGACTGAGAGTGGAAGTTTGTTCCAGGAGAGTGGACCAGAAACAGAGAAGGCTCGTGGACCGTAGGTATTGAGCTTAGTGCGTGGAAAGCGAAAAGTCAGAGGATCGGAGGTAGAGCAGGGGAGGAGGGAAGATAGATCTCAAGTAGGCTTGACAGGTAATCGGGGGCTGCGTTATTGAGGCTTTTGTAGCACATGGTGTCTAGTTTGTACTGTATGCGCTTTGATACAGGGAGCCAGTGAAGTTGTGCCAGGAGAGGAGAAATGTGGTCAGCTTTTCTCTTTTTGAGTACAAGGCGTGCAGCATTGTTTTGAATGCGCTGTAGGATGTGGATGGTGGAGGCAGGAAGACCAGACAGGAGTGAATTGCAGTAGTCAATGCGAGACATTATGAAGGAGAGAACGAGTTTTGCAGTTGTTTCAACAGAGAGATACTTCCTGATCAGGCTTATACGATGGAGGTGATAGTAACAAGATCTGGCAGTTTGTGTATGCACGCTTATTCTCCAGTCTTTGTGAGTTTCTCTCTGTGTGTGCATATGCATTTTTGTATGAATGAGGATGGGTATGCTTGCAAATAAATCTTGTGTTTTGACAGAAAAAATACACAAGAGAGAAATTAAACAAATGTGTGAGAGACTGTGCACAAGCATGTGTGTTGACGGCAAAAAGAATAGGTTAAGATGTATAAGAAAACAAAAGAAAATCTGTGAAAGACCAATGATCCTTAACAGTAGTGTACAGAGGTGGAGAAGTTTGTTCAGGCCAACACGCAGGAGCTGGCCAAGGACAAGTGGCTATGCCCTCTGAGTGGCAAGAAATTCAAGGGGCCTGACTTTGTGCGTAAACACGTTTTCAACAAACACGCTGAGAAAGTGGAGGAGGTGAAGAAGGAGGTAAGTAATTGTCCTGTTGTTTTTTGAAAGGTAGTGTATGCTTAACTTTTTGACGACGGGCTACTTTGAAGTAACAGCTGAGCTCTCACTGAGGACGGGCTACTACAATCATAGTAACAGACGGTCTAGGGTATATAGCTCCCTCTACTTTCGTTATGCTAATGATTCAGTAGTTGGCAGTTGCTTCCCTTGTGGAGGGAACTTGCTTTGAACGCTTCAGCTACGTTTTGCCGGTTTCTTTGTCTAAAATCGATGGATAAGTTCACTTGCACCCGGTTCTCAGTGATTTCACTGTGGAGCCCTTGGCCAGTAGGAGAGCTCAGCTGTGGCAAGTGCAGTCACAATAAAGGGTCATGATGCTGTTAGGAATGCGTAGATGTTCCAAAGTTCTAACAGGAGTATAATGTCATTGTGGTGGAGGAAATGTTGACTGCTCAGTGTGGTAAAGGCAGTGAGATAAGTTATTAATGGTAAAGGCAGTGAGTGGGATAAGTTACAAGTCCTAACAGGATCATGATGCCATTGTGGTGGAGGAAATGTTGACTGACTGCTCAGTAAGTAGTAAAGGCAGTGAGATAAGTTACTTGTCTGATAGCATGGATGGTGTCAGAGTGTGTTGTCAGCTTGGAATGTCAGACTGTTGCACACTTTTACCATCAGGTTTGCTGTTTTGTCACTTTTCATGACCATCACATTAATATTATTATCACTGTCATTGTTTTCTGTTATGGTTTTTGTCTGGGTATAAGGCAACTTCTGCTCCAGGTAGATGGAATCATGGTTTTATTAAAAAGAAGTGCATACATTTGCTGATATATTTAAGTGTTTGGAGGGTGAAAATTGTTTGGTAGGATCCTCACTTTTCCAGTCAAACTGCACAGGTTTGAGCCTGGCAGTTGTATTGCTGTTCTTTGTCATCTGTGTCAAGTTTCATTTTTCTTGTTTCATTATTATGGAGAAGTCAGTGTCCCCTCCACAGAGATACAGGTGGCTCTTTCAGTATAAATACTATCCTCACATTCTGGAATTTCTGTGCTAGAAATTTTGTCTTTTCTGTCACTCTGTTTTTGCCTTGCTCCTTTGTTTCCGTCATCTCTTCATTTTGCATTTTCTGCCTAGCTAGTCCATTCACCTGTATGTTTTCTATGAAGCCTTAATGTACTTTGTATCTGTTAGGATTGATAATTAGGTACACATATTTGCATTTTTAGCTCAAATATGAACTGCTTAGTGGCAGTTTGAATTATATGAGTTATGTTTATAGATTTGTATGCCAGGTTTGCTTTTGTTTAAATCCCCCTGATGATAAATTGGATGGAATGGCTACTGCCAGGAGCATATATCGTTAGAAATATGCATGAATGCAAAATTACGTATGTACTTAAATGTCTTCTCTACAAGTTTACTTTGTTCCTGGGTCATCAGTGTGTTGAGATGTTTTGTTTGAGATGGTTATGACCCCGAGATGGCTCCTAGCTGTTGGCTTGGCTTTAAATATACTTAATAGTGATAGTGTTGATGATAATAATAATAAGAAGAAAGAAGCCAGTGGCCATTCACACTGTGGATGCCTATTAGAAAAGAGGAGGGAATGAGGGAGATGATCAGTATGGGGAAGGGATAGGGGGGGGGGGGGAGGGGAGAAAAGGAAACGAAAGAAAACATATCAAGCTAATTACATTATCTGTATCAAGCGTCTCATTGTACGTACCCTTGTATTATTGTGAATGGTTACCTGACTGTTGAAGGTTCAAAAAGGTAAAGTAGTTGGGGTGAGAGAGATGGTAATGCTGACACCTAGAAAAGTACTGACCCTGTTCAGTGTTAGAAAAGTACTGACCCTGTTCAGTGTAGAAAAGTATGACCCTGTTCAGTGTAGAAAGTACTGACCCTGTTCAGTGTTAGAAAAGTACTGACCTGTCAGTTAGAAAGGAAGAATGAGTACAAATCAAATAGCATCCATCAGCTTCAATAGATAGGAAATTGCATGCTGCAGTGGGTTGAAGGAACAAGTCCTGATTTTGTGTCACTGTATTTCCAGCTGCTTGCTTGGTGCCTTTCATGTACATTCCTCTGCTGTACTTCTTATCTTGTATCTCCAGCCAGCACAGTTACTGATGCATGCCTTCCACTGGATGACATTGATATCCATGGACTTCATGTCTCACTTCTGCATGTCCTTGAATAGAGATACACACCACCCTCAAATTGTTTACACAGAATTTACAAGGAAACAAGGTGAAATCTGTGCTTCCTTGACTTCTTAAGACGTCAGATTTCGGATGAAATTTACCTTTTTCATTTCTTTTATGTTTTTCGTGTCAAAATTAAGCTTTTTTGTTGTTTTCAGGTTGCCTTTTTTAACAACTATCTCGTGGACCCCAAGCGACCATCTTTGCCAGAACACCCAGGAAACCGACCCCCGCCGCCACCCAGAGGAGAAGGGGGGCAGTATTCTGGAGGTGCTGGTGTGATGGGTAGTGCCCCTTCCCAGCCCCCTACATCCATGGGAGGGTTTAACAGTAGAACACCACCTATGATGTACGGCGGTAGGTGTTTGTTACTGGAGTGTGTGTGGAGCATGCGGCTTAATTCTTCCATGACGGCCAGTGTGCAACATGGGAAGTTCCTAACTGCTAAGCCGTCTGTGTGTGTGTGTGTTTTTTATCCTGGTGATGCACCATTTTTACTGCAGTTTTTATTTTATTTTACAGATACTAAAGAATGGTCAGTGGTGAAGTATTTGATATTAACAGGAATTTCAAAACGTGATCTTTGCTTCACACTATTTTCAAATAAGATTTTTCAAAACTTGCATGCATTCTTATTACAAGAACAATGTAGGTGACCAAACATAAACCAGACGTATGTTTACGTCTCAGTAGTAGCTGTAGGGAAGTCTAGAGGAACCTTTGAAACCTCTACATTTGTTCCACTCCTCCTCCACGGCTGCACTTTCTCAGCCATTCCCTCACCCTTTAATTGCGAGCCGGCAGCGGCATCGCCTGCGAGTGCTATTTTTGTCCATACATGGTCGACCAAAGTCCATATCACTGGCTAGCGTGCCTTTGTGTTCTGGCACTACTGATAAAGAAGGAAGCTGAGTGCAGTTTTCTGTGTGTATTGTGAATTTGTGCAATGATCTGCATTATTTTCGTCACTTTATCTGTGTGCATTCAGTGCTGTGAATATTCATTGTTCTGAAGAAGTGATCTTTACTTTTTAAGATTACCTTGTCTTTGAGTTTTTGTAGAAATTATTAATGTGATGATCGACTGACATCTCCAGGTTGCTCTTTGTTCAGTATAAAATGAGATTATTTTCGTAGTAGTGACGGAAGTATAGTAAAATTTACAATCTTCACATATTTTCCTCAGTTTTGGCAAGGTCTGATTTGTGGTCTTCAGTGCTTTAACTTTCTAAAATTAAAAAAAAAATCGCTTTAGGCTGTTTGTTTTCATTCTTTTTTAAGAGCTTACATTTGACTAAAATCGAGTGTTAGCTGTTGCCTGACCAAGGCACGCGCTGTGCCGGCTATAAACTAGGCCACGTGCGTGTATTAATTAAGCCGGTTTTATCCAGGGCAACCTGCGACACATCTCTCTCTCTTTCTCTCTCTCTCTCCCCCTCTCTCTCTCCCTCTGTCTGCTTGTCTGTCTGTCTCTCTCTGGAGTTGAGTCTAACATACATCTGTGTGTGTGTGGTGTGACATAGAGACTGAGAGAAAGAGAGAGAATTGTGTTCATCCATTTTTGCATTAGTGTGCTCGTGTGAATTGCGGTACTGTTATATGTGGGATTGCTAGTGGCCAGTAACTAACGCGCGCGCGCCCCTGCTTCGCTCACATACATTTTGTCAGTGGCCTCGCTATACGGCAGCGGGACGGGTGAAAAGGGTGTGGGGAGTGGAAGGGAAGGGGAAAGATGCGCGCTATTTATAGCCGGCAGGGCAGAACCAGAACTACGGCCAACCCAAGTATCACGGATTTGTGCGCCGTGCCTCCTCCTCCTCTCTCTCTCTCTCTCTCTCTCTCTCTCTCTCTCTCTCTCTCTCTCTCTCTCTCTCTCTCTCTCTCTCCACATATACACACACACACCAACACACACAGTTCCCATAAATACACCAACACACACAACTCGCATGAATGTGCACACACACTCGCACACACATGCGCACAGATACTAACACTCATAGAAAACACTTGTACAAAAATACATACGCGTGCACGCACGCACACACACACACACGCACACAACCACATGCACACACAGGCGCACAAACACATACAACACAATATAGAAACACCACGCACGCATGCACGCGCGCGGGCGCGCGCGCAACCACGCACGCAGCGCACGCACGCACACAACACAACGCACACGACACACACACACACACACCACACACACACACACACACTACACACACACAGTTTCTAATTCCTCATGAAGAGGCACATTCCTTTGCCTAGCACGTAGCAGACATTTTACCCCTAGCTAAAAACTGTACTGCTAGTTATTCATTACAGTCAAACGTTGCAGAATTTTTCAAAACTTCACAGGCATTATGTGGCCAGGGTGACGGAGAGGACAGTTGCCTTACTGGCACCAGGGGTATGGTGCAACAAGAGGGAATTTTTTTGTCACCGGTGGCCAGTGTGTTGTGTCGTGAATGGGTTCCTGTCTCAAACGGGTAACAAACCAAAAGTGTATAAAAAAATAACGAGTGATCCCCATGAACTAGAATCCCCACGGCGTGAAGTGTGTTGGTACGTTCATCTCTTACAGAGCAAAGTATGTGTTATTCAGATTATAAATCATCACCAACACCTAAAATCTCTTCTTGTAGATAGGAAGAAAAGTGCGTTCTTGCCTTTTTGCTCACAGAGTTGCTTTTCATTCACCAAAACATGCAAGCAAAAAGATATGTAACGAGTTTCAGTGATTGTTGATAGTCTGCAGTGGCCTCCATTGCCAGGCTCCCCTAAAGGGGCGGAGCTTAGCGCCCCATGTTGCCTTGAATGCAGTGGTCTTGTCTCCTGATAAATCTAGGTAATGCTCATTTTATGTAGGAAGTGTCCTCTGAAAATTTATTTTATAAACTTCTCTATCTAATTGTTCCTTTTTTGTCGCATTTACATCAATTTTGATGTGGAAGACAACGTGCCACTATTTTCTTAAATAAGTACTAATTAATCGGACATCAGATTTGCGCAGTTAAAAGTTTTGTTCCCATTAGTGATTGTGGTTCCGTTTTTACGACACAACACCTATGCATGGCATAAAAGGTAAAGAATAAAGAGCCCACTTGTGACTGACTGGAGTGTGTGTTGAATGTGTAGCTTAAAAATAGTGGCTCATTGGAGGTGTGTGGAGCATGTGGCTTAAAAAATAGTGCCCACTTACATGTGACTAATTGGAGTGTGTGTGGAGTGTGTGGCTTAAAGTATAAAGCGCTCACGTACTTGTGACTGACTGGAGTGTGTGGCTTAATTCTTCCTGTATGTTAAGGGTTTTCAGACTGGACGCAGGGTTCATCTGCGACCTATTTTGGAACAGGGGATAAGGTCAGTAAAACACTTGCAGATCTTGTTTGTATTCAACACAGAACTAAAAGGTTGTTATTGGGATGTGCAGAATTGAATTCTAAACAACATACAGGTAATAAAATTATGATAATGTTCATTATATAAAACTTGACCTGTGAGTTTTGCATGCATACTATTTGATGCAGATAATTTTTCATGCATACAGTTAGTACTAACTAAGCTCCAGCCGACCAGTAATCCATATAGCTCCAAAGTCAAAGAAGAAAAAATATTCCCCAACATCCATTAAATGAGCACAGCACCTAAAAAAGTTCATTTTTCATATATTATGAAGTTACATAACACTGATCATTGTCAGGTCACGCACCTAAAATAACACAAAACTACTATTATTAACCACTGTCCATCTGGGCTTGCACTGGTGTTAGACCTACTTTGAGCAGGCCTGCCTCTATCCTTGTCACTCTCTCCCCTACAACCCACATCACCACTGTCACCAGGAGAATCAGCCGATCTGCCTTGTTCCTGCCCCAATGTGTCTGTAGATGATGTAAAAGAAACAGAACGGGAGAGGCATCTCTTTGCAGAACAAGAAGGCCCTTCACGATTGTCAACACTCGCTTCTTCTGACTCAGCACTTGATGCACTCTCAACAAAGCTATCATCACTGTCACTGGCAGCTACTTCATCATCACTTTTGTCAAAAATTTCTGAAAAAGTGCGACAGCCTGAGCAGCAGTGAGCCTAACATGGCAACTCCACTTATGAAAGTGAAAACATATCAACAAACGAGTCGCACACACAAAGAAAACACATGGAATGACAAAGCAAAATGGCTGAAAAGGAAGAGGAAGTATCCGACTGTTCATTATCTGCCGTCATGCAGTTATATGTCGTTAAATGGGGAAGAAACGCAAGCACAAAGTGACGAACCGTGCTGAGCTGGCCATTTTGAAAGTCAGCCAAGCCGCTCACTGCTGCTCGTCGGACAGGAAGTGTTAAAGAATAAAACGCCCACTTGCTTGTGACTGACTGGAGTGTGTGTTGAACATGTGGCTTAACTCGCTCCGTACGACAGAACGCTATAGCGTTCATTATGTAAGGCACTGCTCCGTACGACGGAACGCGATAGTGGTTTTGATAATAAATTTTTTTTCGACGTTTCCCTCTTGCCATGGCATACCAACCGAAGCTACACTGGTCACTGCAAACGTGTCAAGGGTCAAGTGGAAAGTTACTTCGTGAGATTCCGTAGCCATACACTCATCGGGAAACGATTGACTTCGGCACCCAACATAACTGGCTAATCTGCATTTGTGTCGAAAATGGCGTCGCAGGCGCATACGAGTTTTTGAGCAAAGTAGATCGTGACGGTGGCGTTTTATGCTGCTGAAGTGATTGAAGTGCTTCAGACTGAAGGATTGGACATCGAGGAGTATGCTGAAGATAATGGTGAAAGTGTATCAAGTGATGGAAGCTGCCAGCAAGAAGGTACTGACAGTGACCTAGTTTCAGACGACAGTGAAGTGGGAGAGGGAGGTGGGCGTACACGTCACGAGAGGAGAGCGGTCAGAACTGAGTGGCAAGCAGAATGAGCACTTCTTCTGCCCTCTGCCACCCATCCCCAGCGGTAGGAAGAACTATTGGAAGTGCCATGTGTGTAGTGCTGGCAGCAGGAGATACCCAGAGGTTCAACTGCGGCAAACTCCCAACTGGTGTAAAAAGTGTGGGGTTGCCCTCTGTGACAAACTATGCTAGCCCAACAAGACCATCACCTGCTTCCAACTGTATCACTCAGTGCAGAACTACACTGATTATTAAGAAAACAGGGCATAGGGACTGAAGCATCCAGTATGCTCCTTTTTTTTCCAAATTCCCCTTTGTAACAATTTGTAACATTTATTCATATGATGTCACTAATAATCTGTTGTTTTTTTTACCCTGAGCAAAGTCTACTTTATTCATGTAATTTTGTGCATACAAAGACCTTCTCACCTTTGACTGTGTGTTCATGGAGCTGATCAAAGTGTGTGACTGTACGGTGATCCTGACCACAAAACTTGGGGTATTTTCAACATGGCACATGAAGAAGAAATATTCAAGGAAGAACTTCAATATTCTGGCATGAACTAACCCAGCATGTAAATATTCAGATCTGAACGTTTCATTTTGTTCTTTTATGTTTTGTATTTTTTGTGATTTTTTCCCCTAACCCTTCAAAATGGGCCGTCTGTGGGGGAGAAAAGCAAGGGGGAAAACTCTCCATCCCGAGTGAGTTAAAAATAGTGGCTCATTGGAGTGTGTGGCTTAAAGAATAAAGCACCCACTTACTTATGACTGACTGGAGTGTGTGGCTTAACCCTACCAGACCTTAGCCCCTGAGCGAAATTGTGCCCCCTGCCTGGCCTCCTGAGCAAAATTTTGAAAAAAAGTATATACGTTAGAAAACTGTTCATATCATGCACACCAATGGTTAGAATTATATGAAACGTGGAGAGATTGTAGAAAATAGGCCTACCTTTCATCTAACGCCAGTCCAACCCTCAATCACACAAGCATCTCCCCTATCACTTGGTTGGGGGGTACAGGCACGCCCCCTTCTTCCAACACTCTGTCTCGACCTACTTCTTTCATTGTCAGAATCATCACTTTCACTCAATGCTTCATCAACGTAATCATGTCACTTGAATCGGAAATGTATTCCTGATCAAATTCTCCAATCTGCAAAATGTCCACCACTTGTTGAACTGTGAAGCGAGTTGGCTCGCCCGTTTACCTGTTGAAGTGCTTGGTTCATCACTAGCTCGCTTCATGGTCAATTTTGCACCCAAATCACCTCAAAATACCATCAACACAAAGGCAGACATTTGCAATAGGCTGAACACTGGCTCACGCGACGCTTAGCAACGGTTCGGTAGCTATTTTTAGCTCTTGATAAAGTGACGATCATGTGAGTGTGCTATTCCCGCTATAGCGGGAACTCGGTATATAGTCATTTTCGTCATTCCCGCAATAGCGGGAACTCGGTCTGGTAGGGTTAAATAATAAAGCACCCACTTACTGTGCCAGAAATGTGGGTTTGTTGTCCCTTAGACAGGAATTTTTTTCTTCCTGTCCACTAGACCTTGAATGTAAGGTCTGGGCAGTAGTCTCTGGGATGAGACGATAAAGCTGCTAAGTGAAAATGTCAGTACATAGGCCTCCGCTTATGGAAGGGTTTAGTGACTGCAGGTTTTATTGTATAGTTCCAAAAGAAAGAGACTAGGTCTTGAATATATAAGCAGCCTTGTTTTGGTGGGGGCGGGTTGGATTTTGCCAAGAAAAAATTGAAAATATTTTTTCTCGTTGCACAAACTTTTCTCCTCGGAAAGGTTTGACTATCATTTTATGTATATTATTTTCATTTCATATACTGTACCATGTTGGACTGAAGTATTGTATATATATTTAATGTAAGCTTGTCATAACATAAGATTTTTTATAGGAATTACTGGAAAATCTGCTGGTTTTCCTTTTGAGGCTACTCATTTATTCTTTCCAAAACCACTGTGTCTATGAGATTTCAGTCAATTTAAAACCTGGGGTTTTGCTAGGACAGTGGTAGAAACAGTAATTGTGAAAAGAGAATGTATGTATTTGACTTGTATCTTAAAAGAAATGTGAAGGTGGACTGCAGTGCTACACTAGCACAGGAGTTGGGTGTTGTGGGTATCAGTTGTCAGCTTGGGAGATCTTAACCTTTTCGCAACGCATTGGGAGCCAGTGCCGACAAGTTCCCTCCTGTTGCATCGTACCCCTGGTGCTCGTAAGGCATCTGTTCTCTCAGACGCACTGGCCTCATAGTGCTGGTCAAGGTTTGAATAATCCTGGCAGCTTTCACTGTGAAGAATATCCAGAGCAACTATGAGTACTGTTTAGCAGAAGGCTTTAGCTAAGGGACAGAGTCAGTTCAGTTGGTGTAGCTTTATGCTTGATGCTCTGACTGATAACATTACAAAGTGACCCCCTGACCAGGAAATTCCAGTGCTATGTGTTAGGTCTGCACTATCTTCCTTGATAAATTGCTACGTACTTGGTGTGGGAATGTGCCTCTTCATGAGTTACTAAAAAACATCTATGTTACAACTCTCTCTGTCTCTCGCTGTTTCTCTGTCTCTGTCTGAGTGTCTCTCTCGCTCTCTCTCTGTATGTGTGTGTGTGAGAAAGAGGGAGGAGAGAGAGAGGTTTTAAAGGTTCCTGTAGACTTCAGTACAGTTGATACCGAGATGTAAACATGTGTCTGGTCTATGCTCTGTGACCTACGTTGTTCTTGTCTTAACAGCGTATAATATTTGGAAATTCTTACTTTAAAATAGCATGCCCACAAAGATCATATTTTGAGCTTTCTGGTAATATCAAATACTATGCCATTAATCATTCTTTAGTTGCTGTAAAATAAAATTGAAACGCGGTAATATGGTGCGTCTGCAGGGAAGAAAACAGCTTGACAGCTGGGAACTTACCATGTTGCACCCTGGTCATCATAAAAGACTTGTAAAATGTTTATTTCTTTTACATTTCAGTGGTATTTGTTTCTTGTCTGTGCTGTTTGCGGTTGATAGTATTTTTTATGCTTTGGCCATTGTGTGATTTTAGTGGAAAGATCCGCCCCATTGACTGCATCTCCATAGGTTAACCCTTTGATTCCCGCACCCTATCCACCAGCAACAAAAAACTTGACCCTTTGACTCCCTCACCCAGCAGAACGTTGATGGATAGGTGAAGTAGTCAAAGGGTTAAGTTTTTGCATAGTTGACAATACAGGATGCTGGTAGACAGGGTGCAAGAATCGAAGGGTTAAGGGTACCATCTTTTCAAATAAGAGAAAAGAACTCTCTCTTGAATCCTTATTATCCTGTTAAAAATGGGTTTCACTGTTATTAACAAAATCATGAAAATTGTTTTGTAAAATGACCAGCTGACCAAAGATGATGGCCTGATGAAATTAAGCAGGAGGTGGAATTGTTCCGCCGTTAGGCGGATTTCCGCTTTTTTAAAATCGGAATCCGCCGAAAAAAAATCATCGTCCGCCGAAAAAAAACATCGGACCTCAAAAATTCCCAAAATCACTGTATTCTCAAATGGCTTGATCGGAATGAGTTCTCGGAAGGGAAGCTTTAGCGGAAGGGGAGCTTTAGCGTACGTGAAACTGATTGCGCAGTCGGTCTCCAAGATGGCGATCAACTTGCAGATTGTTGAGCGCGGAGAGCCTTTCGAAGAAAAAACTGGACCTGGTACAAATGGTTGGCGATGGGAATGGACCGATGAAATTATCGAAGAGAATCGCGTCGGGGATTTCATCCGCAAGGTGAAGGAGCCAGGCTACGCACGCTCCCTGCATTGCATGCAAAAGCGATTTTAATTACACATACTATACCGTGGCTCACAAATGCAATAAGCGGCAGCGGTTTGCCAATTCTGCCTCGTAACAATAAAGTCCGAAGGGACAGTAACTCTGAGAGTGTCTACGTCTTGCGCATGCGCAGGTGCTCTTCCTCTTTTCTCGGCAGCCATCTTCCAGCTCGCCTCGTACGCTCTGAGCAGCTAAGTATTTTTCGATTTCGCTACGCGATCGATCGATTGTCGTTGTTGTTTTTGTGTCTTGCCTATGTTTTCGTTTAAGGGAGAAACTTATGTGAAGCGATTGGGTGGCAAAGCGAGGGTTAAGAAGATTTCGTCCGCCGAATTCTCAAACCCACAAAGGGGTGGTTCCACCGGTGCACAAACCGCTCTCCCTTCAACTTCGTCTCTCCCTTTTACGTCTTCTTTCTTTCACACTATCGACAAGTCATCGCAACCCAGCTACGGTTCGGTTGCGGTGACCACGAGCCCTCAACTCAGCTCCGGCTCAGTTGAATTTTCGGCATTTTACGGCCCTCACACTGCCCGGCACGGTGATCGACTCAACTCCGGTTCTGTCGATTCTGTGCTCGCCCCCTTCGTACAGCTTAACTCCGGTTCTGCTGGTACTGTTTCAGCCTCCATGGCTGATGGGCGCATTGGGCATGGGTCTCCTTCGGGAGGCAAGATGGACCGTAATGTGAGCGGAACCGGCTCACCCCCTGGTTCGCCAGGCGGGACACCCCTGGTTCGCCAGGTGGGCCAAGGGAGACAACCCCACCCTTACGGGCGTCAGATCGTCGATCCGCCCCGGTTGTCTCCCTTCCTCCCCCACAGCCTGCTGCTGCACCCGCCACAACCTCTCTGTCCCATTCCGGACAGAGCACTTGGGCGCCTTGGCAACTACCAAGCGACCCATGGCGGGCTGCCACATCTCTGTCCCATTCCGGACAGAGCACTTGGGCGCCTTGGCACATGCCTAGCCGCCCCCAGCAGGCTGGCCCTTTGGGCACTGGGGACCGGGCCAGGCCCTACCCTTCATGGGGTCAGGGTCCTGATGCCCCTTGGGCTCAGCCCATGCCGCATCCCATGGCACCGCACATGGTACCGTGGCACCCATCCTTGGGATTTCCCCCGGCCTCGGCCACGGGATGCACGTGGTGGCCCGGCTTTATGCCCGGCGCCCCACCAGCGCAGGACTCACCCTGCCCAGCCCCCCCGGCACCACCCGTGTTGGACACAACACCGGGGCTGCCTCCTGGGGGCTCTGACCCGGGTCCCACAACCGTGGCACCCCGGTCAGACTCTCCGCAGACTCTCGCCCCCTCCATAGGCGGGCCAGAGGACTCGGACTCGGCCTCAGAGGATGAGGCCCCTGCCCACATGGCATTCTGCTTCCAGGATGCCATGGACCGGCTGGCACAACTCACACCGGAGGCGGTGTCCACTGTGCCAGAGCCCAAGGCTCCCAAGCTTGGCTCGGCCGAGCGCCTTTTCAGCGCTCACCCTACCTCAGCCCCACGGGCCTCCTTGCTAAAACAGTCCGACATGGTGGCTGACTGCCTCAGGCAAGCCCAGGACACCGCCAGGGGGAAAGAGGCACAAGATTTCGTTCCAGGATCTGTGCCTGACTTCCCGGGAGCCTTGCCCTTCAGGAAATTCCTGAAGCCGGCACCGCTCCCCTTCCAGCGGAAGCCCTTCATGGCCCATGGGCCTATCCCTGACGCTCCCCTCTCGCTCACACAGGAGAACCTCCTCCTTGTGAACGATCGCTCTCGGGCCCAGCCGCAGCATATCTCCATCACGGAGAAATGCTTGACGGAATGGGAGGAGAACGCGAGACGGGGGCTGGCGGCAACCTCCGCCCTAGACTCATTCTTGGGCGGCCTAGGGGAAGCCCTGAAGGACCCCAACCAGCAGTCCTTCACGCTCCGCCAGGCGCCTGACCAGGCAACCATCGTGGCCTTTATCCAGGCCATGGCGCAGGGGCTCAGATCCGTGGCCGAATCGCAAGCACGCACGTATCTGAACGCCGTCATGGCGAGGCGGGATGCCATTCTCGCGGCATCCTCGGTTGCCACCTCACCGTCGGCAAGGGCCTCCTTGCGCGCGGTGCCCATCCAGCCGGGCTCCCTCTTCGGGAACCATGTTCAGGCCGTCCTGAAGCACCAGGCGGACATAAAAAGAGGACCTCGCCCTCCATTCGAGGCCCTCTCGCCCTGCCGTGAAGCGCCCGGCTCCAGCGGCCTACCCGCCAAACAGGCCCACCCACACCAAGTTTCGGGCCGATCCCAGGCCCCAAGGGCACAGGAGACCGCAACAGCATTCGGGCAGGCCGGTGGCCCGGCCTAAGGCCCGCAGGCCGGCTCCCTCTCAGCCGGCCAACCCCCAATGACTCACCCCCGGCCTGAGGCCATCACCCCCCACGGGCGATCCTGTGGGCAGTCTCTCCAGACACATCGACGCGTGGGAGAGGCTGCCCGCCAGCCCGTGGGCCCTGCGGGTGATCAGGTCGGGGTTCCGCCTTCCTTGGGGCCCAAGGAAGGCTCCTCTCACGCTCTCTCCCCCTGCTTTCGCACTTCCTCAAGATCGCTCGGCCTCGCAGGCCCTGGATCAGGAGGTTCTTTCGATGTGTTAGCCAAGGGGGCTACGGAGGAAGTTTCCTTCGCTGCGTCCCCGGGATTCTATGGACGCATCTTTGTGGTCCCCAAAACTTCGGGGGGCTGGAGGCCCGTCCTGGACCTCTCCTCCCTAAACCGGTTCCTCCGCGTCCTCCATTTCCGTATGGAGACCCCTATGTCCATCCGCGAGGCCTTGCACCCGGGCGACTGGGGGATATCCATCGACCTCAAGGATGCATACTTCCATCTCCTCATTCACCCCAGGGACAGGAAGTACCTCAGATTCGTCTGGAGGAACCGGATCTTCCAATTCAGGGCACTGCCCTTCGGTCTGGCACCCGCCCCTTGGCTCTTCACGAAGGTGGCGAGGGAACTCTGCATGCATGTTCGGGAGAAGGGCATCCGCCTCAAGGCCTATCTAGACGATTGGCTTCTACTCGCCTCCTCCAAAGAACAGTGTGCGCAACAAGCATCCCAGGTCCTGCAACTCTGTCACAACCTGGGCTTTGTCTGCAACGAGGAGAAGTCGGACCTAACTCCCTCCAAACAATTCCAGTTCCTGGGCATGTCCTTCGACACCTCCAAGTGGAGGGTCACCCCGTCTCCCCAGCGCTTACTGCGCCTTCAGGGCCTCTTAGCCCAACTGCTCCCCCAACTCCAAGCGCCAGCAAGGAAGCTGGCCTCCCTACTGGGCCTTATGGAGTCGCTGGCACCCCTAGTGCCACTGGGTCGTCTTCTCAAGCGGCAATTCCAACGCGGCTTCAGGAAGCGTTGGTCACAGTCGCTTCAGCCATGGGACCTCCCGGTCCACCTGGGCCCTTGGTTCATATCAGCAGTGACCAAATGGCGCTCCCAGTCACGCCTGGCCCAGGGAGTCCCCATCACACTGCCCCCTCCTCAGGAGCACTTGTTCACGGACGCGTCCACCTCCGGGTGGGGAGCCCATGTCGGCACGCTGACAGCCGCAGGTTGGTGGTCGACCGACCTCATGCCCTGCCACATAAACATGTTGGAACTGGAGGCAGTTTGCCTGGCACTCGGGGAGTTTCTCCCCTTTCTGAAGGGAAAACATGTCCGCATCAACACGGACAACACCACAGTAGCTTGTTACATCAACAAGCAAGGGGGCGCCCGCTCCCACTCCTTGTCTCGGAGAGCGGAACAGCTCCTCATCTGGTGCGAGGAACACTCGATTCAGCTCTCAGCAAAGCATGTCCCGGGGAAGATCAACATACTTGCGGACTCTCTCAGCAGATCCCACATGATTCTTCCATCGGAATGGACACTGGTCCATGCAGTCCTGGAGCCAGTATGGGCAGCATGGTTCAAACCACACGTGGACCTCTTTGCCACCAGGTTCAATCACCGCCTCCCTTTGTACGTCTCTCCAGTTCCGGACCCAGCGGCCTGGGCTGTAGATGCCCTATCCATTCCATGGTCGAACCTCATCGGCTATGCCTTTCCCCCGTTCCCCATTATGGGGAAAGTGCTGAGGAAAGCCAGGGAGGACGCAGCGACATTAATCCTTGTCGCACCCAAATGGCCAGCACAGGCATGGTACCCAGAACTTCTGCACCTGTCCCATGTGCCGCCGCTAAAACTCGCGGTATCGAGCCGCTCCATCCTCCAACCCAGGTCAGGCATTCCGCACGGCAATCCAGACGTTCTAAACCTTCACGCCTGGATGCTGTGCGGGACTCGATGTCTTCATTAGGCCTGTCCCCGGCCGTAATCGGCCTTGTGCAGCAAGCTCACAGGCCGGGCACACAGGGGGTGTACAATGCCCACTGGAATGGCTGGGTCTCTTGGTGCACCTCAAATGAGGTGTCACCCCATTCACCCTCTCGCTTGCAGTTGGCCAACTACCTCGGCTTTCTGTCCACAGAGAAAAAGCTTTCCGCATCCTCAGTGAAGGTCCACAGGGCGGCCATCTGCACCACCATCCGTCAGTTGGGTGGTCCGTCCTTTGAGCACGATCCTCTATTGCGGAATCTCGTCAGAGGGGCTTCTCTCCAGGAAGCCAGGAACCCCCGCCGAACCCCGGCGTGGGATCTCTTTCTCGTCCTCTCATCCCTTAGACTCCCCCCTTACGAGCCCATCAGGGAGTGTTCCCTGAAGTTCCTCTCTTTCAAGACGGCCTTTCTCGTCTCTCTCGCATCGGGGAGGCGCTGCAGCGAAGTGCACGCCCTCAGTGGTCTCCCCGGAGATGTTGCTCTCGAACCTGATGGCTCGATGTCTCTCCGCCTACTCCCGGAATTCTTGGCCAAGAACCAGTCTCCAGGTTCTCCTTCGCCGGCCATCCACATCCATCCCCTCACGTCTATCCTCGCTCCGGACGACGAGGATCGCACTCTCTGCCCGGTTCGCGCACTGCGAGCGTACAGAAAGCGGACGAAATCTTCTCGCCAGCAGCGGCGCCACCTTTTTCTCTCTTACAACGAAAACTATAGAAAGGACATTAGACGCACGTCCATCTCTCGATGGCTGAGGGAAGTCATCAAGGCTGCGTATGCCAGGTCGAGCGCCGAGCTAGCTGTCTTCTCCCCAAGGCCCCATGAGATCAGAGCATGGGCTTCTTCGCTGGCAGTCATCCACAATGCCAGCATCCAAAACGTCCTAGACGCCGCGTACTGGCGTTCCCCGGGCACTTTCATCCAGTTCTACCTGCGCGACGTCTCCCGTCTGCGCGAAGATGGGTCCAGGGGTATCGCTTCCGCTGTGGTGGCCCAACACCCCATCTCAGCCACACGCCCTGACTCCTGCCATTCCTCCAGGCGTTAACCAGGTAAGCCCTCCATCCGGGTAGTGCTATTCTGCATTTGTGAGCCACGGTATAGTATGTGTAATTAAAAGGAAATTTTCCTTCTAAAATTACGTTTAATCTAACATACTTACCGTGGCTCACGCAGAGTCCCTCCCGACCTCCCCGCCTTCCTGGTTCCTTCTAGCCACAGTCAGGGTCAAGGTCAAGGTCTCCTCGAAAAGAGGAAGAGCACCTGCGCATGCGCAAGACGTAGACACTCTCAGAGTTACTGTCCCTTCGGACTTTATTGTTACGAGGCAGAATTGGCAAACCGCTGCCGCTTATTGCATTTGTGAGCCACGGTAAGTATGTTAGATTAAACGTAATTTTAGAAGGAAAATTTCCTATCAACTACAACTCACGTGGTCGGATCGCCATCGAAGCCCATGTGTAACGCCCCAAAAAAAAGGTGCCAGGAGAGGCCTTCAAAATGCTTTCAAAATGCTAATTTTCGTTTTCGGCTGGGGGGCGTTGCCCCCATAGATCCCCCATCAGGGGCATTGCCCCTGCACCCCACCGGGGCCTGCTGCCCCTGGAACCCGGCCTTCCTCTTTTTTTTCAAGCAGCAATTCTACCCCCTGATTAAGAAAACTCATTTAGTTGTGGAGGGCTACACGTTACTCAGCAAGTAGAGGAGAAAGTGCTGGCCTTTATGCTAAATTTATGTGTATGAACTTTATTTTCCAGGAAACATGCCGTCCTTTGGAGGGCCTAGCTTTGGTCGGGATGGGCGAGACTTCTCCAGAAGAGGTGGAAGACCATTTGGGTAAGTTACAGATGTTTACGGAAGGGGTGGTGGTGGTGGTTGCAGATTACGTATTGTGTTTGGATGAAAGGTGTTGAAACCTTTCACTCCCTCACCCTGTTTACCATCTTCTTGACTGAAGCTAGTGAGTAGGTGAAGGAATGAAAGGTTTATGATATAGTGAATGTGATGTGAGGGAAGGGTGGGAAGAGAGGGTAAAGAAAAGGAAAAATTATGTAGTGTGCTTTCAGGGGTGCAAGCAGTTTATGAGAGATGAATATGTTGTCTGGATGGTGAATTTTTTTGATGGCAGGTGGATAGATTAAGCCCAAAACCCAGTTTTTTTTATATGTATATTTGGAATGACCTAAAGAGCAGGGTTTATTTTTCTCCATCATTTATAACATGTAAGTCAGAGAGATGCATGAATTGCTCTCATATCGCGCTGTTCTCCAAAGTTCGGACTCATCGCACCTACAGTAATCAGACTTGTGAGTGGAGCACAGAGAATTCGAGCTGTTAGGAGAGCTGATCACATCCTCCTGTGTTGTTGCACGGTCTGCAACTATTGTGGGCATACATGCCATGTGTTCTCATGTTTCTGAAAAATAGCCACTGACATGACTTTTTGAATGCAAAGGGGCTTTAGGCACTGGCAGTTATGCACACATGTTGACTGGGGAGATGTGAAAAATATCCACCCTTTACCCATCAGGTGGTGTTATGATAGATTGAATCCAAGACCCAATGGGAAGTTTAACGTTTTGGTTTTCCAGTTTGATTCTGTTGTGTATTAACCTTTTGAGTTGCTATGGACGTATATATGTATATACATGTATATGTCACAATAAAGTGTCAACTATTTGCCAAGGACGTATATGTATGTTCACATCACATCGGGAATTTTCTTACCTCCAGTTCACTAGTTGACATGGCTGGTAGTTCGCTACACTAGTTGACATGGCTGGTAGTTCACTAGTTGACATGGCTGGTAGTTCACTACACTTGTTGACATGGCTGGTAGTTCACTACACTAGTTGACATGGCTGGTAGTTCAACTAGTTGACATGGCTGGTAGTTCACTACACTTTGACATGGCTGGTAGTTCACTACACTAGTTGACATGGCTGGTAGTTCACTACACTAGTTGACATGGCTGGTAGTTCACTACACTGTTGACATGGCTGTAGTTACACCTAGTTGACATGGCTGGTAGTTCACTCACTAGTTGACATGGCTGGTAGTTCACTACACTAGTTGACATGGCTGGTAGTTCACTAGTTGACATGGCTGGTAGTTCACTACACTAGTTGAATGGCTGGTAGTTCACTACACTAGTTGATATGGCTGGTAGTTCACTACACTAGTTGACATGGCTGGTAGTTCACTACACTAGTTGACATGGCTGGTAGTTCACTACACTAGTTGATATGGCTGGTAGTTCACTACACTAGTTGACATGGCTGGTAGCTCGCTACACTAGTTGACATGGCTGGTAGTTCGCTACACTAGTTGACATGGCTGGTAGTTCGCTACACTAGTTGACATGGCTGGTAGTTCACTACACTAGTTGACATGGCTAGTAGTTCACTACACTAGTTGACATGGCTGGTAGTTCACTAGTTGACATGGCTGGTAGTTTACTACACTAGTTGACATGACTGGTAGTTCACTAGTTGACATGGCTGGTAGTTCACTACACTAGTTGACATGGCTGGTAGTTCACTAGTTGACATGGCTGGTAGTTTACTAGTTGACATGGCTGGTAGTTCACTTGTTGACATGGCTGGTAGTTCACTACACTAGTTGACATGGCTGGTAGTTCACTACACTAGTTGACATGGCTGGTAGTTCAACTAGTTGACAGGGACTGGTAGTTCACTACCTAGTTGACATGGCTGGTAGTTCACTACACTAGTTGACATGGCTGGTAGTTCACTACACTAGTTGACATGGCTGGTAGTTCACTACACTAGTTGACATGGCTGGTAGTTCGCTACACTAGTTGACATGGCTGGTAGTTCACTACACTAGTTGACATGACTGGTAGTTCACTACTAGTTGACATGGCTGGTAGTTGACTAGTTGACATGACTGGTAGTTACACTAGTTGACATGGCTGGTAGTTCACTAGTTGACATGGCTGGTAGTTCGCTACACTAGTTGATATGGCTGGTAGTTCACTACACTAGTTGATATGGCTGGTAGTTCACTACACTAGTTGATATGGCTGGTAGTTCACTACACTAGTTGACATGGCTGATAGTTCACTAGTTGACATGGCTGGTAGTTCACTACACTAGTTGACATGGCTGGTAGTTCACTCACTAGTTGATATGGCTGGTAATTCACTACACTAGTTGACATGGCTGGTAGTTCACTAGTTGACATGGCTGGTAGTTCACTGCACTAGTTGACATGGCTGGTAGTTTACTACACTAGTTGACATGGCTGGTAGTTCACTACACTAGTTGACATGGCTGGTAGTTCACTGCACTAGTTGACATGGCTGGTAGTTACTACACTAGTTGACATGGCTGGTAGTTCACTACACTAGTTGACATGGCTGGTAGTTCACTAGTTGACATGGCTGGTAGTTTCACTAGTTGACATGGCTGGTAGTTCACTACACTAGTTGACATGGCTGGTAGTTTACTACACTAGTTGACATGACTGGTAGTTCACTACACTAGTTGACATGGCTGGTAGTTCACTACACTAGTTGACATGGCTGGTAGTTCACTACACTAGTTGACATGACTGGTAGTTCACTACACTAGTTGACATGGCTGGTAGTTCACTACACTAGTTGACATGGCTGGTAGTTCACTATTTGACATGGCTGGTAGTTCACTACACTAGTTGACATGGCTGGTAGTTTACTACACTAGTTGACATAACTGGTAGTTCACTACACTAGTTGACATGGCTGGTAGTTTCACTAGTTGACATGACTGGTAGTTCACTAGTTGACATGGCTGGTAGTTCACTACACTAGTTGACATGGCTGGTAGTTCACTACACTAGTTGACATGGCTGGTAGTTCACTAGTTGACATGACTGGTAGTTCACTAGTTGACATGGCTGGTAGTTCACTAGTTGACATGGCTGGTAGTTCACTAGTTGACATGGCTGGTAGTTCACTACACTAGTTGACATGGCTGGTAGTTCACTACACTAGTTGACATGGCTGGTAGTTCACTACACTAGTTGACATGCTGGTAGTTCACTAGTTGACATGGCTGGTAGTTCACTACACTAGTTGACATGGCTGGTAGTTCACTAGTTGACATGGCTGGTAGTTCACTACACTAGTTGACATGGCTGGTAGTTCACTAGTTGACATGGCTGGTAGTTCACTAGTTGACATGGCTGGTAGTTACTACACTAGTTGACATGGCTGGTAGTTCACTACACTAGTTGACATGGCTGGTAGTTCACTACACTAGTTGACATGACTGGTAGTTCACTAGTTGACATGGCTGGTAGTTCACTACACTAGTTGACATGGCTGGTAGTTCACTAGTTGACATGGCTGGTAGTTCACTACACTAGTTGACATGACTGGTAGTTCACTAGTTGACATGGTTGGTAGTTCACTACACTAGTTGACATGGCTGGTAGTTCACTAGTTGACATGGCTGGTAGTTCACTACACTAGTTGACATGGCTGGTAGTTCACTAGTTGACATGGCTGGTAGTTCACTACACTAGTTGACATGACTGGTAGTTCACTAGTTGACATGGCTGGTAGTTCACTACACTAGTTGACATGACTGGTAGTTCACTAGTTGACATGGCTGGTAGTTCACTACACTAGTTGACATGGCTGGTAGTTCACTACATAGTTGACATGGCTGGTAGTTCACTACACTAGTTGACATGACTGGTAGTTCACTAGTTGACATGGCTGGTAGTTCACTAGTTGACATGGCTGGTAGTTCACTATATTAGTTGATATAACGGTGCTTTGTTTTGTTTTGCAGAAGACGGAGTGACCCTCGTCCGATCATTGAAGTACCGAGACTTGGATGCCCCTGATGAGATGGACATTTTCTGAATGTGTACAGAATGGCTTGGGCGTCTTGATTCAAACATGCCTTTATTTGTTGTTGTGGATGTATGTGTGGAATGATGCTTTGTTCATGACATGGTTTCCTCTGTTGGTTACATTAAGAAAGAAGTAAATACTTGTAATTTAATGTGTTCTGCCATCACTTCTCTTGCTTTCAGAACAGATTGTTTGATTTGACTGGAAGGGCACCTTGTGTGTGTGTGTGTGTTTTTTAAAATTTTTTTTAACAAGATTGTTTTGTCAGCTGGAAGGACACTGTGTGTGGCAGAAAAACTGTTGTCAGTGAATGGTAATCAAATCAATAAAATGTCAGTTGGAAGTCTGGATCTGGAGTTCATTCCTGCCAGGGTAAGTCACCAGGTTGGTGAAGGGTGCAGATTTTTTCTATCTCCACGGTAAGTATGTATGGAGATCCGTCAATTGCCCAACCCCCTTCATGAGTATACACATTCAGAACATCAAATATGTGAGTAAAAGATCCTGTGAATTTGTGAGTGCGAGGTGGTTAATGGAGACACAAAGACTTTCAGCATGCCCACCCACCAAAAGTGGAAAATGCAGACTAACACAACGTACCACCTACACAGTGTGGATAAAATAACATTTATATACAAAAAAGACAAAATCTTTATGCTCGAGAAAGAAAAACAATGAGAATAAAGTAAACTTTGTAGTTGTAAGCGAAGATTTTTCATCCCTTTATGGACAGAACTTGCACAATTTTGACAACATATCTGTGTGCAGAAGTTGCGAATGTGCAAGTTTATTTGGAAAGGATCACTGTGACCCGTAAAGCATGGCATTGCTGTTTATCAGTTGTTGTTTTTTAAACAATCTTTGTGTCAGATTTGTGGCATAGTAACCATTTCACTGTCAGCCACAAATCTGTCCTTGGTTCATGTCACTGTATCTAGTGCAGTTCTGCTTGTAATCTATGATGTAAAAATGGTGTGCCCATATGATAGCACCAGCATCTTGGCACATGTCTGTCTTCCTGTTTCAGATGTGAAAAAAATAGCTTGTTAGCTCAGATTTTGGTTCATTTGGTTCAATAATAATTTTTCCTTTGGCATGTGTTTGATTTTGGTTTATTTGGTTGAACTTAAGAGAAAACTGTTTATTTTAGCAAACACTTTGGTTCGACTGGTTGAAAAGAAACGTTATAGCAAAGATTTAGGTTCATTTGGTTGAAGTAAAAAGAAGTTTGTTATAGCAGTTTGGTTGGTTGGTTTGAAGTTTAAAAAACAAAACAAAACAAAAAAAATTGTTTTAGCAAAGATTTTTAAAAGGTTCTTTTTTCAGGTTAAAGAGAAAAAAAATTGTTTCAGCGAAGATTTGGGTTCATTTGACCAAAAAAAAAAAAAAATGTTCGTTTTAGCAAGATTTTAGTTCATGAGCACAAAAAAAAAAGTTTTTGTAAACATTTCAGTTTATTTGATTGAACTGATTTTTGTTTTTGTTTAGTTTTTTTTTTTTTTAACCCTTTGCCACCTGCACCCTATCTACCAACTGCAAAAACTTAACCCTTTGACTCCCTCACCCTATCCACCACTCCGCAGGAAGCTGGTGGATAGGGTGAGGGAGTCAGGAAGCTGGTGGATAGGGTGAGGGAGTCAAAGGGTTAAGTTTTTGCTCTTCCAGCATGGTTGACAAAGAAGGATGCTGTTGGACAGGCTGCAGGAGTCAAAGGGTTAAAATTCATGGAAGTAAAGGTTTCAGTTCATTTGGTTGTGTTAAAAATAAAAGGCCTGTTTGTTTTAGCAAGGATTTTGTTTTGTTGGTTGAAGGGGAAAAAAAGACATTTGTTTGAGCAAAGATTCAAGTAAAACAAATGATCGTTTCAAGAGCAGTTTCGTTTTTAGAAGTACATGTAGAGAAACACTTGTTTAGCAGTGATTTCCCTTGATTTGGTTGAAGTTCAAAATATTTTTGTTTTAGTAAAGGTTTTGATTTATTTGGTTGAAGTACGAATATTTTTTTGTTTGTTTTTTCAGGTTTTGGTTCATTTGGTTGAGATGAAAAAAATCTGTTTTAGTAAAGGTTTCTGCTCATTTGGTTGAGTTTAGCAAAAATGTTTGTTTTGAGACCAGGTTTAATTCATTTATTTGGGTGAGGAAAAAGTTTAAACAAAATGTGAAACTATCCTGGAAGTTACATGGTTAATAAAGAATTATAACCAATGTCAGAGGGTTAGTAAAGAATTATAACTAATGTCAGAGGGTTAATAAAGAATTATAACTAATGTCAAAAGGGTTAATAAAGATTTATAACTAATGTCAAAAGGGTTAATAAAGAATATAACCACTGTCCAAGGTTCCAGGTATAATCGGGTTGTTTTGCTTCAAAGCTTGTCACCATCACATGGATTGTGATTGACTACATGGATATAACTGTCCATTAATTCCTTGTAACAGTGCCCGTTTATTTACTTTCAGTGCACAGAAGCAATTTTAGGTAATTTAGGCCAGTTTTTATATATGTCTGAGTATACTTTGTATGCCGTTGTATTCAGTTTTGTTGTATTAAAACACCTGGGTGATAAAGTGGGCAGAATGGTCAACGCCAGGAGCATATCCTTAGATTATGTGCAAGAATACATTGGTACATGAACTTAGTTCTTTTTTCCAGTTTCTTTTCCAAGGTCAGCAAGATGTTATGTGTGTTTTGAGATGATTGTAGCTCTGATACAGCTCTGCATAATCAGCAGGGCTGAAAACATGAATAATATATAATAATAATGAATGATAATTGTAATGATGACGATAAACTGCAGGTGTAAGCAAGTTTTTCCAGATGAAAGGGATCCATTAGTATGGCTTGAACATCTTGGTTTTGTTTGGTTCTTGTCTGTTTCTGTGTTTTGTAGGGGAGGGGAACATGTTTAGAAAAAGGAGAGATAGCAGGAATTTGTTTCTGTCGAAACATGTAGCAGTGTGAAAAGTGTTCCTGTGTGTGTTTCTTGGTTGATTGATATTTCAGTTTTCTTGTAAGGCCCTGTTAATTCTTTCACGATGGCCAGTGTGCAACGTGGCAAGTCCCCAGCTGTCGAGCTGTTGGCATTTGGTGTCTTCCCT
Organism: Monoplex corrugatus; assembly: GCA_030674185.1. Taxonomy (NCBI): domain Eukaryota; kingdom Metazoa; phylum Mollusca; class Gastropoda; order Littorinimorpha; family Ranellidae; genus Monoplex; species Monoplex corrugatus. The sequence goes on along the minus strand of JAPXFY010000027.1, from coordinate 39,915,949 downwards.
GCTGACGCACCATATTGCTGCCTTTTTTTATTTTATTTTACAGCTACTAAAGAATGTTTAATGGCAAAGAATTTGATTTTACCAGAAAGCTCAAAACATGATCTTTGTGGGCATACTATTTTCAAAAAGGAATTCCCAACACTTATATGCATTGTTACGACAAGAACAACATAAGTCACAGAGTATAAACCAGACGCATGTGGATTGTTCACATCTCAGTAGTTACTGTATACTGTTCTGAAGTCTAGTGGAACCTTTGAAACCTCTCTCTCTCTCTCTCTCCCTCTCTCTGTCTCTCTCCCTCTTTCTCATTCACACACGCACACACACATACACACACCAGGGAGAGAAAGCAGTCACTTAGATGGCAAGGTTTATAATAACTTGTGAATTCCCATGCCTACTACCTAGCAGACAGTTTATGAAGGAATATAGTGCAGACCTAACACATGGCATTGGAATTTCCTAGTCAGGGTCACTTTGTGTTACAGTCAGAGCATCAAGTGTAAAGCTACACCAACTAAAACTAAAACCTGATAGTTGTTCCGAAGATTCTTTACAGTGAAAGTTGCCAGAATTTTTAAAAACTTGACCGGCACTAGTGCATCTGAGAGAACAGATGCCTGACCGGAACCAGGGGCACGGTGTGTCAGGAGGGAACTTTTTCGTTACCGGCTCCCAGTGGCCGATGTGTGGCGATAAGGTTAGGGCGTTCTTATAAGGCAGAGGTTATTATGGGTTTTGCCCTCAAGTAGGGCCAAAGATCATTTTGGATCGTTTGATCACATCGCCTGTGGTATATGTGCATATGGAATTCCGAGTGCACAGAGGCTGTCTTAAGAAACTGAAACTGTTGTTGCACATTGATTTTGTTTCTTTGTATTGTTTTAGGTATTGTTAAGCTGGTTTGATTTTTACGAACAAATGTGTGTTATTTAGTTCTATGTCCTTTTTACAAGCTTGAGCTGTTGATGTGAGAGAGATTTGATGGATGTGAAGCCACAGTCATATTAATGTGGCCCAGTAGTCTGGAATGGGTTTGTGTTCTGCCAGTGTTCCAGACCCATAGTAGGCTGCTGCAGTTTCGCTACCTCTCTCATTCTATGTGAAATTGTCATCCTTGTGTGCAAAATGAAGGCAGCAATAGACAGATGGGCTTTATTTCCCACCATTTCTTTTATTGGTTTTACCATCTGGAAAAGGAGGAAGTTTGATTTTTTATAAACAAATGAATGAATAAATGAAAAATGAATGAATACAAACAAACTTATCATTACTCCTCTTTTATAATTCCCGTCTTTCCTTTTCCTGTCAGAAATCTTTAAAGTGATTAATGCATGCAGGCTGATTGGTAAGTCTGTGGGCTCCAGATCTGATATCTTAATTCAGTTCCAGCCCATAGCATGAAAAACTGCCATGTTTGCTGCCCATCTGAATGTGTCCAGTGATGTCAGCTTAGTTTTATAGATCCTCTCCCACCCCCTCCCTCATTTCAAGACCTTGCCAGCACATAGGATTTTGTGCAGGCTCAAGAAGTCTGCCAGATAATTGGTGACAGAAGTGGGTTGAGCGCATATGGGATTGTCTGAGTGTGGTGAATCTGTCTTGATTAAATTCCCAATCCCTGATCAATCGTGAGAGAATGGAGTCACCATCAGCATGTGCCATAGTGTTGGCAATTATGGCCCTCCATATGAATCATATGTTTTGTCACAACATCTCTACCCTTTTTGTCCTCATCCATTCTGCAAAACTGTTTGATATTTTCTCCCTGGGTCTACCTGGTGTTCTTTTTCCCTATAGCTTTCCTTTTGTGACTAGGTGCTCAAGTTTCTCTGGCCTCATAAAATGTCCTTCAAATGTTGCTTTTGTTTTCCTTATCTATAATGTTCTTTTTGTGTTTGCTTCTTTGAATACTGTCTTTCTTTTTCTGTGCTGTTCTTGGAATTCTTTATCATTCTTAAAAACCACATTTAGCTGCCTCAGTCTTATTCTGACTTTGAATGTCCAGAGAATAGAGTAACACGAGTTTGTTTGCCCCCCTCAGTTTCAATATTCATTAATCATTTAATGTACTGATTTGTAGTATTTTCCATAAGAAGGATATTAGGTTGTACAGAATGAATAAGAGAACTCTGTTCATAATCGTTATATTTTTGCTGAATCAGTGTTCAGGTTAGCCTTTAAACTATACATGTAGTTCTGTTAACAAGCAAAGGCAAGTGGTTTGTATCTGTATTTGTTTGTGATGTATGAAATGTAAAGACTGGTTGTATATGGATGTGATGAATAAAGACCACTATGTTCAGACTGGTTTGGTTTTGTCACTTTTACTTCAGACAGTTGTAAAAATCCATTCTGGTGGGTTTTTGAGCCACTTTTATTTCAAAATAAAATACACTGCTTATCCTTATTCAAATGGTCATATGTTTCAGTTTCTTACAAAGTTACAAGAGAAAACCAGAAGGCTTTGTTTGAATGTTAGAAGAGATTGTAATATAACATGTGGGACTGCATTATTAGGTATGTAGTTATGAGCTGGCTTTTAAGATCATGGACCCCGGTACAGTCCCAGCTGACAATATGAATGTTGATCTGCTGTTTTCCCAATCATTTTCCTGATGCCACTTAGGGTTCGATATTACACAGCTTCCAGAGAATTAGAACTATTGTGAACAGAACTAGAACTATTGCAGACAGAGAATTAGACCTATTGTAGACAGAGAATTGGACCTATTGTAGACAGAGAATTGGACCTATTGTAGACAGAGAATTAGACCTATTGTAGACAGAGAATTGGACCTATTGTAGACAGAATTAGACATATTGTAGACAGGGAATTAGACCTATTGTAGACAGAGAACTGGACCTATTGTAGACAGGGAATTAGACCTATTGTAGACAGAGAACTGGACTTATTGTAGACGGAGAATTAGACCTATTGTAGACGAGAACTGGACCTATTGTAGACAGAGAATTAGACCTATTGTAGACAGAGAATTGGACCTATTGTAGACAGAATTAGACCTATTATAGACAGGGAATTAGACCTATTGTAGACAGAGAATTGGACCTATTGTAGACAGAATTAGAAGACCTATTGTAGACAGGGAATTAGACCTATTGTAGACAGAGAATTGGACCTATTGTAGACAGAATTAGAAGACCTATTGTAGACAGGGAATTAGACCTATTGTAGACAGAGAATTAAACCTATTGTAGACGAGAATGACTATTACAGAGATTAACCTATTGTAGAACCCGAACTGAGTAAGTTGCACTTCCTATTTAGGAAAGGAAGATGTACAGATGCAATCTCCACTCTTAGACAAATGTGTGAAAAGTCTGTTGAGTATGGCAAAGAACTAAACATGGTATCTGAAAAAAACACGAAAGAATATGAAACGCGTATTTAATACAACAAAACAAGACAGGCGCAAATTTTCGGCCAACTGGCCTTTGTCAACCGTAAGATTACAAACAAACACTAGATACAAAAATGTGAGAAAAAGACTCAAACCTCCCTGCTGCTGTTGACCAAGAGAACGTCTTCGACAGAGTAGAGAGACATATGCTGTGGGCAGTTCTAGAACCTATGGAGTTCAAAGACAGTGGTTAGAGAATGTCATGATGATGTACCAACACAGTCAAGTGCAATAAAGAACACCAGACGGCCTCAGTGACAGGTTTGATGTAAAAACAAGAGTGTTCCAAGATCGTATTTTGTCCCCACCCCTTCTCTGTTGTTCATTATTTATATAGCGCATGAACATGATCACAAAAGATACAAACCTAAATCATGAAGACCTGAATAAAATGCTATTTGCTGATGACCAAGACCCAGTTAATGAAGATGCAGAAGAGTTACAGGAACACCTCAGTAACTTGAATGCAGTCTGTGAAGATTATAACATGAAAATCAGAGATTATGAAGGTGAGCAGAAGCCCAGGCAAGCTGGAATTGCAGGTCAACAACATGGAACTGAAACAAGCTGAATTTGAATATTTAGAAAGTATCTTTACACACAATGGCAGCATGGATAGGGAGATTGAAGCAAGAATCCAGAAAGCAAATGCAGTGACTTGTCAGCTAGCCCTTCTGCTATCACATACAAAGCATCAACTAGTAAGATCTATTTTTATACCAATGCTTTGTTATCAGTGCCAGACATGGACACTTAACCAAAGGCTAAAAAGCAAAACAAGAGCTTGCAAGATGAGGTGCAGTAAATGTCAAGACAAGATCAGAAGTGAAAGTCATTGGAAACACCTTGGAGACTGTACCATGTCTAGAATGTAAGGAAAATCAGAGGCTGAAATGGTTCGATCACCTCAGGAGAATTCCGAACGCACAGACAGCATACAAATTTTACAATATGAAAAGTCATGAATCCAATGGAAAGCGTGTCCTTGAAAAAGATGGGAAGAAGGTGTGAAAGAAACGACAGGAAAAGATGGGTAAAAGGTGTGAAAGAAAACGACTGAAAGGAAAAGATGGGTAAAAGGTGTGGAAAAAAACGACTGAAAGATGGGTAAAAGTGTAAAGAAAAGACTGAAAAAAAAGGTAAAGGGTAAAAAAAAAAAAAAAAGGTATGTGAAAAGAAAACGAACTGAAAAAGTGTGGAAAAGATGGGAAAGATGGTAAAGTGTGAAAGAAAACGACAAAGGAAAAGATGGTAAAAAGGTGTGAAAGAAAACTGAAGGAAAAGATGGGTAGAAAGGTGTGAAAGAAAACGACTGAAAGGAAAGATGGTAGAAGGTGTGAAAGAAAACGACTGAAAGGAAAAGATGGGTAAAAGGTGTGAAAGAAAACGACTGAAAGATGGGTAAAAGGTGTGAAAGAAAACGACTGAAAGATGGGTAAAAGGTGTGAAAGAAAACGACTGAAAGATGGGTAGAAGGTGTGAAAGAAAACGACTGAAAGATGGGTAGAAGGTGTGAAAGAAAACGACTGAAAGATGGGTAGAAGTGTGAAAGAAAACGACTGAAAGATGGGTAAAAGGTGTGAAAGAAAACGACTGAAAGATGGGTAAAAGGTGTGAAAGAAAACGACTGAAAGATGGGTAAAAGGTGTGAAAGAAAACGACTGAAAGATGGGTAGAAGGTGTGAAAGAAAACGACTGAAAGATGGGTAGAAGGTGTGAAAGAAAACGACTGAAAGGAAAAGATGGGTAGAAGGTGTGAAAGAAAACTACTGAAAGGAAAAGATGGGTAGAAAGGTGTGAAAGAAAACTACTGAAAGGAAAAGATGGGTAAGAAGGTGTGAAAGAAAACTACTGAAAGGAAAAAGATGGGTAGAAGGTGTGAAAGAAAACAACAAAGGAAAAGATGGGTAGAAGGTGTGAAAGAAAAACACTGAAAGGAAAAGATGGGTAGAAGGTGTGAAAGAAAACAAAAGGAAAAGATGGGTAAAGGTGTGAAAGAAAACACGAAAGGAAAAGATGGGTAAAAGGTGTGAAAGAAAACACTGAAAGGAAAAGATGGGTAAAAGGTGTGAAAGAAAACAACAAAGGAAAAGATGGGTAAAAGGTGTGAAAGAAAACTGAACTGGAAAGGAAAAGATGGGTAGAAGGTGTGAAAGAAAACACTGAAAGGAAAAGATGGGTAGAAGGTGTGAAAGAAAACACTGAAAGGAAAAGATGGGTAGAAGGTGTGAAAGAAAACTACTGAAAGGAAAAGATGGGTAAGAAGGTGTGAAAGAAAACAACAAAGGAAAAGATGGGTAAAGGTGTGAAAGAAAACAACAAAGGAAAAGATGGGTAAAAGGTGTGAAAGAAAACAACAAAGGAAAAGATGGGAAGAAGGTGTGAAAGAAAACAACAAAGGAAAAGATGGGTAGAAGGTGTGAAAGAAAACAACAAAGGAAAAGATGGGTAGAAGGTGTGAAAGAAAACAACAAAGGAAAAGATGGGTAGAAGGTGTGAAAGAAAACAACAAAGGAAAAGATGGGTAGAAGGTGTGAAAGAAAACAACAAAGGAAAAGATGGACAGAAGGTGTGAAAGAAAACAACAAAGGAAAAGATGGACAGAAGGTGTGAAAGAAAACAACAAAGGAAAAGATGGACAGAAGGTGTGAAAGAAAACAACAAAGGAAAAGATGGACAGAAGGTGTGAAAGAAAACAACAAAGGAAAAGATGGGTAGAAGGTGTGAAAGAAAACAACAAAGGAAAAGATGGACAGAAGGTGTGAAAGAAAACAACAAAGGAAAAGATGGGTAGAAGGTGTGAAAGAAAACAACAAAGGAAAAGATGGACAGAAGGTGTGAAAGAAAACAACAAAGGAAAAGATGGACAGAAGGTGTGAAAGAAAACAACAAAGGAAAAGATGGGTAGAAGGTGTGAAAAAAAACAACAAAGGAAAAGATGGACAGAAGGTGTGAAAGAAAACAACAAAGGAAAAGATGGTAGAAGGTGTGAAAGAAAAACAACAAAGGAAAAGATGGACAGAAGGTGTGAAAGAAAACAACAAAGGAAAAGATGGGTAGAAGGTGTGAAAGAAAACAACAAAGGAAAAGATGGACAGAAGGTGTGAAAGAAAACAACAAAGGAAAAGATGGGTAGAAGGTGTGAAAGAAAACAACAAAGGAAAAGATGGACAGAAGGTGTGAAAGAAAACAACAAAGGAAAATGACAGAAGGTGTGAAAGAAACAACAAAGGAAAGATGGGAAGAAGGTGTGAAAGAAAACAACAAAGGAAAAGATGGACGAAGGTGTGAAAGAAAACAACAAGGAAGATGGGAAGGTGTGAAAGAAAACAACAAAGGAAAAGATGGGTAGAAGGTGTGAAAGAAAACAACAAAGGAAAAGATGGACAGAAGGTGTGAAAGAAAACAACAAAGGAAAAGATGGGTAGAAGAGTGTGAAAGAAAACAACAAAGGAAAAGATGGTAGAAGGTGTGAAAGAAAACAACAAAGGAAAAGATGGAGAAGGTGTGAAAGAAAACAACAAAGGAAAAGATGGACAGAAGGTGTGAAAGAAAACAACAAAGGAAAAGATGGGTAGAAGGTGTGAAAGAAAACAACAAAGGAAAAGATGGGTAAGAAGGTGTGAAAGAAAACAACAAAGGAAAAGATGGACAGAAGGTGTGAAAGAAAACAACAAAGGAAAAGATGGGTAAAAGGTGTGAAAGAAAACAACAAAGGAAAAGATGGACAGAAGGTGTGAAAGAAAACAACAAAGGAAAAGATGGGTAGAAGGTGTGAAAGAAAACAACAAAGGAAAAGATGGACAGAAGGTGTGAAAGAAAACAACAAAGGAAAAGATGGCAGAAGGTGTGAAAGAAAACAACAAAAGGAAAAGATGGGTAGAAGGTGTGAAAGAAAACAACAAAGGAAAAGATGGACAGAAGGTGTGAAAGAAAACAACAAAGGAAAAAGATGGGTAGAAGGTGTGAAAGAAAACAACAAAGGAAAAGATGGACAGAAGGTGTGAAAGAAAACAACAAAGGAAAAGATGGGCAGAAGGTGTGAAAGAAAACAACAAAGGAAAGATGGTAAAAGGTGTGAAAGAAAACAACAAGGAAAAGACGGGTAGAAGGTGTGAAAGAAAACAACAAAGGAAAAGATGGAAGAAGGTGTGAAAGAAAACAACAAAGGAAAAGATGGGTAGAAGGTGTGAAAGAAAACACAAGGAAAAGATGGACAGAAGGTGTGAAAGAAAACAACAAAGGAAAAGATGGACAGAAGGTGTGAAAGAAACAACAAAGGAAAAGATGGGTAGAAGGTGTGAAAGAAAAAACAAAGGAAAAGATGGTAGAAGGTGTGAAGAAAACAACAAAGAAAGATGGGTAGAAGGTGTGAAAGAAAACAACAAAGGAAAAGATGGACAGAAGGTGTGAAAGAAAACAACAAAGGAAAAGATGGACAGAAGGTGTGAAGAAAACAACAAGGAAAAGATGGACAGAAGGTGTGAAAGAAAACAACAAAGGAAAAGATGGGTAGAAGGTGTGAAAGAAAACAACAAAGGAAAAGATGGACAGAAGGTGTGAAAGAAAACAACAAGGAAAAGATGGGTAGAAGGTGTGAAAGAAAACAACAAAGGAAAAGATGGACAGAAGGTGTGAAAGAAAACAACAAAGGAAAAGATGGACAGAAGGTGTGAAGAAAACAACAAAGGAAAGATGGGTAGAAGGTGTGAAAGAAAACAACAAAGGAAAAGATGGGTAGAAGGTGTGAAAGAAAAACAAAGGAAAAGATGGTAAAAGGTGTGAAAGAAAACAACAAAGGAAAGATGGACGAAGGTGTGAAAGAAAACAACAAAGGAAAAGATGGACAGAAGGTGTGAAAGAAAACAACAAAGGAAAAGATGGACAGAAGGTGTGAAAGAAAACAACAAAGGAAAAGATGGACAGAAGGTGTGAAAAAACAACAAAGGAAAAGATGGGTAGAAGGTGTGAAAGAAAACAACAAAGGAAAAGATGGACAGAATGTGTGAAAGAAAACAACAAAGGAAAGATGGGTAGAAGGTGTGAAAGAAAACAACAAAGGAAAAGATGGAGAAGGTGTGAAAGAAAACAACAAAGGAAAAGTGGGAAAAGGTGTGAAAGAAACAACAAAGGAAAAGATGGAGAAGGTGTGAAAGAAAACAACAAAGGAAAAGATGGACAGAAGGTGTGAAAGAAAACAACAAAGGAAAAGATGGACAGAAGGTGGAAAGAAAACAACAAAGGAAAGATGGACAGAAGGTGTGAAAGAAAACAACAAAGGAAAAGATGGACAGAAGGTGTGAAAGAAAACAACAAAGGAAAAGATGGTAGAAGTGTGAAAGAAACAACAAAGGAAAAGATGGCAGAAGGTGTGAAAGAAAACAACAAAGGAAAAGATGGGTAGAAGGTGTGAAAGAAAACAACAAAGGAAAAGATGGACAGAAGGTGTGAAAGAAAACAACAAAGGAAAGATGGGTAGAAGGTGTGAAAGAAAACAACAAAGGAAAAGATGGTAAAAGGTGTGAAGAAAACAACAAAGGAAAAGATGGTAGAAGGTGTGAAAGAAACGACAAAGGAAAAGATGGTAAAGGTGTGAAAGAAACACAAAGGAAAAGATGGGTAGAAGGTGTGAAAGAAAACAACAAAGGAAAAGATGGGTAGAAGGTGTGAAAGAAAACAACAAAGGAAAAGATGGTAGAAGTGTGAAAGAAAACAACAAAGGAAAAGATGGCAGAAGGTGTGAAAGAAAGACAAAGGGAAAGATGGGTAGAAGGTGTGAAAGAAAACAACAAAGGAAAAGATGGGTAGAAGGTGTGAAAGAAAACAACAAAGGAAAAGATGGGTAGAAGGTGTGAAAGAAAACAACAAAGGAAAAGATGGGTAGAAGTGTGAAAGAAACGACAAAGGAAAAGATGGTAGAAGGTGTGAAAGAAACACTAAAGGAAAAGATGGTAGAAGGTGTGAAAGAAAACAACAAAGGAAAGATGGGTAGAAGGTGTGAAAGAAAACAACAAAGGAAAAGATGGTAAAGGTGTGAAAGAAAACAACAAAGGAAAAGATGGGTAGAAGGTGTGAAGAAAACAACAAAGGAAAAGATGGACAGAAGGTGTGAAAGAAAACAACAAAGGAAAAGATGGACAGAAGGTGTGAAAGAAAACAACAAAGGAAAAGATGGACAGAAGGTGTGAAAGAAAACAACAAAGGAAAAGATGGGTAGAAGGTGTGAAAGAAAACAACAAAGGAAAAGATGGACAGAAGGTGTGAAAGAAAACAACAAAGGAAAAGATGGGTAGAAGGTGTGAAAGAAAACAACAAAGGAAAAGATGGACAGAAGGTGTGAAAGAAAACAACAAAGGAAAAGATGGTAGAAGGTGTGAAAGAAAACAACAAAGGAAAAGATGGGTAAAGGTGTGAAAGAAAACAACAAAGGAAAAGATGGTAGAAGGTGTGAAAGAAAACAAGAAAGGTAAAGAAAAAACGAGAAAGAAAGGGTGTGTGAAAGAAAACAACAAAGGAAAAGATGGGTAGAAGGTGTGAAAGAAAACAACAAAGGAAAAGATGGGTAAAGGTGTGAAAGAAACACAAGAAGCAAAGGGAAAACAAAAGATGGACAGAAGGTGTGAAAGAAAACAACAAAGGAAAAGATGGACAGAAGGTGTGAAGAAAACAACAAAGGAAAAGATGGACAGAAGGTGTGAAAGAAACAACAAAGGAAAAGATGGACAGAAGGTGTGAAAGAAAACAACAAAGGAAAAGATGGGTAGAAGGTGTGAAAGAAAACAACAAAGGAAAAGATGGAGAAGGTGTGAAAGAAAACAACAAAGGAAAGAGTGGTAAAAGGTGTGAAAGAAAACAACAAAGGAAAGATGGACAGAAGGTGTGAAGAAAACAACAAAGGAAAAGATGGACAGAAGGTGTGAAAGAAAACAACAAAGGAAAAGATGGACAGAAGGTGTGAAAGAAAACAACAAAGAAAGATGGTAGAAGGTGTGAAAGGGGGGGGGGGGGGGGGGGGGGGGGGGGGGGGGGGGGGGGGAAAAAAAAAAAAAAAAAAAAAAAAAAAAAAAAAAAAAAAAAAAAAAAAAAAAAAAAAAAAAAAAAAAAAAAAAAAAAAAAAAAGGAAAAGATGGTAAAGGTGTGAAAGAAAACAACAAGGAAAAGATGGGTAAAGGTGTGAAAGAAAACAACAAAGGAAAAGATGGCTAGAAGGTGTGAAAGAAAACAACAAAGGAAAAGATGGTAGAAGGTGTGAAAGAAAACAACAAAGGAAAAGATGGACAGAAGGTGTGAAAGAAAACAACAAGGAAAAGATGGTAGAAGGTGTGAAAGAAAACAACAAAGGAAAAGATGGGTAGAAGGTGTGAAAGAAAACAACAAAGGAAAAGATGGTAGAAGGTGTGAAAGAAAACAACAAGGAAAAGATGGATAGAAGGTGTGAAAGAAAACAACAAAGGAAAAGATGGACAGAAGGTGTGAAAGAAACAACAAAGGAAAAGATGGACAGAAGGTGTGAAAGAAAACAACAAAGGAAAAGATGGACAGAAGGTGTGAAAGAAAACAACAAAGGAAAAGATGGTAGAAGGTGTGAAAGAAAACAACAAGGAAAAGATGGACAGAAGGTGTGAAAGAAAACAACAAAGGAAAAGATGGGTAGAAGGTGTGAAAGAAAACAACAAAGGAAAAGATGGGTACGAAGGTGTGAAAGAAAACAACAAAGGAAAAGATGGACAGAAGGTGTGAAAGAAAACAACAAAGGAAAAGATGGTAGAAGGTGTGAAAGAAAACAACAAAGGAAAAGATGGACAGAAGGTGTGAAAGAAAACAACAAAGGAAAAGATGGTAGAAGGTGTGAAAGAAAACAACAAAGGAAAAGATGGGTAAAAGGTGTGAAAGAAAACAACAAAGGAAAAGATGGGTAGAAGGTGTGAAAGAAACGACTAAAGGAAAAGATGGTAGAAGGTGTGAAAGAAACAACTAAAGGAAAAGATGGGTAGAAGGTGTGAAAGAAAACAACAAAGGAAAAGATGGGTAGAAGTGGGGTGAAAGAAAACAACAAAGGAAAAGATGGGTAAGAAGGTGTGAAAGAAAACAACAAAGGAAAAGATGGAGAAGGTGTGAAAGAAAACAACAAAGGAAAAGATGGACAGAAGGTGTGAAAGAAAACAACAAAGGAAAAGATGGACAGAAGGTGTGAAAGAAACAACAAAAGGAAAAGATGGACAGAAGGTGTGAAAGAAACAACAAAGGAAAAGATGGAAGAAGGTGTGAAAGAAAACAACAAAGGAAAAGATGGGTAAGAAGGTGTGAAAGAAAACAACAAAGGAAAAGATGGACAGAAGGTGTGAAAGAAAACAACAAAGGAAAAGATGGGTAGAAGGTGTGAAAGAAAACAACAAAGGAAAAGATTGGTAGAAGGTGTGAAAGAAACGACTGAAAGGAAAAGATGGGTAGAAGGTGTGAAAGAAACGACTGAAAGGAAAAGATTGGTAGAAGGTGTGAAAGAAAACAACTGAAAGGAAAAGATGGGTAGAAAACGACTGAAAGGAAAAGATGGGTAGAAAGTACGAAAGAAACAACTGAAAGTATGAACCTAACTACGGCAGATGCTACCCATCTGGCCCACACCCGAAAGCTGCATCTCCCCTTGACTCTTAACGGCACAAAAGGACAGAAAAAGTAAGTAAATAAGTAAAAGTATCCCAAGCAGAATCCCAGCTCACAGTATAATTGCTGGTCTGCTGTTTGCCCTAACATTTTCCTGAAGCCTGCTTAGGGATATACTATGACAGATTCAAGTTTCTGTTCCCATTCCACCTCAAGACCTTGGCTTGTGTGTATTTTGGATAGGCTGGAGGAGTCCTCTGTGTCATGACTAGCGGAAATGGACGGAGCATGCTTGATGCAATGAACCCATTTTGACAAAATTTCGCATTTCCCCGGGTGTGCAAGTTCAGCAGCCAAGGAAGTGGTTTTTATCAGGTCCTTTATGTTGCCTGGGCGCAGAGTTGCTGTTTCAGTGCTCATTTTGTTTTGTTGGTGATCAGTCGGCATGACTGTAGAACATGTTCTGGAGACTGTGGTCCTGTGCATGACTAGAACGTTCTGGAGACTGGTCCTGTGCATGACTAGAACGTTCTGGAGACTGGTCCTGTGCATGACTAGAACGTTCTGGAGACTGGTCCTGTGCATGACTAGAACGTTCTGGAGACTGGTCCTGTGCATGACTAGAACGTTCTGGAGACTGTGGTCCTGTGCATGACTAGAACGTTTTGGAGACTGTGGTCCTGTGCATGACTGTAGAACGTGTTCTGGACCTGTGCATGACTGTAGAACGTGTTCTAGAGACTGTGGTCCTGTGCATGACTGTAGAACGTGTTCTGGAGACTGTGGTCCTGTGCATGACTGTAAACCGTGTTCTAGAGACTGTGGTCCTGTGCATGACTGTAGACCGTGTTCTGGAGACTGTGGACCAGTCTGGAGTGGATGAAGATTTTTTCTCTGACCTACCCTGGTTCTCCATTAGTCAGAGCCGCCCTCATCTAGCTTTGGTCATGGGGGCGACACCACATGAAAGTATTTATTTCAGGCATTGTCATGTTATCTGCAAAATGTGTGTGCGCACGTTGTTCTGGTCTGCGCTGCAACAGATGTTGCTTCGCAGTCTGCCAAGTCCGTCTTTAGAGGGTGTCTGACTTGGATAACCATACTAAGACCACTTATGACAGCTCACTGCGTCACAGATACACACACAAGACTCCCAACCAACCAAGGTTGTGTGTGATCCATTGGGATAAACGCTGTGGGGAGTTTTACAGCAATGACTGTTACATTAGGCAGTGGTGACAAGGTCTGCAGTCTGGGTTAAACTCCACATGTCTGATCATAGATAGGCTGATGTGTCTGGTCTGATACTGAATCCAAAAGTGGGCCAGGCCTTGACGTGCCCTTCAGCACGGATATGATACTGATTATGGTTTTCACAATCTGCTGGATGATAACCCAACATAGACTGTGTATGATAATTTTGTTAGTTATATATTTACGCTCACAAACCTGAATGACTTTTATGTGTGTTGATTACAGTCATCTAAGCAGTAGAAGCCTTCAGTGCACCAAATAGTAGCTGACTGTCCAAAAGTATAGTCTGAATGGAATGGGAAAACCAAAACGTTAAGACCTGCAGTCAAGTAGTGCTTCCAGCTTGAAGGTCTTTGATCTACCTACTGTCCCCCGTGGGGATGCCAGGGGCTGTTTCAATATAAATAGTATCCCCACCGTCTGGAAATTGTGTGCTAGAAATCCTGTCTGTTTCTCCTTGGCTCCTTTGCTTTCTGTTGTCTGTTCCTATCATATTCTGCCGTTCACTTGTATGTTTTCCATAAAGTTTTCCGGATTTTGTTTCTTTTAGGATTGATAATTAGGCATATGTATTAACTGTGTGTTTGGCTCTAGGAATATGTGTAGAAGCAGGTAATTTAGGCCAGTTTTGTATACCTTTTAGTGTTTTCATTATTTATATATTATTTGTATGCACGTTGGTTTTGTTAACCCCCCGGTGATAAATTGGATGGAATGGTCAACGCCAGGGGCATATCTTCAAATTATATGCGCAAATGCATTGATATACGTATCTGATTTTCTTTTCCATTTTTTATCTGGTTCAAAGAGGTGTCGAGATAGTTATGGCTTAAGTATGGCTTTGCGCAGTTGGCTGGGTTTTAAACAGTAATGATAATGACAAACAATCCGTCAGCTAGTAGACATCTGTACCTGATGGGTAAAGGGTGGAGATCTTTGCCATCTCCCAGGTCAACATGCTTCAAACCTGCCAGTGCCTGTCCCCCTTCATATGTACACGTGTGCAAAATATCAAATATGCACGTTAAAGATCCTGTAAGTCTTGTTAGTGGCTGGTTTATGGAGCCATGAAAAGACCCAACCAGCATGCACACCCACCGAAGGCGGAGTGTATAGACTGTGTGGGCAAAGCCACATACAATACACGCATCCGAAATAAATGGGAACGTTAACAGCCACAGTTCCAATTACTCCCACACGTCTGCAGTTGTCCTGTGTGATCAAAGGTCTACTGACAGGAGCGGTACCCGGTAACTGAGTGGTTGGAGCACTGGGTTTTCGGTTTGACAGTCTGGGTTCAAATCTGTTTAGGTACCACCTGGTGGGTAAAGGGACAGTCTGGGTTCAAATCTGTTTGGGTGCCACTTGGTGAGTAAAGGAAGATTTTTCCAGTCTTCCAGGTCAGCATCTCACCTGTTTTTGACAAACACAACCCGCGCTTCCCCAAACACTTGGTGTCACTTATGGCAGCTTTGTCCAAAGACCACAAAGTGGCCATCAGATGGAATGGTGCACACTGTGAATATTTTGGCATTAAAATAGAGTCAGACAGGGCTGCATCTTTTCATCTCGTCTTTTTAACTTATATACAGAGCAGATCATTAGAGAGATGGGAATGAAAATTGGAGGAAGAAACATCACCAACCTGCGATATGCAGATGACACGGCAGATAACATCACAAGCATGAAAAGAAGTCACTGCTGAGTAGATGCAGCAGGTTGCTGGACAGGATTCAAACTGAATGCTAAAAAACCGCCAAAGTCATGCACATAGCGCTAGCGAGAAAAGAAGGCCAGGAACATCCAAACATTCAAATAAATAAAACAGACTTAGAAAATGCCCAACACTTCAAGCGTCTAGGATCTGTAAAAGCAAATAACGGCTCCTGCACCAAAGATGTGAAAACAAGAATTGGCAAGGCAAACAACAACAACAACAACAACAACAAAACAAAAACAAAAAAACGCTCCTGTTAAACAAAACGTATGGAAAGACCGAAGGCTCCCAAATAATTAAAACTAAGAATCCTGAAAATTTTGATTTAGCCTGTTTTAATTAATTAATGTATGGTTGCAAAGCCTGGACACTGAGAAAAGACGAAGAAAATGAAATCAATGCAGTAGAAATGTGGCTCTACAGGCGACTTCTCAGAGTCAAATGGACAGATAGAAGAACAAACGTGTTATAGGAACTGAATGTCATACACCAGCGGCTAACAGACATCAACAAAAGAAAGCTGAAATACGTAGGCCATGCAATCAGAAACACCAAAACAGATCTGATGTCAACGGTCCTGCAGTGGAAAGTTGAGGCGAGGAGAAGAAAGGGACAACTGCACACATTCTATTTCAACAACGTCGCTGAAGTCTGTGGTCTGAGGATCCAGGAGGTCGCCCACAGATGTCTCAATCGTGTGACCTGGAGAAGACTCGTGACGTCGAGCGTGGCTCCTACCGCCGGTCTCGACGAGGGAGAGAGGAGAGGTGAGGTCAGCATGTATGCATACATACGTAAATAAATAGGCCTACATACATACGTACATGAATACATACATACATACATACATGAATACATACATAAATACATGAATAATTAAATACAAACGTCTACATACATATACAGCTATCTAGATAGCTAGCTAGCCAGCTATCTTCTATCCATCTATCTATCTTTCTAGCTAATTTCTTTCTTTCCCCCCTCCCCTCCTCTCTATATGAAGAAGGCCAAGGGCCTAAATAAAAATCCGCGCTCGAGTGTTTTCTGGAATGAATATATGTATATATACAAATATATGTATAGACACACACACACACACACACACACACACACACACACACACACACACACACACACACACACACACACACACACACACCACACACACACACACATATATATATATAATTTATATATTTTATATACATGTGTGTGTGTATTATGCAGCCCTGCAAATGCCTGAACCTGCTTCAAATGTACACTCACGCAGAACAGCAAATGCACATGTTAAAGATCATGTAAGCCATGTCTGGGTTCGGTGCCCAGCATCATCCACCAAAGACGGAGTGTGCAGACTGTGCAGCAACATACTGCCGGCACAGTGTGGGAAGGACAATCTGCATACATGCACATTTTTTGTTTTTGTATAACAGCAGTTATGTGAGTAGACATGGAAAGAACAAATGAACGAACATGCATCAGAGAAAGAGAAAACAACATTGCCAGGAACGAAATAAAAAAATGTCTACTAGTAAATCGGCGACAAGCTACGAAAACCAGCATTGACTGAGGACAGTGATAGTGGAGTGTGTGACTCCCGCACTCTGTCCACCAGCATCCTGCATTGTCAACCATGCTAGCAAAGCAAAAACTTCACCATTTGACTCTCTCACCCTATCCACCAGCTTCCTGCAGGAAGCTGGTGGATTGGGTGAGGGAGTCAAAAGGTTTAGTTTTTGCAGTTGGTGAACAGAGTGCGGGAGTCTAAGGGTTAAAATAACACCTGACTGGTTTAAGAGAAACCTGGGTTCAGTTTCAGTTTCTCAAGATGACGCCTCCGCGCTCGGAATGCATTCCATACGCACTAAAGTCACAGGTGCCATGTGGTGGAGAAGATCCAGAATGACCACGACACAAGCCTTAAGTCTGCACATAAACCCATGAGTTTGCCAGGTCCTGAGGTCCTACAGAGATAGTTCCATAACTCTGGGGTCGTAGGGGAATGAGGTGGCAGAGACATCAACTTTCCACGGGGCCAGCACCACGAGGGCAGCGCCCATCCCCTCTCCCCTCGATTCAAATTCATATTCATATTCACTTTTATTTTTTTACCAAGACTTAAGAAAGGCAAGACGGCTAATAAGTCTTCAAGGAGTGGGACCTGCGAAGTGAACTATGTCTCCAATGTTTTTTTACCAAGGCAGCCGGTGAACCTATGTCTCCAATGTTTTTTACCAAGGCAGCCGGGCAATGCCCTGCTCTTTACGATTTTCAACTGCCGTGAGATCTTTAGCGTGCGCAGCCAGAAGGCACACGGGTTCAACTCGTTTTTCGTCCCCTCCCAAAGGACTAGACGTTCAGATCATAGGCCTACTTGTAGGGATCACTTGTAAAGTACATGTATGTTCTGCCTGCACCTGTGTTGGAATCACGGATCGGACCGAGCTCGTTCTCCTTCCATCGCCTTCACCCCCTTCCCTCCGCCAGATGTGAAGTGGTGATCTTGGTGGTAGTCTTTGGATCAAACGACAAACTGAGATCCCGTGTGCAGCACGCACTCAGCGCACTCAGACATCTCACGGCAGCAGAGTTATCCCGGAACCGGGAAAAAAAAAAAGGATACGTTCACACAGGTAAACAGAAATACACGTTTACAGAAAAAAATGGCTGGCGCTACACTGTGGCTACGCACTCTCCCTTCAAGAACAGCCCGAATTTCACATGGTAACTCCAAAATGACAATGCAGAAAGAAACAGAAATATATTGAACTGTCTGACCTTCACTTGAGCCGTATCTCTACAAATGGTTACCAGGGTCACACAGCAACGTGGTCTCTGTTCCGTTACCGGGAACAACCATACAAAACCCATATAATCAAAAACAAATGAGGCTTCCCGATAAAAACCAGTGAAACTTCACCAAAGGAAAGCGAAAAGGAAATGTGCATGATTTGTTTATTGCTACCACTGTTGATGTTGTTGAGTAATTATTTTATCATGCTTTTGTTTCGTAATTATCTTTTTTTTCTTGTATCGTTCGTCTTGTAACATTATGGATACCACACTCGGTATTATATTATATAATTATATACTGTATTAGTGGAGCTGCTGCCGTTTTTACCTGTCATTGATACGGACTAGTACGAGTTAGGCAGGAGGGTGTGTGTGTGTGTGTGTGTGTGTGTGTGTGTGTGTGTGTGTGTGTGTGTGTGTGTGTGTGTGTGTGTGTGTGTGTGTGTGTGTGTGTGTGTGTGTGTGTGTGTGTTTTGTTTTTGTTTTGTTTTATTGTTGTTTTTCGGGCTGAAGATCCGATATCTAGAGTTGGACCCAGCTGGCCACACTAAAATCTGGCCTGTTCGCTGCCTGCCCATCTGAAATGTTTCCGTCATTCACAGCTCTGGTGTCAGTTTTGTGTATCATAGGTCCCTGTCCCACCGTTCCCCCATCCCTCCCACTTCATGACTTTGCCAGTGGATAGAGTTTTACGCGTGTTCACAGTGTGTGCCGGATGATTGCTGGCAGTCGTGGGTGGAGTGTATCACACGTTGTCCGAGTGCGATGTATCCCTCTGGAACGAATTCATAACACCAAACTTCGGGCAAGGCCACCTCTAACACAAGACAAAGCCATCTCTGACACAAGGCCACCTCTAACACAAGACAAAGCCATCTCTAACACAAGGCTACCACTAACACAAGACAAGACCACCTGTAAGACAAGACAAGGCCACCTCTAACACAAGACAAGACCACCTGTAACACGAGAAAAGGCCACCTCTAACACAAGACAAGACCACCTGTAACAAGAGACAAGGCCACATGTAACACGAGACAAGGCCACCTGTATCACAAGACAACGCCACCTCTAACACAAGTCCACCTGTATCACAAGACAAGGCCACGTCTGACACAAAACAAGACCACCTGTAACACAAGACGAGACCGCCTGTAACACAAGACAAGGTCACCTGTAACACAAGACAAGGCCACCTGTAACACAAGACAAGGCCACCTGTAACACAAGACAAGGTCACCTCTAACACAAGACAAGACTACCTCTAACACAAGACAAGGCCTGTAACACAAGACAAAGCCATCTCTAACACAAGACTACCTCTAACACAAGATAAGGCCATCTCTAACACAAGCTACCTCTAACACAAGATAAGGCCATCTCTAACACAAGGCTACCTCTAACACAAGATAAGGCCATCTCTAACACAAGGCTACCTCTAACACAAGACAAGGCCACCTGTAAGACAAGACAATGCCACCTGTAACACAAGACAAGGCCGTCTCTAACACAAGACAAGACCACCTGTAAGACAAGACAAGGCCACCTCTAACACAGGACAAGACCACCTGTAACACAAGAAAGGCCACCTTAACACAAGACAAAGCCATCTCTAAACACAAGGCTACCTCTAACACAAACCAAGACCACCTCTAACACAAGACAAGGCCACCTGAAACACAAGACAAGGCCGCCTGTAACACAAGACAAGGCCACCTGTAACACAAGACAAGGCCACGTCAACACAAGACATGGCCACCTGTAACACAAGACAAGGCTACCTGTAACACAAGACAATGCCACCTGTAACACAAGACAATGCCACCTTAAACACAAAACAAGGTACGCCTGTAGCACAATGGAAGGCCACCTGTAGCACAAGACATGGCTACCTGTAACACAAGACAAGGCCCACCTGAAACACAGAGACAAAGGCCGCCTGTAACACAAGAAACAAGGCCACACCTGTAAACACAAGACGAAGGCCACCTGAAACACAAGACAAAAGGCCGCCTGTACAAAAGAACCAAGGGTCGCCTGTAACACAAGACAATGTCGCCTGTAACACAAGACAAGCCACCTGTAACACAAGGACAATGGCAACCTGTAACA
>JAPXFY010000027.1:39883701-39895944 GCA_030674185.1 Monoplex corrugatus | reverse complement strand
AGTAACCTTTAGTTACAGTATTATGTATACTGGGATTTTTTTTACAAGTAACCATATGTCTACGTATTTATCCATGGGATACTGTTTTGTACAATCATATGTTATACATAATTTCCATGGAAGTTTTGTACAAGTAACCTTGTTCATAATAATTATCCATGGGATACTGTTTTGTACAATAAAGTGTATACATAATTATCCATGGGTACTGTTTTGTACAAGTAACCTATAGTGTCTACAGTACATTATCCATGGGTACTGTTTTGTACAAGTAACCTTTGTTCTTACAGGTACTTTTTCCATGGGATACCTTTATTGTACAAGTAAACCATGATGGTTTGTAAATAATTATCCTGGGATACTTTCTCGAATACTTAGTGTCGTCCAGTATTAAATATCCATGGGATAGCTGTTTTGTACAAGTAACTTAGTGTTACAGTACATTATCCTGGATAGTGTTTTGTACAAGTAACCTATAGGTCTACAGTACATTACCATGGGATAGCTGTTTAAGTACAAGTACATAGTGTCTAAGTAAATTATCAGATACTGTTTTACAAGTAACTGATTGTTACAATACATTATCATATGATACTGTTTTGTCAAGTAACCATAGTGTCTAGTACTAATTATCCATGGATAGCTGTTTTGTACAAAACCTTAGTGTCTACAGTACTTATCCATGGGATAGCTGTTTTTACAAGTAACCATAGTGTCTACAGTACATTATCCATGGATAGCTGTTTTGTACAAGTAACCTTAGGTCTACAGTACATTATCTGATAGCTTTTTGTACAATAACATAGTGTTACAGTACATTATCCATGGATACTGTTTTGTACAAGTAACCTATATGTCTACAGTACATATCTGGATTGTTTGTAATACTGTATTTTAAAACTTATTTGAGTTTACAGACATGAGATATAACTTCAGTACTATGTCTAAGAATTACAGATAGTTGTACAAACTGTCTAGATTCAGACTGTGTAATATACAGCTGTACATATCCATGGGATACTGTTTTGTACAAGTAACCATAGTGTCTACAGTACATTATCCATGGGATAGCTGTTTTGTACAAGTAACCTATAGTGTCTACAGTACATTATCCATGGATAGCTGTTTTGTACAATAACCTATAGTGTCTACAGTACATTATCCATGGGATAGCTGTTTGTACAAGTAACCTATAGTGTCTACAGTACATTATCCATGGGATAGCTGTTTTGTACAAGTAACCTATAGTGTCTACAGTACATTATCCATGGATACTGTTTTGTACAAGTAACCTATAGTGTTACAGTACATATCCATGGGATACTTTTTGTACAAGTAACCTTAGTGTCTACATACATTATCCATGGGATAGCTGTTTTGTACAAGTAACCTATAGTGTTACAGTACATTATCCATGGGAAGCTGTTTTGTACAAGTAACCTTAGTGTCTACAGTACATTATCCATGGGATACTGTTTTGTACAAGTAACCTATAGTGTCTACAGTACATTATCCATGGGATAGCTGTTTTGTACAAGTAACCTATAGGTCTTACAGTACATTATCCATGGAAGCTGTTTTGTACAAGTAACTATAGTGCTACAGTACATTATCCATGGATAGCTGTTTTGTACAAGTACCTATAGTGTTACAGTACATTATCCATGGATAGCTGTTTTGTACAAGTAACCTTAGTGTCTAATACATTATCCATGATACGTTTGTACAAGTACCTTTGTCTACAGTACATTACAGATAGCTGTTGTACAAGTAACCTTAGTGTCTACAGTACATTACCATGGATAGCTGTTTGTACAATACCTATGTCTACGTACATTATCCATGGAACTGTTTTGTACAAGTAACCTTAGTGTCTACAGTACATTATCCATGGGATACTGTTTGTACAACCTTAGTGCTACAGTACATTATCCATGGATGCTGTTTGTACAATACCTTATGTCTACATACATATCATGATACTGTTTACAATAACTATAGTGTCTACAGTACATTACCATGGATAGCTGTTTTGTACAAGTAACTTAGGTCTACAGTACATTACATGGAGCTGTTTTGTACAATACTATATGTCTACAGTACATTATCCATGGATAGCTTTTTACAAGTAACCTTAGTCTACAGTACTACCTGGATACGTTTGTACAAAACTTGTGTCTAAGTACATTACCATGGATAGCTGTTTGTACAAGTAACTATATGTCTACAGTATTATCATGATAGCTGTTGACAAGAACCAATGTCTACAGTACTATCAGAACTGTTGTAAATACTTTTACAGTACATTCAGGATACTGTTTTGTAAAGTACCTTAGTGTCTACGTACATTATCTGATACTGTTGTACAAACCTATCACATACATTCAGGAGTGTTTACAGTACCTTATCACGAACATGGATTGAGCATGGATAGCTGTTTTGTACAAGTAACCTATAGTGTCTACAGTACATTATCCATGGGATAGCTGTTTTGTACAAGTAACCTATAGTGTCTACAGTACATTATCCATGGGATAGCTGTTTTGTACAAGTAACCTTAGTGTCTTACAGTACATTATCCATGGGATAGCTGTTTTGTACAAGTAACCTTAGTGTCTTACAGTACATTATCCATGGGATACTGTTTTGTACAAGTAACCTATAGTGTCTACAGTACATTATCCATGGGATATCTGTTTTGTACAAGTAACCTTAGTGTCTACAGTACATTATCCATGGGATAGCTGTTTTGTACAAGTAACCTGTAGTGTCTATACTGTACTTATCCAATGGATAGTGTTTAGTACATAACCATGATACTTTACAATAACCTGTAGTGTTTAATACAATTACCTATATGTTTGACTACATAACCATGTGTTAAGTACATTACCATGGTAGTGTTTTGTACATACCATGATAGTGTTTGTACAGTAACCATATAGGATAGCTGTTTTGTACATACCAGATAGTGTTGTACAAGTACTACATGTGCTTATGTACAATAACCTGTATGCTGTATTAGTACATTATCCTGGATAGCTTTGTACATAACTGTATAGTGTAATATTATCAATGATACTGTTTTACAAGTAACTATATTCTACAGTAATTATCCTGGTTTTTGTACAAGTAACCTAGATGTCAGTACATTCTTGAAGCTTTTGTACAGTAACTATATGTCCATGGATAGCTTTATGAAGTAGTTTGTACAAGTAACCTACTTATCATGAAGCTTATCCATGTAAAGTCGTTTTGTACAGTAACTTATCCTAGATACATTTATCTGGTAACTGTTTTGTCAAGTACTATATTCCCGATAGCTTTGTATGGAACTAGTCTGTTTACAAGTAATATGGTTGCTTTAGTACATTATCAGTATAGTGTTTGTACAAGTAACCGGATATGTTTTGTACATATCCTATGTGCTTCAGTTTACAAGTAACTATTGTCTACAGTTTTGTACAAGTAACCTATAGTGTCTACAGTACATTATCCATGGGATAGCTGTTTTGTACAAGTAACCTATAGTGTCTTACAGTACATTATCCATGGGATAGCTGTTTTGTACAAGTAACCTATAGTGTCTGTACAGTACATTATCCATGGGATAGCTTTTTGTACAAGTAACCTTAGTGTCTACAGTACATTATCCATGGGATAGCTGTTTTGTACAAGTAACCTATAGTGTCTACAGTACATTATCCATGGGATAGCTGTTTTGTACAAGTAACCTATAGTGTCTGTACAGTACATTATCCATGGATAGCTGTTTTGTACAAGTAACCTATAGTGTCTACAGTACATTATCCATGGGATAGCTGTTTTGTACAAGTAACCTATAGTGTCTACAGTACATTATCCATGGGATAGCTGTTTTGTACAAGTAACCTATAGTGTCTGTACAGTACATGATCCATGGGATAGCTGTTTTGTACAAGTAACCTGTAGTGTCTACAGTACATTATCCATGGGATAGCTGTTTTGTACAAGTAACCTATAGTGTCTGTACAGTACATTATCCATGGGATAGCTGTTTTGTACAAGTAACCTGTAGTATCTACAGTACATTATCCATGGGATAACTGTTTTGCAGAAGTAACCTGTAGTGTCTACTGTACATTATCCATGGGATAGCTGTTTTGTACAAATAACCTATAGTGTCTGTACAGTACATTATCGATGGGATAGCTGTTTTGTACAAGTAAGCTATAGTGTCTGTACAGTACATTATCCATGGGACAGCTGTTTTGTACAAGTAACCTATAGTGTCTGTACAGTACATTATCCATGGGATAGCTGTTTTGTACAAGTAACCTATAGTGTCTGTACAGTACATTATCCATGGGATAGCTGTTTTGTACAAGTAACCTGTAGTATCTACAGTACATTATCCATGGGATAACTGTTTTGTAGAAGTAACCTGTAGTGTCTACTGTACATTATCCATGGGATAGCTGTTTTGTACAAATAACCTATAGTGTCTGTACAGTACATTATCGATGGGATAGCTGTTTTGTACAAGTAAGCTATAGTGTCTGTACAGTACATTATCCATGGGATAGCTGTTTTGTACAAGTAGCCTATATTGTCTACAGTACATTATCCATGGGATAGCTGTTTTGTACAAGTAGCCTATGGTGTCTACAGTACATTATCCATGGGATAGCTGTTTTGTACAAGTAGCCTATGGTGTATACACAATACATTGTCCAAACAATAGCTGTGTGTTGTACAAGTAGCCTATGGTGTCTACACAATACATTGTCGAAACAATAAATTTGTGTTGTACAAGTAGCCTATGGTGTATACACAATACATTGTCCAAACAATAGGTGTGTGTTGTACAAGTAGCCTATGGTGTCTACACAATACATTGTCCAAACAATAGCTGTGTGTTGTACAAGTAGCCTATGGTGTCTACGCAATACATTGTCCAGACAATAGCTGTGTGTTGTACAAGTACACAATGCATTGTTCAAGGGATGGCTGTATGTGTTTTGTACAAAAGGTTTATTTTGTCTATATACTTGTTATTCCCCATAGAGTTCTTGATCTATCATCAGTGACATCCTCCTTCCAAGACTTCATGAAAGGATGGACTCGGATAGTGTGTTGTTGCAGAAGACTTTTTCGAACTAAGTAAGTTTGTGATTATTTCAGTTGCCAGGAAAGTGTTAATGTTGCTCCATGTAGAGGTGTTTGTTTTTTGGAATCGATATTCTGAGCAGTTTCCTCAGGCACTTGGTTTCAAAGACCAGCATTTTTCTCCTCTGACGTACCTTACAGAAGCATGGAAACACTGGGTAACTTTGTACAGTTTCTGTTCTGTTTGATGGTAAAGGTGATGGTGCTGCTTCTCCAGATCCTGTTAAGTTCTGCCATTCTTGCCATTACTGTGCGATCTGGATACCGTTTGTGCTGTGCCTTTGCCATATTTAGAGACAGTGACTCTGACTATTTCAAACTGTTGACCTTTCCTGCTTCTGGCCATTCCTATAGAGTCTGATGTGGCTTTAGTTGTGCTGTTAACCATGATCTTGATTTGAATTATCAGTGTTTATAATTCTGGGTTACCCATGAGGCCACGTTTTAACCAGCATCATCACAGACTTCTGCTGCTTCGTCACCTCCAGTTGTTGTCAGCGATCAGGGAGTCAAGACTGTTGATCAGTTCTGTTGTATGGACATCACAGTGAGCAGTAACGGATTTCTTGATGCTGAATTGGCGCTGCACATCTCCAAGGCCAGCTGTGCCCATGGAAGGTTGACAAAGAGGTTGTGGAAAAGCCATGGCGTCAGGCTTGTCACATGGACTGCGGTGTGAGCTGTAGTCTTGTGTGCTCTGCTGTACTTCTGCGAGACCCGACTATCTACCAGGGCCAAGATAAAGTTCTGAAGTGTAAAGTTTTTACTCATCAAATACCGTCCTGGTGGACAGGGCACGTCTGTATGGAAGACAACCGCATCCCATGTTTCTGTATGGAGAGCTGAAGCATGGATACCGTGACCAGGGAAGACCACTAAAATGATACAAGGACATTCTGAAGGCCACGTCATAAGTTGTGGCATTAACATCACCAACAGGGAAAACATTGCCCACAACACAGCAAACTGGTGACAGCAGTGCACACAGGGCACAGTCACCAATGAACAGCACAGAACAGCTGCCATTCAAGATGACTGACCGGTAGAAGCAGAACTCTGCAGCATAGTATCATTTCCCATGCAGCACCTGTGGAAGATCATGCTCCTCCAAGACAGGTGATATAGGACCACTATGACTACTCTTTCGTCAGAGACTCCATCATCATCCTCACTGGCACCTTATCTCAAAAGTTATAATCCTGCAATGTTACAAAAGACCGCTGCTTTGTCTGCGGATCTATTTAAACCATGAAGTAATACTCAGTTACTTCACTGTGAAGGGCATAAGCCTGTGGAGAATAAAGCTGCTGCTTTACACTCTGATTGCAAGGGCGGGGAAAAAACCTTTGTGAATGTGGCAACTAATCCTCCCTGTTGTGAATATGTTACTGACACTGTTGTGGGTTGAAAGATGGAACAACGTTTTTTCTAAAGCCATCAGAAATATTTACTGTCGCTAGGAGTGTAAATCTCTGCTTATCCATAATGAAATGAAATAAAAAACAAAAACAAAAAACAATTCTTGGTTTTTCCTCTTAATTTCAGCAGTTACTCTTTGCACGCGAGTAGATTACCATACACTCGCCACGTGCATAGCATACGGAACGAATCAGTATTGACACAAACGCAGCTTGCGATAGGTCTAACGCCACAGGGTCACGAAACCGCTTCACACAGTGACGTCCAATGAAAACGGCAAGTTGATCCCCAACGCCTCACTGATTGGTGTAGATACATGCACACCTCCCCTCGATCAGGTCAAGGCTGTTCATTTGTTTGCATTGGCGGGGAGGTCACGCGCGTGTTGAATGTGGGAGAAATAGCAGACGTTACTGTTCTGTCGATGGTTGGATATCGAAGGGAAAGTAGACCGGAGAAAATGGACATGGGTCTGCATGTTACCGTGAAAGACTTGATCTGCCTTTGCTCAGTTCTGCTTGGAATTACCGGCGTGATGAATGAAGACGAGCTTGTTTTTCGAAAAAAAGGTAAGTGAAGTGTAGTCATTGATTAGCTAGGCCTTAAACTTTATCATGGAGCCGACAGTTGTGTTAGAACCTGTCATGATTGAATATTTTCGTTGAAAAAATTCCCAGAAAATTCAGGCGTGATTTATGGTAAAATTACCGTTATAAGAAAGTTTTGACAACATATTGATTTGTACTTGTGTCAATCTTTCTTTTGTTCCTTCTTTTTGTTCATGATCCTTAAGTTTGGATTACAGTTGAATGAAAGATTAGCACATAATCCGAATCAAAGTGACTGATAGCGTTCAAGCAAATACAAACCAAGAACACGATAAAACAGAATAAGAACGCGTGCCCATGTAGTCAGTGAAACAGGACAGGTGCCAGTTGTTGGCCAGTTTGCCTTACTTTGACAAGCGCCGAAGACAGAAGACAACGAAGAAATACTGAATTCAACTCACCAGATTTGGGACCAGATAACTTGCCTGATAATTGGACTGGAGGAGATAACAGCCTCTGGTTTTGTTAATTTGATACGCGTTCGCATTTTATTTTATTGTGTTCATGCCAGTATCAAGAAACAGCTGGGAAAACCGGACAGACAGGAAGTGTATATGGGAGAAACCCCCGTCAAGTGTGACGGCCCTTACGGCTTTTAACAGTACGCCGTTATGAAAATAGATCTGCTTCATTCATTTTAGACGAATTCTCTTTTGGGCTCACTGCCACCAGAGAACAGATATGCCATATCTCTGTTGCAGCCAAAGACCCCAATTTAGAATTGTTGATCCTTGAAGGGGCGGGGGGGGGGGGGGGGGGGGGGCATGGGAATGTTTTAAACAGCTGTGTGCGTCTCAAGACCCATATGGGAGCTTGTAATAAAGTGCGCTCTAGGTTGCACAAGCGGAGACAAAGTGTACCCAGTCTGATAAGTTTGCGTGAAGAAGTTTTGTTATATTTAAAATTCTGTTTAAAACTCGAGATAGAGGGCACCCACTATCATATTGGCGATGCGCTCATTTGCGATACGCGCAAGCGAGTGTGTGTGTGTGTGTGTGTGTGTGTGGTGGGGAAATAGAAGGTGGATGGAGGTGGGAAGGGTGTGTGTGTGCGCGCGCGCGCGTGTTTGGGTGATGTGCTGCTTGACGGTTTTCCTGTCATCGAACGCTCAATAACAATAAGCCAAGTACTTGTCGGAACTGAAACCAGTAAGCGATTGCATGAACCTCGGTATTAATCATGTACCTGGTCCTTTCTTCTTTCTGAATCTCTCCGTCATTCCCTTTTTCTTCCGAGTTCTGTATAGTTTCTTCTAAAATAATCTTTGACATTGACAAAGAAACAAATCAATCGAGATGGACCAACATACAAATCAACCAATATTTAAAAGAAAAGGGGTGAGAGAGAGAGAGAGAGAGAGAGAGAGAGAGAGAGAGAGAGAGAGAGAGAGAGCCTATGTGGCTCCCATTGAGTGAGAGAGAGAGAGAGAGAGAGAGAGAGAGAGAGAGAGAGAGAGAGAGAGAGAGAGAGATTATACAATTATTGTTCAAACCCCAGCCGACTGCCTAGAGCTCTAACCGTCTCAAGACCTCTGAATCTGAAAAGAAAATTAGATACACATATCAATGCATTTGTGCACGTAATCTTAGGACATGCCCCTGGTGTTAACCAGTTCGTCCAATTAATCTCCAATTAATCAACAGGGATGGAGTGTATATAAAAGCTGCCCTGAATTATATAACATTGCTTCAATAGAGTTAGAGAGAGAGAGAGAGAGAGAGAGAGAGAGAGAGAGAGAGAGAGAGAGAGAGAGAGATGCTTAAAACTACAAGCACGATCTGGGAATAACACACACACACACACACATACACACCACACGCACACGCACACACACAATACACACGCACACGCACACACAACATCGTTCACACACACAATACACACCGTTCACACACACACATTCACACCGTCACACACACACACACACACACACACACACACACACACACACACACACACACACACACACACACACACACACACCACACACACAACACACACACACGCCACCGAAAACTGTTCATGTTTCTTTGCCGAACCTTAGAGGTGTACGGTTTTAAGTTACCGCTTCCACATTCCACGCCCGCTCCCCCCCCCCCCCCCCCTAACCCCTCCTGTAGGTGGCACGCTCCTGTAAACTGTGTGGGCCCGCACACATGCACTTTAATTAACTTAGGTGCGTGTCCTAAATCCTGTGCATTATCTATCGCATTTTTAATTAAGTCTTTATCACAATACGAGAGGTTAGATTTTGTTCTAATTACTACACTTATCCCAACGAGTGTGAGCGTGTGTGTGTATGTGTGTGTGGTGTGTGTGTGTTTGTGTGATTTGTAAATGAATGTTTGAATGTGTATGCTTATGCATGAATCCATGCATGCGTGCATATATTTCTTTTTCCAGTCGTTTACCATTACGTTTGTATGAACGTTTGACATGAAGTAGATGTTATAATATCTGTCTGTGCATCTGTCCGTTTGTGTACCTATCTATCTATCTATCTGTTTGTGTACCTATCTATCTGTCTATCTATCTATCTATCTATCTATCTATCATCTATATCTATCTTCATCTATCTATCTAATCTATCTATCTACCTACCTATCTATCTGTCTGTCTGTCTGTCTGTCTGTTGTGCACTGTCCGTTTGTGTACCTATCTATCTTTTCTGTCTATCTATCTATCTATCTATTTGCGTACCTATCTATCTATTATTTGTGTACCTATCTATCTGTCCGTTTGTGTACCTATCTTTCGTCTGTCTATCTCTATCTATCTATCTATCTATCTATCTGTCTATCTATCTATCTCTATCTATCTATCTGTGTTTATCTGTCTATCTATCTGTCTGTCTGTGCACTGTCCGTTTGTGTACCTATCTATCTTTCTGTCTGTCTGTCTGTCTGTCTGTCTATCTATCTGTCTGTCTGTCTGGGGAAATGGAGTTAACACGGTACATCACTTATAATGGGACCGAATGCTGCTGTATTTGAGCAAGACTTCTTTTTATGTTTGAAATGTTTGTAGTCTGTATGATTATATACATTTTGATGGACAGCAAAGAAAACAAACGAGACAGTCTTGATAGAGGCAGACACAAATAGATCACTCATAAGGAAGATTAGGAAAAGACAAGCAACATTTATAGGCCATTTTATGAGGAGGGGATTTGGAGCACCCGGTCACAACGGGAAAGCTGGAGGGAAAGAGAGCACCAGGTAGACCCAGCGAGAGAATGCTGGACGGACTTGCAGAGTGGCTGGGGATAAAGAGGGTGGGGGAGATGCTGGGGGCAAACGAGAGATAGAGATGGTTGGAAGTCCATGGTCGCCAACGCCATGCGGCAGGGCACCTGATGATGATGCTGCTGCTGGCTGATTCTCTTGCTTCAAGTGTGGACTCCAGTGCCCATGTCTCCATTCAGTCCTATCCTACAATACACAAGTTGGCTAGTCGCCACTCTTCTTAACCCTTTGACTCCCTCACCCTATCCATCAGCTTCTCTGATAGGGTGAGGGAGTCACAGGGTTTATGCTCAAATCAGTGGTGTCAGCTGAGCGTTTCATATATCTCGTTCCCCTCCAATTTCAGGGCCTTGCCAGTGCATAGGGTTTTGTGCAGGCATAAGGCGTCTGCTAGATAACTACCAGCAGGTTTGGCTTGAGCGCGTATGGAATCATCTGAGTGCGATGAACCACTCTTGAACAGATATCAAATTCCGGTTATAGCGAAGCTGTACGACACATCCAACGAGACCGAATGCATTATCTTTAAATACTTATTTTCTTCTGTCCTGTTCAAGTTTTAAATCTATCTCACTCTCTAAGTCTCTCTGTCTGCGTCTCTGTCTTTCCGAAGCACGTCTATGTCTCACCAGAATAGTAGGCCCTACCGAGTCATATTCAGACTGAAGATAGTCATTTTTTCCCCACATAATTTCTGACTTGTATGCCTTTGGCCTTTTCCATTATTGCCAGTATATTCCGCATTTCTTTTAGCCCGATCCCCGTTCTCTGTCTGTCTCTCTGTCTCCCTCTCTCCCTCCCCCCTCTCTCTTTTTCATACACATACACTCACAGAGACACACACACACGGGAATGCACAGAGACACATAGGCCTACTAGTAAAAAGTGCATAATCACAGTGACACATTCACACGCATGCACACAAGACACGCAGAGAGAGAGAGAGAGAGAGGAGAGAGAGAGAGGGGAGAGAGAGAGAGAGAGAGAGAGAGAGAGAGAGAGAGAGAGAGAAATAATACATACATACAGACAGACAGACAGACAGACAGAGCAAAAGAAAAGGCAAAAACTGACAGCGCTCTCGCGCCCGACCCTCTGATCAATTCGTCCCTACCGCGCACACGTACGCTCGAACAAAGAAGCAGAGACTCTTTCTCTTTCATATACAGGGACGGCGCAGTCACCCCAAACACACACACACACACACACACACACACACACACACACACACACACACACACACACACACACACACAAACACACACTGACTGACTGACTGACTCACACACACACACACACACCACAGAGGGGAGAGAGAGAGAGAGAGAGAGAGAGAGAGAGAGAGAGAGAGAGAGAGAGAGAGAGAGAGAGAGACGCACACACCACACACACACACACACAAACACACTCACTCACGAACGAACACTCACGCTCACTCATGCACACACAGCCATACAACACACACACACACACACACACACACACCACACACACACACACACACACACACACACACACACACATGCGCGCGTGCAAAATCACAGACACACCAAACGCACACACACACACACACACACACATACACATAACACACACACACACACACACACACCACACACACACACACACACACCACACACACACACACACACACACACACACACACACACACACACACACACACACACCCCTCACTGACACGTATCTGTCGAAATGCCCTTAAACTGCTAACAAAACCAATAAGAGCGACGATCGAAAGGATTGAACAAGAAGCACAGGATATGGAGTTCACGCCTTACAATCCTTTGACATGCACAATATGT
>JAPXFY010000027.1:39863701-39878701 GCA_030674185.1 Monoplex corrugatus | reverse complement strand
GTTTGTTATGTGGTGATAGCACTGACACAACTGTAGTGATCGGCTGGGCTCGAAGCAGTACAAACTGAAACTCTTCTTCTTCTTTTCTCTCTCTGTGTCTCTGTCTCTATGTCTCTGCCTCTCTCTCTCTGCATGTGTGTGTGTGTGTGTGTGTGTGTGTGTGTGTGTGTGTGTGTGTGTGTGTGTGTGTGTGTGTGTGTGTGTGTGTGTGTGTGTGTGTGTGACGATTTAACTGTCACAATACGTGATATTAAACCAGATATATAAACCAAACATTGCAACGAACAGCAACAACAAACAGCAACGAAAAAACAAACAACTACTGTGAATACAGCAGAATTACACACTAACTATTAAATAGTAAGAGCGAAAATATAATTATATTGGAATAATCAGATACAGGAAATTGTCAATAATATATGTATCCTTGAATTCCATATGACCATGAAAATTCTTGTGTAATCCCTTGGACGTAAAGAAACAAAATAGAAAATTTGAAGATTAGATGTTTGATTTAAAAGGTAGTTAAAAACAAGCAAAAATACTCCCCCTCCAAAAAAAAACACCCAACAACAACAAAAACAACAACAAAACAACAACAACAACAAACAACAACAGCAGCAAACTATAATAACTGTTTTGTGTCATGTATGATTAAAAGGTGACTGTGGTGACCGCTTTATGTGAAGTGTAATGTAAAAGGTGTGAAAAGCAATCCAACAACAGAAACAACAGTAGGTATTGTTACATCAACCACAGCAGCTACCACCGACTCCACTGATACCTTGTGTATCACCACCCCACCTCCTACATCTATCATCTGTATTCATTACCGCCATCTGCAATACCACTGTCATTGTCACAATCACAGTCAATTAAAACCAAATGAACTAATGCTATGCTATCAGTTCAGTTCGGTTTGTGTTGCTTATAGCCAAGCATATCACTGTAATCATGATCAGATCAAACATCACGTTGGTAGCAGAATGAGAAATCACACGTGTTGATACACACACACACACACACACACACACACACACACACACACACACACACACACACACACACACACACACACACACACACACACACACACACAATATATATATATATATATACATGTATGTATATATATATATACATACATGTATATATATATATATATAAATATATATATATATATGTGTGTGTATGTATATATATGTGTTATTATATATATATATATGTATATATATATATATATATATATATATATATATATATATATATATATATCACTGTCATCCCAGTCTTCAATATGGATTTCACTGTCATCCCAAAGTCTTCAATACGGATTTCACTGTCATCCCAAAGTCTTCGATTCGGATTTCACTGTCATCCCAAAGTTTTCAATACGGATTTCACTGTCATCCCAAAGTCTTCAATACGGATTTCACTGTCATCCCAAAGTCTTCAGTACGGATTTCACTGTCATCCCAAAGTCTTCAATACGGATTTCACTGTCATCCCAAAGTCTTCAATATGGATTTCACTGTCATCCCAAAGTCTTCAATACGGATTTCACTGTCATCCCAAAGTCTTCAATACGGATTTCACTGTCATCCCAAAGTCTTCAATACGGATTTCACTGTCATCCCAAAGTCTTCAATACGGATTTCACTGTCATCCCAAAGTTTTCAATACGGATTTCACTGTCATCCCAAAGTCTTCAATACGGATTTCACTGTCATCCCAAAGTCTTCAATACGGATTTCACTGTCATCCCAAAGTCTTCAATACGGATTTCACTGTCATCCCAAAATTATGTGCTAGAAATTTCCATTAATATATGTTACTGTACTCTCTTCTTTTTTCTGCCTTGTTCATTTGCTTCCTGTCATTTCTTCCTTTTTTTATTGTTTTTTTTTACGTTGCTGTTCCATTCACCTGTATGTGTTCTATAAAGTCTTACATACTTTTTCTTAGGATTTATAATTGAGTAATGTGGTGACTGCGTTTTTGGCTCTGGAGAAATGTGATGTGCTTTAAGCAAGTTTAGATATTTTAGGCTAGTTTTTGATATGTTTAGTTATGTTTATGTTTGTAGTCAGTTTTTTTAAAACCTTCTAATGATAGATTGGACGGAATGCTCAACGCTGAGGGAATACCCTTAGATTATGTGTGCGAATTCATTGCTATGTTTTTGTTTGTTTGTTTGTTGTTTTTTGCCAACGTGGTGTTGCGTATGTTTTGAAATGGTTAAAGCCCTGATATGGTTCTGCAGCTGGGCTTTTAACAATAATAATAACAATTTGAATGGCACGGGCAAATTAGCAAACCACGTGTTGTAGACAAGCTCAGCGCATGCTAATTTTGAAATTAGAAATTCTACACGTATAGTAGCGGTGCACTTAATGTCATTGGCAAAATAGTGAATTTGGTGTTGTGCATAAGCTCAACGCAAGCTTATTGTGAGATTTTAAATTCTCGATAGCATGGGCAAAAAAGTGAACCGCATACTGTAGATAAGGTCAAGGAACACCATTTTTCTGATTTGAAATTCTGCATGTATCGTAACGGTGCATTTGATTACATGGCAAAAATAGTCCACCGCGAATTGTTGATAAGTTCAACACAAGGTGAGTTTCGAGATTTGGAATTATGCACGTGTAGTAACAATGCATTTGATGGCAATGGCAAAATACGTGAACCGAGTGTTCCAGGTAAGCTCAGCGCACGCTAAATTTCTTTTTCGTATTTGCAGGAATAGCCAATTGGCCAAGCTAAAACAGCATTCGAGAAAATGAAAAGCGTTCTTACCAATAAAAGCTTATCAGTTAGCATTAGGAAGAGAAGTTGTCAGTGTTATATAGACTCGGTACTGTTTTTTGGGATGGGAAACTTCGACAATCAACAAGCAGAGTCAGAACAAAATTGAAACAACTGCAATTCGGTTTCTGAGAAGAGATTTAAAGGTTCCATGGACAGCAAAGATATGTCAAAATCAATTTTCATTGCACTTCCAAAGAAGACAGGGGCTATAGAATGCGAACTCCATCGCACAATCAGTTTGATGAGTCATGTAACAAAGATCCTATTAAGAATAATCATGATGAGGACAAGGAATAGAATCAAAAGAGAAATAGCAGAAGATTTGTGGAGGGGAAAGGAACTATTAATGCCATATACATCCAAAGAACTGTCATAGAGAGGTCAATCGAGGTGAACAAGGATTTATATTTATGCTTTGTTGATTATACCAAGGCTTTCGATCGGGTAAGACATGAAGAATTGATCAGCCAACTAGAAAGACTCAATATTGATGGAAAAGATCTACGAATAATCAGAAATATGTATTGGGAACAAACAGCTGCAATGAGAATAAAAAACGATATAAGCTCTTTCCAAAACATCAAAAGAGGAGTCAGACAGGGTTGTGTTTTGTCACCAGATCTGTTTTCACTTTACAGCGAAAACATCATGAGAAACTTAGAGGAAGACCCTGGATTAAAGGTTGGCGGAAAAATGATAAACAACATTCGATACGCAGATGACACCGTGCTAATTGCAGAAAGTGAAAGGGACCTACAAAACCTTGTGATTATACTTGAAATAGAAAGCAAAGGTAAGGGGTTGGAACTAAACAGCAGGAAGACTGAAGTCATGGTGATCAGTAAAAAACATGAAATCCCCTCATACAAAATAACAGCAAACGGCACAACCTTGAGACAGGTTGATAAGTTTAAATACCTGGGAACGATCATTTCACCAGATGGCAGATGCACATCAGAAATAGCCAGCAGAATCGGCCAAGCCAAAACAACATTCAAGAAGATGGAAAGCATTCTTAGCAACTAATGCCTATCAATTAACATCAGGAAGAGAGTTCTTTAATGTTATATAGACCCAATATTGTTGTACGGTTGCAAGGCGTGGACAGTCAACAAGCAAAGCCAGAACAAGATTGAGGCAGCCGAGATGTGGTTTCTAAGAAGGATGTTGAGAGTTCCATGGACAGCAAAGAAAACAAACGAGACAGTCTTGATGGAGGCAGACACAAGTAGATCATTCGTAAGGAAGATTAGGAAAAGGCAGGCAACATTCATAGGCCGGCCATTTTATGAGGAAAGGGGAATTGGAACACCTGGTCACAACGGGAAAGCTGAAGGGAAGGAGACCCAGGGAGAAGATACTACAGGGACTTGCAGAGTGGCTAGGGACAAGGAGGGTGGAGGAGATGGTTGAGGCAACAAGAGATAGAGACAGATGGAAGTCCATAATCGCCAACGCCATGCGGCAAGGCACATGATGATGATGATGATGGACAGCAAAGAAAACAAACGGGACAGTCTTGGAAGAGGCACAAACAAAACAATAACAACAACACCAACAAAAAACACTAAAAAACAAAAACAAAACAAAACAACCCCCCCCCCCCAAACAATTTCTGAAGAAGATTAGGAAAAGAGAAGCAATATTTATAGGACATTTATGAGACAAGAGAAATTTGAGGATCTAGTCACAACAGCAAAGCCAGAGGGAAAAATAGCACCAGGTGCACCTAGGGAGAAAGTACTAGTTTTGCAGAGTGGATGGGGACGGAAAGGACAGGAGATATACTTGCAGCGATAAAAGTTAGATTTGTATGGAGGGCCATGATCACCAACGCCATGCAGCGTGTCACATGATGATGATGATGATTTGCCAGGAAGTGTGTTTTTGTTTGACATTAAAGAGGTGTACATTGTCTGCGGTAAACACAGATCCGTTGTTCTACTTGCCAACAGTCGGTGATTTATGTAGTTTAATTTTGTTACGACACGCAAGTCGTCTGTGGACATCATAAAACAACACCAGCTTCAAAGGGTAGCAAGGATTTTTTTCACCGTAAGAAGAACATCCACGATTTTCTGTTTCTTTTCTTTTCTATTCTATCTTTCTTTCCTTCATTATGGCACACGGTAATGATTGTGTGTGCGCCCGTGTATTGTGTGTGTGTGTGTGTGTGTGTGTGTGTGTGTGTGCGCGTGCGTGTATTGTGTGTGTGTGTGTGTGGCGTGCGTGTATTGTGTGTGTGTGTGCGTGTGCGTGTGTGCGCGCACCATTTATTCGGTTGCCATTTTAACCTTTTTCTCGTGTCATTTTTTTAAACATACATACACATAATTCTAAGAACGTAACTAGTAGTTATGTTCTGAGAATCATGTTCTTAGAATTGGAACGAATAATTATTAGTATTGCTAGTAATACATAACTCGGGAACGGCACCAATCGCTTCAAAAACATGAAACAGATTTCCATGCAGCAGAGGTTTCATTATCCGACTTTCTGTGGATTCCTCACATCATCGTGACTCCACAGCAGTCTGTAGTTTTGTATACTTTGTGTTCCCTATTTGGAATGGCAGGGGTTATTTTCGGAAGCAGCCTCGATTTTTGAACTAAGTGGGGCATTACTGAAATGAATCGTTAATCAACGCTCCGTGGTTAACGAGTGAAGATTCTTTCAGTCTCCCTTGTCAGTGGAAGATGTGGCAGAATGGTTCAGACGTTCACCTGTCAGTAACGAAACTCGAGGTTCCAGGGTTCGTTTCCCATTGAGGCTTTGACTTTTCTCCTCAGTTTGACAGTAAAATCGAATTGAACGTCTAGCCCTTCGGAAGGGGACGAAAAACGAGTTGGACCCGTGTGCCTTCTGGCCTGTGCACACCAAAGATCCCATGGCAACTGGAAATCATGAAGAGCAGGTCGTTTGCCTGGCACCCCTAGTAGTGAAACATTGGAGAGATAGGTTGATTTTCCAGCCCCCCCCCCCCCCCCCCAATTAGCCTTCTTGCCTGTCTAAACTCTTGCTAAGAAAAGGGGGGTGGATGTCCTTGGCATTGTGCCTTGATTCCTGGCGTTGGTTTTCCGACGTCTTATCTGCTGGCGCAGTGCACGCACTGCTACTGATTCATCACAGTCTTCACACAGCCCTTTTCGTCCTGTGGATCTTCATGTCATGTTTGGAAGAGAATCTCCTTCCACACACACACACGGGAATTCCGTTTGTTCTGTGTTCAATGTTCTTTTTTAGATTTCTGATCATGAACGGGTTGGCGCTGATGGATCCAGTATTCTTTCCCCCTTTCAGTGAGTACTGGGAGCATCTTTCGCTTATGGAAGTAGAGACAGTCGAAGAAAGGCAAGATGGGGAGCCAGCCCGCAGAGCTTGTCCATCTTGTCTTTCCCAGTGTCATCCAGGCAGTCATCTATGCATGGGTCGGTAAAAGGAAATACTGGGGACAGCTGGACAGCTGAGGGTCCTCATGAAAGAAACCCCCCCATCCCCCCCCCCCCCCCAGCACTTAAAGCGGCCACATCCACGTCATGACTTCAGGATACATGTCTGCAGTCATTAATTTTTATCTCCACCTTGGTTTGAACCCACGCCTTCAGGGTTGTCGGCGTCTCACGGCCAAATCACCCTTGTGACGGATGTCTTGACTATTTACATCTCGGACCTGTGCTGTATGTAGGGAAATTGTAAACCTTACCAAATTCATTTTTGCTCCTCCTCGACCAGATCCAGCTGGAATTCTTTTCAGCTGCTTCTGCCAGCCTTTAACTGGTCATCTCCTTCCCAGAAAATAGTATAATACTTCAAGTTGGACGCGTTGAAACACAATGTCTTTAATTTCGAAAATATATTTCGATAAATGTTCTCATTATAATGATAAGAGTGCAAAGTTGTTCCTAATAATGGACGGACAGATACGATGTGGATGACCTCTAACGTGGCCAGATAAAGCCTGGTGATATCGACACTGGTTACGTTGTGTCACTGTCATTGGTATTGCAATATCTGTGTACTCGCTTTGTTGGAACACTGGCGAGAAAGCATGCATATCGATCCCAGGCAGTGGCCTTGACTGATGGATTTCCCTTTCTCCTTTCTACGATGCTTTTTAATCTGTTTATGACACATTGAAGTCTTTCATCTTTAACTGCTTATACAAATGACGGGCGTGATCTTCAGATGGAAAGGAGTTTTATATCTATCTATCTATCTATCTATCTATCTATCTATCTATCTATCTATCTATCTATCTATCTATCTATCTATCTATCTATCTACATACATATTCACATATACATATATATGTATATACATGTATATATATGTGTGTGTATATACATATATATATATATATATATATATGTGTGTGTGTGTGTGTGTGTGTGTGTGTGTGTGTGTGTGTGTGTGTACACACACACACATAAGAAAAGAAAAAAAGCATCGAACCTGGAGTCAAAAGGTGTGGGTTCCATCTTGCCTGGGTACGTCCTGCCCGGTGGGTGAAGTCTGCAGATGTTTCCCATGTCAAGACGTGTGCAGACCTACTAGTGCCTGAACCCCCCCCCCTCCCACCTCTCCGGTATACATGTAAAATAATGGTAAGTTATGTCCGTGTCTGGGGGGCTTATAGACAGATGAAAAACAGCCAGCATGCACTCCCACCAAAGACGGACTACGCAGAGTGTGTAGCAATACACTGCCAACATTATGTACACAGCGTGGGCGACACACCGTGCATACCGCATGCGAGAAAATGGAAACACAACGAAAGAAGACGAAGAAAGTTAAGTCAAAAACAAACAAACAAACAAACAAAGAAACAAACAAACAAACAAACCAGAACAAACAAAACAAAACGAAAAACAAAACGAACTAACGGAAAAACAAACAAACTCATCCCTGAAAAAGAAAGAAAGAAAGAAACGAACAAAAGAAACGAAAACCGAACCACCACCACCACCACCACCACCAACAACAACAACAACAAAACCAAAAAAACAAAAAACAATACCACCCCCCACACGCGATCGCCAAATATATGAGTCAACAGATAGGTCAGCTTCAGCTAGTCAACCATAGCCACCACAACAACCAAAGGTAAAACGAAACAGACAGTAAGGTTAGCCAGCAAGCAAACAAACAACAAACAAAAAGTCAAACAAGCAGACAAGTGAGTTAGAAAGCACCAAATTCTACATGGGAGATAACTCCGTGACTCTCAAGAGTTATGTTGCTTAGTTAAGAGTTAGAAAGCAATCTAAGACCTATCAAATAAACAGATAAGTAAGTTAGCAAGCAGAGAAAAAGTGAATTAAAAAGACAAGCAAGCTGGCGAGCGAAAAACAAACAAGCAAGCAAGCAAGCAAGCAAGCAAGCAAGCAAGCAAGCAAGCAAGCAAGCAAACAAACAAGCAAAGAAAAAGTGAAAGAAAATGATTAGCCTACTATTTCAGGTGTAAGCATTAATTGTCTTCATCAATCAGCCCTGAGACAGCCTTCGAGGTCAGCCAGATTACAGCATTGTGGATTGAACGGATCGCTGCGGCAATACAAATGTTGAAGACAAGTGATTTATTTGGTATTAGGTGATAGAAGAAAACTGGCGGACAGAAATAAGCCTGATATTAATAACGTTTCTCTTCTGTCTGAGCTAGTACAGAAATAGTAAGGACGGCCGTCTGATGAGGTAGGAAGTGACCACGTTGCTGTGGTTACATCCGCGCCAGCACTGGCATTCAGAGTTCAGAACAAGCAATCAAACAAACAAACAAACAAACAAACAAACAAACAAACAAACAAGCAAACAAACAAACAAAATTCTATTGAAAAAAAACCCCAGACACACAGAGACACAACAACAACAACAACAACAACAACTGTAATTATGATAGTAATAATAATGCTGCTGCTGCTAATGATGATGATGATAGTAATAATGTTCGTCATGATGATGATCATCATCATACAATAATGCTAATAATGGTGATAATAATACTGATGATGATGATGTTGATTTCGTTTGTATAGTGTAAACAGTCCATGTCAAATATATGCTTGTTATACTTTATGGGAGTAGAATATTATAAAACTTTGAAGTAAGTATCGTCAGCAGACATTGACAAAACATGACATGAAAATAAGAATTAGGAACCCTAGTGGCAAAGGAGATTAGCTGAATAACATAAATGAATACAAGTCTTCACAGACACACAATCACCTTCTGTTCGCACACGCTATCTCCCTCCCTCCCTCCCACACACACACTCTATCTCTCTCTCTCTTTCACACACACACACACACAGACACACAGACACAGACACAGACACACACACAGACACAGACACAGACACACAGACACACAGACACACACACACACACACACACACACACACACACACACACACACACACACACACACACACACACAGAGGATGCTGAACTAGGGTACAGTCAGTCTATTAGGCGTTTTGTTTGACTCACCCGAGTTGTCATCCTCTCTCTGTCTCACCCACCCACGCCCCCACACAGCCACACACATGTCATGCTGAGCTGAAAATGTGTGTTTATGTATTTTGTTCACTGCCATATTAGAGGTAAACTTGTCTCACCAAAACTGAGGAAAACGTTCACATTAATAATAACCCTTTACACACACTCCTGGTGTTACTGGTGATATCGGCAATCGTGACACTTATTATCATTAATGTATTTGTATACTGTTTTGTTGAAGCGGTATCTTGTTCTTGGTCACTGTCCTTGACTGATTGACTTCTTCCTTGCCCATGATGTGCTTGAATTTGTGAAGGGTGCACTGATGTCTTCTTTTGTTTACGTATTTGAAAAAATAGGATGGTGCGCGCGCCCGTGTGCGAGCGTGCGTGCATGCGTGCGTGTGTGTGTGTGTGTGTGTGTGCGCACGCGCTGTGTGCGTGTATGTGTGTGTGTGTGTGTGTGCGCGCGCGCGCTGTGTGCGTGTATGTGTGTGTGATCGGGGTGGTGGTGAAGGTAAAGAGATGTACACAAACCGATCATCCAAAGAGTGAGTCAGTTACAGCTCGCCCACCAGATCAGCCAAGCAAATAAAACAAAGCAACAAAGCTAGTATGATTACTATTTCATATGTATACCGGTAATTATCTTATCAAACAAGTCAAACAAAGTGAGGCACCAAGCATGATGCTATTTCATATGTATGATTTTCTCATTAAGGAAGTAAGCACGAGTACTGTTTGAGATTGTAATTATCTCATCAAGGAAGCAAGCAGGAGTACTATTTCAGATTGTAATTATCTCATTAAGGAAGCAAGCAGGAGTACTATTTCAGATTGTAATTATCTCATCAAGGAAGCAAGCAGGAGTACTATTTCAGATTGTAATTATCTCATTAAGGAAGCAAGCAGGAGTACTATTTCAGATTGTAATTATCTCATCAAGGAAGCAAGCAAGAGTACTATTTCAGATTGTAATTATCTCATCAAGGAAGCAAGCAAGAGTACTATTTCAGATTGTAATTATCTCATCAAGGAAGCAAGCAGGAGTACTATTTCAGATTGTAATTATCTCATCAAGGAAGCAAGCAGGAGTACTATTTCAGATTGTAATTATCTCATCAAGGAAGCAAGCAGGAGTACTATTTCAGATTGTAATTATCTCATCAAGGAAGCAAGCAGGAGTACTATTTCAGATTGTAATTATCTCATCAAGGAAGCAAGCAGGAGTACTATTTCAGATTGTAAATATCTCATCAAGGAAGCAAGCAGGAGTACTATTTCAGATTGTAATTATCTCATCAAACAAGCAAGAGAAACAAGCATGATACTGTTTCAGGTATAGAAGCAAAGAACGGCGGATAAGCACTTTTTTTTTTCATTATTCCTATTCATTTTGTCATAGTGGATATTACCATATGATGCTCGGGCTGCTCTCGCTGTTGACAGCGCGTCGGTGCGGTGCAGCGCCATCTCGCCCCCCCCCCCCCCCTTTTTTTTTTTTTATTCAGTTTTTTTTTTTAACCAAGACTTCAGAAAGGCAAGAAGGCTAATTGGCCTTCAAGGGAAGGAACATGGGAAATGAACCTATCTTTACATGCCAGGGAAGCCGGGCGAATGCCCTGCTCTTCACGATTTTCAACTGCCGTGGGATATTTAGTGTGCACAGGCCAGAAGGTGCACGGGTCCGACAAGGTTTTTCGTCCCCTTCCGAAGGACTAGACGTTCAGTTCGATTTTCCAGTAAAACTGAGGAAAAAAATCGAGGTCTCCTGCCGTGAACGAACCCTGGAACCTCGACCTCGAGTTTAGTCATCTGCAGGCGAACGTCTGAACCATCCTGCCGCCTTCTAGACATCCTTTGAAAAATGGGGGGAGGGGGGGGGGGGAGTTCAGTTCAATTCAATTCATATTGCTTATAGCCCAGCCAACTACTAGAGCCATATCAGGGCTAACACCACGTCCAAAAAACAAACAAAACAACAACAACAACAACAACAACAACAACGACAACAACCCATTAAAAGACAGCAGTTAACCTGTTCAGTGTTTCCGACCAAATATTCGGTCGGAAGAAACGTATGCCTTCAGTGCCTTCGACCGAATATTCGGTCGGCGACTTTTCCTATTTTTAGCCAGAAAACCCCAACGCTTTCAGTGACGTATGAGATATCAACGGAAACTTCATTATTCCCTCTATATATAGATGCTAATTATGTATGTGTGACGTTTTACGGTCTTTTCTGCCCGTGTGGTTGAAAATGTGACTCCCTACAGCTGATTACTATTCAGCGAGTGTAAACAATGGCGGACGGACTCGCTTCAACACCAATCGTCGATCGGACCCGAAAAACAACTTATGCAGCAAAAGAAGTTGCAGAAATCATTACTTGTGGAGCTGATTCTGATTTGCAGTCTGTCGATAAGAGTGAAAAATGACAATAATTTGACGCATGCAGGTGATGTTTCGGTGTTGATGTCCGAAGTCGGACTTGAGCCAGATTATGCAGATAAGAGTCGAAGTGACATTACTAGCACTGGCGATCGTAAAAACGAAAATAATACTGCCGCTCCTTGTGTGTTGTAAAGTATACTGAACAAGAAAGTTTATAGTGTTGTGGTGTTTTCTGGGCTGGATGAAGAGATATGAATTTT
This sequence comes from Monoplex corrugatus, assembly GCA_030674185.1. Taxonomy (NCBI): domain Eukaryota; kingdom Metazoa; phylum Mollusca; class Gastropoda; order Littorinimorpha; family Ranellidae; genus Monoplex; species Monoplex corrugatus. Next base: position 39,866,743 of record JAPXFY010000027.1, on the reverse strand, counting down.
TTCTTATTTTAAGTCAAGGCGTTTAAAACTCCGTGGCACAGACGATTCACCTTTTTATTTACACTTTGGCAGCGAAAAAAAAACATACAGAGAAAGAGAGAGAGAGAGAGAGAGAGAGAGAGAGAGAGAGAGAGAGAGGAGAGAGAGAGAGAGAGAGAAGGGGGGTAAAAGAAAAAGTGGGGTCAGCGTAATTCATACATTGGTCCTAATGCTGTAAACGGATTGATGTCTATTTGTCATTATCACATATCATTATATTGTTTTTAGTATGCTCACACTTTCAGAAGGGGCTTGGTCAGGTGAAAACCGAGTTCTGGTGTGCCGTTCTGTTTTTCCTCAGATGTTTTTAGCATTTTGTTGTTGTGATTTCTACTTTCATTTGTATGTCTAAGTCGAGAGGAAAAGGTTCTATATTAGGCTTTTTTCCCCTTTCAAATGGCAGAATTGCTTCAGATTTAGGGGACGATGCTCCTTGCTCCCTACCAGGAGCTCTGCACTTGGACCCCGTGTATAACCTTCACTTTTCCTAGAACCGGCCCTGATTTTAGATCCCAAATAGTCACTCTGAAAAATGCATAAATTCATTCTTTATAGAATCAAACGAACAAACAAACAAAAACAAATAAACAAACAAAAAAAACACAGAGACCAAAAACAAACAAAAAAACCCCACCACCACCAACAACAACAACAACAACCCCCCCCCCCCAAAAAAAAAAAAAAAAAGATTGGAAGCAGGAGAAGCAGCAGCAGTCGCAGCATCATCCCTTGACTTATTCCGCACACGTATCAAGTAACCTGACTGCCGATACACCCATACCAGCGCAGTACACTTTTCCGTCGCGTTACGCCGCCAGTTGTGCATTCTGCTACGTACGTTTCAAGATAAAAAAAAGTTCCCTTCTGTCTTTGCCACTGAGATATGAGTGGCGTTGGTGTTGTTAGTTTACATTTACGTCTCAACACAAATATGCGGTTAGAGATTGTTTTATACTTTCTTTTGTCCTGACAATAATTGTTGACTAGATTGCATCAGTGTTGTGATGCCAGTTGTTAAAAGTGATGAAGTATAACATCTGGAGGTGTCATTGTTGTTCAGTCATCTGAACCTGAGTCAGTGTTCGGTAGTTGACGACAGCTTTGAAACTGAGGCAGATTTATCCATAACATCTGAATCAAAGTGAATGGGAACCACACACACCACACACACACACACACACACACACACACACACACACACACACACAACACACACAACACACACACACACACACACAAATGGAGAATCGGAACGTATATCTAATGTAACAAATGATGACAGGCATACATTTTCGGCCAAATGGCCTTTGTCAAAGTTTACATACACACGGACACACACACACACACACACACACACACACACACACACACACACACACACACACACACACTCACACACACACACACACACACACACACACACACACACACACACACACACTCACACACACACACACAACAGATCAACAACAACAATAGCAAAACGACAAAGAGTAAATGCACGAGACATTGCAGAAAATAATAGGGGAAAAAGTCAACTTCCTTGGCACAGGCTGCTGTGCATTTATTCTCCCTCACATGGCATTTGTGGTCAAGTGCATGTGGAATTAATTGGATGCGGAGATGCCGTGCACGTAGAAGCCGTCTGGAAAACCAGCTGAAACCCTAGTTAACGTTGTACGTACACTGTCGGGAATCAGCTGCCATTCAGTCTTTTTAATTTTGTTTTTCATGATATTGATTGTTACATAACCAGAAAACCCAGACCACCACTCACACAGAAGCGTTGATTGTGTGACCTTATCTTTTGCTTCACCTGAGCACTCTGTTTCAGCCACTGTTGTTTACGTCTGTCGTCTTGTTCTTAACACACACAACACACACACACACACACACACACACACACACACACACACACACACACACACATACACACACACACACACACACACACACACACACCACACACATACACCAATCACACACACACACACACAATAATAATAAATAATATTACAATATTTTATAGCGCAAAATCTTGATAAAATCAAAAATCTAAGCGCATGAAGCAGACACACAGCAAGCACGCACGCACGCACGCACGCACACACAAAGCGCAGACCACCACCAACACACCACCACACACACACCACACACACCACCACACAACACCATGGCTATAAATGGAAAAGAATAAAACAATACAAAGCAAGAATAAAACCAATGAAAATTATAGAGAGCATCAGCATATACAATATATATTATAACCAGTGATTCCACCCACGACAGACAGGCTGCAGATGGGCGGGGGGGTTGTGCGGGGGGGGTGTTGTGGTTGAGTGAGGTTAGGATTTTATGCGAGGAAAAAGTGAAGTTTTGAGGCGGATTGAAGAGAACAAAAATAGGTTGCTGACGGACTGAGAGAGGAAGTTTGTTCCAGCGAGAGCAGACCAACAGAGGGCTCGTGACCATAGGTATTGACTTAATGTGTGGTGGAAAGCGAAAAGTCAGAGGATCGGAGGCAGAGCGGAGGGTACGTGAGGGGATTAGATAAGATTTCGATAGTTGGGTTGACAGGTAATGCTGGGGGGCTGCGTTATTGAGGCTTTTTGTAGATGGTGTCTGTTTTGTACTTTATGCTGCTGTTTGTACAGGTAGCCAGTGAAGTTTTGTGCCAGGAGAGGAGATATGTGGTCAGCTTTTTTCTTTTGAGTCAAGGCTTACAGCATTGTTTTGAAATGCGCTCTTGGATGTGAATGTGGTAGGCAGGAAGACCAGACAGGAGTGAATTTGCAATAGTCAATGCGAGACATTATGAAGGAAGTGAAAGCGATGTTTATCTTAGTTGTTCGACGAGTATATCCTGATCAGCCTTTACGTGATGATATGTAGCACGATTCTGGCAGTTTGAGTACAAAGTTGTTCATGGAGATGGTTAGAGTCAATTGAGACACCAAGTTTTTAGCTGAATCAGAAATTTGGCTGATGTGTTACATAATGGAG
>JAPXFY010000027.1:39843701-39858701 GCA_030674185.1 Monoplex corrugatus | reverse complement strand
TTCCTGCTGTTTAGTTCCAACCCCTTACCTTTGCTTTCTATTTCAAGTATATTCACAAGATTTTGTAGGTCCCTTTCACTTTCTACAATTAGCACGGTGTCATCTGCTTATCGAATGTTGTTTATCATTTTTCCTCCAACCTTTAATCCAGGGTCTTCTTCTAGGTTTCTCATGATGTTTTCGCTGTAAATTGAAAACAGATCTGGTGACAAAACACAACCCTGTCTGACTCCTCTTTTGATGTTTTGGAAAGAGCTTAATCATTTTTTATTCTCATTGCAGCTGTTTGTTCCCAATACATATTTCTGATTATTCATAGATCTTTTCCATCAGTATTGAGTCTTTCTAGTTGGATGACCAATTCTTCATGTTTTACCCGATCAAAAGCCTTGGTATAATCAACAAAGCATAAGTATAACTCCTTGTTCATCTCGATTGACCTCTCTGCGATAGTTCTTAGGATGTATATGGCATTAATAGTTCCTTTCCCTTCCACAAATCCACACTGTTCATCTGCTATTTCTCTTTTGATTTTATTCCTCATCATGATTATTCTTAATAGGATTTTTGCTACATGACTCATCAAACTGATTGTACGATGGAGTTCGCATTCTGTAGTCCCTCTCTCCTCTTGGGAAGTGCAATGAAAATTGATTTTGACATATCTTTGGGGATTTCTCCAGTGTCATAAATTTCATTTAGGAGAACTGTTATTTTTTTCTATATCAAATTCCTCCAGGACTTCAATCATCTCTGTAGTAACGTTGTCTGGTCCTGGGGCTTTTCCTGGTTTCATCTTTTTCAATGCTGCTCTAACTTCATCTTTCATTATGGGTGGTCCTTCAACGTTCTTTTTTATAATGTGTTCTTCGTTTCTGTCATCTTCAAAATGGTCTTTAATGTACTCTCTCCATCTGTTTGATATTTTGTCTTTTTCCATGATAAGCGTGCCATCTTTCGATTTTAAGCAACCAGTTGATGTGCATGTATTTGTCCTGTGGACAATTTCTTCAATTCGTCTGTACATACCCTGAGGATCCGTTTTGTGTTGATCTTCTATTTCTTTGCATTTTTTTTCAGCCAAGCTTCCTTAGCTTCATTGCACCTATTCCTGATTTCTTTGTTTATCTTCCTGTATATCTCGTCGTTTCTCTTTGCCTTCCTCCGTTCCTCCATCAAGCCTAAAATTTCTTTTGTCATCCAGTTCTTTTTTGCTTTTCTATCTACTACAGGGATTTCTTCACATGCTTCATTTATCAAATTTCTCAACTTTGGACTTTGTTCTTCACTGTCACCAACGTCTTCCAGAGCACTGAATTTGTTTTTAACATGTACGTTAACATTTTCAGGATGAACTAAACAGCTTGAACGCAAATTTGATTCCTGTATCCCCGTTGGTTGTCGGGGACTCTTTCCGTATGAATAGTATGTTCACGTTCAGGAAATGCTGTGCCAGAACTTTTCTCTTTTCTGTTACTCACTTTGTTTCTGTCTTGTTCCTTTGCTATCTGTCATTTCTTCCTATCATTTTCTGCCTTGCTGGTCCATTCACCTGTACGTGTTCCCTTAAGTCTTCCGTATTTTCTGTTAGGATGGATAATTAAGTACATGTATTAACAGTATTTTGGGCTCTAAGGAAATGTGATGTGCAGGAACAATTTTAGATAACAGTTTTGATGCATGTTTTAGCGTACTTAGTTATGTTTGTACATACGTATACCGTTTTCTTAACTCCCATGATGAGCAAGTGGGAGGAATGGTCAACACCAGGGGCTCGTTCTTTGATTATATCCACGAATGTATTGATGTATGTACCTAATTTTCTTTTGTTGATTTTTTGTCGGGGTCAACGAGGTGTTGTTGACATGGTTATTTAGCCCTGATATGGCCCTGCGCTGTTGGCGGGGCTTTAAACATGAAATATACTACTACTACTACTACTACTACTACTACTACTACTACTACTACTACTACTACCACCACCACCACCACCACCACCACCACCACCACCACCACCACCACCACTACCACCACCACCAGCAGTGTGAAAGGAAAATAGGAAGAATATAAAAAGATAAACAAGGAAATCAGGTATATGTTTTCTGTGGGTCTTCTATTTCTTTGCATTTTGTTTCCAGCCAATCTTCCTTAGCTTCATTTTACCTATACTTGATTTCCTTGTTTGTCTTTTTATATTATTCCTCTTTTCCCTTTGCCTTCCTCCGTTCTTCTATCAAGCCAAAATGTCTGTTGTCATCCAGTTCTTTTTTTGCTTTTCTTTCAACTCCAGGGATTTCTTCACAAGCTTCATTTATCGAGTTTCTCAACTTTGTCCATTGTTCCTCACTGTCACCAACATCCTCGAGAGCACTGAATTTGTTTTGAACATGTACTTTAAGTTTTTTGACGGGTCGCTTCATCTGTCTTTAAGAGTCCAAGATTTAGTTTGATGTTACTTTTGGTCTGTTTTCTTTTCTTTAGTTTCAGCCTAAATCTTCCCATTACAGGTGAAACATTGAGACAGGTTGATAAGTTCATGTATCTGGGAACGGTCATCTCACCAGACGGCAGATGCACATCAGATATAGTCAGCAGAATCGGCCAAGCCAAAACAGCATTCAAGAAGGTGAAAAGCGTTCTTACCAACAAATGCCTATCAATGAACTTCAGGAAGAGAGTTCTTGAGTGTTAGATAAAACCGATACTGTTGTACGGTTGAGAGGCGTGGACAGTCAACACGCAAAATCAAAACAAGATTGAGGCAACTGAAATGTGGTCTCTAAGAAGAATGTTGAGATTTGCATGGACAGCAAAGAAAACAAACAAGACAGCAATCTTGAAGGAGGCAGAAACAAGAAGATTAGTAATAAAGAAGATTAGGAAAGGGATAGATTCTTATGGAGGGCCATGATCGTCAAGGCCATGAGGCAGGACACATGATGACGATGATGATGATTTAGTGTGATCACACGATTCCAGAAACCCACAAGATCCCAGTAAAGATGGTTCTATTATGGGGGCGGCAGTGGTTAGAAATACAGGAAAGAAAACTCCTCATAATCTCGGATAGTTACAGACACATCTGTCTGTCTGTCCGTCTTTGTATGTCTGTCTATCTGTCTATCTCACTCTTTGTCTGTCTCTCCCTATCTCTGTCGCTCTGTCTGTCCCTGTCTCTCTCTGTCTTTCCTTTATCGGTCCGCCTGCATCATCATGTGTGTCCCGGAGAGAGGAAGTTGATGATCATCAGCGAGCCTGAAGGACCTGAAGTGGAGAAACGGTGCGTGACCTACATATCTTACGCCATCAGTCGAGGTCTTTTTTGGTCTGCCTCTCATTTTGAATCCATTACACACACACACACACACACACACACACACACACACACACACACACACACACACACACACACACACACACACACACACACACACACACACACACACACACACACACACACACACACACACCACACACACACACACACATGTATACATACCCTTATATATATATGATGTCTTTTTGTTATAAATGCTTGCTGAACCAACTGATGGCTTGCGTTCAGGGCAGACGACTGGGTAAATATCTCAAAGGTCTCTCCAAACGTTTGGGCCCTCCTTCCCCCCCCCCCTTTTTTTTTTTTTCCCCCTCTGGGTGTTCGGTTGTTCTCTGAAGCGAGTGTGCACGTTGTTTGGCCGTCATCGCGCAGGCGGTACGTTGTTGTATGGTCTGCATACTCCCGTCTTCTTTGGGCGTGCATATAGGTATGGTATGTGTGTGTGTGTGTGTGTGTGTGTGTGTGTGTGTGTGTGTGTGTGTGTGTGTGTGTGTGTGTGTGTGTGTGTGTGTGAAATTTAATGTGAAAAGAGTTAAAGGTATTATGCTGAGTGTGTTGTAGATAATTGAAGAAACTTAGAGCTAAGTACAGCTTCGTATATGTTTATTATTGTTTCGACTGTGTTTGACATAATCGTTTAGACGTTGAAACGGCCGCCCTTCACTTCCTTGTCAAGTGCGCTGTATCACTCTCTGTCTCTGTCTCTCTCACACACACACTCTCTGTCTGTTTTATATATATATATATATATATATATATATATATATATATATATATATATGTGTGTGTGTGTGTGTGTGTGTGTGTGTGTGTGTGTGTGTGTGTGTGTGTGTGTGTGTGTGAGGAAGTGTGATGTAAATACGGTGTAGTGGAGAAAGCTGGAGATAGGGAGTTTCTTCAAGAGAGAGTTATGGTACTCGGGCAAGTCCACACATGCTCTGCTCAAATCTGCCAGCAGTCGTCTGGCAGACTTACTGAGTCTGCGAAAGTAAAAGTCGCACCGCTTCTTTCCTGTGTTTGTCCTGTCGGGCTGGCCGGTCTTTGTCACAGAGGCCTCAAGATGTGATGTGTCCAGTTGAATTCCATCTGCTGGCAACACGACAATTGCCCTGTTCACTCACTACCCATCGTAGTGCCTCACTCAGTCTGCTGGTGTCACACTTCAACTGCCTTGCCAGCGCGTTAGGTTTTGGGCAGTCTCAAAGACCGTCAGATAACAGCGTAAAATAAGCTTCAGTGGTAAACTGTTTTATCTGTCCACTTGTATCGTCATAGTTGTTGTGGAGAGAAAGGATTGACGGCCCGTGGTGGGCAGGAAGGCCTGTAGTGGAGAAATGGCGTGTGACGTCGAGGATCTCTTTCACGACCGGTTTTCCATAGTCTGCCTCTCGCTTTAACTCAACATATATCTTTGTTAGAACAAGCCAGCTGGTGGGATTTGTGTGATCAGACGACCGAATCTCTGATTCCTGTTTTTTTTACTATAAACTTTTAAATTCTTTTGTTTTACAATAAACATACATCAACATAGAATGTGGTAACGAAAAACGATATCAATTCTATACATAGGAAAACGTATTGTTGGTATATGAACAACATATAACATGCAGAATATACATAATGTTTTTGTATATTGGAGGTTAACAAAATTAATGAACATCAAGATTTAAATCTATGTCTATGGACTTCTTTAAAACATATTGTTTTTGCTGTGCTGTAGTCAAACATCATTAAACAATGTGGTAACAGAAATTGTATCAGTTCGTACATATAGGAAAAACCTCTTGATTCTTTGCTGATGAAAATGATACCGACACTGTTCCCACCGTTTCTGTGGTCTTGGTGTTTCTACTCGTGTGGCGTCTGGCCTAGTAGTGATCAGAGTAGTCGCTATTCTAAATACAGCGTTCTGATTCTAAATATAACGGCACCCACTCTTAACGAAGCAATTCATGAGCGGCAACATGACTGTACCTTATTTTTGAACTGTGCAATAGGACTGTGAAACAGGGAGCAGGGAGCCGGGAGACACGGGACAGTTACTCAGGGCTGGGCCACAGTTGTTGGAAGCTCGGAGCTTGTCCATGTACCCAGGGTCCTTGCATGTCAGGGCTGTCCAGTGCGCTTTGGTTCCACAGGTTACAAAATCAGGTTTCCGTGTCCTTGGCGGACTGCCTTGACAAAGCTGACGAGCTCCATCCACCTGGCTAGAGCTTCACTAGGCGTGGTGAAATCTTGGTGACGTCTATCTGTTCTTCCAAGTACCATGAACTTTGCTCCTACACCATAGCTACAGGGCCCATGAAAGGGGTAGGAACAGTGGTAGGTTTGAAGAGAAGTTTGTTCGGTCTTTTTTCTTTTTTTCTTTCTTCTTTCATTTTTTTTCTTTCTTTTTTTGAACCGGTTAGGGTTCGAACTGTCTACCATCATCAGACTTAAGGGGGGATAGTGTAGTGGTTGCAACGCGCCTCGTGTGGCCCAGTAGCTCGGTTGTTAGAGCACAGTACGCAGGGGTTGTGAGTTCAATCCTTGGGCGGGCCATATTTTTTCCATCAGGATGGTTGGTTCTTTGGATAGAGCCGTGGACTCAGGGAGCTGCTATCTGGAGTTCAGTCCCAGCCTGCAACATTGAGAACTGGCCGTTGGCCGCCACCTAAACGTTTCTGTCATTCTGGTGGTGCCAACTTTGTGTTTCACAGGTCCCTTCTCCCCCTTCCCATGTCAGAACCTTGCTAGTGCATAGGGTTTTGCGCAGGTTCAAGGAGTCTGCCAGATTATTGCTGGCGAATTTGGAAGGAGCGCATATGGATTTGTCCGAATGCGGTAAGTCCCTGTTGAAGGAACTCCAGACTGTAATGCAGCAGCAACACCAAGCTGACACTGTGCCAGAGCTGTGTCTTTTCCACCCTTCTGTACACTCACAATGATGGAGGTTGACAGAGAGGGACCGTGCAACACTTATAAACCTTCCACACAAAGAACTCACGTAGAATGATGCAGATCTTCTGGCTCCGCACCATCTGTAGCCAGTCAGCCAGTCAGCCAGTCAGCCAGTCAACAGAGTGTGGGCTCTACCATCATGAAAGGACGATGGAAATGGAGTGGTGCACATTATTTGAAGAAAAACAGGATAATAATCATCCACAGTTCCTGTTACTGGACATCAGAAGGAAGACGTGAGAGAGGAAGACCCCGACGAACAACAAGGCCCTGAAACACTCTCGGAATACTGCACAAAGGTTGGCTCAGAACAGGCGGAAGTGGAGAATCTTCGTTGCTGTATGCCAGTAGCATGATTAGGAAGGGGGAGAAGGGGGAGAGGCGGTAAGCATGACCCCGCCCGCGTGTGAGCGCGTTGTGTGTGTCACAGTGTTGACATGACTTCAACATAGGTGTCACGTATCGCTGGAGACCACAACTGTAAAACCTGTCAGTTCCATGAAGTGTTTAAGACCGCGTGAGTGTGTATGTACACCAAGATTTGACCTTCACTTGTGTCAATACTAGGAAGGTGGGGACGGAGGTTTGGGAGGGGGGAAGTAGAAGTGGGGGAAAGCACACAACGACAGGAACGTTCGATATCATGACTTCTCCAGGAACATGATGGAGGTACACTTCCCGTTTGCCTGAGTGATCAGTACACTCCCGTTAGCTAGTGATCACTCACGTTTTGCTGAGATCATAAACAAAAAAATCGATTGGAGCGCATATGGGAGCTATGGCAGTGCAACTCTGATGATTCCCTTCACAAACAATGACATTGCCAGTTGTTTGTATGTGTCTCTCTACACAAAATCAGCCTTCAACCCTTTGACTCCCGCACCCTGTCCACCAGCACTCTGCATTGTCAACCAAGCTTGCTTGCAAAGCAAAAACTTAACCCTTTGACTCCCTCAACCAATCCACCAGCTTCCTGTAGGAAGTTGGTGGATAGGGTGGAGTCAAAGGATTAAGTTTTTGGTGTCGATGTATAGGGTGCTGGAGTCAAAGGGTTAGATATACAATACAATACAATACAATACAATACAATACGATACGATACGATACGATAAATACGATACGATACGATACGATCGATACGATACGATACGATACAATCATACAATACAATACAATACAATACAATACAATACAATACAATACAATACAATACAATACAATACAATGCAATGCAATGCAATGCAATGCAATGCAATGCAATGCATCAATGCAATGCCATGCCATGCCATGCCAACAAAAAGGCTGGGAGGGAAAGACAGAGAGGACCAACTCGCGGGGCCGGCCTGTGTCCAGCGCAGGGAGAGGTACAAAATTGATGAATTTTGCGTGACAAGGGCCGATCTGCAAGCAGCAGTGATGGTGTTGAAGAAAAAAGTCAGGTGGCAGGGCGTTTGGTGCCATAACTTGCACAAATTCTCGATTAAAATGCCCTGGAAAATTTCCTTTGATTTCGAAATGTGGAGGAAAAAATGAGATAGATGTAGCTGCAGCAAATTCTGTCACTCTAATCAATCATGAAATCAGGCTTTTTCTCTTCTTTTTTTAACTTCGGGTGCATGCAGATGTATAGACTACCAGTTTGATTTTGATTTTCTAAGTACTTTAAGTGTCGTTTTTTATTGATCATTTCTAATTTTGTTTGTTTGTTTAGACATGTATTGGTGATATACTACCAGGATTCATATTGTAGGGTCTGTATGCTTATCTTAAATGAACAGTTTGGCATATTCGTTAGTCTTTTAGGTCATTGATTATCTAGTGTCTGATGTTTATTTAAATGAATACCTGTTATTTTCGTTAGTCTTTTAGAGCATGGTATCTTGCCTGTTTCTTTTTTCTGTGACCTAGTGTATTATGCATAGGCGTGATTATGTGTGTATTTTGTGGTAACACTGACACATGTAACACTAGTATAAAGACACATATTCGTCATTATTGTTAACAGATCACAATTCCGTCATAAAAGTCACAAATAGGTCTGCAAATATCCCGTTCCTCTCTGTATGTGTACGTGCGTGCGTGCATGCGTATGTGTGTACACGTGTATGTGGTTATGCATTCGTAAATGAGCCATGAGAGCGTGTTCATGGGCAAATGCGTGCATGTGTGTGCATGTGTATTTTTGTAAATTGCCTGTATCCAATGTCTTGTCTGAAAGTTATGTGTAAGGAGAATTTTTTGTATTCTTTATGTACACTGATCCATATTCATCCCATAAGGTTCAAGTGAAGAACAACAGCCAGCGAAGTCTTGCTAACTTGCGCACCTTCAGATTTCTGTTGATTTGTTGGTATATGTTATACATACATACATACATACATACATACATACATACATACATACATACATACATACATACATATGTACATACATACACACATACACATACATGCATACATACATACATACACACACATATATACATACATACATACATACATACATACATACATACACACACACATACATACATACATACATACACACACATACATACACACACATACATACATACATACATACATACACACAATACATACATGCATACATACATACATACATACATACACACACACATACATACATGCATACATACATACACATACATACATACATACACACATACATACATACATACATACATACATACATACACACATACATACATACATACATACATACATATACATATATGTATGTATGTATGTGCGTGTATAGACAGACAGACAGACAGACAGTCAGACAGACAGACAGACAGATATATATGTATATAATATATATAATATATTCAACATATATACAATTATATAAATTATAATACATACAAAATTAATATATAAATTATACTAAAAACTCTGGGGAGAGCTGGACAGCAGAAGGGCAGAAGGTTTTCAGAGAAACCCCCGTCAAGAAAGTGTGTGGGCGCTAAACTCCTTATATTCTAGTGGTCCGGGCCACATCCGGGTTCTGACTCCTGGATGCCCTACTGCTATCGCCATTTTTTTTCCATTTGGGTTGGAACGCACGCCTTCAGGGTGTCGGACATGTCAAGGCCAAGTCACCGTTGTGAGGGATGTCTGAACCACTTAGCCATATTTCGTTCCCGTTTATCACCACAGCGTGAACCAAACTGCATGGTATTGTATTGCATTGTGCATCCGGCCATAACTGGTGTTTCGTGTTTAAAAAAGAAAAGAAAAAAAAGGTCGACTTGGTCATTCCCGAAATGAATGTCTACGACATGTATTGCAGAAAATGTACATTTTATCAAATTGATCTTCCGTGTAAAATTCAGGTGGCTTTACCCGGGAGAGCGCTTTACATGGCCACAGTGCAGCACCGACCATGTCCTCAAACCTTCCTCTTGGACATTGGTGTGTGTTCGTTCAAGTGCATTTTGCCCCATTGTTTTCGTCAGTGTTTTGGTGGACACTTAGTATGGTGTCACACGGGACCACCTTTCATCGTTTGATTCGGAAGACGTGCAGTGAAGCCACCGCTCCATTGGCAGTGGAGTTAATGAGGACACACTGTCCCCTGAGACCTGCCGCTTTGTAGAGGAGTGTTCGCACTGCCAGGTCATTGTTTCCTTGTTCAAACACAGCGTCAGTAATATTCTCACCGGCTACAATAAATGTATCTGTCGATAGAGTTGGAGATAGGAGTTTGGTCAGAAGCCATTGATCGCGTTCAGATAGCTCCATATGCGCACCACCCAAATCTTCCAGCGATTGGCAGGAAGACTCCCCCGAGCCTTCTGCAAAGCCCTGTGCGCTGGCAAATCTTGAAATGGGGAGGGGGGGGGGGAGACCTATGAAATACGAAGCTGACACCACCACAGTGATGGAAACAATAAGATGGGCAACAAACAGGCCACGGGCTAGAATTGAACTCGAGATATCAGATCTTGAGTAAACGATTTTTATGGAAAGAACCAACCAGCTCGCGAAACAAAGTAGTCAACATTGACATTTCTGTGAGTGAGGACTGATGTTGCCATAAAGATTGTGCCCATCACCAAAGCGGGACTTAACGATTGGTTTGTTCACAAAACTTTTCTGTGTGTGTTTAGAATGGGAAAGTCAGTGCACTTTAAAGTCCCATTCTGCGTGGGTGCTTGTCGTTACACGTTGGAACTCCAGCCCAGACGTTCAAAATCGGATTAAGGAAATAGGAAACTGAAATGACAGTGATGGTAGGATTTCCTTGTTCAACATACACAACCCCAGAGTGGATTAGATGGTAGGATTTCCTTGTTCAACATACACAACCCCAGAGTGGATTGGATGGTAGGATTTCCATGTTCAACATACACAACCCCAGAGTGGATTGGATGGTAGGATTTCCTTGTTCAACATACACAGTACCAGAGTGGATTGGATGGTAGGATTTCCATGTTCAACATACACAACCCCAGAGTGGACTGGATGGTAGGATTTCCTTGTTCAACATACACAGTACCAGAGTGGATTTAGAGGGGTAGGGAGGGTGGGTGGGTGAATTGGTATTTCCTCATTTGCGTTCTGTGAAGAATCTTTGACGTTCTGTCGCTTTTTTAGCGTCCTATATTAACCCATAATTATTCGGAATGCGCAGTGTCACTGAACACAAATGGGTTTGGAGAATAGTGGTGCACAAACTTATTTGTGGTAATAATAATGATAATGATGATTATGATGACGATGATGTTGAGGATAATAATAATTATAATAATAATGATAATTTAGCCTTTCTTTTTCCATATTAACATGACATTTATAATGATAATAGTAATAATGATGATGATGATGATGATACTAATGATGACGACAACAACAACAACAACAACAACAACAACAACAATAACGATAATGATAATGATAATGATTTAGTCTGTTGACTTTCCATACTGCAAAACTATAATGGTAACAACAACAGCTACAACAACGACAACAACAGCAATACACATACTATTACTAATAATAATTAATAATGATCAAGATATAGGTACAACAACAACTACCACTACTACTACTAGTAGATTTAGGCTGTTCTCTTTCCATACTGACATGATGTACTCCTCCCCCTTCTTCTCTTCCTACTTGTATTACAACTTCTACCGATGATAATGATATTGATGATGATAATCATAGCAATAGTGATAGTAAGGGCAGTTATGATAAGGATGATAATAATAATAATAATAATAATAATAATAATGATGATAGATAATAATAATAATGATACAACAACAACAACAACTACTACTACTACCACTACTACTACTACTACTGATGATAATGATGTAATTGAACCTGTTCTCTTTCCATACCGACGCTCCCACGAATACTGGAATCTACGAATGGACTTGTTCCCGTATCATAATGTATGGTCTGACATGTTTTCGTCCTGCTGTTAAGACAGTCATACTCCGTGTTCAGGGGAGGGGGGTGCGTGTCGTGTTTGGATGAGCCATTGTGCAGTATACACTGGCCTGTTTGCTGCCCATCTTGACGTTTCCATCCATGTGGTGGTGTCAGCTTAGTGTCTCAGTGGTCTCACCCCCCACTTTCCACTTGTCACTTCAAGACCTTGCCAGCGCGTATGGTTTTGCGCAAGCTCATGAGTCTACCAGACAATTGCTGGCAGATATGGGTGGTGCGCATATGGAATTGTCCGAGTGCGATGAAGGCCACTTGAGCAAACTGTAAAATCAAAACTCCATAAGCCACCAAGCACTGACTTGACATGGCCTTTAGGATCTGAAACGTGTATATTACATTATATGAACACGAAAGAGATTCAGACATTTGCATATCTGAGCATATGTTGACCTAGCAGATCGGTGAAGGGGATGGGGGTGGGAGGGGTGGGTGGCAATCTCCATTTTCACCCAGCAAGCGGTAACTAAGCAGGTTGGAACCCAGACCTGCCAGTTGGAAGAGCGGTGTCTTTACCACACTACTACCCCCGTGGGGATGCTGGGGGATTTCAGTATGTGTAGTATCCACACCTTCTGGAAATTATGTGCTAGAAATTTCCTCTTTTCTATCACTCTCTTTCTTTTTGCCTTTTTCCTTTGCTTTTTGTCATTTCTTCCTTTCATTTTCTGCCTTGCTGGTCCAGTCATCTGTATGTGCTTTATAAAGTCTTACATACTGTTTCTTAGGATAGATAATTGATACGTATACTAAGTGCATTGTGGCTGTGGTTGATAATTGATACGTATACTAAGTGCATTTTGGCTGTGGTTGATAATTGATACATATATTTAGTGCATTTTGGCTGTGGTTGATAATTGATACATATGCTAAGTGCTTTTTGGCTATGCTTGATAATTGATACATATACTTTGTGCATTTTTTGGCTGTGGTTGATAATTGATACATATACTTAGTGCATTTTTGGCTGTGGTTGATAATTGATACATATACTTAGTGCATTTTGGCTGTGGTTGATAATTGATACATATACATGTACTTAGTGCAGTGTGGTTGTGGTTGATAATTGATACATATACTAAGTGCATTTTGGCTATGGTTGATAATGGATACATATACTAAGTGCATTTTGGCTGTGGTTGATAATTGATACATATTTGTGGTTGATAATGGATACATATACTAAGTGCATTTTTGGCTATGGTTGATAATTGATACATATACTAAGTGCATTTTTGGCTGTGGTTGATAATGGATACATATACTAAGTGCATTTTTGGCTGTGGTTGATAATGGATACATATACTAAGTGCATTTTGGCTATGGTTGATAATTGATACATGTACTAAGTGCATTTTGGCTGTGGTTGATAATTGATACATATACTAAGTGCATTTTGGCTGTGGTTGATAATAGATACATGTACTAAGTGTATTTTTGGCTGTAAGGAAATATGATGTGCAGAAGCAATTTTAGGTAATTTCGGCCCGTTTTTATACGTTTTAAGTTCCTTAGTTATGTTTATATTTGTATTCGGTTTTTGTAAAATCCCCTGGATGTTAAATTGGACGGAGTGGTCAACGCCAGGGC
Organism: Monoplex corrugatus; assembly: GCA_030674185.1. NCBI lineage: Eukaryota > Metazoa > Mollusca > Gastropoda > Littorinimorpha > Ranellidae > Monoplex > Monoplex corrugatus. Next base: position 39,845,354 of record JAPXFY010000027.1, on the reverse strand, counting down.
ATCCTTAGATTATGTACGCAAATGTGTTGGTGTGTGTGTGTGTGTGTGCACTTAATTTTCTTTTCCAGACGTTCTTTTGTGTGTGTGTGTGTGTGTGTGTGTGTACTTAATTTTCTTTTCCAGGCGTTCTTTGTGTGTGTGTGTGTGTGTGTGTGTGTGTGTGTGTGTGTGTGTGTGTGTGTGTGTGTGTGTGTGTGTGTGCGTGTGTGTGTGAGTGTGTGTGTGTGTGTATGTGTGCGCGCGCATGCGCGCGTGTACATTTTGAGGTATTATAGCCCTGATATGGCTCTGCGTAGTCGGCTGGGCTTTAAACAACAACAACAACCACACTGCCATGCCGTCTGTCATTATTGTCCGTTGTTGACCGGCGTGGCTGACAGGGGAATAATAGAGAAGCGTAAGCCAGACGTAATTGAATACGGAAAGAAGCCAGTACTCAGTGGCTGTCTGTGTGTCTGTGTGTCTGTGTGTCAATAATGGACTTGTGCACAGGCAGGACAGGGGCCGGAAGGCAAACACCACAAACCTGTCCCTTTTCCCCGTCTGCATGAACAGCGCTGGAATTTCGTTTGCGAAGTCAGGGAAGTACACGTGTCTTCGTTGTGGTTGGTCGTCATTGTCATCATAACCACCATCATCATCATCATAACCACCCCCATTGCCACCATCATCATAACCATCATCATCACCATCATTGCCACCATCATCGACCTGACTGTCATGGAATTTTTCCTGACCGGCTGGAAGCAAATCCTCCTCATCCCCCCTCCACCACTCCTACTCCCTGCACATGCACATCTCCATCCGTCATCATCACCATCGCCACCACCACCACCACCACCACCACCATTATCATCGTCACCATCATCATCATAGGTGTCATCATTATCAGGTCGGCATAAAAGTTGTACCGACATATCACAATGTGCAGAACTCAACTTGGAAACAAACAGAAAACAATGTGAATAAAACTGGAGAAATGTTTAATTAAACTTGTTAAAGTGCAACGATCGAATCAGATATGCGAAGATGGAAAGACTGAAATAGTTTTAACAACAAGTGTATGTAAAAACTTAATTGAAACTTAATACATCAAAGTGAGCAACACACACGCAGCACGCTTGCTCGCACGTACACACGCAAGTACGCACACACGCACGCACGCACGCACGCACGCACGCACACACGCACACACACACACACACACAACACACACACACACACACACACACACACACACACACACACACACACACACACACACACACACACACACACAACTAATTAGATAATCCCACAACTCGTCAAATACACTAGTGTCTCATTTGCGAACAGTAAAGATATATCTTTCCCCCTTCATCTCTCCCCTCCCCCTACAAAAATGCCCAGTTATGAAGATGATGGTTGTAAATCAGTTTTCTGTAGCGCTATTTTCTAAACAACACATGACAGCGAGTTTTACACGTAAGCAGACGTTCAGTGGAGGACAGAGAAGTCAAGCTGTTAGACGAGCTGATCATAGTCCACGTTTTTGCACAGTTTGCATCTTCAGTGGTTGTGCACACTGTGCGTTTCCATAGGCCAGCCACTCACATAACGTACAGGGTCCTTAGCCTACATGTTCATTATCGTCGGCAGGAGTAGACTCACGAA
>JAPXFY010000027.1:39836201-39838701 GCA_030674185.1 Monoplex corrugatus | reverse complement strand
CAAGCGATTTACAAAGATGAACAAGTGTTGATGAATCTTGACCCCATGCCTGTTTGCGAACTATTTTTAAGAAATTTAAACTTTTTTGAGCTTTGGTTAATAAGTATTCAATATGCTGATTCCAAGATAATTTTGCCGTAAGAAAAACTCCTAAGAATTTAATTGACTCATTAAACTGAAGAAGAGTATCTCCCAGTTTGAAAGTGGGAAGATTTACTGGGTTAGCTCCATTATTAAATAAAACTATTTTCGATTTTTCCAGGGATAGATGTAACCCATTTTCTACCATGTATCGTGCTATTTTATCAAGTTCTAATTGGTAGCATTTGCGTGTATAATTAATACAGCGCAAAGGAGTTTTCCTTTTCATATTTACCTGCATCCACATGCATAAATCGTCAGCATATTGAGCTAAAACTACATGCTTAGATACTTTACTGGGTAAGTCATGCATTAATATCATGAAAAGAAGGGGAGCTATAACGGATCCCTGAGGGATACCCATTTGAAGAATTCGTTTCGTGGAATATACATTTTCAATCCTCGTTTGAAATACTCTGTTTTCTAAGAAACACTTAACATAGTCAAAAATGTGACCTGTCAGCCCAATACTTTTAAATTTAAATAACAATCTGGAGTGCCACACTTGATCGTATGCTTTCGTTATATCAAAAAATGTAGCTAAAACACATTGACGTCTTGCAAATTGTTGTTTTATGTTAGTAGTTAGCTTTGTTAGGATTTCTACTGGTGACCTGCCTTTTCGAAATCCTGCCTGATTTACTGGTATTATTTTATTCTTTTCACAATAGTGCATCAGTCTCTTTAAGATTATTTTCTCCATTAGTTTACATACGTGTGATGTTAATGCAATTGGCCTGTAGTTTTTCAGATCGGTATTACATTTACCTGATTTTAGTACAGGAACCACTATCGTTTCTTTCCAGTTGTTGGGCATTTTCCCACTATTCCAGCATTTTTGAAATATGTCATGTAGCAAAATTATAAAATTTTCTGGTAAATTTTTCAGCATCTCATTGGAAATTGCATCTAGTCCAACTGACGTTTTTTTACTTGGAAGGGACTGAATGGCATCTTTTAATTCTTGAAGTGTGAGTGATGCATTCATGTAGTGAGTATTATCAGAGGCAGGATCCTTATATACATCTTTCTTTTCTTCTCGTTCCCTATAGTCTCTACTAGAGACAGGAAGTCCTTCTACACGACAGGTCTCAGCAAACACGTCTGCAAAAGCTTCTGCTTTTTCCAGTGAGCTAGGAAAAGGGTTATTTTCTAGCTTTACTGGAATTGATGGCAACTTAATCCCGTTTTTCATTAATTTTAGTTTTTCCCAAATCTTTATCATGTCTTTGTGGTCATTTACTTCACATTTACAAAAAGACGTCCAGTGTTGTTCTTTGGCTTGCTCTATGATTCTGTTACACTTAATGTTGGCACTTTTCATCGCTGTATGATTTTCAGGTGACCTGTTTGCTAAATAGATTTTGTATTTTTCTTTCTTTTCGTTCACTGCCTTTTGACAATCCTCATTCCACCAGACATTTCCATGATGTTTTCCTATTTTCGACACTGTAAGTTTTGGAATTGAAATGTTAGCAGCTCTTAACAGTGAGTTACAGAAAACTTCGTACATGTCGTTTATGTTCATTGCTTCAGATAGATCTGTTCTTGTCTTTTCAAGGATTGCCTTAAAACTGATCCAGTCTGCGTTTTTATAATTAAACTTGGGTAAACTATCTTGTGGCATGGCGTCTATTTTAGTAGTATGGTTTAGGGTAAGACGTATGGGGATGTGATCTGATCCCAACAAGTCATCCTCTGTTTGCCACATGGCGTTTGGGCTAGGGATGGTGAGATTAAAGTGAGGTCGATAGCTGTGGGTCTGTGGGTTGGTATATCGGGGATCCGGGTAACGTGTCCGTTGTTAAGTAAATATAAATTGGAATCTACAATATTTTCGATCAACCTGTTGCTTGTTATGTTTGTGCAATACTTTTCCCAAAATGGGGCATGTGCATTAAAATCACCTCCAATTATCCACTTGTCATCCTGATCTTGAAAGTGTCTTAACCATTCAGTGTTCACAGAATCTGGGCCTCTTGGTAAGTATACAGAGGCCATATTCACAACTAACGATGAGGAAAATTTTATAATGATTGCACATGATGAAATAAATGCGGTAGATTTAGGTACTGGCGATGTTCGTTCACAATAGTTCAGTCCTTCCCGAATGTATATAGCTGTTTGTACACGGCCACCGTCATTTACAGAGTCACATATTGGTGGATAATAAAAACCGGATATTTTAGGTAATTTGGTTTTGATGGTATTCAGCGACTGTAGAAGCATGACATGGACGTTTTTAGAAGAGAGATAGTTACTCAAATATGAGATGTTTTTAACAATGGAACGAGTGTTCCACTGAAAAATGTTGATATCACTTACTACACACGTCTTCATGAGGAACGGTTGATAAACT
>JAPXFY010000027.1:39823701-39831201 GCA_030674185.1 Monoplex corrugatus | reverse complement strand
GGTTCCTATATGTGGAATACATTGCCCACCTGCGCTTCACTAAACAACTTGAAATGACAGCTTCACGAATAGATTTATTGTAACTGAAACACCTCTTGTAGATCTACATACAGAATACTGATAAAACCGTTAGTCCGCCTCCTTACTACACACGGTTCCATTTTTATCCCAATTCTAAGCTGTTATCTTTCTGCGTTAAAATGCTAAATCTCTGTCTGTTTGTCTGTCTCTGTCTTTGTCTCTATCTCTGTCTGTCTGTCTATCTCTGTCTTTGTCTCTATCTCTGTCTGTCTGTCTGTCTCTGTCTCTGTCTTTGTCTCTATCTCTGTCTGTCTGTCTGTCTGTCTGTCTCTGTCTTTGTCTCTATCTCTGTCTGTCTGTTTGTCTCTGTCTCGCTGTCTCTCTCGCTGTTTGATAAACTGTGCAATCCCATCACCTCTGCCTACCCCGACCTGTGAGTCTATGTATGGGTCAAAGATGTTTTCAGAAATGGGTGGGACTGTGGAAGTGTGTTTCTATGTCTGTGAAGACTGGCTGTGCCTTGACCCTCAAAGATCATGTCACATAGTGATGATAAGATAGAAAAACGTTTATGACCCCTGCCCATGACAACACCCAATGGCTGATCTTTAAAAAAACACTGTGTTTGCCCCTCTCCATCCCGCTCCCTGCTTTGTGTATTGGTCAGTGGCCTTGGCAATCATAAACCGCATGTCAGTGTCTCATTCTGAGGTCTTTATGTTAATATAGTTCAAAACAAGTGTGACTGCCCGCGTTCAAGCCAACAGGACCCAGAAAAAACACGGGGAAAAAAAAAGAATATGAACGCGTATTTAATACAAGACAAGACAGGCGCAAATTTTCGGCCAACTGGCCTTTGGCAAGTGTAAGATCACAAACAAACAAATAAACACCAGATACAAAAATCAGGACGGAGCAGCAGGGAAGTTTCAGTCTTTTTCTCCTGAATTTTGTATCTAGTGTTTGTTTGTTTGTGATTTTAACATTGACAAAGGCCAGTTGGCAGAAAATTTGCGCCTGTCTTGTCTGGTTGTATTAAATACACGTTCTTATTCATTTTTTCGTGTTTTTTTTCCTGGTTGATATAGTTCGTCTGTGTTACTGTAGACTTTCTTTGAACCGAACTCATAACGTAGGGATTGTGGATTCAACCCTCTGACGGACCAGGTTCCTTTTTTCTTTTTAGCGTAGGCTTTTGCTTCTTTTATTCATATTCATATTCACATTCATATTCATATCTTTTGTCACAGTAGATTTACCATGTGAAATTCGTACTGCTCTCCCCTTTGAGAACGCGTTGCTACAGTGCAGCGCCACCCAATGTTTTTGTTTTGTTTTGTTTTTGTTTGTTTTTTGACCAAAACTTTAGAAGGGCAAGACGGTTAATTGGCCTTTAGGAGGAGGGACCTAGGAAGTCATCCTATCTCTCCAATGTTTTATACCAGGGCAGCCGGGCGAAAGCCCTGCTGTTCACCATTTTCAACTGCCTGGGATCTTTAGCGTGCGCAGATTGCACACGGGTCTGACTCCTTTTTAGTCCCCTTCCGGAAGACTAGACATTCAGTTCGATTTTCCGGTCAGACTGAGGAGAAAAGTCCAGGTCTGAGTGGGAAACGAACCCTGGAAGCTGGAGTATAGTTATTGGCAGGTGAACGTCTGTACCATTCTGCCACTCTTTTTCTTTTTGAATTGAAGCTCTGATATCTCGGTTCAGCCAGGTCCGCAACATGAAAACAACAACAACAACAACAACCCCCCCAAAAAAACAACAAAAAAAACGAAAAACAAAATAAAACAAAATAAAACAAAACAAAACAAAAACAAACAAATAAACAAACAACAACAACAAACAAAACTGGCCTGTTCGCTGCCCATCTTAATGTTTCCATCATTCTGGTGGTGTCAGCTTAGTGTTTCATTAGTACCTCACCCCCCTTTCCATGTGAAGACCTTGCTAGCGCATAGGGTTTTGGGCAGGCTTAGGGAGTCTGCCAGATAATTGCTTGCAGATTTGGGTGGAGCGCGTGTGGAATTGTCCGAATACTATGAATTCCTATTGAACAGACTGCAGATTGCAAACTGTTGGTGAGTGTCATAGTGTACTTGTATCAGTCTACACCCGCGATGGATGTGGGCTGGATGTGGGGAAAAAGTTAAAAAGCATTCATGTGCTTATGCTACTACCTCGAAAATATAAATATAAATATATTTTCGTTCTTACCCTCCATTTTTTCTCTGCCCTTATTCCCCCCAATCTCTCTCTCTCTCTGCCCAGCGCTCCCACAGGATATTGACTTTGGTTGACAAAGAGACCAAGGTCCGGTGTCGGTGTTATTGAGTTAAACGAAACTTGTCTGAATAATAACTGAGGGAAAACTCCTCTCTCTCTCTCTCTCTCTCTCTCTCTCTCTCTCTCTCTCTCATGAACCACTCTCTCTCTCTCTCCCTGGAGCCAGCTCTCTCTTCTCTCTGTCTCTCTTCTCTTCGTTCTCGTTGTGAGAAGTAGAATTAAGTTTATCTTTGCCGGTATGTTCCAGTATTTTTCATCTTCGGCAGCACAATTGCACAATCAACACGTCAAAGCATCTTCATCTCACGCAATGCATCTTTCGCAATGCACAATAATTTCTGACATGCCCACGTCTAAATAGCATGAGCTAGATATGGCGATATTTCTGTATCATTCTGTCAAAAGGATAAAAGATGTCTCGTACTTACGTATTTATTTAAATCTTGATTTATCACTTGGTTATGTTTTTGTAGCAAACTTGTTTGACTTACAATGATAAATAATGTTTTTGTACCTACAGCATATCTTTCCATAACTTATTTTGTAATTCACATCCCTTCATGAGGGACTGACCTACATGAGTAAATCGTCTGAAGTCTTGTTTTTCTCTGTGTCTTGATAGCTCTGCAATACAATGCGAAAAGATTCATCTGTGTGCAACGAAACAATTTCTTGATGTGTCAGTGCAAACTTCTAATGATTTGATTTATGGGGAAACAAACAGATATCCAATTCATCTTAGTTCTGTTGTCAATGTATTTGTTACTGGTTAAAATTAAGTCAGATACCAGAGAAAAGATTGCCAAGGAAAGCATATAATATATTGTTTGGCTTGGATGCTAGTGGGAAAACAAACTGGATGTCAAGGATGAGAGTTAACATTGTTTGAACTGGGATATGGATATGTGTGGACGAATCAGAGTGTGGGGATATAAATGTGTTTCTTCGTACAATTCGTAATACACTGATTGATTGTAGATGACAGGACTGGAGTCTCATGTTCAAAACAGTAATAGATTTGAGTTTTATGGACAGTTTAATCTATCACACTGCATTCCCACCTAGTTATCCATTAAAATGGACAAACGTTTAAGATAAATTATGACAAGATTTAGATTAGGGGTGTCTGAGATACGTGAACATTATCACCGTTAGAGACAACATGATAACCGTGATCTTGTATGTCCATTATGTAGAAAAGCAAGAGAAAATGAAATTCATGTCGTGTTTTGTTGTCCAGCACTAAGCAGTCAAACGAGATGAACTGATTCCCAGCAAATATTATAAACCACCTTCACTATTTAGACTGAGCTTGCTTATGGCATCGTGCCAAAGAAGATCAAGTTAAACAGCTTGCCATTTATTTGCATAAAACCTTCAAACTCGGAAGCTCTTGTGCAAATTGAATGACCCAATTTCCTTTGCTCTTTACAATCTTTATGATAAAACCGTGTTTATATAAGTGATGTATGTTAATTTCATCCGTTTATGAGGGGCCATGGCCTTTAGTGAATAAACCATCTGAATCTGAATCTATAATCACGTGTCAGTTGTTTTCATGCTCTGAGGTTTTGGATTATTTTTTATTCTTTTGCTGTGTTGATGTTTTTCTTTCGCCCCATGTTACCGGGCCAAGGTCTGAAGGCCTGAAATCATTGTTCGCTGTTCTCTTGCACTCTGTCTCCTCTGTGTATGTATAGAGTTTTACTCTGTCAGTCCCTGTCGTTGTATCTGTCTGTCTTGTCCTGTCGTTGTATCTGTCTGTCTGTCCCTCAGTCATTCTCTCATGTATATTACAGAAAGCTCCCATCCCCCTTTTTCTGTTTTCCTCTCTCTGTGACTCTGTCTTTCTCTGTGACTCTGTCTTTCTCTGTGACTCTGTCTCTTTCTGTGTGACTCTGTCTTTCTCTGTGACTCTGTCTTTCTGTGACTCTGTCTTTCTATGTGACTCTGTCTTTCTCTGTGACTCTGTCTCTCTGTGACTCTGTCTTTCTGTGACTCTGTCTCTCTGTGACTCTGTCTTTCTGTGACTCTGTTCTTTCTCTGTGACTCTGTCTTTCTCTGTGACTCTGTCTCTCTGTGACTCTGTCTTTCTCTGTGACTCTGTCTTTCTCTGTGACTCTGTCTTTCTCTGTGACTCTGTCTTTCTCTGTGACTCTGTCTTCTACTCTGTCTCTGTGACTCTGTCTTTCTCTGTGACTCTGTCTTTCTGTGACTCTGTCTTTCTGTGACTCTGTCTTTCTCTGTGACGCTGTCTCTCTGTGACTCTGTCTTTCTCTGTGACTCTGTCTTTCTCTGTGACTCTGTCTTTCTCTGTGACTCTGTCTTCTTTTGTGACTCTGTCTTTCTCTGTGACTGTCTTTCTCTGTGACTCTGTCTTTCTCTGTGACTCTGTCTTTCCTTATCTCTTGTGATCGTCTTTTCTTTCTCTGTGACTCTGTCTCTCTCTGTGACTCTGTCTTTCTCTGTGACTCTGTCTTTCTCTGTGACTCTGTCTTTCTCTACTCTGCTCTCTGTGACTCTGTCTTTCTCTGTGACTCTGTCTTTCTCTGTGACTCTGTCTTTCTCTGTGACTCTGTCTTTCTCTGTGACTCTGTCTCTCTCTGTGACTCTGTCTTTCTCTGTGACTCTGTCTTTCTTCTCTGTGACTCTGTCTTTCTCTGTGACTCTGTCTTTCTCTGTGACTCTGTCTTTCTCTGTGACTCTGTCTTTCTCTGTGACTCTGTCTCTCTGTGACTCTGTCTTTATCTGTGACTGTCTTTCTCTGTGACTCTGTCTCTCTGTGACTCTGTCTTTCTCTGTGACTCTGTCTTTCTGTGACTCTGTCTTTCTGTGACTCTGTCTCTCTCTGTGACTCTGTCTTTCTCTGTGATTTGTCTTTCTCTGTGACTCTGTCTTTCTCTGTGACTCTGTCTCTCTGTGACTCTGTCTCTCTGTGACTCTGTCTCTCTGTGACTCTGTCTTTCTCTGTGACTCTGTCTCTCTGTGACTCTGTCTCTCTGTCTCTCTCTCTCTCTCTCTTTCTCTGTCTGTGTCGGTGTCTGTATGTGTCTCTCTGTTCTCAGTAGTTTGTAATTCACACCACTTCATAACAGACAGTGGCCTACATGAATAAATAAACTGCAGGTACGTTGTTATACAGCCCCAAGAGGATTGCAGTGGGTACACTCAAAGAGAAAGACAAAAACAAACAAACAAAACAGAGCTTGTGCTCCACAGAGTGATCTGTCTGGTCTGAAACACGAAACGAAACAGAAACGTTTGAGAATGACAACGCTGTAATACAGAACAAGAAGGAAAAAATATGTTGGGGGTTGACGAGCAGTCTAGATGGCCTCCCTAGAACGCTGTGGCAGTAGTTATGTAGTTATGTCCTTCAAAAGGAAGGCTCCAAAGCACTCATATCATCGCTTCCCTAAATGAATGAATCATCGGAAGAAATCGGGTCTTCTGATTCTCCTCTTTATGTCTCCCTCGGTTCCCCTGTTCACATTTCTTTTTTCTTTCCAAAGCCAGCTCCCCCCCCCCCCCCCCCCCCACGACAATTAACAAGAGAGAAGGATCTCACGCATGCACACCCAGTTGTGGGCAGATTACTTCAACTGTCAGCCCACTTTTCTGTATACACACAGCTTTGGAAATAGCTTAAACGCCGAAACGTACTGCCGCTGGTATAGTGTTTAAAGTCTGTCTGTCTGTCTGTCTGTCTGTCTTCTCTGTCTGTCTGTCTGTCTGTTCTGTCTGTCTGTCTGTCTATCTCTCTTCTCTTTCTTTCTCTCTGACGTATTTTTATTGTTCAGTCTCTTTCGGAGTTGTATTTTTTCCAAGATGGGTTCATCGCACACGGACAATTCCATATGCGCTCCACCCAAACTTGATGTCAGATCTTGAGTCCTTGGCTCTGTCAAAAGAATTAACCAGCCCCCATATCTCTTCTTGCCGCCGTCACGTACTGGGTTTTGTTTGTTTGTCTGTTTTGTTTTGTTTTTATCGTGTGTGTGTGTGTGTGTGTGTGTGTGTGTGTGTGTGTGTGTGTGTGTGTGGTGTGTGTGTTTGTTGGTGTGTTGTTTGTGCGTGTGTGTGTTGTGCGTGTGTGTGTGTGTGTGTGTGTGTGTGTGTGTGTGTGTGTGTGTGTGTGTGTGTGTGTGTGTGTGTGTGTGTGAGTGATGAGAAGCGTGCTTCAGTTTGCATGCGATTGTGCTCGTGGGAAGCTTCAGTCCAGTACGTCTACAGGTTATGTGCTCATGCGAGTCTGCAGGTTGGCGTTTCTGTGCGTGCATGCAGGCTTGCAGGTAGTCCTGGTTTGATTAGCTTCAGTGTAAGACCTCTTCACAGAACGTGATTTTAGACAAGTCCACCACCGCCACCATCAGATCATCAACAACAACAAAATGAAATAGACAACCAGCATTGCAGCAAACAAAAAGAAAGCAACAACAACAACGAAAAGATAAATGATAAAAAACAACAACATCACAACAAAAACGTGTACTACTACTGCCTCTACTGCCAGTGCCAATTACTGTCATCACCATCACACCTCTGCTATCACTGCCATTACTTACTCCTCCTCCTCCTACAGTTTGCCATCTCCACTATCGTCACCACCACCATCATTGTTGTTATTACTGAATTACTGACCGTATGCTGTTACTAAAGCTCACAAAAGTGGAAACAAACAAACAAGGAAATAAACAAACAAACAAACACAAGTAAACAAACAAACAAACATCAACAACAAAAGAAAACATTTCTGCAAAATCCCGTCAGCGGAATTAGCGAAACTAAACAAATATGATCAAGCCATTCTAACAATCTGTTTTGTACAGAAACTAGCGCAGAAAACCCAGCTTTTGGCACTTTACCTTTAGATTTTGCACTGTGACCTTGAAAAGCAGCGGATGAAATCAAAACTTGAAGTGAGGCGAGGACAATGTTAATTAGATTGTCACAATAATGAAAACAGAATGTAAAGACTTGGCAGAAGGTTTGAGGAATTGATTTTGTTTACATTTCCCTCAAAAGTGCCGATTTAGGACCGTTTTTTTTGTTTTGGTCCATGTGACCTTGACCTTGGTGTCGTTTTTAAAATTTTTTATTTATTTTTTGATTTGGTTCAGGTTTTACGTCGACACCCACCTCAGGCGATATGGCCGACGGGGATAACCATCCCAAGGAAGCGGGGGAAG
>JAPXFY010000027.1:39793701-39821201 GCA_030674185.1 Monoplex corrugatus | reverse complement strand
TCCCATCAATAGTGTGGAGAGGGGGCACTTGCTGCATGGACAACAGCTTGTGCCCTGGAGTAGTCACTTCAGCTTCGCCTCATGATGGTATTATTATTATGAGAATTATTATCATTACTGTTATCATCATCATCATCATCATCATCATCATCATCATCATCATCATCATCATCATCATCATCGTCGTCGTCGTCGTCATCATCATCATCATTGGATACAAACATGGACTGCGCGGGGATATAACCCTGCCTTATGGAGGGAAAAAAGCTGCAGGAAGGCCAAAGCCACTAGGCCTGCATTATCATCAGGGCTGTCTCTAAAGGGGAATGTCGTTACGTAAACTTGTGATTATATAGTTTTTTGTGTTTTTTGTTTTTTTTTGGGGGGGGGGGGGGGAGTGTGTTTTTTGTTTTGTTTTTAGCCTTTTCTGCTTGCACGTGTGTGTGTGTGTGTGTGTGTGTGTGTGTGTGTGTGTGTGTGTGTGTGTGTGTGTGTGTGTGTGTGTGTGTGTGTGTGTATGTGTCTGTATGTGTGTATGTGTGTGTATGTGTGTATGTGTGTGTGTGTGTATGTGTGTGTGTGTGTATGTGTGTATGTGTGTATGCAACGCTTTATTTTTAAGTAGTGGGTTTGTGTCCATATAATTCCACTGAAGTGATGTGTTTAATAATAGCTGTGGCTGACAAAGCAGGAAGAGAAGAATAACAGATGTGTAAATATCACGTTATTGATCACATGTACTGATCCGAGCCTCGTGCACACCAGAAAGAAGCAGCGAAGTACAGGTCTGTACATGGACATGTTGTTATTGCCTGTGTTGATTGGAGGGTCGGCTATCAGGGGAGCTTACTCTGGGGCTGAACTGTTCCCTGTCCTTCCTGGTACAACCCGTCGGGAGCATGTCTATGTTCCCCCAGGTCTATGTTCCCCCAGGTCTATGTTCCTCCAGTCATACCATGTGTCATGTCATGTCATGCCATATGTCATATATGTCAGGTCATATGTCATGCCATATGTCATTTCACATGTCATGCCACACGTGTCTTGTCACGTGTCATGTCACATGTCATGCCATATGTCATGGCATATGCCATGTATGTCATGTCATATGTCATGTCATGGCAAGCAATATGTCGTGTCATATGTCACGCTATATATCGTGCTATAAGTCGTGTCATGTGTCATGTTATACCTGGGGGAACATAGACCTGGGGGAACATCGGGTGCCTCCCCAACCCGTCCTTCCTCGAACCACGTCTCTCTCTGTCTCTGTGTCTCCCCCCCCCTCTCTGTCTCTGTTTCTCTTTCTCTATCTCTCTCTATCTGTCTCTCTGTTTCTCTTTCTCTTTCTGTTTCTCTCTGTCTGTCTCTTTGTCTGTCTGTTTCTCTCTGTTTCTCTCTCTTACTCTTTCGCTGTCGCTGTCTCTGTTTCTCTCTCTCTGTTTTTCTCTCTGTCTCTCTCTCTTTGTTTCTCTCTCTGTTTCTTCTCTCTCTCTCTCTGACTCTCTCCGACTCTCTCTGTTTCTCTGTTTTTCTCTCTCTGTTTCTCTGTCTCTGTTAATGAAGTATCAAGTGGAAAATATAATTTTTTGCCTGGCTATGCGCGCTGGCTGACCACCGGTGCCAGTGATGAAATGTATGTAACAGATCCGGTTTGCGTTCTTCTTCCTCAGCTCTTCTTGTCAAGAATTCACACATAATATATGGTTCCAGGAATGGACTAGGCCAACGCTAAGTGCTTCTGAAGAGGAGCTGTTGGTTCGGATGTGTGGGCTGGAAACACCTGCCTCCGTGCCGTCACGGCTAAGTGTACCGATAAGGCGTTGGCAAAGTGTCTTCTCGTACGAGTAATGAGGGCTGGTGCCGGCTATCGATACGGCCAAGTGTACCGATATGGCGTTAACAGCTGTTCATTCAAAGCAGGCAACAGATCTGAAGCTGGCGCAGAAACATATCCACCACAAAGATAAAACGGTCAACCCTACTAACCCTGATGTCTAAGGAGAGTGAGGTGGTTGAGACCTCAGCTGTACATTGTGAGGGCGGCGGTGCCCATCTCTTCTCCTTCATTGTTTTAACTTCGTTGGAGAACGGGGGACAGGAACCCATTTACGGCTGGATGGACTGGAGTCCGCTCACACAAAGTTAATTTCTGGGATCAGCATGGAAAAAGGCACATATTCCGAAGAGAGCAGAATAACGTCACCCGGACCGCCCTTCACTGGACACCAGAAAGAAGACCGTTGGAAAGGGAAGACCTTGAAACACTTGGCCACGAATAGACGAAGGAGACTTCAAGGACCCAGAAACACTTGGGACAACACAGAGACCAGAGACTGGCCCAAAACAGACCGCAGTGGAGAACCTACGTTGCTGCCTGACGTGCCCATGGCATAAAGAGTAAACTGGTAGGCAGGACAGACCAGGCCAGGTCAGGCCTGCTAACCACACAGACAATTTAAAAAATAAAATCAGCATAACGTTTACGCCGGAGCGAAGTTTCTGTGGAGTGTGGAGGGTTGGCAGGTTGTCACAGCCAACAGTCCTGCCCATCAACTCTATCATTTTAATGGAACACGATTCACATACATGATTATATTATGAATATGATACATTGTTGCGATTGTAACACATTTTTTCTTACTTAAAACTTTCTGTCCGTCTGTCTGTCTGTCTATGTCTGTCTGTCTGTCTATGTCTGTCTGTCTGTCTGTCTGTCTGTCTGTCTGTCTCTCTGTCTCTCTCTCTCTCTCACACACACAATGATTGAAGATCAGTAACGGCAACATTGGAAAACGGCGTTTAATCGATGAGAGCTTTAAGCGTTGTAAGATAAAGCATCATCATCGTTGTCATGGTTTGTCTCTAACGAGTGTTAGAAATACAACACAAACACAAAGACGAACTGAACATTTAATTTAAGAGAAGAAAGTTTAAGGAATAAAGAAGTAGAGAGAGAGAGAGTAGAGAGAGAGAGGAGAGAGAGAGTAGAGAGAGAGAGAGAGAGACGAGAGAAGAGAGAGAGAGAGAGAGAGAGAGAGAAGAGAGAGAGAAGTCCGCAGTGAATCTAACGTCCCGCTTTCCCTTATGCTGCTAGTATCATTCATTACATCAGCAATATGTACAGTTGAAGCAGCTCACAAACAATCCAGGTAACAAAACACGGAAGGAATGTCTGTGTGCAGTGATTGTGTTTGTAGCCTGCCCATTTTTTGGAACAAGCGGTGAGCCTGTCTGTGATGTGTCCTAGCAGGCCCAGTCATGTTAGTTCACCAGCAAGCTGCATGTAACAGGCAGACACGTAACAGAACCACTCCGTGACTGTATACAAATAAAATCAGCGTGGTGCTTACTCTGAAGTGTCTGTGGAATTTCAGAGTTTGGCAGGACGTAATTTGAAAGTGATCCTTTCCTGTCTCCCCCACCCCCCGCACAAACACCACCACCACCATTCTGCCTCTCCCGCTCTGTCTCCATCCCTTCTACCCCACATCTCTTCCAGTCTCAGACTACTATGATAAATGCTTGCCCTAAGTAACGCAACATGTTCCAATATCACAGCATTGCTACTGTTGGCTACATGCTACTGTGTCTATATGCCATTGTGTTCTAATACCATGGTAACCTTCAAAGAGGCCAATGCTCATAATACCCCAAAGGAAGAAGAATGGTAGAATGGTTGAGGCGTTCGTCTGCCAGTAAATAAACACGAGGTTCCAGGGTTCGCTTCCCGTAGAGGCCTCGACTTTTCTCCTCAGTTTGGCCGAAAAATCGAACTGAACGTGTAGTCTTTCGGAATTTGACGAAAAATGAGTCGGACCCGTGTGCCCTCTGGCTGCGCACGCTAAAGATCCCACGGCAGTTGAAAATCATGAAGAGCAGGGCATTGCCCGGCTGCCTTTGTATAAAACATTGAAGAGATAGGGTGATTTCCTGGGAAGTCTCGCTAAAAAAAAGAATGTGGATATGAATATAAATTTGAAGCGAAGGAGAAGGGATGGGCGCCGCCCTTGTGGTGCTGGCCCCGGGGAAAGTTGAGGTTTCTGTCACCTCATTCCCCTACGACCCCAGGGTTAAGGAACTATCTAGGTATGACCTCAGGACCTGGCCAGCTTGTAGATTTATATACAGGCTTAAGGCTTGTACCGTGATCATTCTGGACCTTCTCCATCACATGGCACCTGTGACGTTAGTGCATATGGAATTCATTACAAGACGTCATCTTGAGAAATTGAAACTGAAACTGAAAACTCCTAATACCCCCAAACGGGACAAGATGGACAAAACTGGGTCATAGTGCCCCAACTAGATTATGATGACCCAGTGTGCGTTGTTGTAACTGAAAGTGGACTGTGATGACATACATTGAAAACAAAGCTCTATTTACCTCAAATTGGGTATAGTAACTCAACTTAAACCATAGTAACCCAGAATGATCACCTAGAATGGGGGCCCAAAATACATACCTACATACATACATACACACGTACGTACATAGGTACATTGTATACGCACGTACATATGTACATACGTACGTACGTATATACTTACATACATACATACATACATACATGCATACATAATACATACTACATACATAATACATACATAATACATACATACTACAATACAGGTCACCTTGACCCAATAAGACCCGTCATGCCCCATTTGGGGATATTAGAACTATACATTCTACTAAACACGCCAAAAAAAGACACAAAATTGAGTGCTAAAACCCTCCAACCAAGCGGCAAGGGGCCGTACTCTTAAGATTTTAAAAAAGAAGTACCAGCTCACAAACATTTTTAAGATAAGAAGTGAAACAAAAGAAGTAACTGTTTATCCTGGGATCCTTGCTGAAGATTGTGTTTACAGGCGTGCATTACCCAAAACTTCTTGGCGACGGCTTTGAATGTTCTTGGCAAGCTGGTCCAGCATTGTGAGGCCTGGCCATTACTCCCTTACAGACAGTAGGCGGACGTGTATTGTATCCAACACGTTGAACGTTTACAAACAAAACCCGTGTGGTGTTTACACTGACGTCTCTGTGGAGTGTCAAAGTCAAGGTTGGCGAGATGAAGCGAAAACCTGTATGGGGGTTATTCGAAAATCGAAGGACTACTTTGCCACACGTATACAATTTTGTTGTGGTATGAGATATTAGTGTTGATGATAATGATGATGATGATAACAATAATAATGATATTGTTACTAATACTAATATTACAAATGATGATGATGTTGATGATAATAATATTAATATTAATAATTATAGTGATAATCATGATGATGGTGATGATGATGATGTTGATACTGATACTTGTACTACTACTACTACTGAAGAAGAAGAAGATGATGATGATGATGTAACGATAATGAAAGTGACAATGTATGCATAAAACCACAAGCCAACAATAAAGCTAAATGTAATTATGATATGACACAGAACAAGTGAAGAAAACAATAATATCTTATGTGCACGATACGACAACCTTTTTCCATTTGAACGCTTACGCTTACATCCTAAGCCTTCTATCACATTCATACACAGATATGCACGCACGCACGCACACACAGATAGGCACATACGCATACACAGCCAGCGGACCCATGTTTGCGAACGCGCATATATCTTGCGCAAGGCTGGTAAATAGATCGATGAAGTATATAAATCATATTGTACATAATAGCATTATGCTACACAGCACGACCAATCATGCGCGTACGCTATGGACAGTAAGACGGAGAAGAGAGAGAGAGAGAGAGAGAGAGAGAGAGAGAGAGAGAGAGAGAGAGAGGAGAGAGAGAGAGAGAGAGAGAGAGAGAGGGGGGGGGGACTAATACAAGTAACAGTGTTTTGGGGAAAGATAAGTTCCTAGAACTGTTTACTAAATTACTAAAAGGCGACAAAGTTGCAAATGACGAATATTTGAGGGAAGCGAGTTCCGTTGCAGTGGTGCACAGATCTTAATTGAAATTGCTTACTTACTTCATAGATGTGTGTGTGTGTGTGTGTGTGTGTGTGTGTGTGTGTGTGTGTGTGTGTGTGTGTGTGTGTGTGTGTGTGTGTGTGTGTGTAAATGAGTGATGAGAGAGAGAGAGAGAGAGAGAGAGAGAGAGAGAGAGAGAGAGAGAGAGAGAGAATCATTACTGTGGCCAGGACCACCTGCACGAGGGCGTTGATTTTTTCCTGCTGGGTAAATCGCTGGGTTTATGTACAGACTTACGGCATATGCAGTGTTTCGTTAGTTTTGGGATTCCCCATTAATCACAGGGATGATTCACCGTGGTGGTGTGGGGCATTGTTAGGACAACAATCACGCACAACCACTTCCACTGGCCTGTTAGCTCACTTGGATAAGGCGCCATACTGAGGCCCGTTGTTTACACTGTAGGCGGGCCAGTTTTGGGGCGAGATACCCTAGGTTGGAGCGTTTCTTTGTTCCAACAGTGGCTAGGTAATCACTAGGTAAGGCTAGGTAGGTAGCATTGAGATCTTTCCGGCGAGTTAAAGATGGCGGTCATGCAAGTCGCCTTTGTGTTTGATGACAACTCCTGTCTTCTATCGTGAAATGAACGATGTAAATTAGCTGAAATCAACTTCCGCCTCCTGTTTCATAGCACTTTTCCCCTCGTCCTCATCACTCGCTATTTCGTCACTGGCGCACGAGCATGCTAGCGTGTCAGACACATGTCCCTGATGACGTATGCTAGGGAATCGTGGGTTACCGCCCTTGTGCAGACCACAGGTTTTTTTAGTTTGTTTTGGTTTGGTTTCTTTACCTAGGGCTAGTTTTTTTATTTTATTTTATTTTTTTACATAGGGCTGGTTGGTACTTTTGATTGAGCCATGGATCGAAATCGAGTTGAGTCCACTGCTTTGTGAAACATAAAGTCGTGTTGGCTGCCCATCTCAATGCTCCAATCATCCTGGTGCTGTCTGCTCAGTGTTTCACGGGTCTCTCCGCTCATCTCTGCATTTCACAACCTTTCCAACGCATTGGGGTTTGCATACGCTCAAGAAGTCTCCAGACAATTGTTTGTTGTATTGGGTGGAGCGCATAGGGAATTGTTCGATTGCGATGAATCCCTCTTGATCAGACTTTAAATTCACGTACACCGTGGTTATATCTTATGCAAACCAACTGATCTGAAACCAACAGGCCCTTGTGTAACTTTGTCCTTGATCTTTGAAATAAAAGGAATAATTATCCCAGCTCTTCTTCTGCACACCTGTGATACAGGTGGCCTTTCCATCATTAATACCCACTTCTTCTTTTGGCCTTTGTTTTAAGGCATGCCTGCTTCTTTCTTTTGTTCTATAGGTGTATGTGTATATGCATTTATTTTTATTTCATTAGAAAGAGATTTATTAATTTATGTCATTTTTGTGTCTATAGCTTGTATTTTATGTGTAGAACAGCGAGGACTAGCTGTAAGACAGATCCAACAGAAAGTATTTTGGAGTAATGAAGTATTTTTAAGTAATTGTCCTGTGTTGGTCAAGGTGATGTTTGTTAAGACAAAGAAAGGTGATACAGAAATGAGAAAACTGAGTGTCTAGGATTTCAACGTTTCTTCTCTCCTGCAAATAGCACCTATAGACTTTATGCGCATGCTCATGGCATAATTAAGCCATTCCATTCCCATTAATCACACGGCGGCTGGTTGTTATGGTGTGGCGTATAATTACACCCACTGCACAGAACCGCGGGTCGTTCTTGAGCAAACAAACATTTGAAACCAACTGGTGTGGATGATGTACCCAGTCCACCTCAGTCGTCTTTGCGTGCGTGAGTGTGTGTGTGTGTGTGTGTGTGTGTGTGTGTGTGTGTGTGTGTGTGTGTGTGTGTGTGTGTGTGTGTGTGTGTGTGTGTGTGTGTGTGTGTGTGTGGTGATAGTATCCATGCAGTCAGGAGAGTATGGGCATTGTCACCATGAAAAAGCTTGTCATGTTGCATGCAGTATATTCCGTTAGGTGGTGTTGATTGTCACAGTTGATAACGTTGACTCTCAGGATATCCTTGATCTTTTTTAGTGGTCTTCCCTGGTCACGGTACCTTCTGATGTCCCAGCTGTCCGTACAGGATTGTGTTTAAGATGCCGTTGTCTTCCACAAGGACAGCGTGTCTGTCCAACGAGGCTGACATTTGATCAGCAGTAACAGTGTTCATGGCAAGCCATACTTCTCCACAACTTAAGGTCAGACGCTAGAGCTTGTCACGTGATGTCGCACATCTTACGCAGACATCTTTGGATATGGTGTCGGTAGGAAGTCCAGGTCTGTCAGGCGTTTGGAGTTTGTTCAAGAGGGATTCACCCCACTCGGACAGCATCCATATGCGCTTCACCCAAAGTCTGCCGGCAGTTATCTGGGCAAAATTGTATGTGCTGGGAAGGTCTTGAAATGGGAGAGAAAGAGCGGGAGGGACCTATGAAACACTTAAACTGACACCACCAGAGTGTGGAAACATTCCAGATGGGCAACGATTGGGCCAGTTTTTCATGTTGCGGGCTGGAACTGAACTGGAGATATCAGCTCTGGAGGCTAGGGCTTTATCAAAAGAACCAATCAACCCGCCTTAAGCCGTGGCCGACCTGAGAAAATGTCCTTTTTTTTCATTTTATATGAACAACTTCGTGATGTTGCTGAAGGAGTATACATAAGTATCAGTGGAATGTATTAACTTTTGCCTGGCTATGCGCCTGGCTGACCACCGGTGCCTGTGATGAAATGTATGTAACAGATCCGGTTTGCGTTCTTCTTCCTTAGCCCTTCTTGGTGTTCTTCCATAGCCCTTCTTGGTGTTCTTCCTTAGCCCTTCTTGGTGTTCTTCCTTAGCCCTTCTTGGTTCTTCTTCCTTAGCCCTTCTTGGTTCTTCCATTAGCCCTTCTTGGCGTTCTTCTTCCTTAGCCCTTCTTGAGTTCTTCCTTAGCCCTTCTTGACGTTCTTCTTCCTTAGCCTTCTTGACGTTCTTCTTCCTTAGCCCTTCTTGACGTTCTTCTTCCTTAGCCCTTCTTGACGTTCTTCTTCCTTAGCCCTTCTTGACGTTCTTCTTCCTTAGCCCTTCTTGACGTTCTTCTTCCTTAGCCCTTCTTGACGTTCTTCTTCTTAGCCCTTCTTGACGTTCTTCTTCTTAGCCCTTCTTGACGTTCTTCTTCTTAGCCCTTCTTGACGTTCTTCTTCCTTAGCCCTTCTTGACGTTCTTCTTTCTTAGCCCTTCTTGACGTTCTTCTTCCTTAGCCCTTCTTGACGTTCTTCTTTCTTAGCCCTTCTTGACGTTCTTCTTCCTTAGCCCTTCTTGACGTTCTTCTTCCTTGCCCTTCTTGACGTTCTTCTTTCTTAGCCCTTCTTGACGTTCTTCTTCCTTGGCCTTCTTGAGTTCTTCTTTCTTAGCCCTTCTTGACGTTCTTCTTCCTTGGCCCTTCTTGGTGTTCTTCCTTAGCCCTTCTTGACGTTCTTCTTCCTTGGCCCTTCTTGGCTGTTCTTCTTCCTTGCCCTTCTTGGTGTTCTTCTTCCTTGCCCTTCTTGAGTTCTTCTTCCTTAGCCCTTCTTGGTGTTCTTCCCTTAGCCCTTCTTGGCGTTCTTCTTCCTTGGCCCTTCTTGGTGTTCTTCTTCCTGCCCTTCTTGGTGTTCTTCTTCCTTAGCCCTTCTTGGTGTTCTTCTTCCTTGGCCCTTCTTGGTGTTCTTCTTCCTTAGCCCTTCTTGGTGTTCTTCTTCCTTGCCCTTCTTGGTGTTCTTCTTCCTAGCCCTTCTTGGTGTTCTTCTTCCTTGGCCCTTCTTGGTGTTCTTCTTCCTTAGCCCTTCTTGGCGTTCTTCTTCCTTAGCCCTTGTTGACGTTCTTCTTCCTTAGCCCTTCTTCGTGATCTTCTTCCTTAGCCCTTCTTGCTGTTCTTCCTTAGCCCTTCTAAGCGTTCTTCTTCCTTAGCCCTTGTTGTCAAGAATTTACACACATGTGGCTCCAGGAATGCACTAGGCCAGTGCTATGTGCTCTTGGGGAGGAGTTGTTAGTCGTGATGAGTGGGCTGGAAAAGACCTGCTTCCGTCCCGATACGGCAAGGTGTACCTGTAAGGCGTTAACAGACGTGCAGTGCTCTCGCCACTCTCTCGCCTACGACGCTGGTATTTCCCCAGTTGAATCATTGTTACATGTAGAACAGCCTCTGCAGGTGCAGCTGTACCTAGCTGATCAGTACAAGTGGAGATCCCGGGTAACCTGGTTCGCTGATAAACACAGTGTACGCGTCTTCGTTTGAAATGGTGGCGGCCTGTTTTCATCCAGTGGCTTGACATGTGAAAGCTGCTGACCAAACACAAGCTGGAGTGCATTTATAGAGCTATAACAACACCCATGAAATTTGTAACGCTAAAATGACTTGAAATACACGACAAGATTTTCTGCCAAACTATAACTCGCAAACAGAGAGAGAGAGAGAGAGAGAGAGAGAGAGAGAGAGAGAGAGAGAGAGAGAGAGAGAGAGAGAGAGAGAGACAGACAGACAGACAGACAGACAGACAGACAGACACAGACAGAGACAGAGAGACAAATATTACAAATCAGTCTTTTGTCCGCTGAATGATGAAACATCAGGGAATTCTCCTAAATTGTGTATATTTGTTCTTAGTTGTCTTTTGTGTGCGTTTCACAACCTGTTGTGTTTTGTTCTATCAAGTACGCGTTCTGATTCTGTGTTTTGCTGGTGAAGTTTAGAAACAGTCAATTTGGCTTTAGATTTTAAAAAATCTTTTTTTTTGTATACACGGAAATATATATGAATAATATAAACATTTGTACTTTGTTAAAGACAGTGAACACACACACACACACACACACACACACACACACACACACACACACACACACACACACACACACACACACACACACACACACACACACACACACACCACACACACACACACACACACACACACACACACACACACACACACACACACACACACGTATATATATATGTATATGTATATATATTTACACACACACATATACATAAATATGTGTGTGAGTATTTTCCTCTTGTTACTTCATTCTTCTTTTGAATTCATTGGAATTGGAATACTTGAGTACGAAATGCGTGCGCACACACACAAAGAGATATATTCACATACACACACCGGGGGGGGGGGGGGGGGGGGGGGGGGGGAGGGGGGAAGGGGAAAAGGAAGAGATTGGCAGGCACAAACAGCCTAACGAAAATAAAACGGTTGTTGACGCGATCACCTCGAAGGATTCCAGAGGAAAGTTTTCGCACACTTAATTGAGGAAACCTGCACAGTTACAACGGCTCCGGAAAACTGAAACCAGGAAAAAGACGAAATCTGAAACTTTGTAATAACTACTTTGAAATAGCAAAGGGAAAATGTGGCTGACACAAATGGAAGAGGGAGGGAGGGAGGGAGGGAGGGAGGGGGAGGAGACCCAAAATGTTTTCATGAACATCATCCGAAGGCCAGAATTCAAACAAATTGGGGTTGTAAGGGGTGAGTGGGGTTCATCTATCTATCTATACTATCTTTTCTATCTATCTATCTATCTATCTATCTATCTATCTATCTATCTATCTATCTACATGTGTGTGTGTGTGTTTGTGTGTGTGTGTGTGCGTGTGCGTGTGCGCGCGCGCGTGAATGAGAAGAGGAGGGAGGAAAAGGTGCTCTGTCTTTTCTCTTTCTGTCTGTATCGATTTCAAAATGTAATAGTTGTTCGTAAAGGGGGATAACTAGCAATTCGTAAAAGATGGCTCTGAGGAAATTGAATCTCAGTTGTAAATATATCGACAAACAAACAAACAAAAAAGAAGGAAAGAAAGAAAGAAAAGCAAAGAACCGACCGAACACAAACAAACAAACGTACGTACGTACGTACATACATACATACATACATACATACACACATACAATACAATACAATACAAACATGCATGCATGCATGAATGCATACATACATACATACATACATACATACATACATACATACATACATACATACATACATAGATACATACATACATACATACATACGACACAAACAAACAAACAACCCTAGACTTTGTGATTGTTCACAACAAATTCGAGCTTCAAACGTCACATTTGATGATGTAGTTACCGGGGCATAGAAAGCCAAGTTGAGCAGTCAAAAGAGTAACTTTCATCATAAATCTGAATGTTATTCTGCAGAAAATTTCCTGACGCTATTTTCATTCACAAGACGAAGAGCAATCAGTAGTAGAGTAATGGGGCAGAGATAGGCCAAGGACAGTAGGGATACTGGCTAAAGATAACCCCAAAGATAACCCCACTTGATGACACTGGGTTATCAGTTAAAGCTGACGAAATGTCGTACGACTTAGTTGGCAGAGGTAAGCATTCTGGGCATCAGCCGTACACAGTGTTTTAAATCAGTATGGATTTACTTGTGTCTGGGAAAGACAAGGGGCTGAGAACATAAATGCTTTTCCAAATAGCGTGAGTAAAGAAGATAACATGATGGAAAGCTCACAGAAACTAGGGATAGATTCAACTCTTACAGACTGTCCAAAACTTTAAATTGTGTTGAACCTCTGGTCTTAAATGTGTGTGAACAGATTTGTTAAGCAAGCGATGGCAAAATACATAAACATTTCTAGACGATGTAAAGCAACTGTAAGACATAATGTGACATGTAAATGGAGTAAATATGACATTGAGAGTGAAGTTGGTGTTGTTTTAAAGGGTCTTGATGACTTGAAAAAAGGACTGATTAGAACTTATGCGACACGTAACATGAGTAAATGTGACATTGAGAGTGAAGTCAGTGTTGTTTTAAAGGGTCTTGGTGTGACTTCAGAAAAAAACCAAAACAAGATTCCTCAAATTCAACTTGATATTACCACAAGAAAAAAAAAAAGGATTTTTTTTCTTTCAACAAGAAATGAAGAAGTTGTTGAAAATAACGTTATTTTTATACGTCTCAAAACAGGTGACAGAGGTTTCATAGATATCTATACATTCGTGCACATTTTTGGTTGTTGTTCATTTGATTTTATTTTATTTTTGCATGACTGCCTGAATTTCTTCGATGAGTATATCAACGATATTTCCCACAACAAGATTGACAATCCTATTTCAGATCTCTTCGTATCTTCACTTAGGCTGTGGCCTAAATAAACGACTCGTCTGAATCTCCCTTTCAAGAATTTCACAAGGAAGCACTTCAGGTTGTTTACCAAGTCAGTAAAATAGGCGAGCAGAGCTTTTCGTCCGCACACAGCCACACTTTGAATGCATAAGCACATACATAGTAACATGATATATACATATCTCTATGTATACATACATACATACATACATATATGCGTCCATACATATCCACCCATCCATCCATATACTTATATAAAAACGCATGCTCACGTGTGTGTGTGTGTGTGTGTGTGTGTGTGTGTGTGTGTGTGTGTGTGTGTGTGTGTGTGTGTGTGTGTGTGTGTGTGTGTGTGTGATGTTGTGTGTGTGTGTGTGTGTGTGTGTGTGTTGTGTGTGTGTGTGTGTATGTGTGTGTGTGTGTGTGTATGTGTGTGTGTTGTGTGTTGTGTGTGTGTGTGTGTGTGTGTGTGTGTGTTTCATTTTTAATACTGCAGTTAAAAATGCCAGTGTACACGCGCGCACGCGTACACTATGTCTCTATCTATCTCTCTATCTCTCTATCTATCTATCTATCTATCTATCTATCTATCTATCTATCTATATCTATCTATCTGTCTGTCTGTCTGTCTATCTATCTAAATATCTGTCTGTCTGTGTCTATCTGTACACACACACGCACACAGACACACACAGACACACACAGACACAGACACACACAGACACAGACAGACACAGACACAGACACACACACACACACACACACACACACACACACACACACACACACACATCACAGATATATATATATATATTATTTCAGGCATCGGCAGATGTACAAAAATGCTGATTTGGGAGATCGGAAAAATCTCCACCGTTTAGCCACCAGGCGGAGGTGGTTGGTGGATTTTAAACCCAGGCCTTCCCATTGGAAGTTGGACATTTATCCACTTGGCTAACACACACCCACCCGGCATGTTCTTTACATTTCATATGTAGAAGGGGAGTAAGAGACCAAGTATATCTGACCTCAATGGCTTTCTGTGTAACATTGAATTATCTGAAGAGAAAGAAAATGCGGGGAGACAGAAGCGGGGCGGGGGTGGGAAGTGGAGAGAGAGAGTGGAGGAGGAGGGGGAGGGAGGGAGGGGAGGGAAACGGATGTGTTTAATTCAGCTGGGTGGATTCGTCGCAGGTTGTCTTCGCAAGTGTCATCACAATTAGCAGTTGAGAATTATTATGATTGACTAGGTCAGCGTGGTGCGTACGTGCGTGTGTGTGTGGCGTGCGTGTGCGTGCATTTGCGTACGCGTGTGCGCGCGCTCGCGCGTGTGTGTGTGTGTGTGTATGGTATGTGTGTGTGAGTGTGAGTGTGTGTAAACTGTGGTAGATATACGTAACCATCGATAAATGTGGTATATATGTATGACATCAATGAATGGGGCAGACATCTGTAACCATCAATAAATGTGATAAAGATGTATGACATGAATAAATGTTATAAAGATGTAGGACAGGAATAAATGATAAAGATGTAGGACAGGAATAAATCTGATAAAGGTATAGGACACGAATGAATATGATAAAGATGTAGGACATGAATAAATATGATAAAGGTATAGGACACGAATAAATGTGATAAAGATGTAGGACATGAATAAATGTGATAAAGATGTAGGACATGAATAAATATGATAAAGGTATAGGACACGAATAAATGTGATAAAGATGTAGGACATGAATAAATGTGATAAAGATGTAGGACATGAATAAATATGATAAAGGTATAGGACACGAATAAATGTGATAAAGATGTAGGACATGAATAAATGTGATAAATATGTAGGACAGGAATAAATGTGATAAAGATGTAGAAAATGAATAAATGTGATAAAGATGTAGGACATGAATAAATATGATAAAGGTATAGGACAGGAATAAATGTGATAAAGATGTAGGACATGAATAAATGTGATAAAGATGTAGGACATGAATAAATGTGATAAAGATGTAGGACATGAATAAATGTGATAAAGATGTAGGACAGGAATAAATGTGATAAAGATGTAGGACATGAATAAATGTGATAAAGATGTAGGACATGAATAAATGTGATAAAGATGTAGAAAATGAATAAATGTGATAAAGATGTAGGACATGAATAAATGTGATAAAGATGTAGGACATGAATAAATGTGATAAAGATGTAAGACCTGAATAAATGTGATAAAGATGTAGGACATGAATAAATGTGATAAAGATGTAGGACAGGAATAAATGTGATAAAGATGTAGAAAATGAATAAATGTGATAAAGATGTAGGACATGAATAAATGTGATAAAGATGTAAGACCTGAATAAAATGTGATAAAGATGTAGGACATGAATAAATGTGATAAAGATGTAGGACATGAATAAATATGATAAAGGTATAGGACATGAATAAATGTGATAAAGATGTAGAAAATGAATAAATGTGATAAAGGTATAGGACATGAATAAATGTGATAAAGATGTAGGACACGAATAAATGTGATAAAGATGTAGAAAATGAATAAATGTGATAAAGATGTAGAAAATGAATAAATGTGATAAAGATGTAGGACACGAATAAATGTGATAAAGATGTAGGACACGAATAAATGTGATAAAGATGTAGAACATGAATAAATATGATAAAGATGTAGGACACGAATAAATGTGATAAAGATGTAGGACACGAATAAATGTGATAAAGATGTAGAAAATGAATAAATATGATAAAGATGTAGGACACGAATAAATGTGATAAAGATGTAGGACACGAATAAATGTGATAAAGATGTAGAACATGAATAAATGTGATAAAGATGTAGAAAATGAATAAATGTGATAAAGATGTAGAAAATGAATAAATATGATAAAGATGTAGGACACGAATAAATGTGATAAAGATGTAGGACACGAATAAATGTGATAAAGATGTAGAACATGAATAAATGTGATAAAGATGTAGAAAATGAATAAATGTGATAAAGATGTAGAAAATGAATAAATATGATAAAGATTAGGACACGAATAAATGTGATAAAGATGTAGAACATGAATAAATGTGATAAAGATGTAGGACATGAATAAATGTGATAAAGATGTAGAACATGAATAAATGTGATAAAGATGTAGAACATGAATAAATATGATAAAGATGTAGAAAATGAATAAATATGATAAAGATGTAGGACATGAATAAATGTGATAAAGATGTAGAACATGAATAAATGTGATAAAGATGTACGACATGAATAAATGTGATAAAGATGTAGGACATGAATAAATGTGATAAAGATGTAGAAAATGAATAAATATGATAAAGATGTAGGACATGAATAAATATGATAAAGGTATAGGACACGAATAAATGTGATAAAGATGTAAGACCTGAATAAATGTGATAAAGATGTAGAAAATGAATAAATGTGATAAAGATGTAGGACATGAATAAATGTGATAAAGATGTAGGACATGAATAAATGTGATAAAGATGTAGGACATGAATAAATGTGATAAAGATGTAGGACATGAATAAATGTGATAAAGATGTAGGACATGAATAAATGTGATAAAGATGTAGGACATGAATAAATGTGATAAAGATGTAGAAAATGAATAAATGTGATAAAGATGTAGAAAATGAATAAATGTGATAAAGATGTAGGACATGAATAAATATGATAAAGATGTAGGACATGAATAAATGTGATAAAGATGTAGAACATGAATAAATGTGATAAAGGTTAGGACATGAATAAATGTGATAAAGATGTAGGACATGAATAAATGTGATAAAGATGTAGGACATGAATAAATATGATAAATGTGACAGTTACATGGAACCGTCCAATTGCAGGGCTACGTGACCATGTATCAAGTGGAGCTGATAAAGGCATTGCGGTATGATTGAGTCTTGTGTTTGATAGGACAAATGACTGACTGTCAGGTTATTTTTGTTAAATGTACTCCACAAAGGTAACACTCAGAACAGGAATTATGGACTGGCTGGTCCGTTCTTTGAAAGAAAAGACTGAGGATCCCCATGCCTCTCTGTGTGTGTGTCTGTCTGTCTGTCTCTCTGTGGTAGGTGGGTGTGTATGTGAGTGTGTGTGTGTGAGTGTGTGTGTGTGCGTGCGTGCTTGCGTGCGCGCGCGCGCGCGCGCGTGTGTGTGTGTGTGCGCGCGTGTGTATGTGTGTGGTAGGTATGTGTGAGTGCGCTCGCGCGTGCGTGTGTGTTTGCGTGCGCGCTTGCGCGTGTTTGTGCGACCGTGTGTTCAGGCAAACCTTTGCACTTTTCACTATTCCGAATGAGGAATACTGTATTCAGTTACTTTCGGTGCGAAAAGGGTTCTTTTTAATGTTTAAGGCCAAGATTGCGACAAAGAGCTTTTTGTCGGTTTTAAGTCTAGTTCATTATTTAGCGAAACCATAGGCAAGGGAAAGGGCTTGGTGGAACCAGCGGGGAAAGAAGACCCTGTTGTATTCATTTCTGGTCGGATTTTGAAGGGGCAAAGAGGGTGGAGAATGACTGGGAGCGCCAGGGACATATTCAGTCAGTTGTACATGCAGGCGTATCGTGGTGTGTGTGTATGTGTGTGTGTGTGTGTGTGTGTGTGTGTGTGTGTGTGTGTGTGTGTATGTGTTCGTGTGTGTTCGTATGTGTGTGCGCGCGCAGCCGTGGGATGGGGGGGGGGGGGGGGGCGGGTGGAGGAGGCGGACGGGACTTCAACCACTTATTAGATGGTTGCCACTTACTGATGACTATTGTTGCTACTTACTGATGACTATTGTTGCTACTTACTGATGACTATTGTTGCTACTTACTGATGACTATTGTTGCTACTTACTGATGACTATTGTTGCTACTTACTGATGACTGTCATTGCTACTTACTGATGACTGTTGTTGCTACTTACTGATGATTGTTGTTGCTACTTACTGATGACTATTGTTGCTACTTACTGATGACTATTGTTGCTACTTACTGATGACTATTGTTGCTACTTACTGATGACTATTGTTGCTACTTACTGATGACTATTGTTGCTACTTACTGATGACTGTCATTGCTACTTACTGATGACTATTGTTGCTACTTATTGATGACTATTGTTGCTACTTACTGATGACTGTCATTGCCACTTACTGATGACTATTGTTGCTACTTACTGATGACTATTGTTGCCACTTACTGATGACTGTCATTGCTACTTACTGATGACTATTGTTGCTACTTACTGATGACTATTGTTGCTACTTACTGATGACTATTGTTGCTACTTACTGATGACTATTGTTGCTACTTACTGATGACTATTGTTGCTACTTACTGATGACTATTGTTGCTACTTACTGATGACTATTGTTGCTACTTACTGATGACTATTGTTGCTACTTACTGATGACTATTGTTGCTACTTACTGATGACTGTTGCTACTTACTGATGACTATTGTTGCTACTTACTGATGACTATTGTTGCCACTTATTGATGACTGTCATTGCTACTTACTGATGACTATTATTGTTGCTACTTACTGATGACTGTTTTTGCTACTTACTGATGACTATTGTTGCTACTTACTGATGACTATTGTTGCTACTTACTGATGACTATTGTTGCTACTTACTGATGACTATTGTTGCTACTTACTGATGACTGTCATTGCCACTTACTGATGACTATTGTTGCCACTTACTGATGACTATTGTTGCTACTTACTGATGACTATTGTTGCCACTTACTGATGACTATTGTTGCTACTTACTGATGACTGTCTTGCACTTACTGATGACTATTGTTGCACTTACTGATGACTATTGTTGCTACTTACTGATGACTATTGTTGCCACTTACTGATGACTTGTTGCTACTTACTGATGAATTGTTGCTACTTACTGATGACTATTGTTGCTCTTACTGATGACTGTCATTGCTACTTACTGATGACTATTTGCTACTTACTGATGACTTGTTGCACTTACTGATGACTATTGTGCTACTTACTGATGACTATTGTTGCTACTTACTGATGACTTTGTGCACTTACTGATGACTTATTGTTGCCACTTACTGATGACTGTCATTGCTACTTACTGATGACTATTGTTGCTACTTACTGATGACTGTCATTGCTACTTACTGATGATATTGTTGCCACTTACTGATGACTTTGTTGCACTTACTGATGACTATTGTTGCTACTTACTGATGACTATTGTTGCTACTTACTGATGACTATTGTTGTACTTACTGATGACTATTGTTGCTACTTACTGATGACTATGTTGCTACTTACTGATGACTATTGTTGCTACTTACTGATGACTATTGTTGCTACTTACTGATGACTATTGTTGCTACTTTACTGATGACTATTGTTTGCTACTTACTGATGACTATTGTTGCTACTTACTGATGACTGTCATTGCTACTTACTGATGACTATTGTTGCTACTTACTGATGACTATTGTTGCTACTTACTGATGACTATTGTTGCACTTACTGATGACTATTGTTGCATTTACTGATGATTTTTGCTACTTACTGATGACTATTGTTGCTACTTACTGATGACTGTCATTGCTACTTACTGATGACTATTGTACTTACTGATGACTATTGTTGCTACTTACTGATGACTATTATTGCTACTTACTGATGACTATTGTTGCTACTTACTGATGACTATTGTTGCTACTTACTGATGACTATTGTTGCTACTTACTGATGACTATTGTTGCTACTTACTGATGACTATTGTTGCTACTTACATGACTTTTTGCTACTATGATGATTTGTTGCTACTTACTGATGACTTTTTGACTTACTTCTTACTATGACTATTGTTGCTACTTACTGATGACTATTGTTGCTACTTACTGATGACTATTTTGCTACTTACTGATGACTATTGTTGCTACTTACTGATGACTGTTGTTGCTACTATACTGGCATGACTATTGTTGCTACTTACTGATGACTATTGTTGCTACTTACTGATGACTATTGTTGCATTACTGATGACTATTTTGCTACTTACTGATACTGTATGCACTTACTGATGACTTTTGCTACTTACTGATGACTATTGTTGCTAACTTACTGTGATACTATTGTTGCACTTACTGATGACTATTGTTGCTACTTACTGATGACTATTGTTGCATTTACTGATGATATGTTGCTACTTACTGATGACTATATGTTGCCACTTACTGATGACTGTCATGCTACTTATGATAGACTGTTTGCTACTTACTGATGACTATTGTTGCCATTACTGATGACTTATCATTGCACTTACTGTACGTATTGTTCTACTTACTGATGACTTTTTGCTACTTACTGATGACTATTGTTGCTACTTACTGATGACTATTGTTGCACTTACTGATGACTATTGTTGCTACTTACTGATGACTTGTTGCTACTTACTGATGACTATTGTTGCTACTTACTGATGACTATTGTTGCTTACTGATGACTATTGTTGCTACTTACTGATGACTGTTGTGGCTACTTACTGATGACTATTGTTGCTTACTGATGACTATTGTTGCTACTTACTGATGACTATTGTTGCTTATTGATGACTATTGTTGCTACTTACTGATGACTATTGGTGGTTACAGATGACTATTGTTGCTAACTGATGACTATTGTTGCTAACTGATGACTACTTATTGATGACCACCAGTTACTACCTGGAATACATTGCCCACAACATTCAGTCATACACATCACTAAACAGTTTTAAACAAAAGTTTCACAGACATCTGTTTGAAATATCGTAAATAATTATCCTAATTAAAACTTCCTTTTCTATATCTACATAACATAGTGTGCTAATAAAACTTGTAGTCAACCTTTTATGTCTCACTTTCACGCTGTTATATTTGTGTATCAAAAGACTGAATCTAAATTCTTCTTAATGCTTTATTTACTTCCTTCTTTTCCTTTGACTTTATGTCTGTAATTTTCTTTTCCTTTGACTTTATGTCTGTAATTTACTTTGATTTCTTGTTTTAAATAGAACATCAATACAACTACTACAGTATATGTTATATCATTGATGTTCTTCTTGTCATTGTTAAAGGTTGATACGCATTTCTTTACATATGCCGCCTTTGTCTCTCATGTTTGTAAAACGCATTAGCAAATGGCCTACATATTGAAATCACTATATTATCACAAATCCATTTCGTAACTTGGTTCACAGTTTATGTGTTAGGGTTCGTTTTCTTTTTCTGTTTATATTGTGTGTGTAGAGTAGTAAGGACTCGTTGCAAGATAGCTTCAGTTGAACCTGATGCTACCATCCTTGAGTAATAAACTATTCTGAAGTCTACCTGTTGCTAAGGCAAAGCTCAAGATGTCAGGTTCCTGCTGCAATGATAACTGCGGCGTCTGCAGTGCCCAGTATGTGACAGAGTTCCGTACCAACCAGTGAACGTCCAGTGGCTGAGGCCTCGAGAGTGACTTTGTCACTGTGTATCGACACTTTCATTGCATTCTGTCTGAAGCATGGTTTGCTACAGACGCTTCTGTAGATGGTTGTTGGACATCTTCCCCATTCTTGAAGGGGAGGGGTGGGGAGGGGGAACACCGCCATCACCACCACCTACGAAAACAAACAAACAAACAAGCAAGCAAAAACAAACAAACAAACAAACAAACAAACAAACAAACAAAGACTAACAGAATAAAAGCAACAAAGAAAGGAAGGAAAAAAAAAGAAAGAAAAAAAGAAAGAAAACCCCCACAACCACACCAGTGGCAGTAGTACAGTGGTAAGCACAAGGGACAACCGACTGGAGATTGTGGGTTCCAGTGTCACCGGCCCTGTCAACACTGTTGTGGGTTACAGTGTTATTGGCCCTGTCAACACCGTTGTGGGTTACAGTGTTATTGGCCCTGTCAATACCGTTGTGGGTTACAGTGTTATTGGCCCTGTCAATACCGTTGTGGGTTACAGTGTTATTGGCCCTGTCAACACCGTTGTGGTTTACAGTGTTATTGGCCCTGTCAACACTGTTGTGGGTTACAGTGTTATTGGCCCTGTCAACACTGTTGTGGGTTACAGTGTTATTGGCCCTGTCAATACCGTTGTGGGTTACAGTGTTATTGGCCCTGTCAACACTGTTGTGGGTTACAGTGTTATTGGCCCTGTCAATACCGTTGTGGGTTACAGTGTTATTGGCCCTGTCAACACCGTTGTGGTTTACAGTGTTATTGGCCCTGTCAACACTGTTG
The DNA here is from genome assembly GCA_030674185.1 of Monoplex corrugatus. Classification (NCBI taxonomy): domain Eukaryota; kingdom Metazoa; phylum Mollusca; class Gastropoda; order Littorinimorpha; family Ranellidae; genus Monoplex; species Monoplex corrugatus. Next base: position 39,798,777 of record JAPXFY010000027.1, on the reverse strand, counting down.
TGGGTTACAGTGTCATTGGCCCTGTCAACACCGTTGTGGGTTACAGTGTCATTGGCCCTGTCAACACTGTTGTGGGTTACAGTGTTATTGGCCCTGTCAACACTGTTGTGGGTTACAGTGTTATTGGCCCTGTCAACACCGTTGTGGGTTACAGTGTTATTGGCCCTGTCAACACTGTTGTGGGTTACAGTGTCATTGGCCCTGTCAACACCGTTGTGGGTTACAGTGTCATTGGCCCTGTCAACACTGTTGTGGGTTACAGTGTTATTGGCCCTGTCAACACTGTTGTGGGTTACAGTGTTATTGGCCCTGTCAACACCGTTGTGGTTTACAGTGTTATTGGCCCTGTCAACACTGTTGTGGTTTACAGTGTTATTGGCCCTGTCAACACTGTTGTGGGTTACAGTGTCATTGGCCCTGTCAACATTGTTGTGGGTTACAGTGTTATTGCCCTGTCAATACCGTTGTGGGTTACAGTGTTATTGGCCCTGTCAACACAGTTGTGGGTTACAGTGTCATTGGCCCTGTCAATACGTTGTGGGTTACAGTGTCATTGGCCCTGTGAACACTGTTGTGGTTTACAGTGTTATTGCCCTGTCAACACCGTTGTGGTTTACAGTGTTATTGGCCCTGTCAACACTGTTGTGGGTTACAGTGTTATTGCCCTGTCAACACCGTTGTGGGTTACAGTGTTATTAGGCCTGTCAACACCGTTGTGGGTTACAGTGTTATTGGCCCTGTCAACACTGTTGTGGGTTACAGTGTCATTGGCCCTGTCAACACTGTTGTGGGTTACAGTGTCATTGGCCCTGTCAACACGTTGTGGGTTACAGTGTTATTGGCCCTGTCAACACTGTTGTGGGTTACTGTGTCAATGGCCCTGTCAACACAGTTGTGGGTTACAGTGTTATTGGCCCTGTCAACACTGTTGTGGGTTACAGTGTTATTGGCCCTGTCAACACTGTTGTGGTTTACAGTGTTATTGGCCCTGTCAACACTGTTGTGGTGTTACAGTGTATTGGCCCTGTCAACACGTTGTGGGTTACAGTGTTCATTGGCCCTGTCAACACTGTTGTGGGTTACAGTGTTATTGGCCCTGTCAACACTGTTGTGGGTTACGTGTTCATTGGCCCTGTCAACACATGTTGTGGGTTACAGTGTCATTGGCCCTGTCAACACTGTTGTGGGTTACAGTGTTATTGGCCCTGTCAACCCCGTTGTGGGTTACAGTGTTATTGGCCCTGTCAACACGTTGTGGGTTACAGTGTTATTGGCCCTGTCAACACCGTTGTGGGTTACAGTGTTATTGGCCCTGTCAACACCGTTGTGGGTTACAGGTTATTGGCCCTGTCAACACCGTTGTGGGTTACAGTGTTATTGGCCCTGTCAACACTGTTGTGGTTTACAGTGTTATTGGCCCTGTCAACACTGTTGTGGGTTACAGTGTCAATGGCCCTGTCAACACATGTTGTGGGTTCCAGTGTTATTGGCCCTGTCAACACTGTTGTGGGTTACAGTGTTATTGGCCCTGTCAACACGTTGTGGGTTACAGTGTTATTGGCCCTGTCAACACTGTTGTGGGTTACAGTGTTATTGGCCCTGTCAACACTGTTGTGGGTTTACAGTGTATTGGCCCTGTCAACACTGTTGTGGGTTACAGTGTTATTGGCCCTGTCAACACAGTTGTGGGTTACAGTGTTATTGGCCCTGTCAACACAGTTGTGGGTTCCAGTGTTATTGGCCTGTCAACACGTTGTGGGTTACAGTTTTATTGGCCCTGTCAACACCGTTGTGGGTTACAGTGTATTGGCCCTGTCAACACCGTTGTGAGATGTTTCGGCCCCCAACCGGTTTGTACCCAGTGTGGCGTGTGCTACATCTGTGGCTTCGTTGGGAAGACCAGGGACCACACAGTCGAGTCTCGTCCACTGAACGGATGCGTCATTGAGCGTGTTGCACAGATGTCCTGACTAACACCACGGATATATTATGATGGTGTGTGTAGAGGGCTGCCTTGTCACGTAGTCTCAATCGAAATGGAATATTAGCACTGATCATCCTTCCTCAACGTCATCATCATCTCAGTATTGTAAGACGTTGTCTGACTCATTCAAATGGCGCAGAAACTGAAAAAAAACAAAAACAAAAACAAATCAATCAAAAACAAAAACACATTAACAACTACAAGAAAAAACAGGTAGGCACAAATTAAACTGCCTGATTGCGATAATTCTTTAAAAGAAAGACACAAACAAACCAACCAACCAACCAACCAACCAACCAACCAACCAACCAACCAACACCCGCCAGTTCATAGAACAAGAAGCCTTGGGTTACGTCAAAAAAGCGACCTGCTTTGGCGTCTCTAACATAATGAGTTTTTGGAGAGTAAACATCCCATGATCATCTTCCCGGCTGACAAGAGGAATGAAATCAAAAACAACAAAACAGCACAAAGCATGCAGTGTTATCTGTTTAAACAAAAATCAGGTGGAATGGAAATCTTACAGACAAAATAATGAATTTTCAATTTTGCGTTGCTGTTAGGAAAGAGCGAGGGAAATCCACTGTGGACTGTTGGAACCTTTGATGTGTGTTCAGGTCGCCCATCCCTCTAGGCTTCTTTTTGAAAGGAAAGTTGTTGCAACAGATCATGATGCAAATTTTAATGGACCCAATGATAACGCTTGCAACGGATTGTTGACCAGGAATACTGATGCGGTTGTTTTGATTCTCGATAGGGGATAGTAATCAAATTTCCGTAGCCTTCTCTTTGTGTGTGTGTGTGTGTGTGTGTGTGTGTGTGTGTGTGTGTGTGTGTGTGTGTGTGTGTGTGTGTGTGTGTGTGTGTGTGTGTGTGAGTGTGGCGTGTGTGCGTGTGGTGTGTGTGTGTGCGTGCATGCGTGTGTGGGTGCGTGGTGTGATTTTCATAACTGGTAATCTGGGATCTCTACCTCAACTAAGTGGATAAACTACGAGAATTTAAAGTTGTTAGTTGAGTTATGCTTTTGAGCGTGCTGATGATTATAGGAATTTGAAGTTTAGCTGAATGACGCTTTTGGGGGGTGTGCCCGTAACGCTATTGATAATGTTACGGTGTTACATGAATTATATGTTGTTCCTTGTGTCTGTCCATCTGTCTTCTTGTTTAATCTTCGTACACACAAACTCTTTTCCTCCACCTGTTTGGATTTTTTCATTTTCCCCGTGGGCATGCCGGGGGTTTGGACCTTCTGGAAATTCTGTGCTAAAAATTTCCTGTTTTCTGTCACTCTCTTTGTTTCTTCGTTCTCCCTTTGCTTTGTTAGTTCTTCCTGTCATTTTCTGCATTGCTGGTCCATTCATCTGTGTGTGTTCTTTACAACCTAACACACTTTCTCTTAGGATTGATAATCGGGTACAGGCATTGTCTGTATGCTTGGCTCTAAGGAAATGTGCTGTGTAGGAGCAGTTTTAGGAACTGAAGCCATTTTATATGGATGTTTTTGTGTCTTTAGTATGTTTTCAGTGTCTTTGTATGTTTTTGTGTCTTTAGTATGTTTTGTGTTTTAGTATGTTTTTGTGTCTTTAGTATGTTTTTGTGTCTTTAGTATGTTTTGTGTCTTTAGTATGTTTTTCGTGTCTTTAGTATGTTTTGTGTCTTTAGTATGTTTTTGTGTCTTTAGTATGTTTCAGTGTCTTTAGTATGTTTCAGTGTCTTTAATTATGTTTCAGTGTCTTTAGTATGTTTCAGTGTCTTTAGTATGTTTCAGTTTCTTTAGTATGTTTTTGTGTCTTTAGTATGTTTCAGTGTCTTTAGTATGTTTCAGTGTCTTTAATTATGTTTCAGTGTCTTTAGTATGTTTCAGTGTCTTTAGTATGTTTCAGTGTCTTTAGTATGTTTCAGTGTCTTTAGTATGTTTCAGTGTCTTTAGTATGTTTCAGTGTCTTTAGTATGTTTCAGTGTCTTTAGTATGTTTCAGTGTCTTTAGTATGTTTCAGTGTCTTTAATTATGTTCACATTTGTCTTCAGGTTTGTTTTGTGAAATCTGTGGTGGTAAATTGGACGGCATATCCTTAGATCATTTGCGCGCATGTATTGATATGTGTACTTGGTTTTCTTTTCCATCTTTTTTCCCAGCTAGATGTTTTGAACTAGTTATAGCCCTGATAGGGCTGTGTGGGTTTTGAACGATAAGAATAAATGTTTCTGTAAGAAGGATTTATAGCACTTGGACAGTTCTCTATGCACTCCACACAAAAAATCGGCCGACAGTTACCTGGCAAACTCCTTCGGCCTGTGCAAAACCTAGAGTGTTGGCAAGGCCTTGAAATGCAGGGAGGGAGAGGAGAGGGGGGCCAGGAGACACGAAGCTGACACCACCAGATGATGGAATCATTGAGACAGGCAGCAGACAGACCCCTTGTTTATGTTCACGGGCTGAGATTTGAACTGGAGACATCAGACCTTGTGTCCACAGCTGTATGATAAGAACCAGTCAGCTCGCGCTCCTTACACGTGTATATTACTGAACAAGTGAAGTGCAGAGAAAGACACGAACACCTATCAGGGCCTAGGACTCTTCGGGCAAATATGACGATAACATTTGAAGGAGGAAAGGAAGTAAAGCCACCTGAAGGACAGAGTGCAAACTGATTGAAATTCTTTTGTAGGAACGATACACATCTGTAACCGTATGTTGTACACATGTTTGTGAATACAAAAATCATGACAGGAAATCACGCACACACACAGACACACAGACGCACAGATACACATTCGCAGACAGATAGACAGACACACACATACATACATATACACACACACATACACAAACATACATACATACATGGACGGACGGACGGACAGACAGACAGACAGACAGACATTTTTATGCAGTTTTCTGTTGGCATCCCGAATCCAGCCATTCACATCTTAATATCTGTAACCTTATGAGTGTGTGTTCGCGGGTGTTCTGCCAGTGTACGCGTCATTGGAGTCACTGAGAGAGAGGAGAGAGAGAGAGAGAGAGAGAGAGAGAGAGAGAGAGAGAGAGAGAGAGAGAGAGAGAGAGAGAGAGAGCTCTGCAAGACCAT
>JAPXFY010000027.1:39786201-39788701 GCA_030674185.1 Monoplex corrugatus | reverse complement strand
AGAAACACAAAACAAAACCCAGAACCAACACAACCAGAAACACAAACACGACAACCAGAAACACAAAACACACAACCAGAAACACAAAACACAACCAGAAACACAAAACACGACAACCAGAAACACAAACACGACAACCAGAAACACAAAAACACAACCAGAAACACAAACACGACAACCAGAAACACAAAACACACAACCAGAAACACAGAACACGACAACCAGAAACACAAAACACAACCAGAAACACAAACACGACAACCAGAAACACAAAAACACCAAACCAGAAACGCACCAGAAAACACACAACAAACCAGAAACACAAAACACAACAACCAGAAACACAAAACACGACAACCAGAAACACAAAACAACAACAAAACCAACACGACACCAAAACACAAACCAACCAGAAACACAAAACACGACAACCAGAAACACAAACACGACAACCAGAAACACAAAACACAACCAGAAACACAAAACACAACCAGAAACACAAAACACAACCAGAAACACAAAACACGACAACCAGAAACTCAAAACACCACAACCAGAAACTCAAAACACGACAACCAGAAACACAAGAAAGTAGAATCGGAACACGTGGACAACAGACAAGACAGGACGAAACAAGACAATAAGTACACGTTCTCATTCCATTTTTCGTGTGTTTCTGCTTTCTATTCACTTGAGCGCTGTCCCCTGTGGGGATGTCAGGGGCTCTGTCAGTAGAAATAGCATCCTCACCTTCTGGAAATTGTATGCTAGGAATTTTCCTGTCAGTGTTTACTTCTGCCTGGCTCCTTTGTTTTCTGTCATTTTGTCCTACCAGTTTCTGCCTTGCTGGTCCATTTACCTACGTTTTTATAAAGCCTTGCATGGTTTCTCTAAGGAAATGATCATTGGGTACATGTATTAAGTGCATATATGACTAAGCAAATGTGATGCGCTCAAGCAGTTTTAAGTAGTTAGGCCCGGTTCAATAATGTTTTAGCGTCCTTACTTATATATGTATATTTTATGCAGCGTTGTTTTTTTAAAATCATCTGGTGATAATTGGACGGAGTGGTCATATCCTTAGGGGCATATCCTTAGATCATGTGCGCAAATGCATTGATATGTATACTTACTTTTCTTTTGCAGGTGTTTTTGTTTCTCCAGTGAGGTATCGTATACTTTTTGACATGGTTATAGCCCTGATAGACTCTGCGCAGTCGGCTGGGCTTTGAACAACAATACCAGTAACAATAACTTGAGAGTTGCCAATCACATTGATTTAGATTTCGTTTTAATTGTACAGTGTCTTATCTCAGAAGAGCCCCAGGCGCTTTGTAGAAGCGTTAGTTGACAGAGACAGACAGACGTAAAGCAGCTACATGTACAATGTAAGATCATACAGCTATGATGATAAAAGACGAAGTGTTCAGACATACAGTGTTAAAGAAGCGATACAAAATGAATTAATATAAGACTGCTGCCACAATGTCAATCACTCATGCAACGACCAAGCCTTAAGAATGACAAAAGTAACATACATTTCTCTGTCCGTCTGTCTGTCCGTCTGTCTCTCTATCTGTCTGTCTTTGACTTTCACAAACGCATTCAAACACACACACACACACACACACACACACACACACACACACACACACACACACACACACACGCACGCACGCACGCACGCACACACACACACACACAACGCACACACACACACACACCTCTCTCTCTCTCTCTCACACACACACACATTCACCACACACACACACAACACACACACATGCACCGCACACACACACACACACACACACACACACACACACACACACACACACACACCGTCTAATATCACTTATAGTGAAAAGACGTTAAATCAAGCAACGAACGAACACACACACACACACACACACACACACACACACACACATACACACATGTACGCACGCACACACGCACACGCGCGTGCGCACATGCCAAGAAATGCACATGCACGTGCATGAACAGTCATCTAAACACACGCACACGCGCGCGCATGCACACACATATACACACACACGCACGCACGCACACACACACACACAAACACGCTGAAGCATACGCACAGACACATGTTTGCGTGCACGCGAAAGAAACGCATAAACACATGTATGAACATACACATTAACATACACATTAACATACACAATAACATACACAATAACATACACAATAACATACACACGCAAAGACATCAATTTAAAACACACACACACACACACACCACACACACACACACACACACACACACCACACACACATGCGCGTGTGCGCGTGCGTGCTCGTGCACGCACACAACTATATTGATCTCTCCATAAGTGTTCTTGGGATGGATATGACATATCATGATTATTCTTAATAGAATCTTTGTTACATGACTCATCAACTGATTGTACGATGGAATTCGCATTCATAGCCCCTGTCTTCTTTGGAAGTGCAATGAAAATTGATTTTGACATAT
>JAPXFY010000027.1:39758701-39778701 GCA_030674185.1 Monoplex corrugatus | reverse complement strand
TTATTGGGAAGACTGGGACCACATAGTCCAGTGAGAGTGTTATTGGGAAGACTGGGACCACATAGTCCAGTGAGAGTGTTATAGGGAAGACTGGGACCACATAGTCCAGTGAGAGTGTTATAGGGAAGACTGGGACCACACAGTCCAGTGAGAGTATTATGAGGTCATTGGGAAGACTGGGACCACATAGTCCAGTGAGAGTGTTATAGGGAAGACTGGGACCAGACAGTGCAGTGAGAGTGTTATTGGGAAGACTGGGACCACATAGTCCAGTGAGAGTGTTATTGGGAAGACTGGGACCACACAGTCCAGTGAGAGTGTTATAGGGAAGACTGGGACCAGACAGTGCAGTGAGAGTGTTATAGGGAAGACTGGGACCACATAGTCCAGTGAGAGTGTTATTGGGAAGACTGGGACCACACAGTCCATTGAGAGTGTTATTGGGAAGACTGGGACCACACAGTCCAGTCTCATCCACCTCAGGTATGCATCGATGAGATTGCTGCTCAAATCTCCTGACTCAACACCGCTGGTGTCTGTGTCACTCGGGCCTGGTTCACGGCAGGATATATTTTGACAATAAGCGTAGAGTACTGCCCTGCAAAGTGGAACTCCATAACTTCATAGTTATCATCCCCACCGTCAGCATTATCATAGCATTTTAAAAACTGTCCCAGGTTCTGTGGCCATATATGAAGCGTACAAATGGGGGACAGGGGACAGGGGACAGGGGACAGGGGACAGGGGACAGGGGACAGGGGAGGGGAGAGAGGCAGCAAGGGACCAAGCTCCGCCGTATGTCTGAAAGTCGATTCCCTTTTTCTTGCGGTTTGGTTTTTTTTTTTTCTTTCTTTATCAGTTAATAGCCAGAAGACTTAAATGATGCGAGGGTCTCTCTCTCATTCAGTGTGGTGTGTGTGTGTGTGTGTGTGTGTGTGTGTGTGTGTGTGTGTGTGTGTGTGTGTGTGTGTGTGTGTGTGTGTGTGTAAGAGAGAGAAAGAAAGAGTGAGAGAGAGAGAGAGAGAGAGAGAGAGAGAGAGAGAGAGAGAGAGAGAGAGAGAGAGGAGAGAGAGAGAGAGAGGTTATGTCATTACTTGGATACGTGTTTTCAAAGTGACGCGATCCCAGTTCTCGATAATTAAGTCAAATCATCACTATCTGTTGTGGAGAAACGAATAACATTGTTATTACAAGTAAATTGAAATGAAATGAAATGAAAGGGAATTTCAGGATTGGCCTCTGAGATGAGTTCTTTTTCAAGCCTTTTCTTGTCTTTTTCTATTGATCTCTTTTTAAAAATCTCTGTCTGCCTGTCTTTGTGATTCTATCTGGCTCTCTGTCTGTCTGTCTCTGTCTCTCTGTCTGTCTGTCTGTCTCTGTCTCCGTCTCCGTCTCCGTCTCTGTCTCTCTGTGTGACTGTTGTGCTGTCGCTTTTTCACACTTTTAATGGCCCTATCACCTCAGAGGATGAGTGCCATGCCATGCTGGTAGCACAGAGGTCATGAGCCGTGGATTCAAGATCTGATGACCAGAGGTCAACCCTAGCCTGCTGGCTGCTTATCTTCACGCTCCAGTCATTCTGCAGGTGTCGTCTTAACCCTTTGACTCTCGCATCCTGTCCACCTACTGCAAAATCTTAACCCTTTGACTCCCTCACCATATCCACCAGTTTCCTGTAGAAATCTGGGAGTAAAAAAAAAAAAGTTACGAAAGTCTCAACAACGCAGCCCCCGATTACCTGTCAAGCCTACTTGAGATCTATGTTCCCTCACGTACCCTCCGCTCTGCCTCCGATCCTCTCACTTTCACTTTCCACGCACTAAGCTCAATTACCTATGGTCCACGAGCCTTCTCTGTTTCTGGTCCACTCTCCTGGAACAAACTTCCTCTCTCAGTCCGTCAGCAAAACTACTTTTGTCTCCACCAAGTCCGCTCTCAAAACTCACCTTTTCTCCTCTGCATAAAATCCTGACTTCACTCAACCCCCACTGCAGCCTGTCTCCACTCGGTGTGGAATCACATTGTAATATATATTTGTATATAATATGTTTTTTTTTCTTCGAGTACACTTGTATATAATTTCCATTGCTTTTCTTCTTTTTCCCCATTTATAGCCATGTGTATGTGTGTGTGTGTGTGCGTGCGTGTGTGTGCATGCGTGCGTATTTGCATGCTCAGCGCTTAGATTTGATTTTTATCAAGATTTTGCGCTATATGAATATTGTAATTAGTATTATTATTAAAAGGGTTAAATGTTTGCTTTGCTAGCAGGCTTGACACTGCAGGATGCTTGTGGACAGGGTGTGGGAGTCAAAGGGTTAAGTATCGTTTGATTTGTTTCAAAGGTCAGGTTTCCCCCGTCTACCGTCATTCTTCCGCCCCCCCCCCCCTCCATTTCAAGGTTCTGTCAACACTTAGGGTCTTGCGCAGGCGTTTAAGGAGTCTACCAGAGAGTGGATGGCAGATTGGGTGGAGCCCATATGGAATTGTCTGCGTGTTCTGATCTCTCTTGAATATACTCTTGAACTCCTCTCTGTCTCTGTCTCTCTCTGTTTCTCTGTCTCACACACACACACCACACACACACACACACACACACACACACACACACACACACACACACACACACACATATTCTCTCTCTCTCTTAACTGTCCATCCACATCAAGTCATACATGTGAACTTGAACACCTTTAAACGAAATCTCCACAAAGATCTGCTTGAAATACCGTAAAGTTATTCTAATTACCCTCCCCCCCCCCCCTTTTCTAGATCTACATACACTGTGCTAATGAAACATTTAATCAGCCATTTCTATCACATGTTTACACTATCATCTTTGTTTACAGTCATCCATTTCTATCACATGTTTACACTATCATCTTTGTTTACAGTCAGCCATTTCTATCACACGTTTACACTATCATCTTTGTTTACAGTCAGCCATTTCTATCACACGTTTACACTATCATCTTTGTTTACAGTCAGCCATTTCTATCACACGTTTACACTAGCATCTTTGTTTACAGTCAGCCATTTCTATCACACGTTTACACTATCATCTTTGTTTACAGTCAGCCATTTCTATCACACGTTTACACTATCATCTTTGTTTACAGTCAGCCATTTCTATCACACGTTTACACTATCATCTTTGTTTACAGTCAGCCATTTCTATCATCTTTGTTTACAGTCAGCCATTTCTATCATCTTTGTTTACAGTCAGCCATTTCTATCACACGTTTACACTATCATCTTTGTTTACAGTCAGCCATTTCTATCACACGTTTACACTATCATCTTTGTTTACAGTCAGCCATTTCTATCATCTTTGTTTACAGTCAGCCATTTCTATCACACGTTTACACTATCATCTTTGTTTACAGTCAGCCATTTCTATCACACGTTTACACTATCATCTTTGTTTACAGTCAGCCATTTCTATCATCTTTGTTTACAGTCAGCCATTTCTATCACACGTTTACACTATCATCTTTGTTTACAGTCAGCCATTTCTATCACACGTTTACACTATCATCTTTGTTTACAGTCAGCCATTTCTATCACATGTTTACACTATCATCTTTGTTTACAGTCAGCCGTTTCTATCATCTTTGTTTACACTATCATCTTTGTTTACAGTCAGCCATTTCTATCATCTTTGTTTACAGTCAGCCATTTCTATCACATGTTTACACTATCATCTTTGTTTACAGTCAGCCATTTCTATCACATGTTTACACTATCATCTTTGTTTACAGTCAGCCATTTCTATCACATGTTTACACTATCATCTTTGTTTACAGTCAGCCATTTCTATCACATGTTTACACTATCATCTTTGTTTACAGTCAGCCATTTCTATCACATGTTTACACTATCATCTTTGTTTACAGTCAGCCATTTCTATCACATGTTTACAGTCAGCCATTTCTATCACATGTTTACAGTCAGCCATTTCTATCACATGTTTACAGTCAGCCATTTCTATCACATGTTTACACTATCATCTTTGTTTACAGTCAGCCATTTCTATCACATGTTTACACTATCATCATTGTTTACAGTCAGCCATTTCTATCACATGTTTACACTATCATCATTGTTTACAGTCAGCCATTTCTATCACATGTTTACACTATCATCTTTGTTTACAGTCGGCCGTTTCTATCACACGTTTACACTATTCATCTTTGTTTACAGTCGGCCATTTCTATCACATGTTTACACTATCATATTTGTTTACAGTCAGCCATTTCTATCACATGTTTACACTGTCATCTTTGTTTACAGTCGGCCATTTCTATCACATGTTTACGCTATCATCTTTGTTTACAGTCGGCCATTTCTATCACATGTTTACACTATCATCTTTGTTTACAGTCAGCCATTTCTATCACATGTTTACACTATCATCTTTGTTTACAGTCAGCCATTTCTATCACACGTTTACACTATCATCTTTGTTTACAGTCGGCCATTTCTATCACACGTTTACACTAGCATCTTTGTTTACAGTCGGCCATTTCTATCACACGTTTACACTATCATCTTTGTGTATTAAATCTCTCTTCTCTTAAGTCCTTCTGATTATATTTGATGTTTTTTGTATTTATGATTTGTTTGACATTTGTATGCATTACAGTTCACCTGTTGTCATCTAGCGGTAGAGCTGACATGTTATTCCCTCCCCCCACCACCTTGTTTGTTCTTTATTGCTTCGTTCACTGTCTTTTTCTCATTTGCTTCTGTTAGTTATTTGATAATATACATTGTTGTTGTTAGGCATTGACATGCATTGCTTAACGTTTATGTGCCTTTATCCCATGCTCTTATACATGTAATGCACTTGATTTACTGACATATGTCGGGAAAGTGATACTTAGAACCATTTCTATACTTTTTATGACGTGGCAAATGTTATTTTTAATCTATTTTATCATTACGTTGTTTGACGTGTCTTCTTCTCCACCACCTCTCCCTTTCACTAAAGTTAAAACTCCCTTCACTTCTAGCTTTTCCTTTTATTCTATATCTGTAATGTATATATTTTTAGAAATATGTACATGTTATTAATACAACTACTACTAGCAATATTGTTATTGTTTTTGTTACCGTTGTTACAGTTAAGGGTCAACAGGCATATATTCACATATGTCTTTTTCTCTCTTGTTTTTGTAATGCGCACGAACCATTGGTGAACAATTAACATTCAGAACATTATCACTACTCGTGTAACTTGCCTTGCATTTGACTTTTTCCCTTCATGCTGATGTTCTTATGTGTAGAGTAGAAAGACTAGCTGTAAGACAGGTCCAATGGGACCTAGTGCTATTATCCTTGAGTAACAAAGTATTCTAAGTTCGAAGTCTCTCTCATTTTCTCTCTTTCTCTGTCTCTCTCTCTGTCATTTTCTCGTGGGCTTTTGAATAAATTGTTTGAAATTTCTCTCTCTGTCTCTCTCTCTCTCTCTGTCTTTGTGACTGTCTCTGCGTCTGTGTGCCTGTCTCTGCGTCTGTCTGTCTATCTGTCTGCCTGTCTCTCTGTCTGTCTCTCTGTCTCTGGCTCTGTCTCTGTCTGTATGTGTGTCTGTCTGTCTCTGTCTCTGTCTCTCTCTCTCTTCCTTTTTTTCCTTCTTCTTCCTTAAGTTTCTACAAAATGAGTCCCAACACACGGAAGGTAAAATAAATAAGAAGGCTTTACCCTTTTGTTACGGCAGTGTAAACAGTGGAGCCCAGGAGATTGATTGAAGCTGACGTGTGGTCTTTATTGTCGTCATTGGGCAGTTAATTAACTGTTTAAATGTAGTGTTTCTTGTCGCCGTTGGTGACCGGAGTTTGCTGTTTACCAGCCAATTTCCCAGCACAGAAACCATACGCAGTGGGAATCTTTTAGGATCACCACATGTGTTTTTTGTATACAAGGAACGTGACCATTGAATTGACAGAAACCCTAGGCTAGACACAGACTCTTTAACAAAACCCGATTTGAAACGGTATAAGTGTATGCCGTATTGTACAGAAGGAGTCTTTGGTTTTTTAGTTTGTATTTACTCCGGAATACTCTATGTACATCATAAATCGTTCTTGTATGGCGCTGTCTTTCAACTCATTTCGACTCACTTTTTATGGTCAAACATTTTAGTGTAGCAGGGAGAACATAAGTGATTGGGCGTGGTGGAAGCTGCTGGATAGGGTGAGGGAGTCAAAGAGTTAAGTTTTTGCAGTTGGTGGATAGGAGGCGGGAGTCAAAGGGTTAATCCTGATACAGACGCGGTTGCTAGCTTTGCTTAGGCAAGTTGAACGTAAGAAACCTTGACTGGCTGGTATTAGCTAGATTTGTCTCCCTTCGCTACGCCAAAGAAAATCAGTTCACGTCTTTCTTGGTCTACCTCTCGCATAAATTGCACATATTCATTTTCTGTGGCAATTACATAATCCACCACCGGCTTGGCAGGCCCGTCCTAGTGTCACCAGATTCCCTTGGACCACACCTTGTCTGTTTCCACCTTGCACGACAAGGACGAGGATTTGGACGTCACAGGTGTGCTGGAAGGGAGAGGTGATGGGCACTGCCCGGGTAGTAACTCTGTCTAGGAAAAGTTGAGATCTCTACCACCTCACTCCCTTACGACCTCAGTGTATGGGACAACAAAATCTTCATGAAAAACTTGGAAAGAAAAATTTATTCGTAGATTCGGAAAAATGAGTCGTTTCATTCCAACAAAGCGCTGGTCAGTATAACTATGAGCTTGCTTTGTGGGATGTTGCCTTGTGTAATAATCTTTCATTCTTCGTCTTCTTTTTCTTTTTCTTCTTCTTCTTCTTCTTATCTTCTATCATCATCATTTATCATCATCATCATCATCATCATCATCATCATCATCATCATCATCATCATCATCATCATCATCATCATCATCACAAACCTTGTGACTATAATAGAAATAGAAAGCAAAAATAAAAGGTTGGAGCTAAATAGCAAGCAGACTGAAGTCATGATAAGCAGTAAAAAAAAAAACAACAACAAGAAATCCCCTCATGCAAAATAAGCAGACTGAAGTCATGGTAATCAGTAAAAAAAACAACAACAAGAAATCCCCTCATGCAAAATAAGCAGACTGAAGTCATGGTAATCAGTAAAAAAAACAACAACAAGAAATCCCCTCATGCAAAATAAGCAGACTGAAGTCATGGTAATCAGTAAAAAAACAACAACAAGAAATCCCCTCATGCAAAATAAGAGCAAATGGCGCAACGTTGGGACAGGTTAATAAGTTTAAATATCTGTGCATCAGCCGTCTGATGAGATGATCGTTCCCGAATTGTTACACTTATCAGCCTGTCTCAGTGTTGTACCATTTGCTGTTATTTTGCATGAGTGCATTTCTTCTTTAAAAAAATAATTGCTGATTATCATGACTTCAGTCTTCTTGGTATTTAGCTCCTGCTCTTTATTTTTGCTTTCTATTTTTAGTATATTCAAAAGGATTTTAGGTCTTTTTCATTTTCTGCAATGAGCACGGTGTCATATGCGTACGAATGTTGTTTATCATTTTTCCTCCAACCTTTTATCCCAGGGCTTTCTTCTAGGTTTGTCATGATGGCTTCGCTGTAAAGTGAAAACAAATCTGGTGACCCTCTGTCTGACCCCTCTGCCTGACCCCTGCCTGACCCTTGCCTGACCCCTCTGCCTGACCCCTCTTTTGATATTTTGGAAATAGCTTATATCGTTTTCGATTCTCTTGCTGCTGTTTGTTCCCAATGTATATTTCTGATTATTCTTGGATCTTTTCAATCAAGATTGGGCCTTTCTAGTTGGTTGATCAGTTCTTCGTGTCGTACCCGATTGAAATCCTTGGTATAATCAACAAAGCATAAATACAAATCCTTATTCAGCTCGACTGACCTCTCTATGATAGTTCTTAGGATGTATATGGCATTAATAATTCCTTTCCATTTGACAAATCCACTATGTTCTTCTGCTATTTCTCGTGTGTATACACATCCAGAATATCAAATGTGCACGTTAAGGATCCTGCATGTTGCATGAAAACATCGAAACCCACAGCATGCTCACCCATTAAGATGCGTTGCAAACTGTACAACAACATAATGGAATATGGTCAGCTGGCCCAATAGTTCCAGTTCTCTGTGCTCCACTAAAGTCTGATTAAGTGTAAATACATAGTGAGCTGAAATGGGTCTGGACATTAGTGCTATACAAGAACGATTTATAATAATGAGAGAGAGAGAGAGAGAGAGAGAGAGAGAGAGAGAGAGAGAGAGAGAGAGAGAGAGAGAGAGAGAGAGAGAGATGGGGGAATCGCTGTGGTGTAGTGATTAACGTAACGGACTACCGATCTGAAGATTGTGGGTACGGGTCCCCGTCAACCCGTCATATCGATTGTACTGTCCTTTATTTTGCACACACTGAAAGCTGGAAAAAAGAAAACCCTCATCAGCAGACGTCTTGACACAAAAGGGCGCAAGCAGCTGTTATTGACATAACGATTATATCATCCCTGTTCATGTGCCGGCCCTACCCACCAAGCCATCCACTGTGACACTGCTTCACGCCACATGCACCACATTACTGCTGGCCCTGTCGTCAACTCGTGCGGCCTGTATTCGATTCTCAGTCGGACAAAGATGCTTAACTCCCCCCTCCTCCCCCACTTCCACTTGACAGTGATGGGTGATGTAGGTGATGGCCTTAACAATGGCACCTAAAGAATCAAACTTCACAATATTTTATCACTCAACGATACTAATAACCCCACTAGACTTGTCTTACAGGTAGGTCGTCGCTACTCTATATATGGAAGTGTGAAAAACAAAAAGTTAAACATGTTAATTAAAACTAAACAAGCAAGATACAAAGTGAAATGGTTATTGCCTGATATGCCTCAAGGCAGTCGGCTAGGCTTTAAACAAAAATAACAAGAACAAAAGAAAAAAGGACATTGCCTACTATGCCCTCTGCTGTAGTAGTAACGACAGCACTGGCTCAGTTGTGGAACCAGACAGAATGAGACACCCCTCCCCCCCCCCCCACTCCCGGTAATGTGACAACTACCACACATCTCCAGTGACATCCCCCACCCCCCACTCAACCACTACCACCAGACATTTCAAAAAGCGTTCACTTCAGGCATGGAAGCCGACACAGTGGTCAGCAGGAAATTAGAAAAACACGAAAATACAACCAGAACGTGTATTTAATACAACCAGAACGTGTATTTAATACAACCAGAACGTGTATTTAATACATCCAGAAAAGACAGGCGCACATTTTCAGGTAACTGGCCTTTGTCAAGCGTGAATGTAAGACCCAAACAAACAAACAAACAAACACTGAATACGGTCTGGTTGTATTAAATACGCGTTCTGATTCTATTTTCGTGTTTTTTTCTGATTCCTGTTTGCCTGAACGCGGGCAGTCACACTCGTTTTGGATTTAGTCAGCAGGAAATCAGGATAAAGGGTCACAGACAGTTTTCACCATGCTGTGGAAGGGTCACAGACAGTTTTTACCATGCTGTGGAAGGGTCACAGACAGTTTTCACCATGCTGTGGAAGGGTACAGAGTTTTCACCATGCTGTGGAAGGGTCACAGACAGTTTTCACCATGCTGTGGAAGGGTCACAGACAGTTTTCACCGTGCTGTGGAAGGGTCACAGACAGTTTTCACCATGCTGTGGAAGGGTCACAGAGTTTTCACCATGCTGTGGAAGGGTCACAGACAGTTTTCACCATGCTGTGGAAGGGTCACAGACAGTTTTCACCATGCTGTGGAAGGGTCACAGACAGTTTTCACCGTGCTGTGGAAGGGTCACAGACAGTTTTCACCATGCTGTGGAAGGGTCACAGACAGTTTTCACCGTGCTGTGAAGGGTCACAGACTGTGGGACAGTTTTCACCATGCTGTGGAAGGGTCACAGACAGTTTTCACCATGCTGTGGAAGGGTCACAGACTGTGGGACAGTTCTCACCATGCTGTGGAAGGGTCACAGACAGTGGGACAGTTTTCACCATGCTGTGCTGATTGAGGATTTTATGATGATGGGGATGATGACATGATGCACTCTGTGCAATCATAACATATCCTGGCGTCAAGCAGGCCCGAAAGATACATTCACCTGCCGTGATGGTCATGAAATTCGAGCAATAGTCTCAATGAGGCATCCGTAAAAGAGATGAGACATTACGGTGTGATCTCAGTCTTCCCAAAGAGTCCATAGCAACCTCCATTCTGGGGTAGCCAGTCACAGCCACAGAACACCACAATAATTGTCCTTGCTTTTCTTTTTGTTTTTCTTTTATGTATTTTTTGGAGGGGGTTAGGGGGACTGATAGTCAATAGTCCGTCGTGCTTATGCGCCACTTTTTTTCCTTCCTTAGAAGAGAGAGAGAGAGAGAGAGAGAGAGAGAGAGAGAGAGAGAGAGAGAGAGAGAGAGAGAGAGAGAGAGGGTGGTGGTGGTGGCGGCAGAGATTATTTCACATCGACTGGAGGGACAAGGACGGAAAGTGTATAGGCTTTTCTGACTCAGAGATCAAGGAAAATGTAGAGAAATGGAAAAGACAATAGGAGCGAAAGTGAGGAAAAATGTGTAAAGCAGACTCGGTCTGATGGGTCTTTTCTTCTTCCTTTGTTTTGTTTTTTTCTTCCTCCTCTCCCACTGCTCTCTCCATTTAAACTTTGATCAGGGGTGGAGGATGGGGTGACGGAATTAATGTGAGGGGGCCGATAAACTGTGTTGACAAGCCGGTGGGGATGTGTATCGTGCTGCTTGGGGACAGGTCTCTTTGAGAGGCTGTGTGTAAACCTTGTGTGTGTGCGCGTGCGTGGATGTGTATGTATGTGTGCGTGTATAAGCGCGTGTGTGTATGTGTGTGTGTGTGCGTGCGTGTGCGTATTTGTATGTGTGTCTGTCTGTGTGTCTAAGGTTTTCTTTTTCATATTTGTTTGTTTTTTAGTTGTTTATATTTGTTTGTTTTGTTGTTGTTTTTCATGGAACACTGCAGATGAAGATATGAAGACAAGCATTTCGCTACGATACAGCTTACATGTATATTGTTCCCGTCACTGGTTGATACAAAGTTAGACGGAGATCCTTCACGACCCTGGCAGCACAGACAACCTTTGTGCACAGGCTTATACTGGCTTATATCATGGTCAGTTTTAGTCTTCTCCATTACACGGCGTCTGTGACGTCAGTGACGTCCGTGGGGCCAGTGCCGTCTGTGACGTCAGTGCCTATGAAATTGATTCCCAGCGTGGAGACGCTACCTTGAGAACCTGAAACCGAAATCTCACTGGAGAGAGGTGGCGCGCGCGCGCGCGCGCGTGTGTGTGTGTGTATGTGTGTACGTGTGTGTGTGTGTGTGCGTTCGAGTGTGCGTGCGAGCGCTAGTAAGATCTTTTTTTCTGCTATTTCTGGATGGATCTGTACTAAAGTGGATTTTCAACAGGACTCTGAGTGTGTCAACATACACACACTTCAACAGGGATAAAAGTATGTATCTGACTGTGTTTATACTGCATTAATGTACGTATTTGACTATGTTTATACTGCATTAATGTATGTATTTGACTATGTTTATACTGCATTAATGTACGTATTTGACTATGTTTATACTGCATTAATGTATGTATCTGACTATGTTTATACTGCATTAATGTATGTATTTGACTATGTTTATATTTCGATTGTTGCTGTTTGTTTTCGTATTCAGCTAAACGCATTGAAAACAAAATATTGTAAAAATGTCAAGTGTACTTGCGGAGAACAGTTCACACTGTTTCACTGTTTATTCTACTGCAAAATGCTACGTTCTTTTTTACCGAAAATGTTTACTCAAGAAAAGTATTCTGAAAATCATTTCCAAAAAACCACATCAGATCAATCTTTGTTAGTTAGAATTTCAGAATCATTAGTTCACAGTCCTGTTAATGCATTACTTTAACTTTATTCGGTTTGTGTTTTAGTGTTACAATTTCCCTTCACGTTGTTGAAGTTAATTGTTAGTGTTAAGTTCTCGTTCCATTTTACTGTTCCTCCAGCTACTAATGTCTTTTTCCTCTGTCTTCCCTCTGCCCAAATCCAACCCGTCCAACTATCGTTCTACATTTTATTTTGTTCATTTTTCTTATTCCCCCCCCCCTCCCCCGTCTAATATCACTTATAATGAAAAGACGTTAAATTAAAGAACGAAATAAAAGGAAAAGAAAATTCAGTACACATGTCAGTGCATTCGCGCACATAATTTAAGGATATGCCACTGGCGTTGGCCAATCCGTCCAATTCATAACACCGGGGATTTGAAAAAAAAAAACGTACCTGAATGCAAATTTAAACATAACTATGGGCACTAAAACATATCTAAAAACAGGCCTAAGTTACCTGAAATTGCTTCTGCATATCTCATTTCCCCAGAGCCGAAAGTGCGCTCGATACATGTACCCAATTATCAATCCTAAGAAAAAGCATGTAAGACTTTATCGAACACATACAGGTGAATGGACCAGCAAGGCAGAAAATGATAGGTAGAAATGACAGAAAGCAAAGAACAAGGCAGAAACAAAGAGAGTGGCAGAAAAGAGGAAATTTCTAGCACAGAATTTCCAGAAGGTGGGGATACTATTTATACTGAAAGAGCCCCTGGCATCCCCACGGGGGAGGGGGGGGGCAGTATCCTTGGTCAGTTGGATCAGAACAGGTTCTGTTGAAATCGGCCAAAGTGACCGTGCAGCAATGCTGTTTCCTTTTTCTAATAAAAATAATCCCGTGCCATTACAATGTAGCCAAAAGTGTGCCAAAGACGGACTGGTAAACTCGTACGCTATATACGACCTAGCCTTGCCAGCTTATGGGGCTTATACGCAGGCTTAAGGCGTGTGCCGTGATTATTTTGGATCTTCTTCGATACATGGCTCCAGTGGCGTCGGTACATATGGACTTCAGTCCGGGCACGGAGACGTCATCTGTAGAAACTGTGACTGATTTACTGGCCACTGGACATCTCTGGCTGTCGGAGCTTGTGCACTTTGAATGAATGAAGTTGGAGATAGGGTTTACTGGGCACGGCGTGGAATCAACACCACTGAGTCAACGGAAGACTTTTGACTTAAAAAACAACAACAATAATGCAAGCAAGCAAGCAAGCAAGCAAGCAAGCAAGCAAGCAAGCAAAATGAAATAAAATGAAATAAAATAAAATAGAATAAAATAAAATGAAGTAAAATAAAATAAAATAAAATAAAATAAAATAAAATAAAATAAATAAAACAATAAAATAAATTGAAATAAAATAAAGTAAAATAAAATAAAATAAAATAAAATAAAATAAAATAAAATAAATAAAATAAAATGAAATGAAAATGAAATGAAAATGAAATGAAATGAAATAAAAAAAGAAACTGAACTGAACTGAACTCTGTGTGTGTGTGTGTGTGTGTGTGTGTGTGTGTGTGTTGTGTGTATGTGTGTGTGTGTGCATGTACATGTGTGTGTGTGTGTGTGTGTGTGTGTAGTGAGAGAGAGAGAGAGAGAGAGAGAGAGAGAGAGGAGAGAGCAGGGAACGTCCTTCCCGTGTCTTTTAACCCTTTGACTCCTGCACTCTATCTTCCAATTGCAAAAACGTAACCCTCTGACTCGCTCACCCTGTCCACCAGCTTCCTGCAGGAAGCTAGTAGACAAGGTGAGGGAGTCAGAGGGTTAAGCTTTTGCTTTGCTAGCATGGTTGACAATGCAGGATGCTGGTGGACAGGGTGCGGGAGTCAAAGGGTTAAGACGAAAGAAATGTCGGCCTGCTTTTAAACACACGTCAAACCATGTCGCTTTCAGATATTTTTACAAAACAGCCGAGTCATGCTGCAAGGTGGTGTGTGTGTGTGTGTGTGTGTGTGTGTGTGTTGTGTGTGGTGTGTGGTGTGTGTTGTGCGCGCACCCACACACGAACACAACCAACAACACACACAACACACAACACAACACACAAACAGCACACACAGCACAGCACAGCACAGCACAACAGCACAACACAGCACAGCACAGCACAACACAGCACAGCACAGCACAGCAACACAGCACAGCACAGCACAGCACAGCACAGCACAGCACAACAAACACCACACACAACAACAACTTCCCAGTTGTATCGTCATGGCAGGACAAAGACACACATGTACCATTTTCTTCTGCCAGGACGGTACACTTTGACAGTTGTCTACGGTATTTTGTGCTTGGTGTTGTGCATTTAGTCTTTGTTGTCGTTTGTATACGTCTGACAAAGGCCAGGTGGTCAAACATTTGAGCCTGTCTTGTTTTGTGGCATTAAATACACGTTGTACTTGCATGTTGGACAGGATGAAGGAGTTAAAGGATGAAGTTGTTGCCGTTGGTGGATGGGGTGCGGGAGTCACAGAGTTAAGGAACCTGTGATTTATGTCAGTGTATGGAGGGCTGTGGAAAGATGAACACTCCCAGCAGGCACGTCACTGAAGACGGAGTATGCAGACTGTGCAGCAACATACCGCCTGCACAGTGTAGGCACAGCTTGATGTATACACGCATCTGAAGCAAAAAGTCGTAATGCTAACTTTAACAAACAGTCCAACACACGCACGCGCGCACACACACACACGCACCGCACACACACACACACACACACACACCACACACACGCACGCACGCACGCACATACACACACACGCACACGCACACGCACACCACACACACGTAGCCATTCGCGTCCAGGGTCGAACCGCCAGTTTCGTAAGTAAGGGAGATAAGAAGAAATGAGGTCTCCTCTGATCTCCCTTGACGAGGGGACAAACAGGACTTGATGAAGTAAATACAAATCCATAGACAGGGGTGTGGGGTGGGGTGGGTGGGGTGGGGGTTGGACAAAGGGGAGACGGAGGGGGCTGGGTGGTGGTGAAGGAAGTGAGGAAAGTCTGAAGCCAGATTAATGTCTTTGATAGAAATTGTCCGTTGTGGGGACCAGGAGGGGGAAGGGAGAGAGAGAGAGTGTGTGTGTGTGAGTGAATGAGAGAGAGGGAGAGAAAGAGAGGGAGAGAGGTGGGTGTCAGTTTTCAGTTTTTCCAAGATTTTGTCTCCGTGCTCGAAATAAATCCATATGCACTTACGCCATAGATGCCATGTGTTGAAGAAGATGTACATTTTTCAATGCTCCCTTAGCTCAGGTGGTTAAAAGCGTCGTGCTGTTGACGCAGAGGTCTTGTGATCAATCATCAAAAAGGACACGTTTATTGTGGCCCGTTAGCTCAGTTGGGAGAGAGAGAGGGGGGAGGGAAGGAAGGAGAAAGAGCTGGGAGAGAGAGAGAGAGAGAGAGAGGAGAGAGAGAGAGAGAGAGAGAGAGAGAGTGAGTGTGTGTGTGTGTGTGTGTGTGATTCGTTAAACTTTCAACTAACTGTAAAAGTGTGTGAATAATTTGTTAAACTTCCAACTGAGAGAGAGAGAGAGAGAGAGGAGAGGGAGAATAATTTGTTAAACTTTCAGCTGAATATAAGAATGGGTGTACTTTTTGTTTTTAAACTTGAGAGAGAGAGAGAGGAGAGAGAGAGAGAGAGAAGAGAGAGAGAGAGAGAGAGAGAGAGAGAGAGAGAGAGAGAAAAGAGAGAGAGAGAGAGAGAGAGAGAGAGAGAGAGAGAGACCTTTTTATGTTTAAACTAGATTTCCAGGGCAGGAGCGGACAAAATTAATCACGTGGAGAATCCAACAAACTGCCTTTGGTGACAGCTTTCTCCTTAGATCTCTGTCCCTTCCTCTCCCTCTCTCTCTATCTCTCTCTGTCTGTCTGTCTGTCTGTCTGTCTCTCTGTGGGTGTGGATGTGAGTTTCATTCATGATGTGTTCATTTTAATTATTTCCCTGTTGAGTGTGGCGTATGTTTGATGTTAACCTGGTAAGAAATGGTTTATAATGATGATGTGAACGCGTTTGCTTGCTTCCTTCCTTGTGAGTAATGGCACAATGGATTCTTGACATTTCTATGTTAGTGTATGATGGTGAAGTGATGATGGGGAATGAAATGAAACTGCTTACATGGTATCTCTTTTTCTTGTAATTTATATCTATCTATCTATCTATCTATCTATCTATCTATCTATCTATCTATCTATCTATCTATCTATCTATCTATCTTCTATCTGTCTGTCTGTCTGTCTGTCTGTCTTTCTGTCTGTCAGTCAGTCAGTCAGTCAATCTGTCTGTCTGTCTGTCTGTTATCTATCTATCTATCTATCTATCTATCTATCTATCTGTCTGTCTGTCTGTCTGTCTGTCTGACAAGAGTCATTTTACTGTCGCGTCTGAGCTATTGATACGCATCTTTTTTGGTATATGTCTCTTTTCAGTTTACACACACAGACCACACCGGCACATGTACTAAAACTAAACCGTATCAAATTTATTACAGAAATTGTGTGTTGTGGGTGTGTGTGTGTGTGTGTTTTGTGTGGGGTGTGTGAAAGAGAGAATGAGAGAGAGATTGTGTGTAAAAGAGTGTGTGGTTTGTAGTACGAGAAAAAAATGTGTGTGTGTGTGTGGTGTGTTGTGTGTGTGTGTGTGTGTGTGTGTGTGTGTGTTGTGTGTGTGTGTGTGTGTGGTGTGTGTGATTTTTGTTTATTTGTTCTTGTTTTTTTTAAACAAATAAACATGTTGTATAGTGTAAATGTCGTCATCACCCGTTATAAGAAAAACAGTTTCTCTTGAAGGGCTTCTAGTATTTCAGAGTCGACTCTGGTAGTGCTACTGGTATGTTCTTCAGCTGGACCAACAGATTGTGGGAAATACACCGTTATTGTTGAGAAAAGGAGATTGTTGTATATGTACAATACACATTCTGTTACGTGTGATATTAGATGAAAATTCTATCATTACTTTCAAAATCCAAAAATCAGTGTTGAGTATTGAATTCAAATTCTTGTATCGTGATTACCGATATGGAATCCTTTTATCTATGATTGTCGAATTCAGTAAAGTTGATGGAATCTTGGAGATGATCATATTGTTACCTTCTTCTTCTTCTTTCTCTCTTCCTCTCTTCTTCTTCTTCTTCTTCTTCTTCTTCTGTTCTTCTTCTTCTTCTTCTTCTTCATTCTTCTTCTTCTTTCTTTGTTTCTTTCTTCTTCTTCTTCGTCTTCTTCTTCTTCTTCGTCGTCTCGTCGTCATCGTCGTCATCGTCGTCATTTTCGTTACCATCATCATCGCTGTCATCATCATCATCAGCAGCAGCATCTTCATCATCATCGTCGTCGTCGTTGTCGTCGTCGTCATCATCATCATCACATGCGCACTTATTCACGCATACTTGTATACATGTATACATACGCACGCGCACATACCCATAGGCGTATGCGGGCATCCAAGCACACACACACAAGCGCACGCCCACATTTAAGCGTACGCACATGTCGAATGTTTTGTAACAAGTGCCCAGACACGCGCGCTCGCGCGCACACACGCATGCACCTACATACACACACACGCATGCACGTACACACACACACACACACACACGACACACACAACACACACACCACGAGCAACACAACACGCACATACGAGCACACACACACACACACACACGCGCGCGCGCGTTGTTGGATGACAAGTCTCATACCACCAGTTTTCTTTCTGTTTATTTTCAAAGAAATTCACAGATCCTTAGCTAATGGAGAATTAGAACAACTGAAACACTGAGAAAGATTGTAGTTTGTAGCTTGTTCAACAAGACATTCATCGCATTCGGGTATTTCCATATGCTACTCAAAATTCACAGCGGTTATCTGGCAGGCTCCCTGAGCCGGCGCAAAAGTGTTTGCACTGAGCAGAGGAGAGAACCTATGAAACGCTAAGCTGATAGCGCCGAAATGATGGAACCTTTGAACTGGGCAGCAAACAGCTTTTAATGTTGCAGACTAGGACTAAACTTGGGCTTTTATTAGACCTTGAGTCTACGGCTCTGTCAGAGAGAGAGAGAGAGAGAGAGAGAGAGAGAGAGAGAGAGAGAGAGAGAGAGAGAGAGAGAGAGGGGAGAGAGAGAGTGTGTGTGTGTGTGTGACAGAGAAAGAGAGAGAGAGAGATAGAGAGAGAGATAGAAAGTGAGTTCGTTCTTTGAGTTAACGTCTTTTCACTATAAGTGATATTAGACGGGGGAGGGGGGGGGGAGGGTAAAAAAACCCCCAACTAAAGTAGAGAACGATAGTTGGACAGGTTGGATTGGGGCAGAGGGGAGACAGAGTGAAAAATCATAAATAACTTAACTAACATTAGTAACAATTAACTTCAACACTGTGACGGGAAATTTTAACACTAAAACACAAACTGCATAAAGTTAAAGTAATGCATTAACAGTATTGTGAACTAATGATTCTGGAATTTTAACTAACAAAGATTGATCTGATGTTACTTTTTTGAAATGATTTTCAGAACTTTTCTTGTGTAAACATTTTCGGTAAAAAAGAACGTAGCATTTTGCAATAAAATAAAGAGTGAAACAGTGTGAACTGTTCGCCGCAAATACACTTGACATTTTTACAATATTTTGTTTTGAATGTGTTTAGCTGAATACGAAAAGAGAGTGAGTGAGTGAGTGAGTGAGTGAGTGGTGTGTGTGTGTGTGTGTGTGTGTGTGTGTGTGTGTGTGTGTGTGTGTGTGTGTGTGTGTGTGTGTGTGTGTGTGTGTTGTGTGTGTGTGTGTGTGTGTGTGTGTGTGTGTGTGTTGGTGTGGGTGTGTGTGTGGTGTGTGTGTGTGTGTGTGAGGGAGAGAAAGAGAGAGAGAGGTGGTGTGTGTGAGAGAGAGAAGAGAGGAGAGAATTGCAAGACCTTTTTATTTTCCAGTGATTTGAAGGAAGAGAAGCGCATGAGCAGCATGTCGGGGCTTAATATTCGATCGCTGGTTTAATCACAGAAGAAATTATCGATAGCCCTCTTCTCTAAAAAATTGTTTTATTTCCTTTGTCTTGTAGTATGGGTTGTTGAAACAAGATGGTCAAGCTATATCAATACTCTTTGGGTTAACTATGCGCCACGACTATGAGAACATACCGGCAGTGACCTTAACTATGATCGCAGCAAGTCATTCTGAAACATCGAGAGTTTTGTTAGAGTTCAACATGGATTCATCACTCGTCTACAGTTTCATGTGCGTCCACTCAGGTCTGCTAAGAATTATCTGGCAGAATCCATGAGCCTGCGCAAATTCTTGTGCACTGGCAAGGTCTTGAAATGGAGAGGGGCGGGGGGGGGGGGGATCTATAAAACACTGCCGACACCAGCAGAATGATGGAAACATTAAGATGGGCAGTGAACAGGCCAGTTGTTCATGTTAGGGCTGGGATTGAACTCCAGATATCCGATCTTGAGTCCATGGCTGTATCACACACACACACACACACACACACACACACACACACACACACACACACACACACACACACACACACACACACACACACACACACACACACAACACACATACACACACACACACACACAACCAACCAACCAACCAACCAGTCAACCAATCAACCAACCAAACAACCAAGCGATCAGCCAGTCAACCACCAACCATCCAAATCAGCCCGCAAAAAAGTTAAAATGCTTGGACAATAAGTCTGTGCTTTGAGAACAGTCAGCGGCATGCTTGGAAATAGGTGGATCATATTATGTATTCTTCTTTCTTTCGTTATCCACATCATCATCATCATCATCATCATCATCATCATCATCATCATCATCATCATCATCATCATCATCATCATCACCTGCCACATGGCCTCGGCGATCATGGCCCTCCATACGAATCTATCCCTTGTCGCTGCAAGTACATTTCCCACCCTCTCTTTTCTCAGCCACCCTGCAAGTCCGTCGAATATTTTTTCTCTGGGTCTGCCTGGTGTTCTTTTTTTCCACCAACTTCGCTGTTGTGACCGGGTGCTCAAATTTCTCTTGTCTCATGAAATGTCA
>JAPXFY010000027.1:39743701-39753701 GCA_030674185.1 Monoplex corrugatus | reverse complement strand
CTCAATCTTGTTCTGGCTTTGCTTGTTGACTGTCCACGCCTCACAACCGTATAACATTATCGGTTCTATATAACATTCAAGAACTCTCTTCCTGATGTTAATTGATAGGCATTTGTTGGTAAGAATGCTTTTCATCTTCTTGAATGCTGTTTTGGCTTGGCCAATTCTGCTGGTTATTTCTGATGTGCATCTCCCGTCTGGTGAAATGATCGTTCCCAGATATTTAAACTTATCAACCTGTCTCAAGGTTGTGCCGTTTGCTGTTATTTTGCAGGAGGGGATTTCATGTTTTTTTTTAACTGATCACCATGACTTCAGTCTTCTTGCTGTTTAGTTCCAACCCCTTACTTTTGCTTTCTGTTTCTAGTATATTCACAAGGTTTTGTAGGTCCCTTTCATTTTCTGCAATTAGCACGGTGTCATGTGTGTATCGAATGTTGTTTATCATTTTCCCTCCATTCTTTAATCCAGGGTATTCCTCTAGGTTTCTTATGATGTTTTCGCTGTAAAGTGAAAACAGATCTGGTGACAAAACACAAACTTGTCTTTTGATATTTTGGAAAGAGCTTATAGGCCTATCGTTTTCTATTCTCATTGCAGCTGTTTGTTCCCAATGCATATTTCTGATTATTCGTAGATGCTTTCCATCAATATTGAATCTTTCTAGTTGGTTGATCAATTCTTCATGTCTTACCCGATTGAAAGCCTTAGTATAATCAACAAAGCATAAATATAAATCCTTATTCACCTCGATTGACCTCTCTATGATAGTTCTTAGGATGTACATGTGTATGGCATTAATAGTTCCTTTCCCTTCCAAAAATCCGCACTGTTCTTCTGCAGTTTCTCTTTTGATTCTATTCCTTGTCCTCATCATGATTATTCTTAATAAGATCTTGGTTACATGACTCATCAAACTGATTGTGCGATGGAGTTGGCATTTGGAAGTGCAATGAAAATTGATTTTGACATATCTTTGGGGATTTTTCCAGTGTCATAAATCCCATTTAGGAGGACTGTTATTTTTTCAGTACCAAATTCCTCCAGGGCTTCAATCATCTCTGTAATAATATTGTCTGGACCTGGGGCTTTTCCTGGTTTCATCT
Source organism: Monoplex corrugatus (assembly GCA_030674185.1). Classification (NCBI taxonomy): domain Eukaryota; kingdom Metazoa; phylum Mollusca; class Gastropoda; order Littorinimorpha; family Ranellidae; genus Monoplex; species Monoplex corrugatus. Next base: position 39,752,595 of record JAPXFY010000027.1, on the reverse strand, counting down.
TTTTCAGTGCTGCTCTAACTTCATCTTTCATTATGGGTAGTCCTTCAACGTTCTTTCTTATACTCTGTTCTTCGTTTCTGTCATCTTCAAAAAGATCTTTAATGTACTCTCCCCGTCTATCTAATATTTTGTCTTTTTCCATGATAAGCGTACCATCTTTCGATTTTAAGCAACCGGTTGATGTGCATGTATTTTTCCTGTGGACAATTTTTTCAGTTCTTCCGTACATACCCTGAGGATCTGTTTTGTGTCGGTCTTCTATTTCTTTGCATTTTGTTTTCAGCCAAGCTTCCTTAGTTTCATTGCACCTATTCCTGATTTCTTTGTTTATCTTCCTGTATATCTCTTCCTTTCTCTTTGCCTTCCTCCATTCCTCCATCAAGCCTAGAATTTCTTTTGTCATCCATTTCGTTTTTGCTTTTCTATCTATGCTAGGGATTTCTTCACAAGCTTCATTTATCGAATTCCTCAACTTTGTCCATTGTTCCTCGCTGTCACCAACGTTTTGTTTTGAACATGTACATCAAAGTTTTCACGTATCATTTCAACTGTCTTTATGAGTCCAAGATTTAGTTTGATGTTGCTTTTGGTTTGTTTCTTTTTCCTTAATTTCAGCCTAAATCTTCCCACTACAGGACTGTGGTCACTGTTGCAGTCTGTGCCTGGCAGTGTTTTTGCTGTCAGTAAAGAATTTCAAAATCTTTTATTGATCAAGATGTAGTCAATCTGATTTTTGATATTATCTCCTGGACTCATCCAAGTCCATTTTCTTCTATTAGGTTGCTCAAACCAGGTTGTTTCCTACTATGAACTCATTCATTTGTGCCCATTCTACAAGTTTCCCTCCCCTTTCATTTTGTGTACCAAGGCCATGAGGTCCAACTGTATCCTCCACCATATCCCGCACCACTATAGCATTAAAATCTCCCATTATTATTGGCCATATCTAATACTTCGTAGAAGTTGTCAATTTCGTCCTGAGTACTTGCAGATGTTGGTGCACATGGTTATAATATATAATTGTATATGCTATGCTCTCTATAATTTTCCATTGCTTTTATTCTTGCTTTTATTGCTTTTATTGCTTTTATTCTTTCTCCCCATTTATAGCCATACGTGTGTGTGTGTGTGTGTGTGTGTGCGTGCGTGCGTGTGTGTGTGTGTGTGTGTGTGTGTGTGTGTCGTGCGTGCGTGCGTGCGTGTGTGTGTGTGTGTGTGTGTGTGTGTGTGTGTGTGCGTGCGTGCGTGCGTGGTGCGTGTGGTGTGTGTGTGTGTGTGTGTGTGGTGGGGCGTGCGTGCGTGCGTGTGTGTGTGTTGTGTGTGTGTGTGGTGTGGCGTGGTGTGGTGCGTGTGTGTCGTGCGTGCGTGCGTGCGTGTGTGTCTGCTTCATCGCTTAGATTTGATTTTATCAAGATTTTGCGCTATATAATATTTGTAATTATTATTATTATTATCATACACCTGAATGATGTTGATATCAAATGGCTTGCCATCAAATTTAACCAGCAAAACTCTGTCGGACACAGCCCAGTATCCCTTAACTGCTTTTGATTTATCCCTGTCAATTATGATGCCTACTCCTCTTTCATGTGAGTTTCCACCAGAATATATTACTGTATACTCTCCTGATGTTATCATGCCTGCCCCCTTCCATCTCACTTCCCCTAGTCCTAAAATACTAATGTTAAGCCTTTCCATTTCCATTTTGACATTGTCTAATTTACCTCTTTGCAACAGTGTTCTAACATTCCATGTTGCGATTTTGGTATTTGTTTTTGTTTTTGTTTTTATAGAGTTAACGCCGTAGCTTGCTGACGATCTGGTGTCACATGCGCAGCATGACGGTCCCTACTGGACGAAGGTGCTCCATAGGAGCCCCTATTTACGTCGTTATCCTTGTTTGCCTTGTTTGTCTGGCCATGATTCGTCTTGGGACAGTACGATTGTGGTTTCCCGTTGCCTTCCATCGGGTTGTGTACGGTCTCCTCGTTAGCCTTTGTCGTTCCCACGACAACCTATAAGGCAATAGGTTGATTATCTTTCAGGGTTCACTCCCTTAGCCTTATTCTCTCCCGAGATGTCCACAAGGCAGTGGAGCTATTTACCCTTAGCTGGGGGTCTGGTCCGTGGGCACCAGGGCATATCTACACGCCGATGGGCCTGTGTGCCGCACGTCTGGGGCCAGACCTCCCCCGAGTCCCTTGAGTTTTAGCCTGAGTCCGTGAGGCGCTCAGTTACCACATGTCGCCACGGGGAGGCATAACGTAGGGCTTGCTGATGGAGAGGCTATGTACTGACAGAGAGAGACTTACGCATTCTGCCCTCCTTTTCGCACAGCTGCAAGCAGCAGTGCTAGCCAGCGGTGCAGACTGAAAGTGAGAGGTGACAAGCACGCAGTCACTAGCCAACACACTAGACGCATCACACATACACAAACATACACACACATACATACACACACACGCACAACACCAGCCCTAGAGGGTTGATAGAATGGAGCAGGATAGAACACCAGACCTAGAGGGTTGATAGAATGGAGCAGGATAGAACACCAGACCTAGAGGGGTGATAGAATGGAGCAGGATAGAACACCAGACCTAGAGGGTTGATAGAATGGAGCAGGATAGAACACCAGCCCTAGAGGGGTGATAGAATGGAGCAGGATAGAACACCAGCCCTAGAGGGGTGATAGAATGGAGCAGGATAGAACACCAGCCCTAGAGGGGTGATAGAATGGAGCAGGATAGAACACCAGCCTTAGAGGGGTGATAGAATGGAGCAGGATAGAACACCAGCCCTAGAGGGGTGATAGAATGGAGCAGGATAGAACACCAGCCTTAGAGGGGTTATAGAATGGAGCAGGATAGAACACCAGCCCTAGAGGGGTGATAGAATGGAGCAGGATAGAACACCAGCCCTAGAGGGGTGATAGAATGGAGCAGAATAGAACACCAGCCCTAGAGGGGTGATAGAATGGAGCAGAATAGAACACCAGCCCTAGAGGGGTGATAGAATGGAGCAGGATAGAACACCAGCCCTAGAGGGGTGATAGAATGGAGCAGAATAGAACACCAGCCTTAGAGGGGTGATAGAATGGAGCAGGATAGAACACCAGCCTTAGAGGGGTGATAGAATGGAGCAGGATAGAACACCAGCCTTAGAGGGGTGATAGAATGGAGCAGGATAGAACACCAGCCCTAGAGGGGTGATAGCATGGAGCAGGATAGAACACCAGCCCTAGAGGGGTGATAGAATGGAGCAGGATAGAACATCAGCCCTAGAGGGGTGATAGCATGGAGCAGGATAGAACATCAGCCCTAGAGGGGTGATAGCATGGAGCAGGATAGAACACCAGCCCTAGAGGGGTGATAGAATGGAGCAGGATAGAACATCAGCCCTAGAGGGGTGATAGAATGGAGCAGGATAGAACACCAGCCTTAGAGGGGTGATAGAATGGAGCAGGATAGAACACCAGCCCTAGAGGGGTGATAGAATGGAGCAGGATAGAACACCAGCCCTAGAGGGGTGATAGCATGGAGCAGGATAGAACATCAGCCCTAGAGGGGTAATAGCATGGAGCAGGATAGAACACCAGCCCTAGAGGGGTGATAGCATGGAGCAGGATAGAACATCAGCCCTAGAGGGGTGATAGAATGGAGCAGGATAGAACACCAGCCCTAGAGGGGTGATAGCATGGAGCAGGATAGAACATCAGACCTAGAGGGGTGATAGAATGGAGCAGGATAGAACATCAGCCCTAGAGGGGTGATAGCATGGAGCAGGATAGAACACCAGCCCTAGAGGGGTGATAGCATGGAGCAGGATAGAACACCAGCCCTAGAGGGGTGATAGCATGGAGCAGGATAGAACACCAGCCCTAGAGGGGTGATAGCATGGAGCAGGATAGAACACCAGACCTAGAGGGGTGATAGCATGGAGCAGGATAGAACACCAGACCTAGAGGGGTGATAGAATGGAGCAGGATAGAACACCAGACCTAGAGGGGTGATAGAATGGAGCAGGATAGAACACCAGCCCTAGAGGGGTGATAGCATGGAGCAGGATAGAACACCAGCCCTAGAGGGGTGATAGCATGGAGCAGGATAGAACACCAGCCCTAGAGGGGTGATAGCATGGAGCAGGATAGAACACCAGCCCTAATCTCTCATCTCCTCCATCTGTGTGTAGGGTATGAAGTCTAGCTCCATAGCAACAGCTGTCTTCACGGAGCAAGGATTTTAACATTTTTATACACACACACACACACACACGTGCACACACACAAACACACACACACACACACACACATATATATATTATATATTATAATATATATATATATATATATACGTACATACATACACGCACACACACTCGTACACACACAAACACACGCACGCACGCACGCACACACACACACATATAGGTGTATATATATATATATATATACAGTATATATGTATGTATATCTTGTTCAGAGAGTGGCGAGGCGTTGGTGCTCCTGGTCCCATCCGTATCCTCGTGGTGTTTCTTGTTGACATATATATACACACATCTGTTTGTCTTTTTCTTACTGACATACACACACACATCTGTTTGTCTTTTTCTTACTGACATACACACACACATCTGTTTGTCTTTTTCTTACTGACATACACACACACACATCTGTTTGTCTTTTTCTTACTGACATCACACACACACACACATCTGTTTGTCTTTTTCTTTACTGACATACACACACACACACACACATCTGTTTGTCTTTTTCTTTACTGACATACACATACACACATCTGTTTGTCTTTTTCTTTACTGATACACACACACACATCTGTTTGTCTTTTTCTTTACTGACATACATACACACACATCTGTTTGTCTTTTTCTTACTGACATACATACACACATCTGTTTGTCTTTTTCTTTACTGACATACATACACACACATCTGTTTGTCTTTTTCTTACTGACATACATACACACATCTGTTTGTCTTTTTCTTTACTGACATACATACACACACATCTGTTTGTCTTTTTCTTTACTGACATACACATCACACACAATCTGTTTGTCTTTTTCTTTACTGACACACACACACACATCTGTTTGTCTTTTTCTTACTGACATACACACACACACACACATCTGTTTGTCTTTTTCTTTACTGACACACCACACACACATCTGTTTGTCTTTTTCTTACTGACATACACACACACACACATCTGTTTGTCTTTTTCTTACTGACACACACACACACATCTGTTTGTCTTTTTCTTTACTGACATACACACACACACACACATCTGTTTGTCTTTTTCTTACATGACACACACCACACACATCTGTTTGTCTTTTTCTTTACTGACATACACACACACACATCTGTTTGTCTTTTTCTTACTGACATACACACACACACACACACATCTGTTTGTCTTTTTCTTTACTGACATCACACACACATCTGATTGTCTTTTTCGTTACTGACACATACAACACCATCTGTTGTCTTTTACTGACTACACACAATCACACAACTCTACGCACACACAGCACACACAGGTCTGTTTGTCTTTGTCTTAGGTAGAATACACACACACCTCAAGGGTTTGTCTTTTTCTACTGACATACAACACCACACTACTGTGTGCTTTTCTTACTGACACACACACACACACTGTTTGTCTTTCTTATGACACACACAATTTGTTTTCTATGACACACACACACAATCTGTTTGTTTTTCTTAGACATGAATCACACAACCACCACACACACTTGTTGTCTTTTTTTACATGACATGAACACCACCACAATATAGCTGTTGTCTTTCTTATGACATAACACCACGTCTATTTCTTTCTCACCCACCATCTGTGTGTAGTCTTTTTACTGAAGTCATAGCTACATCACAACAACATCTGTTGTCTTTTCTTACTGACACACACACACAGCATCTGTTTGTTTTTTCTTTACTGACAACACACACACACATCCTGTTTGTCTTTTTCTTACTGACACACACAACACACCACATCTGTTTGTCTTTTCTACTGACACACACACACACATACTGTTTGTCTTTTTTTACTGACTAATACCACACATCTGTTGTCTTTTTCTTACGTACATACACACACGCACACACATCTCGTTTGTCTTTTTCTACTGACACACACACACACCACTGTTTGTCTTTTCTATGACACACAACCGCTTCACGACAACACACAATATCTGTTTGTCTTTTTCTTTACTGACTATACACACAACTACAATCTGTTTGTCTTTTTTTACATGAGCATCACACATCTGTTGTCTTTTTCTTACTACCTCACCATCCTACGACATATCACCACCATCTGTTTGTCTTTTTCTTATACATACACACAAAATCTGTTTGTCTTTTTCTTACTGACATACACACACACATCTGTTTGTCTTTTTCTTACTGACATCACACAACACACACATCTGTTTGTCTTTTTTTACTGACATACACACACACACATCTGTTTGTCTTTTTCTTACTGACATACACACACACACACACATCTGTTTGTCTTTTTCTTTACTGACATACACACACACACACACATCTGTTTGTCTTTTTCTTTACTGACATACACACACACACACATCTGTTTGTCTTTTTCTTACTGACATACACACACACACACACACACATCTGTTTGTCTTTTTCTTTACTGACATACACACACACACACACATCTGTTTGTCTTTTTCTTTACTGACATACACACACACACACATCTGTTTGTCTTTTTCTTACTGACATACACAACCACATTGTTTGTCTTTTTCTTACTGACTACACACACACATCTGTTTGTCTTTTTCTTTACTGACACTACACACACTTTACACAACACACATCTGTTTGTCTTTTTCTTTACTGACATACACAACACACACATCTGTTTGTCTTTTTCTTTACTGACATACACATCACACACACATCTGTTTGTCTTTTTCTTTACTGACATACAACACACATCTGTTTGTCTTTTTCTTACTGACATACAACACACACATCTGTTTGTCTTTTTCTTACTGACATCACATCACACACATCTGTTTGTCTTTTTCTTTACTGACATACAACACACACATCTGTTTGTCTTTTTCTTTACTGACATACATACACACCACATCTGTTTGTCTTTTTCTTTACTGACACACACACACACATCTGTTTGTCTTTTTCTTACTGACATACACACACACACACACACAATCTGTTTGTCTTTTTCTTTACTGACACACACACACACACACATCTGTTTGTCTTTTTCTTACTGACATACACACACCACACATCTGTTGTCTTTTCTTTCTCTACTTTGACTTACTACAACACACACACATCTGTTTGTCTTTTTCTTTACTGACATACACACACACACACACATCTGTTTGTCTTTTTCTTACTGACACACACACACACACATCTGTTTGTCTTTTTCTTTACTGACATACACACAACACACATCTGTTTGTCTTTTTCTTACTGACATACACACACACACACACACATCTGTTTGTCTTTTTCTTTACTGACAACACACACACACATCTGTTTGTCTTTTTCTTACTGACATACAAACACACACATCTGTTTGTCTTTTTCTTACTGACATACACACACACACACACACATCTGTTTGTCTTTTTCTTACTGACTACACACACACACACATCTGTTTGTCTTTTTCTTACTGACATACACACACACACACATCTGTTTGTCTTTTTCTTACTGACACACACACACATACACACACATCTGTTTGTCTTTTTCTTTACTGACACACACACACACACATCTGTTTGTCTTTTTCTTACTGACATCACACACACACATCTGTTTGTCTTTTTCTTACTGACATACACACACACACACATCTGTTTGTCTTTTCTTACTGACATACACACACACACACATCTGTTTGTCTTTTTCTTACTGACATACACACACACACACATCTGTTTGTCTTTTTCTTTACTGACATACACTCACACACACAATCTGTTTGTCTTTTTCTTTACTGACATACACACACACAATCTGTTTGTCTTTTTCTTTACTGATACAACACACAACACACACATACACACAACATTGTTTGTCTTTTTCTTTACTGACATACACACACACATCTGTTTGTCTTTTTCTTTACTGACATACACACACACATCTGTTTGTCTTTTTCTTTACTGACATACACACACACACACATCTGTTTGTCTTTTTCTTTACTGACATACACACACACATCTGTTTGTCTTTTTCTTTACTGACATACACACACACACACATCTGTTTGTCTTTTTCTTTACTGACATACACACACACACATCTGTTTGTCTTTTTCTTTACTGACATCACCCACACACTTACATCACACAACACAACATCTGTTTGTCTTTTTCTTTACTGACATACACACACACATCTGTTTGTCTTTTTCTTTACTGACACACACACACACACATCTGTTTGTCTTTTTCTTTACTGACAACACACACACATCTGTTTGTCTTTTTCTTTACTGACACACACACACATCTGTTTGTCTTTTTCTTTACTGACAACCACACACACAATCTGTTTGTCTTTTTCTTTACTGACTACACACAACACATCTGTTTGTCTTTTTCTTTACTGACTACACACACACACATCTGTTTGTCTTTTTCTTACTGACATACACACACACATCTGTTTGTCTTTTTCTTTACTGACACACACAACACACACACACACACACTACACATACACACACACACTTCATTCACTACACACACACATCACACACAACACACACCACACAACACACACACACAACACACACACACACACA
>JAPXFY010000027.1:39733701-39736201 GCA_030674185.1 Monoplex corrugatus | reverse complement strand
TGGGTGTGTGAATCAGACCTGTATGTGAAGAGTCAGGTACTCTATGGACGGATAATAATCGTTTCAGTGATAGAATCACGTGGTTCTTAACCTCCCTTCTGGTTTTCGCTCAGTCAGTTTTTCTGTGCTACCTGTCGTGGTGGTGAAGTGGATAGCGCCACAGTCTGAATCCCATCCTGAATCCTGTCAAAATTATTGTGGGACATTTCGACATCAATCGGTTCCTCTCCTGATTTGAGCTGACCACGTCACATGGGCTCGTTGGGATGACTTGGGACCACACAGTCCTGAGTCGAGTCTCATCCACTTTATTTCACAGACGCGTCATCGAGGATGTTGCTCAAATCTTCTGACCAACATCGCAGGGGTTAGTCTTTCTCAGGCCTGGTTGACGCCAATATATGTATATCATGAAAGAAGTCTGAAATTCCTGTCAAGCAGTCTCAATTTAGAATGGACCTCTAGAGTATCACCATTACCTTCCTATTCATCGTGCATCGTCATACTCATAGAACTGTGATTTGTTTAAGGATCATCGTAGTTAGGGAGACGTCCTTTGTGCTCAACCTTTTTTTTCTTGTCCTATTTTCTACGCCACCTTAATGGCCACAGAAGCTGGCTCAGTTTTTACGATGCGATGATGACGATGACGACGATGATGATAGCTACGATGCTATGGAATTCCATGTAGGACTGATTCTGCTTGACAGGGCTGAACTTTATACTTATTATCATAACATATCCTGGCATTGACTCTGCCCGAGAGATACGAACACTGCGGTGTTGGTAAGAAAATCAAGCAACACCCTCAATAACACATCCGTGAAGTGGATGAGACTCCATTGTGTGATGGGAGAACGAGCTCACAGCACGCTCCATTCTGGGTAGAAGGCGGTTGGAACCGAAAAATTCCACAGTGAATTTGAAAGGACTGATGGGGATTTGAACCTTCAACCTTCCAGTCAGTAGTTCGTTGCGCGATTCACTACACCACGAGGACAGTTTTTTTTTTAACCGATCAGCATACTGTAAAGGAGCTGACACAGCAGACGTTTCGTCCGTACGGTTGAGGAGAACCGTTAAAACTTGTGCGGTCAGACCTGTCCGTGTGCAATGACGGGGCGGTGCTACATGATTGTTTCAAACACATGTGAGATGTAGGTCACTGTGAGTTTTGCTGTTTGCTTATCAGGCGTGGGAAGCAAGGGCAAAGAAAGCACATAATTGTTCGTTCGTTATTTCTTTTAACGTCTGTTCACATATGTGCTTTTAGACGTAAGCACATAATTGTCCTCTCCCGATAATGTTTGTTTTTGTACGTTTTGTTTTGGGTATTCCAAAGAAGTCACAGTTGTAGTGTGGTGAGGGTTGTGACTGTGATGGTGGCTGTGATACTGGTAGTGGTGGTGAGGGTTGTGACTGTGATGGTGGCTGTGATACTGGTAGTGGTGGTGAGGGTTGTGACTGTGATGGTGGCTGTGATACTGGTAGTGGTGGTGAGGGTTGTGACTGTGATGGTGGCTGTGATACTGGTAGTGGTGGTGAGGGTTGTGACTGTGATGGTGGCTGTGATACTGGTAGTGGTGGTGAGGGTTGTGACTGTGATGGTGGCTGTGATACTGATAGTGGTAGTGAGGGTTGTGACTGTGATGGTGGCTGTGATACTGGTAGTGGTGATGAGGGTTGTGACTGTGATGGTGGCTGTGATACTGGTAGTGGTGGTGAGGGTTGTGACTGTGATGGTGGCTGTGATACTGGTAGTGGTGGTGAGGGTTGTGACTGTGATGGTGGCTGTGATACTGGTAGTGGTGGTGAGGGTTGTGACTGTGATGGTGGCTGTGATACTGGTAGTGGTGGTGAGGGTTGTGACTGTGATGGTGGCTGTGATACTGGTAGTGGTGGTGAGGGTTGTGACTGTGATGGTGGCTGTGATACTGGTAGTGGTGGTGAGGGTTGTGACTGTGATGGTGGCTGTGATACTGGTAGTGGTGGTGAGGGTTGTGACTGTGATGGTGGCTGTGATACTGGTAGTGGTGGTGAGGGTTGTGACTGTGATGGTGGCTGTGATACTGGTAGTGGTGGTGAGGGTTGTGACTGTGATGGTGCTGTGATACTGGTAGTGGTGGTGAGGGTTGTGACTGTGATGGTGGCTGTGATACTGGTAGTGGTGGTGAGGGTTGTGACTGTGATGGTGACTGTGATACTGGTAGTGGTGGTGAGGGTTGTGACTGTGATGGTGCTGTGATACTGGTAGTGGTGGTGAGGGTTGTGACTGTGATGGTGACTGTGATACTGGTCGTGGTGGTGAGGGTTGTGACTGTGATGGTGGCTGTGATACTGGTCGTGGTGGTGAGGGTTGTGACTGTGATGGTGGCTGTGATACTGGTCGTGGTGGTGAGGGTTGTGACTGTGATGGTGGCTGTGATACTGGTAGTGGTGGTGAGGGTTGTGACTGTGATGGTGGCTGTGATACTGGTAGTGGTGGTGAGGGTTGTGACTG
>JAPXFY010000027.1:39728701-39731201 GCA_030674185.1 Monoplex corrugatus | reverse complement strand
TTGTAAAAAAAAAAAAATTGGTGTCAAATTCCGTAACATCGTTTTGCTATCGCCATGTTTATAGAATTGTCCGCCCCCTTTGTTCGAACCGCACGTCTAAGTGGTCAGGCGTCTCAAGGCCAAGTGTCCCATGTGAAGGATGTCTTGACCATTTAGCTATTGGACAATGGCAACATAGAAGGGAAGTGTAAGCCTTATGAAGTTCGCTTTTGTTTCTCCTTGACTAGATCCAGTTGGAAATCTTTTTAGCTGCTTCTGCTGTGCCTTTAGGATTATGGTCCTCTCTCTCACAGAAATGGAGAAGAGTTTCATGAGATCATAGGCTGATGTTCCTGCCAACCCCCTTACTCCAACCTGTATGGCGAGGACTTTGGCGTGAAAGCCGGATTTCCTCCAGTCGCTGGCTAGACTGCTATACTTTTTTCAGTCTTGTAAATATGGACTTCCTCCATTCTACTTTCATACGGCACAGTGTGTTTTATTACAATAATTTGTTGGCTAAATGGGAGTGGAGAACTATGTCTGGTCTCATGCCATTCCTGCTGATAATTTCTGGATGTTTTTTTTCCATTATGGAAGATCTGCTGTGTACTCTCAGTCGTCCGCTCTATCAGCAGATCCCGCTTCTATGCTCTGGATATCACCGCTTTTTCAGGCCACAACTGGCATCCATTCTTTTTTGGACCAAGACTTCAGAAAGGCAAGACGGCTCTTGGCCTTCAAGGGGAGGGACCTATCTCTCCATCGTTGTATACCAGGGCCTGCTCTTCACGATTTTCAACTTCTGTGGGATCTACAGCGTGTGCAGGCCAGAGAGCACACGGATCCGATTCGCTTTTTCTCCCTCTTCCGAAGGACTAGACATTCAGTTTGATTTTCCGGTCAAAGTGGGGAGAAAAGTCCAGGCCTCAACGGGAAACGAACCCTGGAACCTCGAGTTAAGTTACTGGCAAGCGAACGTATGAACCATTCTGCCACTCTTGTCCTTATTCATTGGTTTTTATGTGTTTTTGTCTGTTCTTTCTTTCCTTTGTGTTTTCTTTTGTTTTGTTTTGTCTTATTTTACTTTCTTTTTTTAATTCTGTTATTTTCGTTTGACTTTTCTTTTTTCTTTAATTTCTGTCTTTTTGTTTGATTTTTTCATCTTTCTTTTCTTTTGCCATTTGTTTCTTGCTGTCTTTCCTTTCCTTTTTGTTTCATTGTATTCTTCTTCTTCTGTTCTTTTCTTTCCCTTGATTTTGTCTTTGTAAATGGGGTGGGCAGGGTGTAATCTCCTTTTTAATACGAGCGAAATTGATTACAGTCGACCTTGCACACAGTGTGAAAGGATCGACCAGTAGCATTCTGCCTGCCTCTCAGTCTTTCTCTCTGTCTCTCTGTTTTTCTCTCTGTCTCTCTGTCTGTTCTTCTCTCTCTCGCTCTGTCTGCCTGTCTCTTTCTCCCTCCCCATCCCGCCCAATCTCGTCCGAGGGGAGGGAAAAAATCAAAGAACAACTTAAAAACCTTAAGCCATTTACTCCTTTTTCTTGAGAAAGGGAAATTAAATAGGCTGTAGCCTTGGCATCTGTCTGTATGTGTGTCTGGTTGTCTGATGGTTGTCTGATGGTTGTCTGATCCATTGTTTCATGGTAGAGGAGAGAATCACGCACAGTCCTTAGTTACATGAATGAAGTGGGTTGACATTGTGGACGATTTTGTATCAGGATCCGACGTGCGCCATAATGCTGTTAGCCGTCTGGCCTTGCTGAAGTCTTGGTTAAAAAAAAAAAAAAAGGGTGGCGCTGTACTGCTGTGATGCGCTTTCAAAGGGAAGAGCAGCCCGAGTTTTACATGGTAAATCTACTGTAACAATAATAGTAAAGTAATAATAATAATAATAACAATCATCATCAACATCAACATCAACATCATCATCACCATCATCATCATCATCATCATCATCATCATCATCATCATCATCATCATCAACATCATCATCATCATCAACATCAACATCATCATCAACATCATCATCAACATCATCATCATCATCATCATCATCATCATCATCATCATCATCATCATCATCATCATCATCATCATCATCATCATCATCATCAACATCATCATCATCATCATCATCATCATCATAACAACAACAAATAAAGTAGGTAAGATGTCGGACTTCCAGTCGGAGGGTTTGGGGTTCGATCTTGCCTGGGTATCTTGGGAAAAGAGTGGACAACTGTCCGCTTCAGTTCAGTTAGTATTGTGTACAGCCCCACTGAGCTGTGTCCGACCTCCCAGGTGAAGGTATATGTTGACCTGTTAGTGCCTAAACTCCCGTCATGTGTGTACGTCCGCAGAAGTTAATACTACACGGTAAAGCTCCTGGTAAGTCATGTCAGTATCTAGTGGCTTACGGGAACCTCATGGGCGTCTACTGAAGTCAGAGAACGCAGACTGTGCAGTAACATACCGCCTGCAAAGTGTCGGCATACACGTGTCCGAGAAAAAGCTT
>JAPXFY010000027.1:39718701-39723701 GCA_030674185.1 Monoplex corrugatus | reverse complement strand
GCTGTGAATATAGATATGTTTGCCCCAATGAAAAATGACTTTTTTATTTTAAATTTTGGAACATAAAATGCCGCTCCAGCACATTTATTTTCTAAGACTGATCCATCGGTAAAAATATGAAGGTGGGTGCGGTATTTTTCATCGACGTGTTGTCTTGCTGTGGATATCGAAATGTTGACGTTTTCATATTTCTTAGCGTCTGTATAATCAATATCAAAAGAGGCTTTTTGCATTTCCCATGTAGGGATAGGCGTTGTTGATGGTGTCTGAGCTATTTCATCCATATTTAGGTGAGACTGTTTGACCAAGTCAGATATGTAAGTTGCAACAGTCATTTGTGATGAAATGCTGTTTGCTCGCTTTGGAAAGTCAACATCAGACCTGATTTTAATTTCCTTACTCACAAAATTGTCCGTTTGTGAAGTACTTCTAACGACAAATTTTGTTGTCGCTAGCTCACGATAGTTGTTCAGAGGCAGAATTCCAGCAACTTTGTACGTTTCCAGATTAGAAGCGTGAGCAGGGACACCTAGAGCAATTTTAATACTTTTGCAGTCTAAGCTTTGTATCTTCTTTAATAAATATTTTGGTGCACTGAAGAACACTTCTTGTGCATAGGATAATTTAGATCGTACAAGTGCTGTTGATAGATGAACCAGTATGTTTGTATCCATTCCCCAAGGTAATCTGCTTATTATCTTTAGAAAGTTTAAGGCTTTTCTTGCTTTTGTTGAAATGTAATCAAAATGGACAGTCCAGTTTAATTTCGATGTTATAAAGACTCCCAGAAATTTTACAACCTGTTTGTAATGTAACACTTCACCAAGCAATCTGAAAGTAGGCAAATTACTTAAAGTACCACCAGGATTAAATAGTATCATGTTAGTTTTTTCCGCTGACAACGACAAACCATTTTCTAACATATAGTTTCCAAGATTATCAAGATCAGATTGATACAACTTCCGAATGTAATTCTGCGCTCTTTGTGGAGTTGTCTTTTTAAAAGTAATATTCATCCAAATACATATATCATCAGCATATTGTACCAAAACAACATGATTTGAGAGTGCTTTAGGAAGATCCTGTATAAGGATATTAAATAAAAGAGGTGCTATCACTGAACCTTGTGGAATTCCCATGTCAAGATGTCGTGAAGTAGAATAACTAGTTCCCACTCGTGCCTGAATTGTTCTGTTGGTTAAAAAAGACTTAATGTAATCATACATATTGCCAGATAAACCAATAGATTTCAGCTTGTACAATAAACGCGTATGCCAAACTTGATCGTAAGCTTTTTTCACATCAAAAAAAGTGGCTAGAAACTTTTTCTGCGGGCAAACTGTTGCTTTATCTGCTTTATCTGTGTGTGTTGTGTGTGTGTGTGTGTGTGTGTGTGTGTGTGTGTGTGTGTGTGTGTGGTGTGTGTGTTGTGTGTGTGTGTGTGTGTGTGTGTGTGTGTGTCAGTCAGTCACTCTTTCCCTTTCTCTCTCTGCTGTCTCTCTCTCTCTCCTCTCTCTCTCTGTCTCCACGCCATTCCTTCCTCTCTCTTCTTCCGTCCTCTCTTTCTTTCCCTCTACTTTCTCTTTTTCCCAGTCTCTGCCATGCTTTCTGTTGTGTGTGTGTGTGTGTGTGTGTGTGTGTGTGTGTGTGTGTGTGTGTGTGTGTGTGTGTATGTGTGTGTGTGTTGTGTGTGTGTGTGTGTTGTGGAGAGAGAGAGAGAGAGAGAGAGAGGAGAGAGAGAGAGAGAGAGAGAGAGAGAGAGCAGGGTTCTGTTGGAGCGTTGGACATCCGACACTCGACCGATTGCATTTGAAAATGATCGAAACGTTTTAGTGGCTTTGGCCAAACGATATGTATATTCTGTGTGTATGTATATATGTATGTATGTATGTATGTATGTGTGTGTGTGTGTGTGTGTGTGTGTGTGTGTGTGTGTGTGTGTAGTGTGTATGTGTGTGTGTGTGTGTGTGTGCACGCGCGCGCGCGCGTGTCGCCTCTCTCCCCCCGATACACACATTTTCTCTCTACTCGACTCACGTACAGAGACAGAAAGACACGCACACCCACACAAGAACACACTTGCACACACACAGACGTGCGCACACACAACATCACACACACACACACACACACACACACACACACACACACACACACACACACACACACACACATATGCACAAAGACACACACACGCACGCACACACACACGCAAACACACACACAACACATACGACACACACACACACACACACACACAACGACACACACACACACACACACACACACACAACACACACACACACACACACACAACGACATACACACAACGACATACACACACACACACAACGACATACACACACACACACACACACACACACACACAAAGACACACCCAAGCGCACTTGCTTGCCCCCCCTCCCCCCCCCAGATCTTTGACATTCACAGACAGACAGACACACACTCACACACACACGCGCCCGCTCGCCCGCTCAGTAACTGATATTCACACACAAAGAGACAGACAGACGAACAGGCAGACAGATAGACACACACACACACACACACACACACACGCACACACACACATAGACACAGACACACACACACGCACACACACACACACATAGCCACAGACACACACTCACACACACACACACAGAAACATATACACACAAACACACACGCGCGCGCGCGGCGACATATCATTGACTAAATGGACAGAGACCTGTGGCTGCAGAGAAAAGAAGTTTGTCATTTCAGTGTTGATAGTCCCCTTCCCTCACCTTTCTAACCTCCTTCCCTCACACCCTCACACCCTCACACCGTCACACCGTCACACTCTCACTCCGTCACACCCTCACACCGTCACTCATTCACACCGTCACGCCCTCACACCGTCACACCCTCACACCGTCACACCCTCACACCCACCCACACATACTGCCCCATGGACGAGGTACAGCTCTTGCCTTCCAGTTTCAACTTTGGCTTTAGGAGTTCAAGTCTTATCGGGGAGGGGGGGGGGATTCGTAACCCTTTGACTCTCGTCCCCTGTCCACCAACTGCAGAAACTTAACCCTTTGACTCCCTCACACTATCCACCAGCTTCCTTCAAACTGGTGGATAGGGTGAGGGAGTCAAAGGGTTAAGGTTTTGCTTTGCTAGCAGCAACAACAACGACACCACCACCACCTCACCACCACTACCACCACCAACATTGTGCGTGTCGCTTGCAGTCCAATCAGCCGTGAATGTGTACGGGGGAAGGTAAAGCATGGAATCAGAGGAGATGGGTCCCTGGCCCTCTTTATGTTGGCCTTGCGACATGTTGTGTAGCCTCTGTTACCACCCCGTTCCTGTGTGATCCCAGGGTTGTCTGATGATGATGCAGTTGATGTATATTCCCTAAGTTTTGGGTGTTTGTGTTTGTGTACGCTTGAAAAAGGCCGGATGTGTTTGTGCGTCTTCTTCTTCTTTTTTCTTATTCGTCGTCGTCGTCGTTGTCTTCTTCTTCGTCTTTTTTCATCATTCATCATCATCATCATCATCATCATCATCAATCATCTCTTTTTTTCTTTTTTGTCGTCGTCGGCGCTGCCGTCTTCTTCTTTGTCGTCTTTTTTTTTTTCTTCTCTAGTTTTCTTCTCCTTCTTCTTCCTCTTCTTTTTCGTCGTCGTGGTCGTGGTCGTCGTTTTCTTCTTTTTTGTCTTCTTCTTCTTCTTCTTCTCTCTTCTCTTCTTCTTCGTCTTCGTCGTCGTCTTTTTCTTCTTTGTCGTCTTCTTCTTCTTTATTTTTTTCTACGACTACTTGTTCTGCTTCTTCTGCTTCTCCTTCTTTATCTACTTCTTCTCCTCCTCCTCCTCCTTCCCCGTCCTCTCCTTTTCCTTCTTACCATCCAGAAGAAGCACATGGAAACGTGTAGTTCACTGACCACACGAGACAGACACAAACTGTCGGCCAGCTGGCCTATGTCAGGGGAACACCAAAGACAACAAAGAAACAGACTGACAACAGTTAGGACACAACCAACACGTCAGGTACAGCCACTGTCTTCTACTCAACCAACTATCAGAGAAGTGACTTGACCTGTTGTTTTGGTCTGACTTTGGTCAGTTTGTTTCTTTCGTGTGTGCTTGATGAAGAGCGGCTGGCTTGTTCATTTTTGTCTGTCTTGTGTGTGCTTGATGAAGAGCGGCTGGCTTGTTCATTTTTGTCTGTCTTGTGTGTGCTTGATGAAGAGCGGCTGGCTTGTTCATTTTTGTCTGTCTTGTGTGTGCTTGATGAAGAGCGGCTGGCTTGTTCATTTTTATCTGTCTTGTTTTGTCAGTTACATACACGTTCTCGTTGTTTTCGTGCGTTTCTTGTTTCAGTTTGCATTGATTCCAGATGATGATGTGTGATCATCATCATCATTATTATCATTATATTGTTATTATCCTCATCCTCATCATCACCTATTATCATTATTATCACCATCGTCACCATCACCATCATCATTATTGTTGTTACACAAGAAGTAGCTGTGACGATGCCAGTTGTAGTGGCAGTAGTAGTAGCAGTGGCCGCAGCAACGGTCAGCAATAATATACATGTAATACTATTAGTGGTATGATAGCAAGGACGATGTCCATAATGCCTTGTAGTAGTTTCGGTTTCTTTTATTTTCCTGAACTCCTCGTGGGATGCCGGGGCTCTTTCAGTATGAATAGTATCCCCACCTTCTGGAAATTCTGTGCTAGAAATTTCTTGTTTTGTGTCACTCTCTTTGTTTCTGCCTTGCTCCTTTGCTTTCTGTTATTTCTTCCTGTCATTTTCTGCCTTTCTGGTCCATTCACCGATATGTGTTCTGTAAAGCCTTATATCTTTTGTCTTAGGATTGATAACTCTATGCACGTATTAAGTGCATTTTTGTTTGTAAGGAAATGTGATGTGCAGAAGCAGTTTCAGGTATTTAGGCAATGTAGGCCTGTTTTGTATGTTTTAGTGTCATTATT
>JAPXFY010000027.1:39696201-39711201 GCA_030674185.1 Monoplex corrugatus | reverse complement strand
CTGTCCACATCGCTGATGATGTGAGCTACAATTCCTGATTTGTCTCGACACTGCGAGTCTGTGTTGGTGTACATGGAAGACCAGCCCTTATCCATGAAGCAGGTTTCCCCTGACCACGCCACAGATACAGTGCAACAAAAGGCAAGAGCCAGGACAACTGGACACCAGCCATTCACAGTAGTTGCCGGAACATGGTTGACAACAGCAACGGACCTTGTCGAGGGTTTACTCTTTAGCATTTTCATCGCTGAAAGATAACGGCAAGACAGCAGGGGTTTGAAGGTGACCGTTGACTCCTAGCAGAGTTTATCTGCCTTTTGAAATGTCTGGGTTTTTTTTTTAAAGTTCTGTGTGGTTGGAGAGACCTATAGGATCTGTCTATCCATACGTACATACGACTGTATAATACTACTAATATTACTTACACACAAACACATTTACATACACACTCTCTCTCTCTCTCTCTCTCTCTCTTCTCTCACACACACACACACATCCATCACGGAACAGACACACAAACAGCACCCCACACGCACAATCATCATAAACCATTTTTTGTAAGTTTGACATTAAAACTGTACAGACATATATACCTTCTCTCTCTCTGTCCCCCCCCCTCTCTCTCTCACACACACACTCATTCACTCACTCACTCACGCAAACACGCACTCACACACACCAAATACACACACACACGCAAAACACACACACACACAAAACACGCACAACACACACAAACACACACACACACACACTCACACAACACCACTACTCACACCCACACACAGACACACACACACACACACACACACACACACACACACACACACACCCTGCCTCCCATATAACAAATGACAAAATGTACAATTATTGAAAACAGGTAGTGAAGAAAGAGACAAAGGAGGAGAGGACACGCAAAGACCACTAATCTAGCTTAATGTTTCCATTTAAGCACAGATGACAGTCCTGTTAAACCTGTTCTGTACTGCATCGCTCTTTCCTTTTCTTGACAAGGACAAGTAGCCAAGATATTCTTTGGGAGGATTAAAACTTTTCAACTTTAACAGGTTTTGCGTGGTAATGTAGAAACTGGAGTGGTGTGTGTGTGTGTGTGTGTGTTTGCTTGTGTGTGTGTGTGTGTGTGTGTGTGGTGTGTGTTGTGTGTGTGTGTGTTTGTGTGCGTGTGTGTGTGTTGTGTGTGGTGTGTGTGTGTGTGCGTGTGGTGTGTTTGTTTGCGTGGTGTGTAAGTGACAGAGAGCGTGAAGATGGTGGTGGGTTGATGGCAGGCTATTATGGAAGTGGGTATGAAAGAAAGATGTTCGAATATGGAGAGGAGAGATATGGAGTGGGAGAGAGAGAAGAGTGAGAGAAGAGAGAGGTGAGATGTGTTTAGTGTCATAATGAGAGAGAGAGAGAGGAGTAGAGTGAGTGTGTGTGTGTTTGTGTTATTGAGGAGGTGTGTGTGTGTGTGTGTGTGTGTGTGTGTGTGTGTGTGTGTGTGTGTGTGTGTGTGTGTGTGTTGTTTAGTGTGCATGTATGAGAGAGACAGAGAGAGAGAGCTTCAAAACACGTTATTACTCAAGGACAGCAGCATTAGGTCCCATCTGGACCTGTCTTACAGCTAGTCCTTGCTACTGTACAGATCTAATATTAGCGAATCAAAGACAAAATAAAACGATGCAAAACAGATGAATTATAACATATGCAATGTCGAAGAAGTTAGAAAAAAATATTCTAAAAGAGAACGAAAAACGAGAGAGAGAGAGAACGAGAGAGAGAGAGAGAGAGAGAGAGAGAGAGAGAGAGAGAGAGAGAGAAGAGAGAGAGAGAGAGAGAGGAGAGAGAGGAGAGAGAGAGAGAGAGAGAGAGAGAGAGAGAGAGCACCACAGAAAACAGGCTATTTGTAGCAGCTGCGATCACAAAACTTTCAAAATGATTAAGAATTTCGTCCTTTGTGTAATTCTTTCTATGTCTTTGTTCTTTTATTTTTGTCTCCCCACTTAATCATGTCTTGGATCAGACATCCCTACTGTAATATTTTCTTTTTTGTGTTGTGATGTTTTTCCCCGCCAATCCCACGGAATGATCGATCGCGTACATAAAGTTTCTGTAAATGTGTATGTTTTGTTTTGTTTTGTTTTTATTTAGTTTTTTTTTATATTGAAGATAGGGCTGGTGGCGTCGTTGTTTTCTTGATACGTTTGGCAGCTGCGAATATGCAAACCCCACAAGCAAAGCATACAACAATACGATAGCTACATTTAAAACGAGAGGCAGACCAAGGAAGGCGTGGATGGACGGTGTGAAGGAAACTGATCTCACACGTGTCTGCAGGCCATCCCTCTCGCTGCTGACCGACAGCTGTATGTCCCCGACACATCTTTAACGCTACAAGCGGACAAACACAAAGAACAAAAAATCTTTTTACTCGGAACATAAGAAAAGGTGAGGGGGGTGGGGGTGCTTTGAGTGTTTTCCAATTGGCAAACGCTGTATTGTATTTGTATGGTATGTTTATGGTCAAAAGACGCTTTCCCATTAATTAAAATTTTAATTCTGGGCACGATCCTTTCATCTCACTTTGTCTTACTTCCTTTCGTTCCTCTGCACTCTCCTCTTGTGACAGAGCAGTGAAACTGTCCGCCCTGCACATACTGAGTCGTTCCTGAAAGGAAAGGTCAAGCCATATTAATGTTTTTTTTTCTATTGATTTTTCTTTTGTGTGTGACTTCCAAAAAGGACCAGTCGCAAAACAAACAAAAAAACAAACAAACGAACGAACGAACGAACGAACGAACGAACGAAAGAACCAACCAACCAACACCAACCAACCAACCAACCACCAACCAACCAACCAACCAACCAACCAACCAACCAACCGACGAACAAACAAACAAACAAACAAAAACGTGTGAAGTATTACGTGGTGAAGACGATGTCTAAATGTTTCGACAACAGTTTTTTGTTTTGTTTAGTTAAAAGATGCCCAACAGAACGGGTCTGACTGAACTCTCATGCAGCGTAAGTCTTTGTCGTTGCCACCGCCATCGTCGACCCTGTGTACCATAGAAAACTGTGCTGGCCCTCTGTGTGACTTACAGTGATTAGGGACATGTCAACCTACATGTACAGTGGGTTACTGTCCCTTTGTACACAGAGGCAGGGAAACCCTCCCTCTCCAACCGTAGACTGAAATTAACTTTACATTTCTGCTTTAAACTGTTCTCTGAACCGGAAAACCCAGTTTATGGATGTGCCTTCAACCCCAAATTTAAAACCGATTTTGAAGAAATCCGAAAGTTATTCCTTCTCTTGGAATCCATATCCGCCCTGACAAACAAAAGGCTGATATAGATTTAGCGATCTTTCGGATCTTTCCAACCTTTTCGGACAGCCTACCATGGACCCTCAAACATTCAAGGCCTACCATGGACCCTCAAAACATTCAAGGTCTGTTTTGATCTTTCTTCCTTTCGTTAAGACTGTACCAGTTCATTGGCGTTCAAGTCGTTTTATGCAGGACTCTTTCAAAAGAATTCCGTCAGCCCACAAAATATTCACAGATGGACCAAAGTCTGATGAAGGCGTTGCTGCTGCTGCGTTCTGTTCTGCTTCC
Source organism: Monoplex corrugatus (assembly GCA_030674185.1). NCBI lineage: Eukaryota > Metazoa > Mollusca > Gastropoda > Littorinimorpha > Ranellidae > Monoplex > Monoplex corrugatus. Next base: position 39,707,585 of record JAPXFY010000027.1, on the reverse strand, counting down.
AATCGATCACTTTGAAAACACATTCCCTCTGACAGTTCCCTTTACACTGCAGAAGTGACTGCTCCAGTTCTGGCACAAAAAAAAAAATGGTGTCCCAATCCAAGCGTGAAGACTTTCTGATCAATGCACACTCCCTTTCCGCTTTGCAGGCAATGGCTGGCCGAAACATCAGTCACCTGGAGCTTTAGACATTCTCTGAACTCTTTTCCTCTCTTACAGCTGTGGCTGCAGGTTGTTTTTACCTGGGCTCCTGGCCACGATGCAGTGAAAAGGTTGTTTGCCTTGCCCAGAATGCCGCAAGGAAAAATATGTCTAAATTCTTCATTCCTCACTCAGATTTGAAAACCCAAGTTCAAACATGTGTGAAAAATCCCCGGCAGGAGGACTGGAACAACCAGACAGACAACAACATTTTCCAAATTCGCCCCGACCTTAAGTTAAACCACTCCCGTTCTGTTCCTGGAAAGCGATTGTGTAATGTAGGTTACACAAGGATCACACATCCTGCACTCACCCATACAACACTTCTATTGAATGCTTGGACTTCACTGTGTGAGACATCAGCACCTGTCCATTACAATGCCTACTCCTCTTTCATGTGAGTTTCCACCAGAGTATATGACTGTATACTCTCCGGATGTTATCATGCCTGCCCCCTTCCATCTCACTTCCCCTAGTCCTAAAATACTAATGTTAAGCCTTTCCATCTCCATTTTGACATTGTGTTATTTGCGTTTTTGGAACAAAGTTCTTATATTCCATGTTGCTATTTTAGTATTTTTGAGTTTGAGTTTGGTCGCAGTATCTGGCAGACGGTCTGGTGTCACCTGTGCCGCATGACGGTCCCTAGCTGGCGAAGGTGCTCCATCGGAGTACCTATTCACGTCGTTATCTTCATTTTCCATCTTTTTTCTGTCCATAATGTTCTTGGGAGAATACGATGGTGGTTTCCTGTTGCCTTCCATCGGTTTTTTTGTTTTGCGGTCTCTCCGCTAGCCTTTGTCGTTCCCACGACAATCTACAAGGCAGTATGGTGTTTTTTTTCTTTCAGGGTTACCTCCTTTAGCTTTATGCTCTCCCGAGAGTCCACAAGGCAGTGGTGCTAGTTGCCCATAGCTGGGGGTCTGGTTCGTGGGCACCAGGGCATATCCACATGCCGGTGGGCCTGTGTGCCGCACGTCTGAGGGCCAGACCTCCTCCGAGTCCCTCGAGATTTAGCCTGAGTCCGTGAGGTGCTCAGTTACCGCATGTCGCCTCGAGGAGGCATAACGTAGGGCTTGCTGATGGAGAGGCTATGTACGGACACAAAGAGACTTATGCATTCTGCTCTTCTTTTCACATAGCTGCAAGCAGCAGTGCTAGCCAGCGGTGCAGGCTGAAAGTGAGAGGTGACAAGCACAGTCACTAGCCGACACACTAGACGCATCACATCTACCATTGACACACCCAACGGCTCTACCTCTGTGTTAACGGCTCTACCTCTCTGCTAACGGCTCTACCTCTGTGGTAACGGCCCTACCTCTGTGTTAACAGTTCTACCTCTGTGCTAACAGTTCTACCTCTGTGTTAACAGTTCTACCTCTGTGTTAACGGCTCTACCTCTCTGCTAACGACTCTACCTCTGTGGTAACGGCCCTACCTCTGTGTTAACAGTTCTGCCTCTGTGTTAACAGTTCTGCCTCTGTGTTAACAGTTCTGCCTCTGTGTTAACAGTTCTGCCTCTGTGTTAACAGTTCTGCCTCTGTGTTAACAGTTCTGCCTCTGTGTTAACAGTTCTACCTCTGTGTTAACAGTTCTACTTCTGTGTTAACAGTTCTGCCTCTGTGTTAACAGTTTGCCTTGGGTGGATAACAGTTCTGCCTCTGTGTTAACAGTTCTGCCTCTGTGTTAAGCAGTTCTACTCTGTGTTAACAGTTGCATAGCTGTGGTTAACAGTTCTGCCTCTGGTTAAGCAGTTTATCCTCTGTGGTTAACAGTTTTAACCTCTGTGCTAACGGCTCTACTTGTATGTCAACATGGAAAAGGTCTAGCTCTGTGCCATACGGAAAAGGCTTTATTAAGGTGCCAACGGCTCTACCTCTGTGCCAAACTGGAAAGATTCTGATAGCCATGTCAATGGACAGGATAGAAAATTGACCAAAGGCTGTATGTTATAATCACTGTCTTTACTGTTGTAAGTAAAGAGTCAACTCAGTCATCAGTCAGAGTCAATCAAGGCGGGAGTTTCTTGAGTCTGATACCGGCAGATGGTGGTGTGAAAACTGTGCACGCATTCTAAAGCCTCTAAGGGTCTGGGGATAAGCCCACGGCAGGTTACAAGATAACCAGCTGTTGCATCCGTTAGCTTTTGTGTCGTGAAGTGTTTACGATACGACACACTAACACCAACAGCCCATCCGACTTGTCTTTTCTGCATTCCACTGGTCAGCTGTTGGTAAAGGTTGTCAATGTCTGTACTCCACCAAGCCCTAAGAAATTGTTTGATCTTCTTTCTATTTCATATTTACAGTTCAGGGAAAAAAAGTCTCATTTTCATATCAACACCAGGGACAGACGGGGTAGGCAAGTGGTCAAGGCGTCGGGTTCCAAAGTTGGAGGTTCCATTTTCTTGGGTGTTACCTGGCATGGTGGATAAAGGGTGGATAAGTGGTCCCTAACCTGGGTACGTACTGCCATGGTTGGATAAAGGGTGGATAAGTGGTCTAACGTGGATAATACCTGGCAGGGTTTGATAAAGGGTGGATAAGGGGTGGATAAGGGGTGGATAAGGGGTGGATAAGGGATCCCATGTTCCATGGTCAACATGTGTACAGACCTGTTAGACCTGAACCCCCTCCATTTGTACACGTGCTGAACACATCATAACATTGTGTTTGTGTTGTCGGTGACCCATGGCCTGTAGAGACAGGAAAACACCCAATATGCACACCCACTGAAGATGGAGTATACAGACTGTGCAGCAACTTACAACCTGCACAGTGTGTGCAAAACAGTGTGCATATTCCATCATTTGATGTAAATCGGAATGGAGGTGGGAATGGGGGTGGGGGTGGGGGCGTGCGGAGTGGAATGTTTTTTACTAGAACCAGCTCCTGCCCAGAGCTGAGCGTTCTGTGGTCTCGTTGGGAAGAGTGATTTGTTTGAAGGTAATTGTCAGGGAAATTGTTATTGATTGATTGATTTTTCTTTGAAGATAACTGTCGGGGGAAAATGTTACTGATTGATTTCTTTAAAGATTATTGGCAGGGAAAATGTTAGTAGTCAATTGATTTCTTTGAAAGAAAATGTCAAGAAAAATGTTACTGATTGATTTCTTTGAAGGTAATTGTCAGGGAAAATGTTATTGATGGAGTGATTACTTTGAAGCTAATTATCAGGGCCAGGGCCATTGTTACTAACAATTAGCTTCACAGTAATCATTCGATCAATAATATTTTGATTTCTTTGACGCTAACATTTCTACATAACACTCTGTCTCTACATCTTGATTTTCTCATTGAAATGCATTATAAACTTGAAAGGGTAATGGTGAGCTTGGGTTTTAACCGTTGTCTTTTTACTGAAACTTGGGTGCTCTTTTTATGTGGTATTAGCCCAGATGTGGCTCTAGTAGTCGGCTGGGCTATAAGCAATATGAACCTGAACCTGAACCAAGTGAGCGCTTCCAAATACTTCTGTACGATCAAAGTGGTTGGGGATCATCTTAGTCTGTGACATTTTTATTCACACAGCATCAGGCCACGCCATAGCTTGTTACTGGGAGAAGTCGGGTAGAATGTGGGGATTTCACTTTGCATGGGCAGATGGAGAATTCTATTTTCTTTGAAGTTCTTTTTGTTCTGCCCTGTGGCATTCCTTTCTTAGCATCGTTAGTTCTGTTTGCATGTCTTTGTCTGTCTCTGTATCAGTCTCTGTCTCCGACATGTATACCTCGTTGTTTTTCCTTCTCTGTCTCTTGCCTGTTCCCTCTGTCTGTCGCCTTTCACCTTTTCCTCGTCCAGTCTCTCTCTCATTTGATCATAGCATGTATTGGTCACATCTGTAATTTCATAGGTGGAATTGCTTAACTGAAAACACAATGTTCTTATACGTGTTAAACATTTCATGAATGCCATTTTTGTAATTTTGTGCTTGTATTCTTTTAAACACACACACACACACACACACACACACACACACACACACACACACACACGCACACGCACACGCACACACACACACACACACAACACACACACGCACACATACATACACACACAAACACACACCGCGCGCGCACGCGCACACACACACACACACACACACACCACACACACACACCACACACACACACACACACACACACACACACACACACACACACACACACACACACACACACACACACACACACACACACATACATAGTCAGTTACATATACCGACATGTGTGCGCGCGCATACTGATGCGTGCACGCGCACAGTCGAATAGATGTTGAGATTTTTGGGTATTGGTCTCTCCGTCTGTGTAAGACATGGCCTATTCCCTGACCATCTTAATGTTCTGGTAGCGTCAAGCTTTCCCCTGTGAGGATGCCGGGAGCTCTTCCAGTATAAATAGTTTCTTTACCTTCTGGAAATTACATGCTAAAAATTTCCTCTTTTCTGTTTCTCTCTTTGTTTCTGCCTTGTTCCTTAGCTTTGTAATTTCTTGCTATCATTTTCTGCCTTGCTGGTCCATTCACCTGTATGTTCAATAAAGTCTTATGTGCTTTCTCTTAGGATTGATAATTGGGTGTGTGTATTGAGTGCGTTTTTGGCTCTACGGAAATGAGATAATTATGCACAAACAATTTTAGGTAATCTAGGCCCGTTTTATGTATGTTCTAGTGTCCTTAGTTATATTTAACTTTGTATCAGGTATGTTTTTTAAATCCCCTGTGCGATAAATTGGATGGAGTGGTCAACGCCAGGCATCTTCTTAGATTATGTGTAAGAATGCTTTGACATGTGTACTTAATTTTCTTGTCCTTTTTTTTTCCTGTTGAAGTTTTGTATACGCTTTGAAGCGGTTATAGCCTTGATGTGGCTGTACGCAGTCGGCTGGGCTTAGAACAAACAATAACAATAACAGTAATAACAATAAGCGTCGGCTTGTGTTTCATAGACCCAGTCCTCCCTTCCCAGTTCAAGACTGAAAACTATCCAGTTCCAACAAAAACAAAATCAATTCCAGCTCTCTGTCTGTCTGTCTGTCTCTGTCTGTCTGTCTCCCTTAATCTGTCTCTGCTGTCTGTCTGTCTATTTCTGTCTCCTTTAGTCTGTCTCTGTCTGTCTGTCAGTCTGTCTCCCTTTGTCTCTGTCTGTTTCTGTCTGTCTGTTTCTGTCTGTCTTTCTGTCTGTTTCTGTCTGTCTTTCTGTCTGTTTCTGTCTGTCTCTGTTTCTCTGTCTCTCCGTTTCTGTCTGTCTCTGTCTCTCTTCTCTCCCTTTTTCTCTCTCATTTTCTCTCTCTCACTCCTTCCCACTCTGCCTCCTTTCCTCCCTTCCTCCCTCTCTCCCTCCACCTGGCTGTCATCTTTGTCTTCTTCTCTCTCTTTCTGTCTCTCTTTCTGTCTCTCCATCACAATGTGAAGAATGGTCTCGGTATTTTCTCTGTGGGGGAAAAAGTATGGGAAAGTAAATCAGACGGACACATGACATATTTGAATCTAAGTGTGTTTGTTATTCTCTTTTTTCCCCCTTAGGACTTGTAGCAGCATCGATTTGTCTTCTCTTAAGAGCTGCGTGTACTGCGGAATCCCAATGACTGTCCTTGTCTTTCTTGTTTCTGTTGTGCCAATCACTCGTTTAGTACACACACACCAAAGCAAACCGTTATCCAGCAAAGTATCGAGTGTTCCTTTAACCTCGAGTTTTTGTCTGCTCTTCGTGTTCTGAGACACACACACACACACACACACACACACACACACACACACACACACACACACACACACACACACACACACACACACACACACACACACAACACACACACACACACAACACACACACACACACACACACACACTCTCTCTCTCTCTCTCACACACACACACTACACAACACACACGCACACCATACACACACATACACAGCACACACGCACACATACACACACTCACACACACACACAATCATCATCATCATCATCATCATCATCATCATCATCATCATCATCATCATCATCATCGTTGTCATCATTAAGTGCCCTGCCGCATATGTATCTATCCCCCTGCTGCCGTAAGTACATCTTCCACCCTTCCATCCTCAGCCACCCTGCAAGTCCGTCCAGTATTTTCTCCCTGGGTCTACCTGGTGCTCTCTTTCCTTCCACCTTTCCTGTTGTGACCAAGTGCTCTAATTCCCCTTTCCATACAACACACACACACACACACACATATGGATATATATATATGAGAGATGAGAGAGAGAGAGAGAGAGAGAGAGAGAGAGAGAGAGAGAGAGAGAGAGAGAGAGAGAGAGAGAGATGAAATGAAGTGAAGGCAGTACAATGGGAATCAGTTGATTCAGTGTGTGTCTGTGACATACCGGAAAGTGTGTGACTCAATCCCAGTCTCACCCTGATCTATGCTGACTTTCTCCTTCTGTCCACCGTCCTTCTCTTTGTCTCTCTTTGTCGGTCTATCTGTCTGTCTCTTCTCTCTCTTTCTCCTTCTCTCTGTCTCTGTTTCTGTCTTTGTCTCTGTCTCTATCCCTCTCTCTCTCTTGTCTCTCTCTCTCTCTCTTGTCTCTCTTTCTCTTGTATCTCTGTCTCTGTCTCTCTCCCCTCTCTCTCTCACTCCCTCCCTCCCCCTCTCTCTATCCTCCCTCTTTGTCTTCTGTCTGTCTATCTGTCTCTCTCTCTTCTCTGTATCTGTCTCTTTGTCTCAGTCTGTCTAACTGTCTCTCTCTCTCTCTCCCTCTCTGTCTTCCCCTCTCCCTCTCTCTCCCCTTCTCTCGTCTTGTGTATAGTGGAAACTTTGTATGGTCGAGGGTTGGATGTTAAAAAACAAAAGGTAATGTGCAGATGCCACTCTCCTCGGAAACAGAAAAAATCTTGTTCTTATTCTGTTTAGTGCCGACACGGGAAGGACGAAAGGGGGTGCAGGTGGAGGGGGGCGGGGGATTAAAAAAAGTGTTTTATTCCTTATGCCGCTACCTTCGAAAAATACATTTGTTTTCGTTCTTTTGTCTGTCTGTCTGCGTGTCTGTCTGTGTCTATCCCTGTGTGTCTGTGTGCAGGAGGTGCCGGTATGAAGCCATTATGAGACTACCAAACTCAATTCAAAACTAGGCTGCTGATTTATCATTCAGGCAAATCTTTGATCAGATTTGGATAAAATCTGCCTGTAAACAATCATGAAATCTTTATTGAAACAAACACGAAGTCCTTATTGGAACTACTACTATTACTACTACTACTACTAGTAATAATGATAATAAAACAATAATAAAAAAGATAATAATAACAATAACAACAACAGCAACAACAACAACAATAATGATGATGATGATGATAATAATAATGATAATAACAATAATGATAATAACAATGATGATGATGATAATAATAATGATGATGATGATAATAATAATAATAATAGTAATAATAATAATAACAACAACAATAATAATAATAATAATGATGATGATGATGATGATGATCATCGTGATGATGATGATGATGATGATAATGGTGATGGTGATGATGATATTATTATGATGGATACTTATGTCTCAACACTCTCCAGAAAACTGCTCTACATTCCATACAAAGCTGGCTCACGAAAAGAAGTAAGATACAAAGTAGATGTATAAATACTATCACATATTGAATCAGTGTTACACATATACAAATCAAAACGCATCTAGAAAACTATGCATACATAGATACACACGTACTTCAATACCAGCGGTCAGTGTTGGGGAGAAAAAAAGTACAAGTGTGATCGGAAGAAGGGGTCATGCGCGTTGCATTTCACTTCACGTGTAAACTAGATGCATTTCGCACTTCACAGAGTACTGGCTGTGTCGCTGGTTACTTGTGTCGGCTGTTACACAGAGATGACGATACCTGTCTATACCGCTTCCTGTCGTGAGGTGAATTCAGGTTGGAGTCAGTGGTGCCATCGGTTTGTTGGGGCTGTTGTTGGACAGCCACGGGTTTGGTCTTCTTACCAAGGGATGGGGGGGGGGGGGGGGGGTCTCTCAGTCAGTCTGGCTTTGCGACTGATTGCTGTCGTTAATAGGGGACCTAGTAGATAGTGTAAGTTGGATCGGAACAGGCGTTATTGGAACTCCACCGAAATGACCCAACAAGCAGCACAGGGTCTCCTCTGCCGGGTGGCTTGACATCTCTGGCTGTCTTGGGCTTCCTGGCACTGTGACTTTAATGAATGAACTTGGAGGTGGTGTTGTGGTGTTGTTGACGCTGAATCTGGGACAGAAAAAGGGATAAACTCATACAATGGTACCAGACGACTCGGTGATTGTTCAGAGCATCCTGCAGTGTCTGTGATTGGATCCCAGTTACATTGTCTTCTGGCTTCCTCCCCCCCCCACCTCTGGTACCTCTCTCCCCATTCTCTCTCTGTACGTCAGTCCTCTCTCTGTGTGTGTGTGTGTCTCTCTCTGTCTGTCTGTCTGTCTGTCTCTCTCTCTGTCTCTCATTGTGTCTCCCTCTCTCTTGGTCTCTCTCTCTGTCTGTCTGTCTCTGTCCCTGTCTGTCTGTCTGTCTATCTCTGTCTCTGTCTGTCTGTCTCTGTCTCTGTCTCTCTCTCAGTCTAATACGAGCTACGAGTTATCTCGTATTAAGCCGCTGGGGGTGTACCAACCTCAGTCCAAAACTGTACACAAAAGTCAGCTTTAAAATGTGACCAGACTTCGGAAGGTTTGCTCACAATCACTGATGGAATCATAGCTGAAACAATCTGACATTTACTTATGTTGTTGTTGTGGCTCATGCATGTTGCCACTCCTTTCCTCCACGAGTGGCAATAGATTGTATTCGCCTATTCCCACTTCGCCTACTCTTTGATGGGCACGGCCACTCTCAGTGGTCTATCAAAAGTTTCACATGCTGTCCCGTTTCGCCTACCTGCCATTGCCGTTTTGCCTGATCAGCCTCTTTCTCTCTCAAACACACACTGACACGCACACATGCACACGCACATGCACGCACACCTAATCCATACGTGGATGAGTGTAGTCCTTTTTTCCTGCACCGACCCTAGGGACACCCAGCATCCACACATTGCACACTGTGAAATGTAAGTAGAGCTGCTAACTGTCTTACGGCTTTTGGATGGAGCATCATATGCATTTCACTTTTAGACAGTTGCTGCCACGTAGACATAAACTGAATAGAAAATGTGTGTGCGTGTGTGGGCAAGGTTTGTTGTCGACTGGTTTTTATCGAATACGTAGGCGAACCGGGAATAAGTGTATCGGGATTACCAAATTAAGGATAGGCGATTCGGGAATAGGAAAAATCGGAAATAGGCAATTCGGGAAGGGCAAATCTGAAATAGGCGAATCGGGAATTGGCGAATCGGGAATAGGCGAATCGGGAATTGGTGATTCATGAATAGGCGAGTCGGAAATAGGCGATTCATGAATAGGCGAATCGGGTATAGGCAAGTCGGGAATAGGCAAATCCGGATGACACTGGAGATATACTCGTGACACTCAGGCCGAGCCCTAGTTAGAAGAGACAAGAGCTAGCATAACCGTGCCAGTCTGTTGGCGTGTCGTGTACAACAGAAGAAAGGTGGGCTGACATCAGACAATTCCGTGCGTGTTCAAGAGGTCCCGGGGAGTCTGTGAAGAAATCCCAATGACACTCGGTCTGCTGACTTTCTTTTGTCCCTGATCCCTCGCTGTGTGTACGTCTGGCCCTCTTCCCCCTCCTCCCCCCCTTCTCTCTCTCTCGCTCGCTCGCTGTGGCCTTTACGGTGAAACGTTCTTTTTTTTCATCTTTTGCCGTCTATATTGTCAGGCACATCTGGCCCCTGTGGGGATGCCGGAGGCTCTTTCAGTATAACTAGTACCCCCACCTCCTGGAAATTCTGTGCTAGAAATTTCCTCTTTTCTGTCACTCTCTTTGTCTCTTTCTTCCACCTTTGCTTTCTGTCATTTCTTTCTGTCATTTTCTGCCTTGCTGGTCCATTCACCTGTATATGTTCGATAAAGTCATACGTACTTTTTCTTAGGATTGATGATTTGGTACATGTATTAAGTGCATTTTTGGTGTCCTTAGGTATGCTTAAATTTGTATTCAGTTTTTTTTTTAAATCACCTGTGCGATAAATTGGACGAGTGGTCAACGTCAGGGGCATGTCCTTAGATTATGTGTGCGAATGCATCAGTATGTGTACTTAATTTTCTTTTTTTTTTCCTGTTGAAGTTTGTGTGTTTTGAAGCGGTTCTAGCCCTGATATGGCTGTATGTAGTCGGCTGGGCTTTAAACAACAAAAACAACAACAACAATAACAATAACAATAACAATAACAGGCACATCTGGCGATGAGTATGGCCGTTTTTCCCCAGTTCCTTCCGGTTGCCATGTGGAAGGCTGAGGTACAGGACCCGACACTGTGTCACCTGAAGGAATCCCTGTGGGCGAGCGCCATTGTCGGATAGACATTTGTGTTGTCTTGCATGGTACCATGGTTTGAAAATAGTTTTTAGTTTTAACATCTCTCCCTCATTGGTTGATAAATCGATATATGTGTCTGGTTGTTGATTGATTGATTGATCCTCGGTGACATTGATCGATTGGTTGATGGATAGACATTGATTGGTCGATAGAATTCTTCGTGGATTATTATTTGGTAAGCTGTTTCGCCGGTTCATTCATTGTAGAATGGACTGTGCTAATGGACTTTGCGATTGTTAGGTTGAATGACCGAAGGGCGATTAACAGACGGATGGATCCCTTAATTGATTCGTTAACAGATTATTTGATGAGCTGAACAGATGAACATGAATGCTTTCTAGGTTGAATAAGCTGATGATCGATTATTGATCAAATTCAGATGTATTGGGAATTTGGAAATTATGTTGCGGTAGTATTCATGTAGGTGCTGTGAATGTTTTGTTAAGTTAATGTGACACGGTAGAACAGATGTGTGCACTGAGGATCGTGTAGATTTGTTGTAAAATATGCATGCAATTACTGTGGATGTAGAAATGAAAGTCACTTCCTGTTTTGGAACCATAGGAGCTGTCTACTTTGCTGTTGGTAGTTTGGAGTTCCTCTTTCCTGTTATGATGTCGTTTACTTACAACTTTACTTCTTCACTTCCTTCTTTGGTAGCATGACCTTGACCTTGGCGCCATGACTTTCGAATTACGCTTTGGCG
>JAPXFY010000027.1:39676201-39688701 GCA_030674185.1 Monoplex corrugatus | reverse complement strand
GCAGATGCACATCAGAAATAGCCATCAGAATCGGCCAAGCCAAAACAGCATTCAAGAAAATGAAAAGCATTCTTACCAACAATTGCCTATCAATTAACATCAGGAAGAGAGTTCTTGAATGTTATATAGAACCGATAATGTTATACGGTTGTGAGGCGTGGATAGTCAGCACGCAAAGCCAGAACAAGATTGAGGCAGCCGAAATGTGGTTTCTAAGAAGACTGTTGAAAGTTCCATGGACAGCAAAGAAAACAAACGAGACAGTCTTGATGGAGGCAGACACAAGATCATTTGCAAGGAAAATTAGGAGAAAAAACAGGCAACATTCATAGGTCATTTTATGAGGAAAGGGGAATTGGAGCACCTTGTCACAACAGGAAAGCTGGAGGGAAAGAAAGCACCAGGTAAACCCAGGGAAAAAAACTTGGACGGACTTGCAGAGTGGCTGAGGACAGAGAGGGTGGAAAATATGCTTGCGGCAATAATGGATAGACGCATATGGAGGTCCATGATCACCATCGCCATGTGGTAGGGCACATGATGATGATGATGATGAGGTAGAGTGAGAGAATGAAAGTTACAGGAAGCTGTTGTACAGGATGAGAGAGTGAAAGAGTTACAGGCAGCTGTTGTACAGGGTGAGAGAGTGAAAGAGTTACAGCAGCTGGTAGATAGGGTAAGAGAGTGAAAGTTACAAGCAGCTGGTAGATAGGGTGAGAGTGAAAGTTACAGGCAGCTGGTAGACAGGGTGAGAGAATGAAAGAGTTACAGGCAGCTGGTAGATAGGGCGGAGTGGTGGTGATGGTAGTGAAAGACTTGCAGGAAACTTGTGGATATGATGGTGAAAAGCCTCACAGGAAGCTGGTGGATAGGACAAGGAAGTAGATGGTTTAACAGGTTTTGAAGCATGGTGTGAGAAATTTGTCATGTGCCTGAGGATTTGTGTGTGTGTGTGTGTGTGTGTGTGTGTGTGTGTGTGTGTGTGTGTGTGTGTGTGTGTGTGTGTGTGTGTGTGTGTGTGTGTGTGTGTGTGTGTGTGTGTGTGGCTATTCTAATGGTTGATGGTTGCAACTGGCATTACGGATTGTTGCTGGTGTAACAAAGAAAATGACTGTGGATAAAGGAATCTAATCTATATTCTAATGTACATGCGTGGGGAAATCGTACAGTTCTGGTGTGGAGATTCAATAGTAAATGGCAGCGTGTGAGTAATGACTCATTAATCTTGTCAAAAATAGCTTTTAAAAAAGTAAGTAAAAAGTAAGTAAAGAAGTAAACAAACAAATAAATACATAAGTAAATAAATAAGCAAGTAAATGAATAAATAGATAATTAATGGATAAATGATAGATAGACAGACAGACAGATAGATAAATACGTAAATAAATACGTAAATGAATACATAGACAAATAGAACAGTAGAGAACTATCAGTCCAAGCGCCCACATAAAAAGCGAAAGCACAGGTCGCCTTAACGCAATAGAGTTTGCACAACTGGAAGATTGTGAGTTGGAATCTGTCAGACATGTCAAAATCATTGTGGAATTTTTCGGCCCCAACCGGTTTCCATCCAGAAATGAGCTTGCTACGGGCCGATTGGGAAGATGAGAACCGTACAGTCGAGTCTCATCCACCTCAGGTAGTCGTCAATGAGAGTGGTGTTCAGTTCTCTTGCCCAGCACCGCAGGTGTCTATCTCTCGGGCCTGGTCGATGCCAGGATATATCATTAAAGCAAGAACACAGCCTTTTCAAGCAGTCTCAACCCACAGCATTATGATTATCATCCTCATCATTATCTTCGTCATAACATTGTGGACAGTTGTCCCGCATTGTGTAGCCGTTAATGTGGTCTGGGAAATGGAACAGACTGGAAAAAAAGTGAAAGGTCCCAGCTAGGTTCAACGTCAGACTAGGACAGGGGATCTCTTCTCCCCTACAAGACGCTAACGCTGGTCTGGATGCTACCAATCATCGGATGAGACGACATATTGAGTTTTGTGTGCAGCATGCATTTTGCGCAGGGAAAAACAGACTTACTTTTACTTTTTCCTTCCGCTTGTACCGGTGGGCGTCGCGGGGAGATACAGCAGCAAGGCGGGTGGCCTGGAGAAGGGACATCTCGTGAGCTCTGAGGGTGTCTGCCACGGAGTCGCTCCATCGTCGTCTTGGTCTTCCTCTGGCTCTCCAGCCAGAGTATCTGATGTTGTATGCCCGAAGAGCTGGATGGTTTAGGGGCATACGTGTGAGGTGTTTGAACCACTTGATCCTCATATGTTCGATGTGTTGTAGGATTGGTGTTGCTCCTACCATGTCTCGTATCACCTCATTTCTGATCTTGTCCCGCCTTGTCTTGTTTACTGCTTTCCTCAGGCATTTCATTTCACAGGTGACCAGTTTTCTCTGGAGGACTTTAGTTAGGGACCATGTCTGGCACTGGTATGTCAGCGTTGGTAGAAAAATGGCGTTGATGAGTTTCGCCTTAGTGCTGGTGGGAATGCTGGGGTGTTTCAGGAGATGGGCAAGTTGGTAGCTGACTGCGTTGGCTTTCTGGCATCTGGTCTCGATTTCTCTGTCTAGTTTGCCATTTTCAGTGAAGATGCTGCCTAGGTATTTAAATTCACTGGCTTGCTTCAACTGGGTTCCGTTGATGTTGATATCCAGTTTGTTTGGTCTCTTACTGACAGTCATGACCTCGGTCTTGCTGACGCTGATCTTCATGCCGTATGTCTCGCAGCTTTCATTGAGCTGGTCTGTGTGCTCCTGTAGCTGTATCTTGTCATTGTTCACCATTGCCTGGTCGTCCGCAAACATGAGTTCATTGAGTGCCTCAGGGTCTGGGTTTGCCTCCTTCGAAATCTGAGAAAAACAGACAACCAAGCAAACAAGCAGGGCAAGCAAGTTAGCAAGCAAGTAAACAAGCAAACAAAAAAGAGAGAAAGAGGGGAGAGAGAGAGAGAGAGAGAGAGAGAGAGAGAGAGAGAGAGAGAGAGAGAGAGGAGAGAGAGAGAGAGAGAGAGAGCGAGAGAGAGAGAGCACAAAATAGCAGATATGCATTTCATTTTCTTATGGGGAATGTCAGGATCAGGCTGATAGTGATGTTGATATGGTGGTCACGATGATCATGATGGTGGTGACTATGATGACTATGATGATGATGATCATGATGGTGATGACTATGATGATGATGATCATGATGGTGATGACTCTGATGACGATGATCATGATGGTGGTGACTATGATGACGATGATCATGATGGTGGTGACTATGATGACGATGATCATGATGGTGATGACTATGATGATGATGATCATGATGGTGATGACTATGATGACGATGATCATGATGGTGATGACTATGATGACGATAATCATGATGGTGATGACGATGATGACGATGATCATGATGGTGATGACGATGATGACGATAATCATGATGGTGATGACGATGATGACGATGATCATGATGGTGATGACGATGATGACGATGATCATGATGGTGATGACTGTGATGACGATATCATGATGGTGATGACGATGATGACGATGATCATGATGGTGATGACGATGATGACGATAATCATGATGGTGATGACGATGATGACGATGATCATGATGGTGATGACTGTGATAACGATGATCATGATGGTGATGACTGTGATGACGATAATCATGATGGTGATGACTATGATGACGATGATCATGATGGTGATGACTATGATGACGATAATCATGATGGTGATGACGATGATCATGATGGTGATGACTATGATGACGATGATCATGATGGTGATGACTATGATCATGATGGTGATGACTATGATCATGATGGTGATGACTATGATCATGATGGTGATGACTATGATGACTATAATCATGATGGTGATGACTATAATGACTATGATCATGATGGTGATGACTATGATGACTATAATCATGATGGTGATGACTATGATGACTATGATCATGATGGTGATGACTATAATCATGATGGTGATGACTATGATGACTATAATCATGATGGTGATGACTATGATGACGATAATCATGATGGTGATGACGATGATCATGATGGTGATGACTATGATGACGATGATCATGATGGTGATGACTATGATCATGATGGTGATGACTATGATCATGATGGTGATGACTATGATCATGATGGTGATGACTATGATCATGATGGTGATGACGATGATCATGATGGTGATGACTATGATGACGATGATCATGATGGTGATGACTATGATGACGATGATCATGATGGTGATGACGATGATCATGATGGTGATGACTGTGATGACGATGATCATGATGGTGATGACTGTGATGACGATAATCATGATGGTGATGACTATGATGGTGATGACGATAATCATGATGGTGATGACTATGATGACGATAATCATGATGGTGATGACTGTGATGACGATAATCATGATGATGACGACTGTGATGACGATAATCATGATGATGATGACTGTGATGACGATAATCATGATGGTGATGACTGTGATGACGATAATCATGATGGTGATGACTATGATGACGATAATCATGATGGTGATGACTATGATGACGATAATCATGATGGTGATGACTATGATGACGATAATCATGATGGTGATGAATATAATCATGATGGTGATGACTATGATGACGATAATCATGATGGTGATGACTATGATCATGATGGTGATGACTATGATGACGATAATCATGATGGTGATGACTATGATGACTATAATCATGATGGTGATGACTATCATCATGATGGTGATGACTATAATCATGATGGTGATGACTATGATGACTATCATCATGATGGTGATGACTATAATCATGATGGTGATGACTATGATGACTATAATCATGATGGTGATGACTATGATGACTATAATCATGATGGTGATGACTATCATCATGATGGTGATGACTATAATCATGATGGTGATGACTATAATCACGATGGTGATGACTATAATCATGATGGTGATGACTATGATGACTATAATCATGATGGTGATGACTATAATCATGATGGTGATGACGATAATCATGATGGTGATGACTATGATGACGATAATCATGATGGTGATGACTATAATCATGATGGTGATGACTATGATGACGATAATCATGATGGTGATGACTATGATGACTATAATCATGATGACGATGACTATGATGACGATGATCATGATGATGACGACTGTGATGACGATAATCATGATGGTGATGACTATGATGATGATGATCATGATGATGACGACTGTGATGACGATAATCATGATGGTGATGACTGTGATGACTATGATGACGATAATCATGACGGTGATGACTATGATGACGATAATCATGACGGTGATGACTATGATGACGATAATCATGACGGTGATGACTATGATGACTATGATGACGATAATCATGATGGTGATGACTATGATGACGATAATCATGAGAAAGAAGACAATGACATTCATGATGCTGGTGATGATGACGACGACTACAAAGATGATGATGATGATGATGTTGATGATAATAATAACGACGACGATGTTACCTAAGATGACGACGGTAACGAGGACGACGTCGGCGATGATAACCATGATGCTAAAGACAACGATGTTGACTTAAACGACGACGACGACAACGACAACGAAGACGACAATGATGATGATGATGATGATGATGATGATGACAACAACAGCGACAATGACGACGATGGCAATGATGATGACAATGACAACGACGATGGCGATGATGATGACAATGACGATGATGATGACTGAATGTTGCAGATATCCCGTTTGACCGCGAGACGAGGATTATGAACAAGACAATAACGTGTGGGAACAAGAACTGGGGAGTGTTTCCCTTCCTGACATACACCTGTGATGATATCAAGTGAGCCTGTCTGTCTGTCTGACTGTCTGCCTGTCTGTCTGTCTGACTGTCTGTCTGTCTGTCTGACTGTCTGTCTGTATGTCTGTCTGACTGTCTGTCTGTCTGTCTGTCTGACTGTCTGTCTGCCTGTCTGTCTGACTGTCTGTCTGTCTGTCTGACTGTCTGCCTGTCTGTCTGTCTGACTGTCTGTCTGTCTGTCTGACTGTCTGTCTGTCTGTCTGTCTGTCTGACTGTCTGTCTGTCTGTCTGTCTGACTGTCTGTCTGCCTGTCTGTCTGACTGTCTGTCTGTCTGTCCTGTCTGTCTGTCTGACTGTCTGCTGCCTGTCTGTCTGACTGTCGTGTCTGTCTGTCTGACTGTCTGCCTGTCTGTCTGTCTGACTGTCTGTCTGTCTGTCTGTCTGTCTGTCTGTCTGACTGTCGTGTTGTCTATGTCTGACTGTCTGTCTGTTCTGTCTGTCTGCGACTGTCTGTCTGCCTGTCTGTCTGTCTGTCCTTCTGTCTGTGCTGATGTCTGTATGCCCTGTACTGTCTGTCTGTCTGTCTGTATGTCTGTCTTCTGTGTTTCTGTCTGCTGTCTGTATGTCTGTTGCTGTTATGTCTGTCTGTCTTCTGTCTGTTTCTGCCTGTCTGTTTGTCTGTCTTCTGTCTGTTGTCTGTCTGACTGTCTGTATGTCTGTCTGTATGTCTGTCTGTATGTCTGTCTGTATGTCTGTCTGTCTGACTGTATGTCTGTCTGTATGTCTGTCTGCCTGTCTGTTTGTTTGTCTGTCTATCTGTCTGTCTGTCTGTTTGTCTGTCTGCCTGCGTATATGTATGTATGTTATGTATGTATGTATGTATGTATGTATGTAGATATGTATGGTTATGTAAGTATATTAGTATATGTTGTATTGATATTTTGTATATGAGTGTGTTGTATGTATGTATGTATGTATGTATGTATGTATGTATGTATGTATGTATGTATGTAAGTTCGCATTCATAGATACACATATGTACAGGTACACTGAAGAAAAAGAGAAAAATATTTGGTGATACGCTTTCCCCTGACAGAGCTGCCCGAATTTTACATGATAAATCCATTGTGACAATAAATAAATGAATAAATAAATACAAATACATATGCAAATACAAAATACAATACAGGGCGACCTGAAGGCGCTTTGGCCTTGCGGTTAGTCTTAACGAGACAGGGCCTTTTTCTGTTGGCTTTTGTCTGCACCGTCTGAGCTTCTGACACTTCACAACCTCCGGTTGTCACGAACAGCCAGGTACTGAAGACTGAAGACATGTTCTGCTACTTGGGCTGTACAGTGAGCAGCAGTGGACCTCTTTGTGTTGAAGTGACATTGCAATCTCCAAGACAGGTGGGTCTTTGGAAGTATGACCAGGAGTTTGTGGCGGACCATGGCATCAGTCTGTCCACAAAGACTGTTGTGTGCGGTGGTCCACGGCGTCCTGTTGTATTGCTTGCGATTGACCAAACACAGAAATCTTTTTCTTTATTGCAGCCAACCAGAAATCTGGACATCATTTTGTAAAAATGTGACTTACTCCTGGAAAAGAGCTTTGGAAAACAATAGTGTATATGTATTATATCGAATTATCGAATTCTTAAAGACACATTTAGAACAGAGAAATACGTTTACATATTTATCAAATTTATCAAATATTCATGTTCCATCTTTGATTAGATTTCGATGCAGCTGTCACAATCTTGAGATTGAGTTAGGTAGACACAAAGACGTAGACAGATAAAGCAGAATATGTCAGTTTTGTGATAGCAATGCCTTAGGCACTGAGATTCACTTTATTTTCGAATGTTTTAAATTCCATGATGATCAACTCAAGTTTATTCCACAAATTGAACAAATTAACAAGAAACACCCGAGGGCGCTAGATGGGACCCACAGCACCAATGCCTGCCTTACCACTCTCCGGACAATCACCTGTCAAGCTACCGACGCCACTCGATTATCATTTTCTAAAATTGTTTAGCTATCTTCTGGACAATTCAATATCCTATCGTAAGACACTTTCGCATGTACTTTTTTCTGTTGAGCTGTTTATAGATGAATTCTGCTTCATGCCATATGTTAATGCCGTTGGATTTTCTTCTTTTTTTTTCCTGTTATCCTCCATACCCCAGCTGGGGTTAAAGGATCTCTTGAACATTGAAATATTGCGGGGCGTGGGCTGCCTGCCAAGACGCCTTTGGCGAATGGAGCTGTTCCATCAGATGTCTGTGCAAGGTCTGTGGCTTCACGGGCTGATACCGGGTGTCCATATTACGTGTTCTGGAGAAGTGTGGCTTGCCCGATGTGATGTGGGGTGTCTGCTCCTGTCAGGTGCCGGCTTTGACGGCTAGGGCACGGTGTCCGTGTGGAGGGAGGGCTGTGCTTATTTGCAGAGTGCTGAGGCAGGGACACCATGGCCAGGGAGGACTCCCAGGACCGTACAGTGATGGTCTGGGGGCACGTTGTGTTGACTACGGCGTCCACGTCGCCAGCTGTGGGTGGGGTGGGAATGAAGTTGCTCGGAAAAGAGCGTATTGTTGGTGACGGTGCAGGCAGATCATGTGCCTCCAAAATCGGTCTTATCTACCACACAAAGACCCATCATACCTGACGATGGAAACCAGCATGCCGATTTATCTATCCGATCGATGGGAGAATCCATCTCCACCACCACCACCACCACCACCATCATCACCACCACCATCACCACCACCATCACTATCATGTCTAATAAACGCGGATGTACACTAATTCGTGCACACATTGGTATTCTTTATTAGTTATATATCCCCACCGCCAAACGGTTTCTGTCATTTTTATTTTGTCTGTCTGTCTTTCTCAGTGTCTGCCTACAATGTATTTTCACTACCTCCTCATGCATGTGCTCACAATTATCGAATGAGTCTGCGTATTTCATACTTTTTCGTTTTTACGTGCTATATAATTTTGGGCGGAACTAAGCAGCAGTTGTGTTTAGTTTGTCTTTTAAAGTATTTTGAATTTAGTTGAACTGAATTGTCTCTGTGTTTGTCTGCCTGTCTTCATGTTTGTTTGTTTGTCTGTTCTCTGCCTGTGTCTGTCTGTCTGTCTTTATGTCTTACGCGTGTTTCTATTTATGTGTCTCAGTCTGTCTCTTTTGTCTCTGTTTCTCTTCTCTTCGCTACCCCCCTTGTCTCTCTCTCTCTCTCCCTGTGTCTCTGTATCTCTAATCAATCTCTGTTTCTCATCTGTCTGTCTGTCTGCCTCTGTCTCTCTCTGTATCTCTTCTCTCTTACGCGTGTCTCTATTTACGTGTGTCAAAATTTAGTCTGTCTCTTTTTGTCTCTCTGTCTGTCCGTCTGTCTCTGTCTCTCACCACTGTGTCTCTCTTTCTCTCTTCTCTCTTATGCGTTCCTTTGTATACGTGTGTATCAATTTTTTAGTGTCTTTCTTTGTCTGTCTGTCTGTCTGTATTAGTATTCATACATATATACATATATATATGCATATTTTCTCTCTCTCTAACTCCACTCTGTCCCAGTATCTCTAACCATTCTCTCTCTCTCTCTCTCTCTCTCTCTCTCTCTCTCTTCTCTCTCTCTCAACTCTTCTGTACGCGCGCGCTGTGTGTGTATGCATGCATGCACTTGTTTTTGCCTATCACCTTCCTTTCATGTATGTCTGTGTGTCTGTATGTAAGTGTGTATGTGAGTGTATGTATTTATACATCTATGTGTATGTATGTATGTATGCATGCATATATATATATATATATATATGTGTGTGTGTGTGTGTGGTGTGTGTGTGTGTGTGTGTGTGTGAGAGGAGAGAGAGAGAGAGAGAGAGAGGAGAGAGATATGTGTGTGTTGTGTGTTGTCAGGAGATATATGTTATGCATTTGTTTATGTCTTCTGTTGTGATCTTTGTCTCTCGTCTCATCTGTCTCTTCTTTGTTCTCTCTTTTCTCTGACTCTCTCTCTTTCTCTCTCTCCTGCTCTCTCTCTGTCTCTCTCTGCTCTCTCTCTCTTCTCTCTCTCTCTCTCTCTCTCGTCTCTCTCTCTCTCTCTCTCTCTGTCCTCTCTCTCTCTCTCTGTCTCTCTCTCTGTCTCTCTCTCTGTTCTCTCTCTCTCTCTTCTCTCTCTCTCTGTCTCTCTCTCTCTCTCTCTGTCTCTCTCTCTCTCTGTCTCTCTCTCTTCTCTCTCTGTCTCTCTCTCTCTCTCTCTGTCTCTCTCTTCTCTCTCTCTGTCTCTCTCTCCTCTCTTCCTCTCTCTTCCCTCTCTCTCTTCTCTCTCGTCTCTCTCGTCTCTCTCTCTCTCTCTGTCTCTCTGTCTCTCTCCTCTCTCTCTCTCTCTCTCTCTCTCTCTCTCTGTGTTTATCTCTTTTGCTATCTCTGTGCATTACAATAAGGTGTTTCCGGTCTTGACTCGCTCTTACGATAACGTCGAGTTCCGTGTGGTCTTTGGTCCTAGTTAGCTTTGTCCATCTGTCTGTCTGTCTCTGTCTGTCTGTATGTCTGTCTGTCTGTGTCTGTCTTCCTGTCTGTCCGTCTGTCTGTCAGCCTACCTGTATGCATGTTTGTCTTTATATGTATGTATGTATGTATGTATGTATGTATGTATGTATGTATGTATGTGTATGTGTGTGTGTATGTGTGTGTATGTATGTATGTATGTATGTATGTGTGTGTGTATGTATGTATGTATGTATGTGTATGTGTATGTATGTGCATGTATGTATGTATGTATGCATGCATGTATGTATGTATGTATGTATGTATGTGTGTATGTATGTATGTATGTATGTGCATGTATGTATGTATGTATGTATATGTATGTATTTATGTGTGTGTGTGTATGTATGTATGTATGTATGTATGTATGTATGCATATATGTATGTATGTATGTATGTATGTATGTATGTATGTATGTATGTATGTATGTATGTATGTATGTATGTATGTAATATGTTTACACAGTTATATGTGTATCGGCCTGTCTGTCTCAGTCGCTATATGTCTCTCTCTTTCTGTCTGTCTGTCTGTCTGTTAGTTAATCTATCTGTCTGTCTCTGTCTCGATCTGTCTATCTATACTATTTTCATTTTTCATTAATGAGTTAGCGTTAGAAATAGCCATAAAAGGTAGACATGGTGTACAGTTATTGCCTGGTGCTGTTGAAGTTTTTTTTTTACTGCTATTTGCTGATGATGTGGTGCTTTTGTCAGACACTGTCATAGCGTTACAAAATCAACTAAATGCTTTAAAACATGAATCTGATAGGTTGTTACTGTCTGTGAACCTAGAAAAGACGAATGTGATGATTTTCCGTAAGGGAGGACATCTTTCGGCTCGAGAAAAATGGTTTTATGGTGACTTAATTTAAATTAACAAACTCATATAAATATCTAGGTATTATTTTTACAACAAAACTGAGTCTCCAAAGCGCATGGGTGGAAAGCAGCAAAAAAGGGAAAAGAGGAACGATGGAAATTTTAAGATCTTTAAGAAAATTGAACTGCACTGACTTCTCGATTTTTTGGAAACTTTTCGACTCACAAATTGAACCAATCTTAACGTATAGCTAAAAAATATGGGTTTTTTCGAGCAATCATAAAATGGAAAAGGTTCTTACATTTGCCATCAAACGCTTCCTTTCGGTACCATTGCATTCATCTAATAAAATGTTTTATGGAGAAACTGGCCGTTATCCTTTGTTTTTGAAAACTCAAATGAAGTGTATTAAATACTGGCTGAAATTAACCCAGCTCCCAATGTCAAGATTGTGCAAGCAGGCATATGAGATGTTACTGAATCAATTAGATTCGGGTAAACAAAACTGGGCATATTTCGTTAAGAAAATGTTAACCACACATGGATTTGGTATTGTGTGGATGTGACAGGGAGTTGGTTATGAACAAGGATTTATTTCAGAATTTAGTGATCGACTAGTTGATTCGTACAAACAAAACTGGCACGCTCAAATGGAAGAATCTGAGAAATATGATTGGTTCCTTTCCTTTAAAAGTATATTTCAAACCGAAAAATATATAAAGGCCGTAACAAATAAATGGCACAGAAGCAATCTTGCTCGTTTTAGACTAAGAGCCCTAGGGCTAAATGCAACAACAAGATGGTTTTACTCAAATTCATCGGCACACTCGATTTGTCCCATGTGTAATGCAGAGGCAGAAGATGAAATGCATTTTTTGTTTGTTTGCAAGTCGTATGAAAGTATACGACAAAAATGCATAATCTTTGATGAGGACATTTCGAGTCAAAGGGTCATTACCAGAATACTCATGACTGAAGATGAAAAGTATCAAAAATCCCTCGCAAAACTTATCGCCCTTGCTTGGGAAAGTCGGAGAAAGAAAACAACACAGCAATAAATTAATGTAAGTTTATCTCCAGTGAAGATATCACTTTATACTGTTCTTATGTTTATTTGCCGGATTTGGGTCTTCCTCTTATTTATATGACTAATTACGTCGGGTGGTCAACTGTTTCTTCAACTTTTTAAAATTAATGTAAGTTTATCTCCAGTGAAGATATCACTTTTTATTGTTTTTATGTTTGTTTGCCGGATTTGGGTCTTC
>JAPXFY010000027.1:39658701-39663701 GCA_030674185.1 Monoplex corrugatus | reverse complement strand
TTTGCGCAGTCTTTTCAAAATAACACAGTCAAACATGTTACATAGTTCAAGCAACTGACTACCAAATACATTACATGATCATCTTTTCTTGAAAATTCATGATTGTCACAAACATTTGATGCATCAAAATGGCCACTATCCTAGTTACACGCTGTCCGGGCATTGAAATCACCGGTCAACATGATATCAAAATCATCATGTGTATCGTGAAGGTGTAAAAGACACTGATCTAACAGTTCAGTATCAAAACCTTTCCCCCCAACACAAACTGTCATATTGGGGGGGGGGGGGGGATTAAGTACAAAGTAGCATTATGTGTTTGTTTGTTGAAAACATATTTTATGGATTTTTACGACAATACCATAATCATTTTTACTTCAACTCTCTCAACAAAATGTGCATGTCATTTTCTTATCATGGCGATGATCCCTCCAAAATATCTTCCTTCATGTGACACTTTCTTCAGTTTGAAGGTAAACATGACAAGGTTTCTGAATAACGGTAAGTCAAAACCAGCTGTTATAAACGTCTCTGTGAGACAAATACAATCATGAACCAGAAGACAGTTAACAAAGTCATTACTTTCCAATGTTGGAAACAATTTATTTACATTGTAACTGAGAAATTCAACGCATGATCCACTGACTTTATTTACAGGATGGTCCCTTAAGTCTCAAGTCCATTAACGAATTGATCTTTGGCTGATGTGAAACAATTGTTGTTACAGTGGCCTGGCCAGTGTCCTGTGTGTGGGTCTCTGACCACCACCACCGCCACCACTTACCATCCGCACTCTTACCAGAGGGAACTCTCTTCAAAGAGCCTAGGATGCTGATTTGGATGCTAGACATATGTTTTAAGACACGTCTTTGTCTATCGTGTTTTACTGAAGTAGCACGCCTGGAGACAGCACGTTCTGGTGGCCAGTCATGTTTTGTTGGACAGACAACACTGGTCTGATGCTTCCTAGTGCAGTTCTAATCTGTGACATCAGGTGTCATTTGAGTGTCTGCTGTGTAATGGCTAGTCTCTGTGTATGGCTGTCTGTCTGTGTAATCATTCTGTACATTGTTGACATCTGTCACTGCCTTAGATGAGTCACTATACTAAGTGGTATTTGTGACAAGGTCATGTGTGTCAACACTCAGTATGTCAGTGTCATTAGCTTCCCTGTTACTGCTTGTCATTTCTTTATTGTCAGTCCTGCCTGACTCGTGTTGATGAATGTCATCATGACAACCTGTCACATCGTCATTAGTCATGCTGTCGTTGTCACTGTCATTATTGTTATGATCGACATACTCACCAACATCTCTGTCGTGAGGGTAGTTTTCCGTGTCTGAAACACTATGGTCATTATCGTTTGTTGTCCATCTTCACTGATATTGTTTACCACTGTCTGTCTTAAATGTTCACGCCTACTGAGTACCTCATGGTCACTGATGGTGACTTGCACACAAGCAGTCGCTCTTCCCTGTCTGTGAGTAAGTCCTAGCTGACTGTTGCAGCGCCTGGTCTGGTGTCCATGTGTTCTAGAAGTATCACTGTGTGGTCTGTTGTCTTTCTCTTTAATAAACACCACTCTTCTGTGTTCTGTGTCTGGTGTCCATGTGTTCTAGAAGTATCACTGTGTGGTCTGTTGTCTTTCTCTTTAATAAACACCATTCTTCTGTGTTCTGTGTCTGGTGTCCATGTGTTCTAGAAGTATCACTGTGTGGTCTGTTGTCTTTCTCTTTGATAAACACCACTCTTCTGTGTTCTATGTCTGGTGTCCATGTGTTCTAGAAGTATCACTGTGTGGTCTGTTGTCTTTCTCTTAATAAACACCATTCTTCTGTGTTCTATGTCTGGTGTTCATGTGTTCTAGAAGTATCACTGTGTGGTCTGTTGTCTTTCTCTTTAATAAACACCACTCTTCTGTGCTCTGTGTCTGGTGTCCATGTGTTCTAGAAGTATCACTGTGTGGTCTGTTGTATTTCTCTTTAATAAACACCATTCTTCTGTGTTCTATGTCTGGTGTTCATGTGTTCTAGAAGTATCACTGTGTGGTCTGTTGTCTTTCTCTTTAATAAACACCATTCTTCTGTGTTCTATGTCTGGTGTCCATGTGTTCTAGAAGTATCACTGTGTGGTCTGTTGTCTTTCTCTTTGATAAACACCACTCTTCTGTGTTCTGTGTCTGGTGTCCATGTGTTCTAGAAGTATCACTGTGTGGTCTGTTGTCTTTCTCTTTAATAAACACCACTCTTCTGTGTTCTGTGTCTGGTGTCCATGTGTTCTAGAGGTATCACTGTGTGGTCTGTTGTCTTTCTATTTGATAAACACCACTCTTCTGTGTTCTATGTCTGGTGTCCATGTGTTCTAGAGGTATCACTGTGTGGTCTGTTGTATTTCTCTTTAATAAACACCACTCTTCTGTGTTCTATGTCTGGTGTCCATGTGTTCTAGAAGTATCACTGTGTGGTCTGTTGTCTTTCTCTTTAATAAACACCACTCTTCTGTGCTCTGTGTCTGGTCATTGTCCCTCTTGCACTACCTGACTGTAGGAACGTTCACCAGGCACAACGGGTATGTGTTGTTTGGCAATGGGTTATGGTGATATGCATTTCTCCGACTTTGTCCACTGTCTCTGGCAGCAGAGCGTCTAGTCGGGCAAAGCGCTGTTCTGATTGCTGCATGACCATTATGGTGCCGTGTGTCATCCACAGTGCTGTGTGGTGTCAGGAATCACTTTCCCTGTATTCTTCAGAAGACCTCTTGATGTGTCTCTAGGGTTGACCTCTGTAGTGACTATACTGCCTTCTGTTGTATCCATTTGCTCGTGACGCTCAAAGTATGGCCAGTCTTCATCATTCCTTGTAGATTGATGAGTAAAATGACGTTCATAGTTATCTCCCTTTATCTCTAGAGAGGGTTTGTTGTCTATCTCTCACTCCAAGCTTTCCATTGCAATAATGTACAACCTTACCAAGACTGCAATGGAAATCCACCGTCTCTTTTTGTTTTGAAGTAAGGTCTGCTGTCACACTGATTCCACTCAGTCTGAAGTTGTCCCTAAGCTGTCTGCCCCCAACACCGCCATTCTGTCAGACCATTTAGCAAATTGCACAACGATAGGTCTAGGATCACTTCCAGGGAATCATGGTTTACCAATAGGAAAGGCTGTTGCAATGTCTTCTTTTCTCCAGTTGGGACAGGAATCATGGCAATTTAAAACATCAACAATGATCTGAATAGTCGTGGCATTGTCCTCCCGGTCAGTCCCTTCAACATAAGTGAAGTTAAGATTGATATCTTTGCATTTTCTTCCACTCTACCTTCCAGTTTTACAAGTCTGTCCGTGATGATCCCTTTGTCTTTCTTAGTCTTTTCAATTTCCTCACTGTTTTGCTCATCACAATCCTTTAGCTGACTTATCTTGCTCAAGATATCTATGATGCTGTTGTTAAGGTTCCAAAACTTCTCATGGATGCTATTTTTGATTGCAGTGGAGTGTAACCGCAGTTCATGTTGCATGTGGGCAAATGGCCAGTCCATGAACTGAATAATGATGACGTCAAATGGCCAGTCCATGAACTGAATAATGATGACGTCAAATGGCCAGTCCATGAACTGAATAATGATGACGTCAAATGGCCAGTCCATGAACTGAATAATGATGACGTCAAATGGCCAGTCCATGAACTGAATAATGATGACGTCAAATGGCCAGTCCATGAACTGAATAATACTGATGTCAAATGGCCAGTCCATGAACTGAATAATGATGACGTCAAATGGCCAGTCCATGAACTGAATAATGCTGACGTCAAATGGCCAGTCCATGAACTGAATAATGATGACGTCAAATGGCCAGTCCATGAACTGAATAATGATGACGTCAAATGGCCAGTCCATGAACTGAATAATGATGACGTCAAATGGCCAGTCCATGAACTGAATAATGATGACGTCAAATGGCCAGTCCATGAACTGAATAATACTGACGTCAAATGGCCAGTCCATGAACTGAATAATGATGACGTCCAATGGCCAGTCCATGAACTGAATAATGATGACGTCAAATGGCCAGTCCATGAACTGAATAATACTGATGTCAAATGGCCAGTCCATGAACTGAATAATGATGACGTCAAATGGCCAGTCCATGAACTGAATAATGATGACGTCAAATGGCCAGTCCATGAACTGAATAATGATGACGTCAAATGGCCAGTCCATGAACTGAATAATGATGACGTCAAATGGCCAGTCCATGAACTGAATAATGATGACGTCAAATGGCCAGTCCATGAACTGAATAATGATGACGTCAAATGGCCAGTCCATGAACTGAATAATGATGACGTCAAATGGCCAGTCCATGAACTGAATAATGATGACGTCAAATGGCCAGTCCATGAACTGAATAATGATGACGTCAAATGGCCAGTCCATGAACTGAATAATGATGACGTCAAATGGCCAGTCCATGAACTGAATAATGATGACGTCAAATGGCCAGTCCATGAACTGAATAATGATGACGTCAAATGGCCAGTCCATGAACTGAATAATGATGACGTCAAATGGCCAGTCCATGAACTGAATAATGATGACGTCAAATGGCCAGTCCATGAACTGAATAATGATGACGTCAAATGGCCAGTCCATGAACTGAATAATGATGACGTCAAATGGCCAGTCCATGAACTGAATAATGATGACGTCAAATGGCCAGTCCATGAACTGAATAATGATGACGTCAAATGGCCAGTCCATGAACTGAATAATACTGATGTCAAATGGCCAGTCCATGAACTGAATAATGATGACGTCAAATGGCCAGTCCATGAACTGAATAATGATGACGTCAAATGGCCAGTCCATGAACTGAATAATGATGACGTCAAATGGCCAGTCCATGAACTGAATAATGATGACGTCAAATGGCCAGTCCATGAACTGAATAATACTGATGTCAAATGGCCAGTCCATGAACTGAATAATGATGACGTCAA
>JAPXFY010000027.1:39641201-39653701 GCA_030674185.1 Monoplex corrugatus | reverse complement strand
TCCTGAGTAGGAAAGGTCTACCTGTGTCCTCAAAGCTCGAGAGACACTGGACAACACTGACAGACATTCTGTGACTTTGTCACCAGTCGTCCAACAGTTGTGGTCCTTTTCTTATCTTACACACACACACACACACACACACACACACACACACACACACACACACACACACACACACACACACACACACACACACACACACACACACACACACACACACACACACACGCACGCACACACACACATACGCACACACTTTACACTCACACACATACATATACAAACACAATACACACATGCATGTACACATGCGTATATACACACATACATACACTTGCACACACATGTACATGTACACACATGCACATTTACACATGCACCTGCACACATACTCATACAGATACACACACCTAGACATATAGACATGTACACACACGCATACAAACACTTAGACACATGCATAAATACACCTAGACACTCATATGCACACATACACGTACTACACACACAGAGAAAGACAAACACACACACGTTCACACAAATACGCACATACACACACGCACACACGCAGATTTACTAACGCACGCACACAGCCCCCTCCCCCCCCCCCCCACTCTCTCTCTCTTAAAAAAGACAAACGGAAATGAAACAAGAACAAAGGCTTTCCACCTCTAAGTTTTCAAGTTTCAGTTTCTTAAGATAACGTCTCCGCGCTCTGAATGAATTCCATACGCACTGACGCCACTGATTCCATGTGATTGAGAAGATGCGAAATAATCATGGCAGACGCCTTAAGCCTGCGCATAACGCCCTGTATTAGTAAGGTCTTGAGTTCCTACCGTTATCTCAAGAACGCTGGGACGTGGACATTTGGTGTTGTCCCACTTTCTTAGGACGTAAAGCTACATACGTTCTGTTTTACAGTCTTTCTCTCTCTCTCTCTCTGTCTCTGTCTCTGTCTCTGTCTCTCTCTCTTTCTGTCTGTCTCTCCCTCCCTCTCTCTCTCTGTCTGTCTCTTTCTATCCGTCTGTCTGTCTGTCTGTCTGTCTGTCTCTTCTCTGATATGTGAATTAAGTGGCTGATCAGCACACAGATTGTTAAATGTTTGTCATAACACTTAATTGGTACATTTATTTGACTAGCTGATTTTCTGACTGATTGTTTTGTAGATGATTGTTTGATTGATTGACAGACTGATTGTTTGGTAAATGATTATTCGATTGCTGGAATGATAAATTGATTAGTGGGCTGATTTACAAATTCCTGGTAGATTGATCAGTTGACTATTAGATCTGTCAGCAATGTGGACGACGATGTAGAATGATTAATATTTGATATGTTGATTCGATGACTAAATTATTAATGAATGAATTGTCGAACCATTTAATTGATTGTGTGGATGGTGAGAAGTTGATTCTTCAAGTGCTTGAGTGAAGTGAACAACCATCAAGTGCTGAATGAGTTAATCGGTTGGATGTTCAATCGGTCGAATTATAAATAGAATGAGCGGGAAGAGATGTAACAGGCCGTACAATTGCGTTGTTGTGGTTCCAGTAAGTGATATGAATGAAATTGCACACATCTGACACCAGAAAAGAATGAATAGTTTCTTCTTACTGTTTGGGATTGTACAAATGATAGTTAAATTTGCATGAAATCAACAAAACCCCGATCTCATCTCCACCCAGTGATTGTATGTGGCCCAAGGGTGATTTACATTACATTTTCTGAGTCTTGAGTCTCTCCCTTTGCCTCTATATCTGTCTCTCTGTCTCTCACACATACGTACGCACATACACATAAACATAAACACACACCACAGAGACACAATATAAACACACACACATACAAACACACACACATATATAAACACACGCACACACACACACACACACACACACACACACACACACACACCACACACACACACGCACACGCACTCACACACACACGCACACACACACACAGTTTAACCTACGGACGAGTACCAAGGCAGCAGACAGTAAATGGAAACCAGTAGACAGACATCAGCCCTGAAGACCCAGACAGGAAAGGAAGGGAAGAGAGGGGTGGGTGGTGTGGGTGTGAGTGTGAGTAGTAAGGAGACACCCGTGACCCCCCTGGAGGGATAAAGAAGAACACTAATGGGGAAGAGTAATCATAGGCGTTTGTGAAAT
Source organism: Monoplex corrugatus (assembly GCA_030674185.1). Taxonomy (NCBI): domain Eukaryota; kingdom Metazoa; phylum Mollusca; class Gastropoda; order Littorinimorpha; family Ranellidae; genus Monoplex; species Monoplex corrugatus. The sequence goes on along the minus strand of JAPXFY010000027.1, from coordinate 39,651,524 downwards.
GAATGATGTGGAGCACATCTTAACTTTAGTAGAGTGTAGAATTTTTACCACAAATCTTTCACTTTTGAAAATAATAATAAATCAATACAAAGATTCTGCCAGTGCATAGGATTTTGCACAGACTCACAGAGTTGCAAGGTGACGGCTGACAGACTTGGGTGGCGCGCGTATGGAACTATTCCTTCTCAAACAAGCCCCGTAACAGCCGCCCAGGAAATGTTTCTTTGGATCTTATAACACTTGTTGGATGGGAGCGATCCCAAACATGAGCTCTGCCCAGTTATACTGAAAGAAATATCTGGACTCTGTGCTGAAAACTAAAGACCACCACTTCATTACGATCTCCAAGCAAGCAGTATCAGATATCAGATGGGCTGTCCTTTCTACACTGGCAGATCTTGACTTTGCAGACGTTCTGGCACCGGTCTCTCGCACTCACCGGCACATGCAAGACAAAATGTCCCGTCTCAACACCTTTGCACAACAAGCAGGCCTTAAAAATGAACCAGGTGAAAACAGAGAATCATCACAGTAAACATGCCAACAACCCTCACTTGTCCAAATTAGATGGAACAGACCTATCCACAACTGAAGAGTTCACCTACCAGCGAGCGCGGTTAGACACGATAGAACCATTTAGAAAGGGCAGAAAAACGTTCAAAATGCTAAACAATGAAACAATGCGTGGAAATGCCTGCAACATCAAAACCCAAGCTGAGACTTTGACAGAACTGCATGTTTACCATCTCTACGGCTCCAAATGCTGGAAAATCACAGAGAACGACTTTACCAAGCTGTCAACTTTCCCCACGAAGAATCTGTGAAGAATCATATGAATCTTCTGGTCCATCTCCAACCAACAGATACTGGTGCAATGCAGCAAGGGAGTATGGACACCATCAGAGGCCATAGAGATAGACTGGACACATCATAGGAAAAGAGCATGATAACAGCACGGGGAAAGCCTGTTACTGGACACCAGAAGGAAGACGGAAGAGAGGAAAACCCAAGTTTACATCTGATGGAAGAGATGAAAACCCAAAAACATCTGACGGAAGAGATGAAAACCCAAAAACATCTGACGGAAGAGATGAAAACACAAAAACATGTGATGGAAGAGATGAAAACCAAAAACATCTGACGGAAGAGATGAAAACCCAAAAACATCTGACGGAAGAGAGAAAACCCAAAAACATTGAGGAAGAGATGAAAACACAAAAACATGTGATGGAAGAGATGAAAAACACAAAAACATCTGACGGAAGAGATGAAAAACCAAAAACATGTGATGGAAGAGAGAAAACCCAAAAACATTGACGGAAGAGAGAAAACCAAAAACATGTGATGGAAAAGAGAAAAACACAAAAACATGTGATGGAAGAGAGAAAAACACAAAAACATCTGATGGAAGAGAGAAAAACACAAAAAACGTGATGGAAGAGATGAAAAACACAAAAACATGTGATGGAAGAGAGAAAAACACAAAAACATGTGATGGAAGAGATGAAAAACACAAAAACATTGATGGAAGAGAGAAAAACACAAAAACATCTGATGGAAGAGATGAAAAACACAAAAACATGTGATGGAAGAGATGAAAACACAAAAACATCTGATGGAAGAGAGAAAGCACAAAAACATCTGATGGAAGAGAGAAAAACACAAAAACATGTGATGGAAGAGAGAAAAACACAAAAACATCTGACGGAAGAGAGAAAAACACAAAAACATTGATGGAAGAGAGAAAAACACAAAAACATCTGACGGAAGAGAGAAAAACACAAAAACATCTGATGGAAGAGAGAAAAACCCCAAAAACATCTGACGGAAGAGAGAAAAACACAAAAACATGTGATGGAAGAGAGAAAACCCAAAAACATGTGATGGAAGAGAGAAAAACACAAAAACATGTGATGGAAGAGAGAAAAACACAAAAACATCTGATGGAAGAGATGAAAACCACAAAAACATGTGATGGAAGAGATGAAAACACAAAAACATGTGATGGAAGAGAGAAAAACACAAAAACATGTGATGGAAGAGATGAAAAGCACAAAAACATCTGATGGAAGAGAGAAAAACACAAAAACATCTGATGGAAGAGAGAAAAACACAAAAACATCTGACGGAAGAGATGAAAACCCAAAAACATCTGACGGAAGAGATGAAAACCAAAAAACATCTGAGGAAGAGATGAAAACACAAAAACATCTGATGGAAGAGAGAAAAACACAAAAACATCTGATGGAAGAGATGAAAAACCAAAAACATCTGATGGAAGAGATGAAAACACCAAAAACATCTGATGGAAGAGAGAAAAACACAAAAACATGTGATGGAAGAGATGAAAACACAAAAACATGTGATGGAAGAGAGAAAAACACAAAAACATCTGATGGAAGAGAGAAAAACACAAAAACATTGATGGAAGAGAGAAAACACAAAAACATGTGATGGAAGAGATGAAAACACAAAAACATCTGATGGAAGAGAGAAAAACACAAAAACATGTGATGGAAGAGATGAAAACACAAAAACATGTGATGGAAGAGAGAAAAACACAAAAACATGTGATGGAAGAGAGAAAAACACAAAAACATGTGATGGAAGAGAGAAAAACACAAAAACATCTGATGGAAGAGATGAAAACACAAAAACACCTGACAGAAGAGAGGAAAACCCAAGAACATCTTACAGAAGAGAGGAAAACCCAGGAACATCTTACAGAAGAGAGGAAAACCCAAGAACATCTTACAGAAGAGAGGAAAACCCAAGAACATCTTACAGAAGAGAGGAAAACCCAAGAACATCTTACAGAAGAGAGGAAAACCCAAGAACATCTTACAGAAGAGAGGAAAACCCAAGAACATCTTACAGAAGAGAGGAAAACCCAAGAACATCTTACAGAAGAGAGGAAAACCCAAGAACATCTTACAGAAGAGAGGAAAACCCAAGAACACCTGGCGACCAACAGCAGAAAGAGAACTGGAGGCCGTGGAGCACACCTGCCGTACCACACAAAACCCTGTTCCGGAACAGACTTGAGTGGCGAATTGTCGTTGCTTCCCTATATGCCGGTGGCACAATGGGTAAGTCATTTAGGACGGGCCACATAAAGCCATGGAACTGAGGTCTGTTTCCTTAAGTCTGGGACCACTGGGACCCTAAAGGACAGGCTGTTTGCAGTTGGGAATTCATTCAAAAGGGATTCATTGCAGTGAGTCTTCTCCTCCCAAATCTGTCAGTAATTATCTCGTAGAGTCCTTCAGCCTGCGCAAAAACCGTATGGACTGGCAAGGTCTTTAAAGATGGGACGGTTAGAGCAACACGACGTATAACACATTAAACTGACACCGCCAGAATCATTGGAGGATTAACCCTTTGACCCCCGCACCCTGTCCACCAGCATGCTGCTTGCTCAACCATGATAGCCAAGCAATACCTTTACCCTTTGACTCCCACATGCTATCCAACAGGTTTCTGCTGGAAGCTTGTGGATAGGGTGAGGGAGTCTGGAAGCTAGTGGATAGGGTGAGGGGTCAAAGGGTTAAGCTTTTTGCTGTTGGCGGATCGGGTGCGGGAGTTAAAGGGTTAAGATTGTCAGCGAACAAGGTCAGTTTTTAATGTTGAGGGATGGAACTGACTTGGTGATATCAAGCCTGGAGTCCACGGCTGTAGTACAACAGCCAGCCACTGGGCAATGTTCGTTTCAGTTAGTGGGGTGATTTTTTAATTAATAGACTAACCTGTCAGTCACAGTTAGTGGGGTGATTTTTTAATTAATAGACTAACCTGTCAGTCACAGTTAGTGGGGTGATTTTTTAATTAATAGACTAACCTGTCAGTCACAGTTAGTGGGGTGATTTTTTAATTAATAGACTAATCTGTCAGTCACAGTTAGTGGGGTGATTTTTTAATTAATAGACTAACCTGTCAGTCACAGTTAGTGGGGTGATTTTTTAATTAATAGACTAACCTGTCAGTCACAGTTAGTGGAAACGCGTTGAAGAACAGCCGGAAATGGTTTGGTTATCCATTTACTCATTAAAGCAGAGAGACAGCTGTATAGTGTACACACGCATACACACACACATACACACACACATACACACACGCACACACAGACTTACGCACGTGCGCTCGCGCACACACACACACACAGACACACACAGACACACAATATAAACACACACACATACAAACACACACACATATATAAACACACACACACATACACACACACACACAGACACACACACACCCCACACACACACACAATTACGTGTGGACAAAACGAGCAGACAGTAGATGGAAACCAAAAGACGACAGACCTGAAGTCTCAAACAGTACAAAAAAGCAAGAGGAGTGGAGGATTAGGGAGGGTGGGGAAGGAGACACCCACGACCTTCCCACAGAAATACCAACAAGGAAAAGTAATTACTGTGTGTGTGTGTGTGTGTGTGTGTGTGTGTGTGTGTGTGTGTGTGTGTGGTGTGTGTGTGTGTGTGTGTGTGTGTGTGTGTGTGTGTGTGTTGTGTGTGTGTGTGTGTGTGTTTGCTTGCATGTATGTATATTTGAGTGTCGTCTGTCTCCTTTTGTCCAAATGCATGACCAAAGGTTTATCGGCTACTTTTCCAACGACCTATTGTTTGGGCCACTGTCTTCCTATAACTAGACATGGATCACCCGTAGTAGTCTATCGTGGCTGTGTGCGGGTAATTCTATCTGCTGCTACATCCCGTAAGTAGGCTACTCCACATCTCTACTCCTGATGCCTATACTGGTCACGGGACTTGATGATGACGACGACGATGATGATGATGACGAGACGACGACGATGATGATGATGACGACGACGACGATGATGATGATGCTTTGATTGCCAGCATCCTGAAAGAAATATTCAAATCTTGTGAACTCGATCCCTACCTGCCTGTCTTTTGTTTTCACAAACAGCTCCTTAGTTTCCTCCATCTTTAACACCTTTAACACCTCTGTTCTCAGTGGATCCGTCCCGTCTTCTGTCAAAACAGCTATTGGTGGACCTTTGTTGAAAAAAGAATGATATTGATCCTAACACTCTCAAAAGATAACATCCTGTCTCCAAATTGCCACTCCTTTCTAAGCTTCTTGAGAAAGTGGTTTTGAGACATGTGAATAATCATCTCTCAGCCTCAGTCTTAAATCATCCTTTTCAGTCAGCTTACCATTCTGATCACAACGCCGACTTTGCTTTTGTTCACGTTTTGAATGATTTGTTGCTTTCTGCTGACTGTGGCCGAATGTCCCTACTTATTATTCTTTTGGATGTTTCTGCTGCTTTTGATTCCCCTGACTACCCCTTCTTCCTGTACTGACTTAGCACATATTGGAAACCCAAGGTAGTGCTCTTTCTGAGCTTTTTGTCATACCTGTCTGACCGTTTTCAGTTAGCCATGGTAAATGAGTCTGAGTCCTGGCCAAGTCTCTGCATTCAGGCCAGTTATCTTCACACACTATACCATATCACTTGCCAATGTCATCACAACATCAAATATCATTTGTATGCTGATGACTCCAACAGTGCATCTCCTGAAAATCTCTCGTCTTCTTTTCAAGGCTTCTGACTGTTACGTTGAAATCCAGAATTGGATGATACAGCTACGGTTGAATGGAGATATGCGTGAAGCAAAACTCACTGGCACCAAGCACAAGCTTCCTGCAGCAAAAGTGTGTTCTGTCTAACTAGGTGACTACTGTACTTTCCGATTCAGTCAGAAACCTTGGCGTTATCGTTATTGTCGATGCTCAATTCTCCATGCAGAAGACTATAACCCAAACTTGTCAGTCATGTTACTGTTAACTGCAACTTTTCAGTTTAATTCGTCGTTGTCTTTCACCTTTGGCAGCATCTAAACTTGCGACTTCTCTTATCTCGTATCGACTATTTTAACTCTTTGCTCCCTGGCTTGCCTGCTCCCTTCATAGCATGCGTCCGGCATTTTCAGAATTCTGAGGTCCGTCTTGTCCTTCATATAAAGAGGCATGATCATGTCACTCCCTAGCTTCACTTTTTCTCACTGGTTGCCTGTTTCTCAAAGAATTTCATATAAACGCAATACATTATACTAACAAGTATATCAGTAATATTGCACCTACTTATTTTTGTGACCATCTCCGAAAATACACTCCTGCCCAATTTCTCCATTCTGCTTCCTGTCACGGATTCACCTAGTGCTGACACGATTTGAACCTTGTTCTCTTTTTGTATGTTAGTTCGAAAACAGTTGAACCACAATAATATTGCTCCCATTTTTCCACTTGCCGGCCTGCTCACATTTGACCTTGTCCACAAAAATACACGTACGAATTCCATCTTGACCCTGTGTAAAGCCACGTGTGTATGTGTGCAGGTGTGGATTCCTGTCTGTATTTGTGTGTTAATCTGTTTGTGCGTTTGTTCATATCTGTGAGTGTGTGTGACATCTCATGTAAGTTCTCGTAAGTTTGCTTGTTCATATTTTGTGTGTGCCACGGGTACCACATCTAACTTGTGTATTTTGTGTTGAGTTTATTGTTAACTCGATTTTAGCACTGATAGGAGAAATCAAAAAGGATTTCTAGCACCAGTTTAAGATGAAGATTGAATCACTTCATGCGATAAAATAATATTGATCATCATCATTATCTGTATTGTTAATCTTATTATGTAATCGTTATTAATTTGTTATTGTTGTTATTATCAATAACGATATTTATTAGGCGGCAGATTTTGAATACAAATCAAATCAAAGCGCACACTCTCGTCATTCACTGAAAAGATCGCTGACAATGACAAGAACTTGCAGTAATTCAGGGTACAATACAGTCATTCAGGGTACAATACTGTAATTCAGGGTACAATACAGTAATTTAGGATACAATACAGTAATTCAGGGAACAGTACAGTCATTCAGGGTACAATACAGTAATTCAGGGTACAATACAGTAATGCAGGGTACAATACAGTAATTCAGGGTACAATACAGTAAATCAGGGTACAATACAGTAATTCAGGGTACAATACAGTAATTCAGGGTACAATATAGGGTACAGTACAGTAATTCAGGATACAATACAGTAATTCAGGGTACAATACAGTAATTCAGGGTACAATACAGCAATTAAGGGTACAATACAGTAATTCAGGGTACAATACAGTAATTCAGAGTACAATACAGTATTCCAGGGTACAATACAGTAATTCAGGGTACAATACAGTAATTCAGGGTACAATACAGTAATTCAGGGTACAATACAGCAATTAAGGGTACAATACAGTAATTCAGGGTACAATACAGTAATTCAGAGTACAATACAGTATTTCAGGGTACAATACAGTAATTCAGGGTACAATACAGTCATTCAGGGTACAATACAGTAATTCAGGGTACAATACAGTAATTCAGGGTACAATACAGTAATTCAGGGTACAATAAAGTAATGCAGGGTACAATACAGTAATTCAGGGTACAATACAGTGATTCAGGGTACAATACAGTAATTCAGGGTACAATACAGTAATTCAGGGTACAATACAGTAATTCTGGGTACAATACAGTAATTCAGGGTACAATACAGTAATTCAGTGTACACTACAATAATTCGGGGTACAATACAATAATTCAGGGTACAATACAGTAATTCAGGGTACAATACAATAATTCGGGGTAGAATACAGTAATTCGGGGTAGAATACAGTAATTCAGGGTACAATACAGTCATTCAGGGTACAATACAGTCATTCAAGGTACAATACAGTAATTCAGGGTCATCATCATCATCACATCATCAGTCCCATAGTCTGGTTGACCGTTGGGGCACCACTGAAGATTTTGCAACCAACTTTCTCCACTCCTCACGGTCCTCAGCTTTCCGCAGAATGATGCTCCATTCAAGTCCACTCTCTGATATTGTCTTCCCATCTTTTTCTCTGTCTGCCTCTTCGTCTCCCTCCCTGTACTATTCCCTGCAAGACGGTCTTGGTCAGTCCAGATGATCGTGTGACGTGCCCGTACCACCTCAGTTTGCGTCTTTTCACTGAAGTCAGGAGGTCTTCATACGGCCCGATGGCGTTTACAATTCTGGTTTTCACTTCCTTATTGGTTATATGACCCTTTGTACGAGATACCAAGGAGTTTGCGGAAGCATCTCATCTCCATTGCCTGTATCCTTCTTTCAATGTCTGCTGTTATGGTCCATGTTTCACATGCATACAAAAATATTGACATGACCAGGGAACGCATCAGTCTGATCTTGGAGGTGATAGCGATGTTCTTGTCGTTCCAGATGACTTTTAGATTGGTCATTGCAGCTGTGGTCTGGGCAATCCTGGAAAGTACTTCGGGCTTGGATCCTTCATCTGATACTATAGCTCCAGATATTTAAAGCTATGGACGGTCTCAAGTTTCTTGTTGTCTATGGTAATGTCAGTGCTGATGCCATTGTATTATTTGTCATCAACTGGGTTTTCTCTGCACTGATCTGCATGCCATATGCTGTGGAGGCCTCATCAAGATGTTTTATCAAGCTGACCAGCTTTTGCTCTTGCCCAGCTAGTCCGTCAATATCATCAGCAAAACGCAAGTTTGTAATTGTCCTACCTCCGATGCTGACTGTGCCCTCGTGGTCTTCAAGTGCGTCAGCCATTATTTTCTCTAAGAAGATGTTAAAGAGAGTGGGGGAGAGCAGGTATCCTTGGCGTACTCCAACTGTGGTTCGGAACCATTCTCCTATGTTGTTGTCATGGTAGACTGCACTGGTCGCCTTTTCGTAGAGGCATTCTATGGTTCTGATCAGGTTGGCATTGATGTTGTACAGCCTCATGAATGCCCACAAGGCTGCGTGCCAAACTCTGTCGAATGCCTTCTTGAAGTCCACGAAGACGTGGTAAGGGCTTTGCTGGTGTTGCAGGTATTTCTCACAGAGCAATCTGAGGTTGAAAATTTGCTCTGTGGTACTTCTTCCTGGTCTGAAACCTGCCTGCTCTTCTTTCATTATCTCCTCAGCTTGTGGCTTCAGTCTACTCAGAAGGATTTTTAGCATGACCTTACTTGGATGGCTGATCAGGCTGATGGTACAATAGTTTTGGCATAGTTGTAGGTTGCCTTTCTTCGGGAGAGTGATGATCAGGGACTGAGTCCAAGGTGTTGGCCACTCGCCTGTCTGCCAGATCTTATTGCAGATGATGAGTAACATATCTATCATGGCCTCTCCTCCTGCCTGGACCAGTTCTGAGGGAATGTTGTACCATACAGTAATTCAGGGTACAATACAGTAATTCAGGGTACCATACAGTAATTCAGGGTACCATACAGTAATTCAGGGTACATACAGTAATTCAGAGTACAATACAGTAATTCAGGGTACAATACAGTAATTCAGGGTACACTACAGTAATTAAGGGTACATACAGTAATTCAGGGTACAATACAGTAATTCTGGGTACAATACAGTAATTCAGGGTACAATACAGTCATTCAGGGTACAATACAGTAATTCAGGGTACAATACAGTCATTCAGGGTACAATACAGTAATTCAGGGTATAATACAGTCATTCAGTGTACAATACAGTAATTCAGGGTACAATACAGTCATCCAGGGTACAATACAGTAAATCAGGGTACACTACAGTCATTCAGGGTACAATACAGTCATTCAGGGTACAATACAGTAATTCAGGGTACAATACAGTAATTCAGGGTACAATACAGTAAATCAGGGTACAATACAGTAATTCAGGGTACACTACAGTCATTCAGGGTACAATACAGTCATTCAGGGTACAATACAGGGTACAGTACAGTAATTCAAGGTACAATACAGTAATTCAGGGTACAATACAGTAATTCAGGGTACACTACAGTAATTCAGGGTACAATACATCATTCAGGGTACAATACAGGGTACAGTACAGTAATTCCGGGTACAATACAGTAATTCAGGATACAATACAGTGATTCAGGGTACAATACAGTAATTCAGGGTACAATACAATAATTCAGGGTACGATACAGTAATTCAGGGTACCATACAGTAATTCAGAGTACAATACAGTAATTAAGGGTACATACAGTAATTCAGGGTACAATACAGGGTACAGTACAGTAATTCAGGGTACAATACAGTAATTCGGGGTGCAGTACAGTAATTCAGGGTACGATACAGTAATTCAGGGTACACTACAGTCATTCAGGGTACAATACAGTAATTCAGGGTACAATACAGGGTACAGTACAGTAATTGAGGGTACAATACAGTAATGCAGGGTACAATACAGTCATTCAGGATACAATACAGAGTA
>JAPXFY010000027.1:39608701-39636201 GCA_030674185.1 Monoplex corrugatus | reverse complement strand
GATGTGGATAGTCCCTGTTGTTGCTGTTGTTGTTGCCATTGTTGTAGTTGTTGTTATAGCGCCATATCTTACAAGAGCCCTAACCTCTTCACAAAAGTGTAAGTGTCTGTCATGCTTTTGATACACATGTTCACGCACTCAAACACATGCAAAAAGCATTCGTCCGTCACGCAACAGCACGCACTCCTTCCAACCAATGGCACTAAACAAACTACGATATATTCTTTTCTACATTTATTATTACAAACTTTCACACATCACCCATACAACATACAACATACACAACCACGCACCTTCATACTCTTTCTCTCCTCCTTCGTTTTCTCCTCCCTCTTCGTCTCCTATTCCTCGTCCCCTGCTTCTCTTTCCTTTCTTTCTTCTTCCTCGTCTCCTTCTTCCTCGTCTCCTTCTTCCTCGTCTCTTTCTTCCTCGTCTCCTTCTTCCTCGTCTCCTTCTTCCTCGTCTCCTTCCTCGTCTCCTTCTTCCTCGTCTCCTTCCTCGTCTCCTTCTTCCTCGTCTCCTTCTTCCTCGTCTCTTTCTTCCTCGTCTCCTTCTTCCTCGTCTCCTTCTTCCTCGTCTCTTTCTTCCTCGTCTCCTTCTTCCTCGTCTCTTTCTTCCTCGTCTCCTTCTTCCTCGTCTCCTTCTTCCTCGTCTCTTTCTTCCTCGTCTCCTTCTTCCTCGTCTCTTTCTTCCTCGTCTCCTTCTTCCTCGTCTCCTTCTTCCTCGTCTCCTTCTTCCCCTTCTTCTTCTTCGTCTCCTTATTCCTCGTCTCCTTCTTCCTCGTCTCCTTCTTCCTCGTCTCCTTCTTCCTCGTCTCCTTCTTCCTCGTCTCCTTCTTCCCCTTCTTCTTCTTCGTCTCCTTATTCCTCGTCTCCTTCGTTTCCTCCTCCTCCTTCGTCTCCTATTCCTCGTTTCCTTCTTATTCTCCTTCTTCAACTTCTTCTTACTCTTCTCATTTTTCTTCTTCTCCTTATCCTTTTCCGCCTATTTTTTATTTTTCTTCTTTTTTCTTCTGTTTCTCCTTTTAATTCATTTTCTTTCTCTTCTTCTTCTTCTCCTTTTTCACCTTCTTCCTCTCCTTCCTCTTTTCCTTCTTTTTCTCCTTTTTCTGCTTCTTTCTTTCTTCTCTTTTTTTTGTTTCGACTTCTTTTCCTTTACTATTTCTTTTTCTTCTTGTTCTTTTTCTTCTCCTTTCCATTTCTCTGGGCGGATTCTTTGGCGACTGCCTCGCAAAACCTATTCCACTTTTAGTTTTCAACTTGGGTGAGCTGTTTTCCGAAAACTGAATCCTACCACACATGCACACACAAAATTTCCTTCCGCACGCAACATAAAAACTCATGCATACCTTCTTCTTCTTCTTCCGTAGAGCGACCACAATCAAAACACTGATTCTCCTGCCGCTTTTGAAAGGGGGGTCTACCGATCAGCGCTTTAAAAACAAAAACAAAAACAACAAAAAAACAACAAACAAACCATTGCCATCCCTGCTGCCACCAGGGCACACCAGACAGTCTCCGAGTCTACTCTCACAAGACCCATCCACACATATAGCCAGTCTTGCCGCCACCAAGACACATCATTTGGTCCAAAAGCAGTCCCCTCACACACATGATCCACTATTTTTCATCTCTCTTCTTAACTTAGTTTTGGTTGATGTCTACATTTTTACTCTACCATTTCATCTCCCCTGGGCCCCCCAGAGCCAATCCCCAGAGTAACCCAGTTGAGCCAGGCCGAGCTTATTGATTTCAGTGTACCATCCCCGCCCTTCCCTTCCCTCCCCTCACTCCCCTCCCTCCATCTGCCTATAGATCATTGTCGTGTGTGCTGGAGGCCCCTTGCGAGCGCGTCCAGCGCAGTGTCCTTCAGGTGGTGGTTTACTCTGATCCTGAATGTGGCTACAGTCTCTGCATCCACGATGGACTGTGGGAGCTGGTCCCATTCCCTGATGGTATGTGGCAGGAACGAGAAGTGTCTGTATCTGTTGGCGCCCTGGAAGGTGATGCGCTGGAACTGCTGGTTGTGGCCTCTGCGACTGCACTCAGGGACAGGTTTCATCTTGGTTTTGTCGACTCGAGCCAGGTCCTAGTGTATTTTATACAACATGGCGAGTCGTGCTGCCTGTCTCCGTTGCTGCAGGGTCGGCCATCTCAGCCTTTCCAACATCTGTGTCACACTGGCTGTCCTGTGATATCGGTTGGTGACGAACCTTGCTGCTCTCCTTTGGATGGCTTCTATCTGGTTTATGTCGCTCTCAAGGTAGGGGTCCCAGACTGAGCTGGCATACTCAAGGAGTGGCCGCACAAATACCAGGTAGGCTTTCTCTCTGAGCCTAATGGAGGCTATCTTGAGGTTTCGGCAGAGAAATCCAAGGGTGCGTCCTGCTTTTGCCACTATGCTCTTCACGTGTTTGTCCCATTCCATGTTTGTCTGGAGGGTGACGCCTAGGTATTTTGCTGTTTGCACGGTCGCTAGGGTATGGCCATGGAGCTTGTATTCGCTTTGAATGGGGTTTTCATTTCTTGTGACCGGGAGCGTAGTGCATTTGTCAGGGTGGAATACCATGTCCCATTTCATTTCCCAAACCTCGAGGTTTTGCAGGTTTTGCTGGAGCTGTTGTACATCGGCATTTGCTGTTATTGTGGAGTAGATTGCAGTATCATCAGCAAAGATTCTTACTTTCGAGCTCAAGTTTTTTGGCAGGTCGTTTATGTAGGCCAAGAACAGACATGGTCCCAACACTGAGCCCTGTGGTACTCCAGACTTGACGTTGGAAAACTCTGCTTTCTCTCCGTCAACAACAACTGCTTGGCGTCTGTTGTTTAGGAAGTTCATGATCCATCTATGGATGTTGCCTTTGATGCCATAGTCGTAGAGTTTGTGGAGCAGAAGACTGTGGTTTACCTTATCAAATGCTTTCGCGAAATCAAGGATAAATATGTCAGTCTGAAGCCCATCTGCCAAGTTTGAGGTTAACTCTTCGGCTAGTTCTAGCAGCTGTGTCTCACAGGATCTATTTTTCCTGAAGCCATGTTGCTGGTGACAGAGTATTTCGTTGTTCTCCAGGTGTGCCATCAAGCTGTGAACGACAATATGTTCTAGGAGCTTGCACGCGATGCAGGTTAGGGACACTGGTCTGTAGTTTGCTGGGTTGTAGTGCTCACCCTTTTTGAAAATAGGTGAGACTAAGGCATCTCTCCAGTCTGAAGGTACTTGACCAGTGTGTACGGAGGACTTGAAGATGATGGCGAGGGCAGGAGCTAGCTCTGTAGAGAGCTCTTTGAGTAGTCTTGAGCTGGCTTTGTCTGGTTTGAGGTTCTTCAGCAGTCTCCGTACTCCCTCTTCTGTGACGTCGATTTCCTCTAGCACAGTGAAGTTTCCTTCTTGAGTGCCGCATTTCTCCTCGTATTCGTCACGGGAGTACTGCTTACCATCACTGAAGGCTGTCTGGAACTGATGGTCTAGTAGCTCAGCTTTGCCCTTAGCATCCGAAACTAGTCTTCCATTGGACTTAAGTGGTGCTACCGCAGAGTTGGTTGATTTCTGTTTTTTTTATATACATCACTCCATGCACACGACACAAAAATCAAGAGCACGCACCACCCTGCGCACATGACAGTGTCAGAAGTGGACATAAGGTAAATGCAAGTACGTGTCAACCGTTACCACTTTTCTATAATTAGACGGCGACAAGCGGTTGTTTGTTGGATTGCGCTTAGATGGGAATTTATGGCGTGAATGTACAGGCCGTTAGGACAAAACAAACGTTTTCCAGTACAGGGGTAGGGATAGAAAACATGATACATGGAGCCTCAAGATTTGCCAACGCCAGAGGCTTAAGCACAGGTAAACATGTACGCTCATGTGCTATTCATGTTGGATCTTGCCCATCACTTGACATCTATAGCGTCGGTGCATATGAAATTTATTACAAACACGGAGACTTACATTTGACTTTTGACTTTCACTTCTCAAATTCACAGGAGCATAAGGCCATGGAAACATTGGTCCAACGATTCCAGCTCTGGGAGATCCTGAAGAGGATCTGGAGTGCTTAAGACTTGCCCACGTCATTCCGGCGCTCTTCGCTCCTGTGTCAGCACTCCGCTGTCATGTGTGGGGCTTCCCACTTTTCCTTTTCCCTGTGGGTTTCTGTCAGTGACAAGTGCCGTGACGTTCGAAGGAGATTTCCGCAGAGTGTGTGGTTATCCACCCCCATGTCTGTTTCCTGGTTTCTATTTCAATCAGAGTCCGTCTCGCTCTGTCCCGCAGGTCGATGTTGGTGGTGACACCAGGCCACCTGATGTTGAGGATGATCCTGAGACATCTGTTAAGAAAGGTCTGTAGCTTGTGGTTGTCCTCCTCGTTTCAGAACCACAGAGTGAGACCGACTTCATGTTGGTGTTAAAGATAGTGATCATATTGTGAAGTGACAGGCCTGAAGAGCTCCACACTGCCTGACCTTGTTTATGCTGCTCCTGATGTCTACGTCTGCACCGCCATCTTTGTTGACCATACTGCCCAGCTACACAAACTTCTGCATTTACTGTTCCTGAAAATGCAGCCTCTGGGTAGTCCTTTTTTCCCCTTTCTTTGTTTTCATAAGACTGTGATCAAAGGTGTGTGTGGTTGTTATGGATAGAAGTAGACTTAACATTCTCTACCCACACAACACGTGATCAAAGATGTGTGGTTGTTATGGATAGAAGTAGACTTAACATTCTCTATCCACACAACACGTGATCAAAGGTGTGTGGTTGTTATGGATAGAAGTAGACTTAACATTCTCTACCCACACAACACGTGATCAAAGGTGTGTGGTTGTTATGGATAGAAGTAGACTTAACATTCTCTACCCACACAACACGTGATCAAAGGTGTGTGGTTGTTATGGATAGAAGTAGACTTAACATTCTCTACCCACACAACACGTGATCAAAGGTGTGTGGTTGTTATGGATAGAAGTAGACTTAACATTCTCTACCCACACAACACGGAGTAGGCAGTGTACGCAGTAACATTATGTTGCCTGTCCATTTGGCCACACAGCATTGGTAGAAGTTTGTCCTTTCATTTCAGGTCTGCTAACCGTTCCCAGTTTGTTGAAAAAGGATTCATCGCGCTTGGACAATTCCATACTTGCTCCTCCCAAATCTGCAAGTAATTGTCTGGCAAACTCCGTGGGCTTGAGCAAACCCTATGCACTGGCAAGGTCTTGAAGTAGGACGAGGGAGGGTGGAGGGTATAGGGTGGAGGGAGGTAGAGGGAAAACGGGGTCATCAAAATACTAAGCTGACACCACCAGTATGATTGAAGCATTGAGATAGACAACCACCAGTATACTGAAGCATTGAGATAGACCACCAGACCAGATTTTTTTTTTTTTTTATGTTGCTGGTCGGGTGTTGAACTGGAGGCATCACATGTTGAGCCCACGCCTGTGTGAAGGGAACCCACCAGCCAGCTACAGGCATACATAACATAATATTGTAGCCACCCTGAACGTGGAACCTACGTCTCCTGCTCCATCATTACGAGTATAATGTTCTCACCAGCGGAGCTGTCCATGACAAGCAAAAGCAGTCAGCTGCTGAGAACTCCGTGGCACAGTCCCAATGTGTACGTGTGATGCTGTCTACAGTTTTCAACCATCTGTTCATAGTAGTTGTCTGTTCATACACGTCAGCCATTTTCTCCTGATGGACGCCACGCTTGGGAAGTTGTCTACTTTTTTGTGCTGTTGTGCATTTCTTCATTGCTGTCTTTTGTATGCACTTGACAAAGACCACTTGGCCGAAAATATGTGCCTGTCTTGTTTTTTTTTTATATTAAATAAGCGTTCTTTTTCTATTTTTGTCATATTTTTTCTAGTTCGTGTCTGTTCCTTGTTTTCATTCTTTGCGAGTTTGTCAGCGACCTTGGGTGTGGTTTGACTGTAATCTGTTATTGTGTTCTCTGCTTGTCTGTCAGTCGCTCTTCCTTTCAAAACTTTTATTCCTAATTTTCATTTTATCCCTCATCCCACCCCTCCCTACTCCCATTGCTTCTCTCGTTGTTTCTGTCTCTCTCTGTGTCTTTGTCTTTCGTTGTCTCTTTATCTACCTCTATCTGTTTCTTTGTCTGTCTGTCTGTCTGTCTCTGTGTCTGTCAGTCTCTTTCTGTCTGTATCTGTCTCTATTTGTCATTCTAGCAGACTCTGTCTTTCTGTCTCTTTTTGTCTGTTTGTCTCTCTCGCTCTGTCTCTCTCTGTCTTTCAGCCTGTCTCTCACACTCTCTCTATTTCTCTCTCTGTCTTTCAGCCTGTCTCTCACACTCTCTATTTCTCTCTCTGTCTCTGGTAGTGAAATGGTTGATTATTTCACTGATGGGGTTTGTATGGTTAATTGAATGATTTAGTGATCGGTGATCGATTGTTTGCCACAATACAATCAATGTACTAAGTATTTGTTTCATTCGATTGATAAAGTGAAGTGATTATTTCGCAAGTCAGTTGATCAACTGATCAATTGTTGATCGATCGATGATTGTGTTAATTGACTGGCCATTGGCTACACTAAGAGACTGAATGCTTGACCAGTAGATCGAAGAATGGAACGATATATATACATAATAAAATGTCTATGGATACTTGTTTTATGAATTATTTGATGTTCTAATGCACTGATTAAGCTTGCTAGTAGTCAAGTCCTGATTACAATGTTCTTTCATTACATGTAAATGTTAGATCGGATCAGCAAACGAAAGATCTGTTGACTGTTACACCGATGAAGTATAATTGATGGAAAGTATTGAATGTGACAATTTTGGATGATGTAATTAAATGCATTGCAAAACTTGTATAAATCACAAAAGCCCTGCATGTATTTCCCTACCCACCCCCGTTGACTATTGCACTGTGGCCTAAGGCTGATGTACATGTACATTAAAATTGTTCTGTGTGTGTGTATGTGTGTGTGCGCGCATATGTGTGCGCGTGCGCTTGGATGCGAGCGTGCGCGCGCGCGTGCGTGTGTTTGTATGTGAGAGTGTACTTGTGTGTGTGTGTGTGTGTGCGTGCGTGTATGTTTGTGCGTGCGTGTTTGTGAGTGCGTGTTTGTGCGCTGTTTTTGTATATATGTGTTTTCATATGTGTGTGTGTGTGTGTATGTGTGTGTGTGTGTGTTGTGTGTGTGTGTGTGTGTGTGTGTGTGTGTGTGTGTGTAGTGTGTGTGTGTTTGTGCGCTGTGTTTGTATGTGTGTGTGTGTGTGTGTGTGTGTGTGTGTGTGTGTGTGTGTGTGTGTGTGTGTGTGTGTGTGTGTGTGTGTTTTCATGTGTGTGTGCTTTTGTATGTATGTGTTTATATACATGTATATATATATGTATATATGTATGTGTGTGTGTGTGTGTGTGTGTGTGTGTGTGTGTGTGTGTGTGTGTGTGTGTGTGTGTGAGAAAGAAATCAAATGATATATACATGTTTTCCCTTGAAATATTTCAGTTTGTGAACTGGTGGTGCTGTTACCAGTTTCTGATTTCATGTTTTTGTCTGTTGTTGGTTCTTGATGAAATGACTTTGGTTTATACTGCGTTAAATGCATGTATCCAACTTACTGTATATAAACTGAATTAATGTATGTATCTGACTGACTATACTACATTATTACTGTATATAAACTGAATTAATGTATCTGACTGACTATACTACATTATTACTTTATATAAACTGAATTAATATATGTATCTGACTGACTATACTACATTATTACTGTATATAAACTGAATTAATGTATGTATCTGACTGACTATACTACATTATTACTGTATATAAACTGAATTAATGTATGTATCTGACTGACTATACTACATTATTACTGTATATAAA
The DNA here is from genome assembly GCA_030674185.1 of Monoplex corrugatus. Classification (NCBI taxonomy): domain Eukaryota; kingdom Metazoa; phylum Mollusca; class Gastropoda; order Littorinimorpha; family Ranellidae; genus Monoplex; species Monoplex corrugatus. The sequence continues at coordinate 39,628,336 of JAPXFY010000027.1, read as the reverse complement.
CTGAATTAATGTATGTATCTGACTGACTATACTACATTATTACTGTATATAAACTGAATTAATATATGTATCTGACTGACTATACTACATTATTACTGTATATAAACTGAATTAATGTATGTATCTGACTGACTATACTACATTATTACTGTATATAAACTGAATTAATGTATGTATCTGACTGACTATACTACATTATTACTGTATATAAACTGAATTAATATATGTATCTGACTGACTATACTACATTAATTTGTAGGCCTGGTAATTTCCCCTCTCTTTCTTCCCGCTACTGTCTGTCTCTATCTCTGTCTCTTTGTTTTTCTCTGTCTGTCTCACTGTCTCTGTCCCTTTGTCTCTCAGTCTTTGTCTCTGTCCCCCCCCCCTCTCTCTCTCTCTGTCTGCCTGCCTGTCTGTCTGTCTGTCTGTCTGTCTGATTGTGAATATTTATTATCATGTTAGGGCAAGGAGCATTCCCAAACCCTTCTTTGCATTGAAGATTCTTTTCTTCAAATGGAACATCGTGTTAAGCATGTAACAACTACAACAAAGATTCATATAGAGAAATACAGATTATTGTTGTTAATGGTCTTCTTCTTCTTCTTAGCATTACCCCATCATAACTACTATACTCATCATCATGATTATTATTATTATTATTGTTATTATTATTATTATTATATTATTGTTGTTGTTGTTCTTGTTGTCGTCGTCGCTGCAATATCATCATCATTAGTATTTTTATTTTTGTTATTATTATTGTAAAAAAAAAAAAAATCCAAAACAAGTGTGACTGCCCGCGTTCAAGCAAACAGAAACCAGAAAAAACACGAAAGAAAAATATGAACGCGTATTTAATACAACAAGACAAGACAGGCGCAAATTTTTGGCCAACTGGCCTTTGTCAAGCGTAAGATTACAAACAAACAAACACTAGATACAAAAATTATGAGAAAAAGACTGAAACTTCCCTGCTGCTGTGTCCAGTGTGTAACAATTTGCCCATATTTGTGTTAATATTGTTATTATCATCATCATCATCACTATTATTCTTGTGTTGTTGTTGTTATTATTATTGTCAACTACTACTTACTATTTATTATTATTATTATTGTTATATTTTTGTTATTATTGTCATTATTATTATTATTATCGTGATGTTGATATTATCATAATTCGTTCTTGTTTAGCTGGCCAAACTCAGACTCACAGCGCCTCACACACAATCAGATTTCTAGCAGAGCACACCGGACTCAGACTGTTGGGCGAGCTGTCCACTTTCTCCGGTGTTGTTATACAGTCTGCACATTTGGTTGGCGTGTGTGCTGGCTGTTTTCATGTTTCCACAAGCCAGCAACTGACATGACTTACGAAGTCTTTAACGTGCATATTTGATATTCTGCATGTGAATAGGGTGTAGACACTAGCACGTCTGCACGCATGTTGACCTGGGAGGTGGGGAAACATCTTCACTCTTTAGCCACCAGGTGGGAAGGATTGAACCCTGGACCTTGCGACTGCAAGTCTGTTTGCCCACCTGACTAGCGTTCCCCACACCTGACTAGCGCTCCCCACACCTGACTAACGCACCCCACACCTAACGCACCCCACACCTGACTAGCGCACCCCACACCTAAGTGCACCCCACACCTGACTAGCGCACCCACACCTAACGCACCCCCACACCTGACTAGCGCGCCCCACACCTAAGTGCACCCACAGCTGACTAGCGCACCCCACACCTGACTAGCGCACCCCACACCTGACTAGCTCACCCCACACCTGACTAGCGCACCCCACACCTAAGTGCACCCCACACCTGACAAGCGCACCCCACACCTGACTAAGCGCACCCCACACCTGACTAGCGCGCCCCCACCTAAGTGCACCCCACACCTGACTAGCGCACCCCACACCTGACTAGCGCACTCCACACCTGACTAGCGCACCCCACACCTGACTAGCGCACCTCACACCTGACTAGCGCACCCCACACCTAAGTGCACCCCACACCTGACTAGCGCACCCCACACCTGACTAGCGCACCCCACACCTAAGTGCACCCCACACCTGACTAGCGCACCCCACACCTAAGTGCACCCCACATCTGACTAGCGCACCCCACACCTGACTAGCGCACCCCACACCTGACTCGCGCACCCCACATCTGACTAAGCGCACGCCACATCTGGCTAGCGCACCCCAACCTGACTAAGCGCACCCCACACCTAAGTGCACCCCACACCTGATTAAGCGCCCCCCCCCGCACCTCACTAGCGCACCCCACACGTGACTAAGTGCACCCCACACGTGACTAGTGCACCCCACACCTGACTAGCGCACTCCACACCTGACTAAGCGCACCCCACACCTGACTAGTGCACCCCACACCTAACGCACCCCACATCTGACTAAGCGCACCCCACACCTGACTAGCGCACCCCACACCTGACTAAGCGCACCCCACACCTGACTAGTGCACCCCACACCTGAAAAGCGCACCCCACACCTGATTAGTGCACCCCACACCTGACTAGTGCTCCCCACACCTGACTAGTGCACCCCACACCTGACTAGTGCACCCCACACCTGACAAGCGCACCCCACACCTGACTAGTGCACCCCACACCTGACTAGTGCACCCCACACCTGACTAGTGCACCCCACACCTGACTAGTGCACCCCACACCTGACAAGCGCACCCCACACCTGACTAGTGCACCCCACACCTGACTAAGCGCACCCCACACCTGATTAGTGCACCCCACACCTGACAAGCGCACCCGACGATCTATGCACTTGGTATTACGAGCATGCTTTGCCATGTGCTGTTTGCACTATACAACATAGAATTGTATCCATTTACAAAAGCCGATGTAGAGACAAAAAAAAATCTATCTATCTATCTATCTATCTATCTATCTATCTATCTATCTATCTATCTATCTATCTATCATATCTATCTATCTAAATGTATGTGTATATATCTGTATATAATATTTCTACATGTTTTCAGGGTGGACGGTCTGCGGTTGGCTTACGGGTATTATCCTGGGTGGGGAGTGGACGAGAACTGTCAGGAGACCGGACGTAAACAGGAGCTGACCCAACTGTGTTTGCTGCTGCTGAGAAAAACGGGCAAACTGTATCACGGGTTCAAAGGAGTTGTGGTTAGTGGTATGCTTGTGGCTGTTCTGATGCTGGTGCTAGTGTATGGTGTTGATGGACTTGTGTTGTGTTGTGGTCTGTTATGTTGTGTTGTGGTCTGTTATGTTGTGTTGTGTTCTGTTATGTTGTGTTGTGTTCTGTTAGGTTGTGTTGTGTTCTGTTATGTTGTGTTGTGGTCTGTTAGTTGTGTTTGTTCTGTTATGTTGTGTTGTGGTCTGTTATGTTGTGTTGTGTGTCTGTTAGGTTGTTTGTGTCTGTTATGTGTGTTTGTGTTCTGTTAGTTGTGTGTGGTCTGTTATGTTGTTTGTGTTCTGTTAGGTTGTGTTGTGTCTGTTAGGTTGTGTTGTGTTCTGTTAGGTTGTGTTGTGTCTGTTATGTTGTGTTTGTGTTGTTAGTGTTGTGGTTGTTGTTTGTTGTGTTGTGCTGTTAGGTTGTGTTGTGGTCTGTTATGTTGTGTTTGTGGTCTGTTATGTTGTGTTGTGGTCTGTTATGTTGTGTTCTGTTAGTTGTGTTGTGGTCTGTTAGGTTGTGTGTGTCTGTTAGGTTGTGTTGTGCTCTGTTAGGTTGTGTTGTGTTCTGTTAGGTTGTGTTGTGGTCTGTTAGTTGTGTTGTGGTCTGTTATGTTGTGTTGTGTCTGTTAGGTTGTGTTGTGTCTGTTAGGTTGTGTTGTGGTCTGTTAGTTGTGTTGTGGTCTGTTAGGTTGTGTTGTGGTCTGTTAGGTTGTGTTGTGTCTGTTAGGTTGTGTTGTGTTCTGTTAGGTTGTGTTGTGGTCTGTTAGGTTGTGTTGTGCTCTGTTAGTTGTGTTGTGGTCTGTTAGGTTGTGTTGTGTTCTGTTATGTTGTGTTGTGGTCTGTTAGTTTGTGTGTGTCTGTTAGGTTGTGTTGTGGTCTGTTATGTTGTTGTGTGGTTCTGTTTATGTTGTGTTGTGGTCTGTTAGTTGTGTTGTGTCTGTTAGGTTGTGTTGTGTCTGTTAGGTTGTGTTGGTGTTTGTTAGTTGTGTTGTGCTCTGTTAGGTTGTGTTGTGTCTGTTAGGTTGTGTTGTGCTCTGTTAGGTTGTGTTGTGTTCTGTTAGGTTGTGTTGTGTTCTGTTAGGTTGTGTTGTGTCTGTTAGGTTGTGTGTGTTCGTTAGTTGTGTCTGTTATGTTTGTTGTTGTTGTGTCTTAGGTTGTTGTTGTGTTGTTGTTGTGTTGTTCTGTTAGGTTGTGTTGTGTTCGTTAGGTTGTGTTGTGGTCTGTTAGGTTGTGTCGTGTTCTGTTAGTTGTGTTGTGGTCTGTTAGTTGTGTTGTGTGTCTGTTAGGTTGTGTTGTGTCTGTTAGTTGTGTTGTGTAGTGTTCTGTTATTTGGTTGTGTGTGTGTTTGTTGTGTTGTGTTGTGTTGTTGTTTTGTTGATGTTGTGTGTGTGTTTGTTGTTGTTTGTTTGTGGTTGTGTTGTGTTTGTGTGTTGGTGTGTGTTTGTTGTTGTGTGTTAGGTGTGCTGTTGGTTGTGTTGTTGTGTTAGGTTGTGTGTCGTTGTGTGTGGTTTGTGTGTGTGTTCTTTGTGTGTGTCTGTGGTTGGTGTGTTGTTGTTTGTGTTGTTGTTTGTGTGTGTTGTTGGTGTGTGTTGGTGTGTGTGTGTTGTTGTTGTTGTTTGTTGTGTTGTGTTTTGTTGTGTCTGTTGGTTGTTTGTGTTTGTTGTTGTGTTGTGTTTGTTGGTTTGTGTTTGTTGTTGTTGTGTTGTAGTTGTGTTGTTTGTTGTTGTGTGTTTGTTGGTTGTTTGTTGTGTTGTGTTGGTTGTGTTGTGTTGTGTTTGTTGTTGTGTTGTGTGTGTGTGTGTTGTTGTTGTTGGTTGTGTGTGTTGTTTGGTGTTGTGTTGTGTTTGGTGTTGTTTAGGTTGTGTGTTGTTGTGGTGTTTTGTTGTGTGTGTGTTATGGTTGTTGTGTTGTTGGTTTGTTGTTTGTTGGTGTTGTTTGGTTGTTTTGTTGTGGTGTTGTTTTGTGTGTTGTTTGTGTGTTGTGTTGTGTTGTTGTTTGTGTTGTGTTGTGTTTGTTTGTTGTGTTGGTTGTTGTGTTATGTGTGTGTGTGTGGTTGTGTTTGTGTTGTTGTGTTGTGTTGTGTTAGTGTGGTGTTGTGGTTGTTGTGTTGGTTGTGTGTGTGTTGTTTGTGTGTTGTGTTTGTTGGTTGTTGTTGTGTGTTGTGGTTTGTCTAGTTGTTTGTTGTGTTTGTTGTTGTGTTGTGTTGTTGTGTGTTGTTGTGTTGTGTGTTTTGTTGTTGTTTTGTCTTGTGTGCTGTGTGTTGTTGTGTGTGTTTTTGGTTGTGTGTTGTTGTTTGGTTGTGTTGTGTTTGTTGTGTTGTTTTGTTGGTTGTGTGTGTTTGTTATGTGTTGTGTGTGTTGTTGGTTGGTGTGGTTGTGTTGTTTGTTGTTGTGTTTTGTTATTGTGTTGTGTTGTGTTTTTGTTGTGTTGGTTGTATGTTGTGTGTGTTCTGTTGGTTGTTGGTTCTGTAGTTGTGTTGTTGTTATGTTGTGTTGTGTTTGTTGTTGTGTTGTTTGTGTTGTGTTGTGTTGTTAGTTGTGTCTTTATGTTTGTTGTGTCGTTGTGTGTGTTCTAGTGTGTTGTATTGTGTTTGTGGTGTGTTTTGTTGGTGTGTTTGTTGTTGTTTGTGTTGTTATTGTGTTGTTTGTGGTGTGTTGTGTGTTTATGTGTTTTGTTTGTGTTGTTTGTTTGGTGTTGTTTGGTTGTGTGTGTGTTTGTGTTGTGTGTTGTGTTGTTTTTGTGTTTGTGTTGTTGTGTGGTGTTGTTGTTTGTGTGGTTTGTTGTGTTTGGTGTTTGTGTTGTGTTGTGTGTGTGTGTGTTGTGAGTGTGTTTGTTGTTGTGTTGTGTTGTGTTGTGTTGTTTGTGTTTGTGTTGTGGTTTGTGTGTTTGTGTGGTGTTGTTGTTGTGTTGTGGTTGTGTTGTGTGGTTTTGTGTTGTGTTGTGTTGTGTGTGTGTTGTGTTTGGTGTTGTTGGTGTGTGTTGTTGTTGTTTGTGTTGTTTTGTGTGTGTTGTTGGTTGTTGTGTTTGTTGTTGTTGTGTTTGTTTGTGTTGTGTTGTTTGTTGTTGTGTTTGTGTGTGTTTGTGTGGTTGTGTGTGTTGTTTGTTGGTTTGTGTTGTGTTTGTTGTTTGTGTTTGTGTGGTTTGTTGTTGTTTGTGGTGTGTTGTGTTGTGTGTGTTGTTGGTTGTTGTTGTGTTGTGTGTTGTGTGTTGTGTGTTGTTGTTGGTTGTGTTGTGTGTTTGTTGTGTTGTGTTGTGTGTTTGTTTTGTTGTGTTGTGTTTTGTGTTGGTTGTGTTTTGTTTTTGTGTGGTGCTTGTTGTTTGTTGTTGTTTTGTTGTTTGTGTTGTGTGGTTGTTGTTTGTGTTGTGTTTGTTGGTGTTTGTGTTGTTGTGTGGTGTTGTGGTTTTGTTTGTGTTGTTGTGTTGTTTGTTTGTTGGTGTGTGTTGTGTTTTGTGTGTGTGTTGTGGGTTGTTTTGTGTGTTGTGTTGTTTTGTTTGTGTGGTTGGTTTGTGTTGTTGTTGTGTGTGTTGTTTTGTTGGTTGTGGTTGGTGGTGTTTGTTGTGTTGTTGTGTTGTGTGTTGAGTGTTTGTGTTGTGTTGTGTGGTGTTGTTGTGTTTGTTTGTGTGTGTTGTGTTGGTTGTTTGTTTGTTGTTGTTGTGTGGTGTTGTTCTGTGTTGGTGTTGTGTTTGTTTGTGTGTTGTTGTTGTGTTGTGTTGTGTTGTGGTTTGTGTTGCTTGTGTTGTGTTTTGTGTTGGTGGTGTTGTGTTGTGGTGTTGTGTGTTGTGTTGGTGGTGTTGTGTGGTGTTGTGTTGGTGGTGCTGTGTTGGTGGCGTTGTGTGTTGTGTTGGTGGTGTTGTGTGTTGTGTTGTGGTGGTGTGTGTTGATGGTGTTGTGTGTTGTGTTGGTGGTATTGTGTGTTGTGTTGATGGTGTTGTGTGTTGTGTTGATGATGTTGTGTGTTGTGTTGATGATGTTGTGTGTTGTGTTGATGATGTTGTGTGTTGTGTTGATGATGTTGCTCATCCCGAGGTGGCGGTATCGCCATCCTCTACAACGACTCACTCCATTCCCGCCTATCTTTCTCGCAGTCTCTGCCTTTCTCCCATCCTTCTTTCGAGCACGTTGAAGTATCCTTCCAATCCACCCCTCACCCCATCACCTTCTCCTGTGTCTATCGACCCCCACCTAGCTCTGCCAACAAACTCACCACATCCACGTTTCTCTCTGACTTTGACCAATTGCTTGACCACTACTGCCTCTTACCTGGAAATCTCATCATTCTAGTGACATCAATGTCCACTATGACAACACTCACCGTTATGACACAAGACATATCATCAACTCTCTGTCCAATCACAATATGACTCAACACATTTCTGAACCAACCCATCAAAAAGGTCACATTCTTGACTGGATCATTTCTCGTGATCACCACAATTCCGCTACTGACAACTGCTTATTTCTTTCTACCCGTCTAACTTCAGCCCTTCCATCTGACCACTCTGCAATTCTCTGTTCTCTTGACATTTCTCCTCCTTCCCGTACCATGCGCACAGTGACTCGACGCAATCTCAAATCTATCGACCTCTCCACATTTTCATCTGATGCCTCCCGTCTCCTTTCTGAAAAGTCACACAACCTTGCCGATGAATTCTATACTACTCTCCACCATCTTCTGGACACTCATGCTCCAGCCACAACCCGTCTTTTACCTGACCGCCCCCCTACCCCCTGGCTCACTCATGAGATTGCCTGTGCAAAACGTGCCCGCCGCAGAGCAGAGCGCCGTTGGCGCAAATCCAAACTCACTGTACACAGGCAACTTTTCCAAGCCTCTAAAACAAAAGTATCCACCCTCATTGCATCAGCAAAAACAAGCTATTTCCAAACCAAAATCCTGAATGCCTCTTCTTCAAAAGAACTCTTTACAACCATGAATCATCTCCTTGGCACACGAAAAGATTTACCTCTCCCAACAAAACATACAAATGAAGAACTCCCATCTGTATTCTCCAAGTATTTCACCACCAAAATACAAACTCTTCGTGACAGGCTTGACAGGACACCCTGTCAACCATGCCCACCTGACTCTTCCTTCTCTGGCACACCTCTTACTACTTTTACCCCAGTCTCACAAGAAGAAATTTTCAACACAATCAGATCCATGTCGTTCAAAACCTGCGAACTGGATCCTCTTCCAGGTTCTCTCTACTCCGACTGTCTCCCTACTCTCCTCCATTCATCACTGACATCATCAACACTTCTCTTCAAACTGGAACTGTCCCAGATTCTTTCATGTCTGCTATTGTTCACCCTCTCCTCAAAAACACAATTTAGACCCAAATGAACTGAAAAATTATCGGCCTATCTCTAATCTCTCTTTCTTGTCAAAACTCCTTGAAAAAGTCGTCCTCAACCAGCTGAACTCTCACCTGTCTGCCAACAATCTCCTCAATCCTTTCCAGTCAGCCTACCGCCAGGCCATAGCACTGAAACTGCCCTACTACACATTCTCAACAATCTCCTCCTTGCAACTGATACTGGCAAACTCTCTCCTCACACTCCTTGATCTGTCTGCAGCCTTCGATACCATTGACCATGGTATTCTCCTTTCTAGACTTCATCATACTTTTGGCATCTCTGACATTGCTCTCTCCTTTTTCACTTCGTATTTATCAAACAGAAAACAAACTGTTCTCATCAATGGCACTTACTCTCAACCTGCATACCTGACCTGTGGTGTTCCACAAGGATCTGTCCTTGGCCCTGTTCTTTTCACTCTTTACACCTCCCCCCTGTCCACCATCATCAACTCCCACTCTGTAAAACACCACTTCTATGCTGATGACACCCAACTTCAAGACAGTGACTCACCTGATAATATACAGCGCCTGTTGACTCGCACCACTGAGTGTTATTCGGACATTAAGAACTGGATGACGTTCAACAAACTTCAGCTTAATGACGACAAGACAGAAGCATCTCATTGGCACCCATCAGAAACTTTCTCAGCTGCCTCCTCTTTCTCTCCCATTATGTAACACATCAGTCCCAATTTCTGATTCAGCTAAAAACCTTGGTGTCTGCATTGACTCTACCCTCTCCATGAACAACTTGTTTTCTCAAACTGCCAGATCTTGCTACTATCATCTCCATCGTATAAGGCTGATCAGGAAGTATCTCTCTGTCGAAACAACTGCAAAACTCGTTCTCTCCTTCATAATGTCTCGCATTGACTATTGCAATTCACTCCTGTCTGGTCTTCCTGCCTCCACCATTCACATCCTACAGCGCATTCAAAACAATGCTGTACGCCTTGTACTCAAAAAGAAAAAAGCTGACCACATATCTCCTCTCCTGGCACAACTTCACTGGCTCCCTGTATCAAAGCGCATACAGTACAAATTAGACACCATGTGCTACAAAAGCCTCAATAACGCAGCCCCCGATTACCTGTGAAGCCTACTTGAGATCTATGTTCCCTCACGTACCCTCGCTCTGCCTCCGACCTCTGCTTTTCGCTTCACGCACTAACATACTATGGTCCACGAGCCTTCTCTGTTTCTGGTCCACTCTCCTGGAACAAACTTCCTCTCTCAGTCCGTCAGCAACCTACTTTTGTCTCCTTCAAGTCCGCTCTCAAAACTTACCTTTTCTCCTCCGCATAAAATCCTAACCTCACTCAACCCCCCCCCCCCTCTGCTAGCCTGTCTCCGCTCGGAGGGGAATCACATGGTCATAATATATAGGCCTAATTGTATATGATATGCTCTCTATAATTTTCCATTGCTTTTATTCTTGCTTTTATTGCTTTTATTCTTTCTCCCCATTTATAGCCATGCGCGCGCGCGCGCGCGCGCGCGTGTGTGTGTGTGTGTGTGTGTGTGTGTGTGTGTGCGTGTGTGTGGCGCGTGCGTGTGTGCGTGCGTGCGTGCGTGCGTGCGTGTGTGTCTGCTTCAGTGCTTAGATTTGATTTTATCAAGATTTTGCGCTATATAAATATTGTAATTATTATTATTATATTGTGTTTGATGGCGTTGTGTGTTGTGTTGATGTGTTGGTGTTGTGTTGGTGGTGTTGTGTGTTGTTGTTGATGGTGTTGTGTGTTGTGTTGATGGTGTTGTGTGTTGTGTTGATGTTGTGTGTGTGTTGTGTTGGTGGTGTTGTGTGTTGTGTTGGTGGTGTTGTGTGTTGTGTTGATGTGTTGTGTGTTGTGTTGGTGGTGTTGTGTGTTGTGTTGGTGGTGTTGTGTGTTGTGTTGGTGGTGTTGTATGTTGTGTTGATGGTGTTGTGTGTTGTGTTGGTGGTGTTTGTGTGTTGTGTTGATGGTGTTGTGTGTTGTGTTGATGGCGTTGTGTGTTGTGTTGATGTTGTTGTGTGTTGTGTTGGTGGTGTTGTGTGTGTTTTTGATGGTGTTGTGTTGTTGTGTTGATGGTGTTGTGTGTTGTGTTGATGTTGTTGTGTGGTTGTGTTGGTGGTGTGTTGTGTGTTGTGTTGGTGGTGTTGTGTGTTGTGTTTGATGGTGTTGTGTGTTGTGTTGGTGGTGTTGTGTGTTGTGTTGGTGGTGTTTGCGTGTTGTGTTGGTGTGTGTTGCATGTTGTGTTGATGGTGTTGTGTGTTTGTGTTGGTGGTGTGTGTGTGTTAGTGTTGATGGTGTTTGTGTGTTGTGTTGGTGGTGTTGTGTGTTGTGTTGATGGTGTTGTGTGTGTTGTGTGTTGATTGTGTGTTGTGTGTTGTGTTGTGGTTGTGTGTGTTGTTGGTGTTGATGGTGTTGTGTTGTTGTGTTGTGGTGTTGTGTGTTGTGTTGATGGTGTTGTGTTTTGGTGTTGGTGATGTGTGTGTGTTGTGTTGATGATGTTGTGTTTTGTGTTGATGATGTTGTGTGTTGTGTGTTGTGGTGTTGTGTGTGTGTGTTGTGGTGTGTTGTGTGTTTGTGTTGTGGTGTTGTGTGTTGTGTTGATGGTGTGTGTGTTTGTGTGTTGTGGTGTTGTGGTGTTGTGTTGATGTGTGTGTGTTGTGTTGGTGGCGTTGTGTGTTGTGTTGGTGGTGTTGTGTGTTTGTGTTGGTGGTGTTGTGTTGTGGTGTTGTGTGTTGTGTTGGTGGTGTTGTGTGTTGTGTTGATGTGTTTGTTGTGTGTTGGTGGTGTGTGTTGTGTTGATGATGTTGTGTGGTGTGTTGATGGTGTTGTGTGTTGTGTTGATGTTGCGTGTTGTGTTGTGTGTGTTGTGTGCTGATGGTGTTGTGTTGGTGGTGTGTGTGTGTGTTGTGTTGTGTGTGTGTTGTGTGTTGTGTTGGTGTTGTTGTGTTTGGTGGTGTTAGTGTGTTGTGTTGGTGGTGTTGTGTTGAATGTTGTGTTTGTGGTGGTGTGTGTTGTGGATGGTGTTGTGTTGTTGGTGGTGTTGTGTGTTGTTGTGGTGTTGTGTGTTGTGTTGGTGGTGTTGTTGATGTGTTGTGTGGTGTGTTGTGTTGTGGTGTTTGTGTTGTGTTGGTGGTGTGTGGTGGTGTGTTTGTGTTGGTGCTGTTGTGTGTTGTTTGTGTGCTGTGTGTTGGTTGGGTGTTGTGTTGAGTGTGTGGTGTGTTGGTAGTTGGTGTTGTCATGGTGTTGTGTGTTATGGTGTGTATTGGTTGGTGGGTTGGTGTTGATGTGTTGTGGTTTGTTGTGGTGGTGTGTTGATGGTGTTGGTGTTGGTGTTGGGTGTGTGTGGTGGTGGTTGTTGATGGTGTGTGTGTTGGGTGGTGGGTTGTTGTGGTGGTGGGGGATGTGTTTGTATGGATGGAAAGGATGGTGTGTTGGTGTTTATGTTGTTTGTGTTTGTGTTGGTGTGTGACTAAGTCGGTATGTTCGGGAGTGTTGATGGTGTATGATGTATTTTGATGGTTGTGTCGTGTCGAGTGTGTGTTGTAGTTATGATGTGTGTAATGAGTGTTGTTGTGTTCAGGTGAATATGGTGTTGAAGAAGAGTGTTAGTTGTGGTGTTTAAGTGTGGTGTGTGTGTGTGTGTGTTGTGTGGTGTGTGTGTGTGTGTGTGTATGTGTGTTGTGTGTTGTGTGTTGTGTTGTGTTGGTGGTGGTGGGGTTGCGTGTGTGTATATGTGTGGAGTGTGCGTATGTGTAGGTGTTGGGTAGTGTGTGATGTGGTGGTGTTGTGTGTGTGTGTTAGTGGTGTTGTGTGTGTGTTGTGGTGTGTATGTGTGTTTGTGTGTGTGTGTGTATGTGTGTGTGTTATGTGTGTTTGTGTGTGTGTGTGGGGGTTTGTGGCGGAGTGCTTTGGTGGGTTGTGTTGTGGTGTGTTGTTTTTCTTTTGTGTTGGTGGGAGTTGGTTATGAATTGTTGGTGTTTGGGTGGTGTGTGGTCGTAATAATGAGTGTTGTTTGTGTATCTTTGTTTGTTAAGGTGGGTGGATGTTTTTTGTTTTTGTTGATTTTTGTTTGTGATTTTGTTGCTTGTTTATGTGTGTGTTTTGTCCTCTTTTCATGTTCGTGATTTTTTGTGTGTGTGTGCTGTGTTGGTGTGTTGTGTTGGTGTGTTGTGTGCTGTGTTGGTGGTGTTGTGTTGGTGGTGTTGTGTTGGTGGTGTTGGTGTTGTGTTGGTGGGGTGTTGTGTTTGTGTTATGGGTTGTGTGTTGTGTTGGTGGTGTTGTGTTATGGTGTTGTGTGTTGTGTTGGTGGTACTGTGTGTTGTGTTATAGTGTTGTGTGTTGTGTTGGTGATGTTGTGTTGGTGATGTTGTGTTGGTGTGTGTGTGCTGTGTTGGTGGTGTTGTGTGTTGTGTTGGTGTGTTGTGTGTGTGTTGGTGATGTTGTGTTGGTGTGTTGTGTGCTGTGTTGGTGGTGTGTGTTGGTGTGTGTTGTGTGTTGTGTTGGTGGTGTTGTGTTGGTGGTGTTGTGTGTGTGTTGGTGGTGTTGTGTTGGTGGTGTTGTGGTTGTGTTGGTGATGTTGTGTGTTGTGTTAATGGTGTTGTGTTGGTGGTGTTGTGTGGTGTTGGTTTGTGTTGGTGGTGTTGTGTTGGTGGTGTTGTGTGTTGGTGTTGTGTGTTGTTGGTGTTGTGTGTTGTGTGTGTTGGTGTTGCGTGTTGTTTGGTGGTGTTATGCGTTGTGTTGGTGTTGTTGTGTTGTTGGTGGTGTGTTGGTGGTGTTGTGTGTTGTGTTGGTGGTGTTGTGTGTTGTGTTGTGGGTGTTGTTGTGTGTGTGGTGTTGTGTTGGGGTTGTGTGTTTGTTGGTGGTTGGTTGATTGTGTGTTGTGCGTTGTGTTGGGTTGGTGTTGTTGGTGGGTGTGTGTTGTGGTTGTGTGTGGTTGTGTTGTGGTGTGTGTTGTTGGGTTGTGTTGGGGTGGTGTGTGTTGGTTGTGTTGGTGGTGTTGTGTTGTGGTGTTTGTGGTGGTGTTGTGTGTTGTTGTGGTGTGTGTGTTGTGTGTGTGTTTGGTGGTTGGTAGTGTTGTGGTTGTGTGTTGGTGTGTTGTTTGTTGGTTGTGTGTGTGTGTGTTGGTGTGTGGTTGTATGGTGGTGTTGTGTTGTGTTGGTGGTGTTGTGTGTGTTGGTGGGTTTGGTGTGTTGGTGGGGTGTTGTGTGTTGTATTGTTGGTGTAGTGTCATGTTGGTGGTGTTGTGTGTCGTGTTGGTGTGTAGTGTGTCGTGTTGGTGATGTAGTGTTAGTGTGTTGTGTGTGTTGTGTTTGTTGTGTTGGCTGTGGTGATGGTGGCGTGGAGTATTGTGGTGTTGTGTTGTGTTGTGTTGTTGTTGGTTTTTGGGTGTTGTGTGAGAGGTGTTGGGTGTTGTGTTGGTGATGTTGTGTTGAGTTGTTGGGTGTTGTGCTTTGTATTGTGGGTATTGCATGTTGTGGTGTTCTGTTAAGTTGGGTGTTGTGTTGACGATTATTGTGTTTTGTGTTTGTGATGTTGTTTTGGTGGTGTTGGTGAAATTGTGTTGGAGGTGTTGTGTGTTGCTTTGGTAGTATTACATGTTGTGAGTGTTGTGCTGTTGTGTTGTATTGTGTTGTGTTGATAGTGTTGGGTGTTGTGTACACACGATCACTTTCACTTAGAAGCCTGCGCCATACTCACAAGTACACTCACATTCACCCACCTACCCATCCAGACACTGACACATGCGCGCACGCGCACACACACGCAGGCACATACACACACACACACACACACACACACACACACACACACACACACACACACACACACACACACACACACACACACACACACACACACACACACACACACGATAATATACATTACACTACAACATACACATCGACGACTGCGACGACAACGACGATGGTGATGCTGAAGCTGTGAAATGACTTGTACAATATAGCTTACACTTAGACAACAAAAAAATCGATATGATGATGATGACAACGTCGACGATAATGACGACGACGACGATGCCATCAGTGATGACAATGATGATAATTTTGATGACGATTATTACGATGACTACGACAATGATGACAATGCTGCTACAGTCACTATGATGATGATAATGATGATGTTGTCTGTCGCCAGGTGAATAATGCCACGTGTCGAAGAACAGAAGAACATCGCTTCAGGATTGTCAAGAGACCGCAAAATATATACAGGTGTGTGTGTGTGTGTGTGTGTGTGTGTGTGTGTGTGTGTGTGTGTGTGTGTGTGTGTGTGTGTGTGTGTGTGTGTGTGTGGAGGGGGGGGGGTTCGCAAGTGTGTATGTATATGTGTGCGAGTCCGTGCGTATGTGTAGGTGTGGGTAGGTGTGCATGTGCGTGCGTGTGTGTGTGTGTGTAAGTGTGTGTATGTGTGTGTGTGTATGTGTGTGTGTGTATGTGTGTTTGTGTGTGTGTGTGTATGTGTGTGTGTATATGTGTGTTGTGTGTGTGTGTGGGGGGGATTCTTAGTGGCCGCAGACCAGTGACTTTGGTGAGGTTTTTTGTGTGTGTTGTTTTTACCATTCTTAATGAAAATAAAACAAAACAAATAAACAAAAATGGGAACAACAAAACTACAAGAACAACGAGAAAACCCCACCAAGTTGAACAAGTTTAATGAACTAATAATATACAGAAACAAAAAGGACAAAAATGCTTTGAAAGGGTCAACAGGAAAGATCGATGTAAAGGAAATAACGAATAATAATGAAAGAATGACTCAAATGATTTGTGTATCTCTTGTTTCGTATAAGGATGAAAAGAAAAAAACAACAGATGGAATGATTTTATTTATTCTTTGTTTCATTTTTCTGTTTCTGATCTTCTTGGTTCGCTTGTTCTATGTGCCCCACTGTCGTCTTTGTCCCCCTCTCTTTCCATTTACTTATTTTCTTTTTTTGGTAGTTTATCTTCGTTTTATTTTATTGTACTGTTATTTCATTTTATTAAAATTGTATTTTGTATATTCATATATGTCTCCGTGCGTGTTTATAGATATGTATATATCTATCTCTATCTCTATCTCTATCTATGTATCTATGTATCTATGTATTTCTATCTATCTATCTATCTGTCTGTCTATCTATCTATCTATCTATCTATCCATTATCTATCTATTAATTTATATATATATATATATATATATATATATATAATATATGTGTGTGTGTGTGTGTGTGTGTGTGTGCGCGTGCGTGCGTGCGTGCGTGCGTGCGTGTGTGTGCATAGGTATGTATGCTTATGTTTACATGTGTACATGCATTCATATATGTGTATATACATTTTGTCCTAAGAAAAGACACTCAACAAGTGCGTTGTGTTTTGTTAGTTTCCATTATTTAGGCTTTGGGCCTTCCTTAAGATAAAACAACAGTGATGTGGCATGATCACATTTACAGTGTAGCTTGGAAACTGGTATGACTTACAGGATCTTTAACGTGTATATTCCATGTTTTGCTTGCACCTGACGGACTGAGGATAAACTCTGGAGAAGGTCTTGCCCCCAGACGTGCTGTGTGCAAGCCCACCAGCGTGTGGGCAGGCCCAGGTGCCCATGAACCAGAAACCAGAACACTCCCCGCCATCGCCAGTGGGTACATAGCACCACTGCCTTGTGACTGTTTCTGGAGGACCAAGGCTAACGGAGAAACCCTGAGAAAAATTCCGACAGAAGGCAACGGGAAACTACTAGATCTATCGTATCTTGTTACAAAACCATGCCCCCAAAACACATTATTATTATTATATATTATTATTATTAGTAGTAGTAGTAGTAGTTTATTGTTGTTGTTTACTGTTATTGTTGTTGTTACTGATACTGCGAGGCATATATCGATGGCAACGACGATGTTTATGATGATGTTAACGATGATGATGGTAGGTGGGAACGTATGGACCCCGGTCACGGTTGGCTGAGCAGCCTTTCCTGCATGGTGGAATCGTGAGAACAATGAGTGTGGCCTTGATTCCATCACCTGGACACCTCTGACTGATATTGGTGATGCCTGTACCACATACCATCCTCCATGTCTCCATCCTTGCTTCATTCACCTACTGTTGACATCTGCCTCTCTCTTGTGGTCTTTGATTGAGTGATTGAGTGATTGTTTGTCTGCTTGCTGGCACGAAGGCCTGTACCTTGGTGTAGATATCACGTGGCTCTTGTGCTCATTGGTTAGATCGCTGTGCTGTGAACATGGGGAGTTGTGGGTTCACACCCGTGGGCTGGCCATGACTTTTGGTTGTTGTTGTTGTTGTTGTTGTTGTTGTTGTGTGTGTGTGTGTGTTTTCGGCGGGCCCATGTTTTGCCGTGGACTCCAGACATGATGTCTGGAGTTCGGTTCCAGCTCGTGTCATACTGACCAGCCTGTTCTCTGGCCATCTTAATAATTATGTCAATGGTTCTGGTGGTGTCAGTTTAGTGTTTCATAGATCCTGCCCCGTCCTCGCCATTTTGAGACCTTGCCAGAACATGGGGTTTGTAGGGGCTCAAGGAGATGGTCAGACAACTGTTGGCTGACGCATATGGAATTGCCCGAGTGCGGTGAATCCCTTTTGATCAAACTCCAAAACTTTTAACTCTACAGCAGCATACTGGAGTTGGCACAAAGCGTAAAACTATTAGTGACACAGTAGATATTACGGAATGTAAAGGGTAAAGAAAAACTGACCTGACTGATATTGTTACCAGTATACTACATGTACTATCGTCCATCTTCTCTCTCTCTGTCTCTGTCTCTGTTTCTCTGTCTCTCTCTGTCTCTGTCTCTCTGTCTCTCTCTCTCTGTCTCTCTCGCTGTCTCTCTCTGTCTCTCTCGTCCTGTCTCTGTCTCTCTCTCTGTCTCTGTCTCTCTCTCTCTTGTCTCTGTCTCTGTCTGTGTGTCTGTCTGACCTGACTGATATTGTTACCAATATACTACATGTACTATCGTACCATCTTCTCTCTCTCTCTCTCTCTCTTCTCTCTCTCTCTCTGTCTCTTTCTCTGTCTCTCTCTGTCTCTCTCTGTCTCTCTCTGTGTCTGTCTCTGTCTCTCTGTCTCTGTCTCTGTCTCTGTCTCTCTGTCTCTCTCTCTCTCTATCTCTCTCTCTCTCTCCCTTCCTTCCTCTCCCTCCCTCTCTCTATCGGTTGAAATTACCGTTGACGATCTATCAACGTTTATTCTCTGCTTCTCCGTTGTGTTGATGAATTGGTTGTTGGTGGCGTGTATTTCTGTAGTTTGAAAAGCCGTGTGAGCATTGCTTGTGTGTCTGTTCCTGTAACATGAAATTAGAGGCTTGTAGTTAGGTGTTTTTTAACAACCCCCCCCCTCCTCTGGGCGAAATGGTCAACGCCAGGACATACCCTCAGATTATGTGCGCGAAAGCATTGATATGCATACTTCATTTTTTTTTCTTTTCTTTCTTTTTTTCCCCTTTTCGAGGATAACCAGGTGTTGTTTATGGGTTCATATGGTTATAGTCCTGATACGGCTCTGCGCAGTCGGCTGGGCTCCAACCATTGTTTGTGAACAATGAATCAGTTTATGTTTACAGTCTGTTGATTGACTTTCTGTTTGTGGTCAGTCAGCACAAAAGTAGAGCAAAATCACTGAAAGGGGACAACGATGGAGGGGGAACAAAGGCAGCCAGAGACAGTTTGGGTGATTCTTCATTTTTAACAGAAACACTCTCTTCCAAAACCAGAAATACACAGACATAGAACCAGAAAGCACATGTGACATAACAACACAAGACCTGTTTTGTGACATTAAATACGCTTTCTGAGTCTAACGTTGTGTATCTGTGCTTGTAATGGGCTTGAACGATGACGATGACGATGAAAAGAGGTGATGTCTAAATTAAAGATCGTTCTGCCAACAATTTGTTTTTCTAACGAGCCGTATCTCCGACAGTTCAAAAACAGGCGTTACAGGTAAGGGAGGTTACCCGCGTTAAGGTGTGATTCTCTAACTTTGGTAGAGTTGTCTTCCATATAGAAACTGTGCAGGGGTAAAAATCATATTTTCAAGATTACGACGATTGTGCACGTGTTATTTTGTTAAGATCTGTTGTAGTTCTTGATGAACTGACCATGTTTATAGTGCGTTGATGTATTTACCAGACAATGTTTATACTGCAGTAATGTATAGATCCGATATTCCCCCCCCCCCCCCCCCACCATTTAAATTTTTTTAAAATCTGTTACTTTTAGCCTCAAAACTAGAAACACACAAATCGAATGAGAAGGCGTATTTGAGTCACAAAACAAGACAGGTGCCCAGCTGGCCGAAAGTTTTAGCCTGACTTGTTTTGTGAATTTAATACGTGCTCTCAGTGGGTTTTTGAGTGTTTTTGGTTCCTATTTGTTGAAAGACTGGCAGTCCACTTTTGATTCCGACTGATTACTGTTTGAAGTGCAACGAGCATGCTTTGACATGAACTGCGCTATGGAATTATATTATTATTATTATTATACTTCTTGTCACCATCACCATTATCATCATCATCATCATCATCATCATCATCATCATCATCATCATCGTTGTTCTTGTTGTTACTACTACTATTATTGTTGTTGTTGTTATACCGCCTAAAAACATGCTAAAATATGAAAATGTTTGTGTTCGATCAGTTATCTTTGGCATAATCCAAGAGCTTTTTGTGTGTGCTTTAATTGTATAGTTAAAAATTGTTAACATAAATTCTTGTTATAAATAATGTTATAAATTATTATGAACTGTTAGAAATCCAGAAACTGTGATGTTTTACGGTTTTTGAAATCCACGGCTGCGATTTCATGTTTCCCTTCGACAGATTGTGTTTTTCATCGTTTTCATCTGCCAACCGTGCTTTTTATTTATATTTATATTCATATTTATATCATATTTATATTCATATTTATATTCATATTCATTTGTCATAGTCGATTCACCATGTGAAACTGGCTGTTCTCCACTTTGAGAGCGTGTCGCCATATTACAGCACTAACCCAACTGATTGTGTGTGTGTGTTTTTGTTGTTGTTTTGTTTTGTTTTTGTTTTTTGTTTTTGACGAAGACTTTAG
>JAPXFY010000027.1:39551201-39603701 GCA_030674185.1 Monoplex corrugatus | reverse complement strand
TATCTCCTTCATTTTGTTTCTTTTTTGTTCTTTCTTTTTTTTCCTTTCATGTTATCCTTCTTATTGTTTTTGTTCTTTCTTGTTCTTTCTTATGTTTCCTATTATTTTTCTCTCTTATTTGTTTCTTCTTGTTCTTTCCATTTTTCCTATCATTTTCTCTTCCTTATTGTTTTTTTTTTTCTCTTTTATGTTTCCTATCCATATTTGTCTCTTTTTTGTCTTTCTTGTTCTCTTCATTTTCTTTCATTTTTCTCCTTTTTTTGTTTCTGTTTTCTCCCTGTTCCCTTTTGTTGTTGTTTGTTCTCCCTGTTCCCTGTTTTGTTGTTTGTTCTTCCCTGTTCCCTGTTTTGTTGTTTGTTCTCCCTGTTCCCTGTTTTGTTGTTTGTTCTCCCTGTTTTGTTTGTTTGTTCTCCCGTTCTCCCTGCTTTGTTGTTTGTTCTCCCTGTTCCCTGTCTTTGTTGTTTGTTCTCCCTGTTCCCTGTTTTGTTGTTTGTTCTCCCTGTTCCCTGCTTTGTTGTTTGTTCTCCCTGTTCCCTGTTGTTGTTGTTTGTTCTCCCTGTTCCCTGTTTTGTTGTTTGTTCTCCCTGTTCCTGTTTTGTTGTTTGTTCTCCCTGTTCCCTGTTTTGTTGTTTGTTCTCCCTGTTCCCTGTTTGTTGTTTGTTCTCCCTGTTCCCTGTTTGTTGTTTGTTCTCCCTGTTCCCTGTTTTGTTGTTTGTTCTCCCTGTTCCCTGCTTTGTTGTTTGTTCTCCCTGTTCCCTGTTTTGTTGTTTGTTCTCCCTGTTCCCTGTTTTGTTGTTTGTTCTCCCTGTTCCCTGTTTGTTGTTTGTTCTCCCTGTTCCCTGTTTGTTGTTTGTTCTCCCTGTTCCCTGTTTTGTTGTTTGTTCTCCCTGTTCCCTGTTTTGTTGTTTGTTCTCCCTGTTCCCTGTTTTGTTGTTTGTTCTCCCTGTTCCTGTTTTGTTGTTTGTTCTCCCTGTTCCCTTTTTGTTGTTTGTTCTCCCTGTTCCCTGTTTGTTGTTTGTTCTCCCTGTTCCCTGTTTTGTTGTTTGTTCTCCCTGTTCCCTGTTTTGTTGTTTGTTCTCCCTGTTCCCTGTTTTGTTGTTTGTTCTCCCTGTTCCCTGTTTTGTTGTTTGTTCTCCCTGTTCCCTGTTTTGTTGTTTGTTCTCCCTGTTCCCTGTTTTGTTGTTTTGTTCTCCCTGTTCTGTTTTGTTGTTTGTTTCCTTCCCTGTTTTTGTTTTGTTTTCCTTTCCCCGTTTTGTTGTTTGTTCTCCCTGTTCCCTGTTTTGTTGTTTGTTCTCCCTGTTCCCTGTTTGTTGTTTGTTCTCCCTGTTCCCTGTTTTGTTGTTTGTTCTCCCTGTTTGTTGTTGTTTTGTTCTCCCTGTTCCCTGTTTTGTTGTTTGTTCTCCCTGTTCCCTGTTTTGTTGTTTGTTTCTCCCTGTTCCCTGTTTTGTTGTTTGTTCTCCCTGTTCCCTGTTTTGTTGTTTGTTCTCCCTGTTCCCTGTTTTGTTGTTTGTTCTCCCTGTTCCTGTTTGTTGTTTGTTCTCCCTGTTCCCTGTTTTGTTGTTTGTTCTCCCTGTTTTGTTGTTTGTTCTCCCTGTTTTGTTGTTTGTTTCTGTTCCCTGTTTTGTTGTTTGTTCTCCCTGTTTGTTGTTGTTTGTTCTCCCCTGTTCCCTGTTTTGTTGTTTGTTTCTCCCTGTTTTGTTGTTTGTTCTCCCTGTTCCCTGTTTTGTTGTTTGTTCTCCCTGTTCCCTGTTTTGTTGTTTGTTCTCCCTGTTCCCTGTTTTTGTTGTTTGTTCTCCCTGTTCCCTGTTTTGTTGTTTGTTCTCCCCTGTTCCCTGTTTTGTTGTTTGTTCTCCCTGTTCCCTGCTTTGTTGTTTGTTCTCCCTGTTCCCTGTTTTGTTGTTTGTTCTCCCTGTTTTGTTGTTTGTTTCTCCCTTTCCCTGTTTTGTTGTTTGTTCTCCCTGTTCCCTGTTTTGTTGTTTGTTCTCCCTGTTCCCTGTTTTGTTGTTTGTTCTCCCTGTTCCCTGTTTTGTTGTTTGTTCTCCCTGTTCCCTGTTTTGTTGTTTGTTCTTCCTGTTCCCTGTTTTGTTGTTTGTTCTCCCTGTTTGTTGTTGTCTCCCTGTTTGTTTTGTTCTCCCTGCTTTGTTGTTTGTTCTCCCTGTTTTGTTGTTTGTTCTCCCTGCTTTGTTGTTTGTTCTCCCTGTTCCCTGTTTTGTTGTTTGTTCTCCCTGCTTTGTTGTTTGTTCTCCCTGTTCCCTGTTTGTTGTTTGTTCTCCCTGCTTTGCTGTTTGTTCTCCCTGTTTTGTTGTTTGTTCTCCCTGTTCCCTGTTTTGTTGTTTGTTCTCCCTGTTCCCTGTTTTGTTGTTTGTTCTCCCTGTTTTTGTTGTTTGTTCTCCCTGCTTTGTTGTTTGTTCTCCCTGTTTTGTTGTTTGTTCTCCCTGCTTTGTTGTTTGTTCTCCCTGCTTTGTTGTTTGTTCTCCCTGCTTTGTTGTTTGTTCTCCCTGTTTTGTTGTTTGTTCTCCCTGTTTTTGTTGTTTGTTCTCCCTGCTTTGTTGTTTGTTCTCCCTGTTTTGTTGTTTGTTCTCCCTGTTTTGTTGTTTGTTCTCCCTGTTCCCTGCTTTGTTGTTTGTTTTCCCTGTTCCCTGTTTGATGTTTGTTCTCCCTGTTCCCTGCTTTGTTGTTTGTTCTCCCTGCTTTGTTGTTTGTTCTCCCTGTTCCCTGCTTTGTTGTTTGTTTTCCCTGTTCCCTGTTTTGATGTTTGTTCTCCCTGTTCCCTGCTTTGTTGTTTGTTCTCCCTGCTTTGTTGTTTGTTCTCCCTGCTTTGTTGTTTGTTCTCCCTGCTTTGTTGTTTGTTCTCCCTGTTCCCTGTTTTGATGTTTGTTCTCCCTGCTTTGTTGTTTGTTCTCCCTGTTCCCTGTTTTGATGTTTGTTCTCCCTGCTTTGTTGTTTGTTCTCCCTGCTTTGTTGTTTGTTCTCCCTGCTTTGTTGTTTGTTTTCCCTGCTTTGTTATTTGTTCTCCCTGCTTTGTTGTTTGTTCTCCCTGCTTTGTTGTTTGTTCTCCCTGCTTTGTTGTTTGTTCTCCCTGTTTTGTTGTTTGTTCTCCCTGCGCCATGGATTGTTCTCCCTGCTTTGTTGTTTGTTCTCCCTGCTTTGTTGTTTGTTCTCCCTGTTTTGTTGTTTGTTCTCCCTGCTTTGTTGTTTGTTCTCCCTGCTTTGTTGTTTGTTCTCCCTGCTTTGTTGTTTGTTCTCCCTGCTTTGTTGTTTGTTCTCCCTGTTTTGTTGTTTGTTCTCCCTGCGCCATGGATTGTTCTCCCTGCTTTGTTGTTTGTTCTCCCTGCTTTGTTGTTTGTTCTCCCTGTTTGTTCTCCCTGCTTTGTTGTTTGTTCTCCCTGCTTTGTTGTTTGTTCTCCCTGCGCCATGGATTGTTCTCAGTGCTCCATTGTTTGTTCTCCATACTCTATTGTTTGCTCTCCCGCTCCATTGTTTGTTCTCCTGGTCCCATTGTTTGTTCTCCCTGCTTTGTTGTTTGTTCTCCCAGCTCAATTATTTGTTCTTTCAGCTTCTCTTTCGGGAGAACTGTATACCCCCATCTTGTTAACCTCTACCTTTGGCCTCTTCTCTTTCTCCCATGTCTTGACCCTACGTTCTGTGTGACACTCGTGTGTTTGACTGTGTGACAAAATGGTATTTATGTGTGTTTCTTCAGTCTGTTTGCATATCATGCACCGGTCTATAAGTCTGTGACATTGTCTGCGTGCGTGCCTCGGTGTATGTGTGCATGCTTGCTTCCGTGCCGTATGTGCCTATCTGTCTGAATATGTGTATGTGCGTATGTGTATGTATGTATATATATATATATCTATATATATCTGTGTGTGTGTGTGCGTGCGTGCGTGCGTGTGTGCGTGCGTGTGTGTGTGTAGAGGCCTTCATTTGCAAGCATGTTCTTGTATGATGAGCACGCGCGTACGATTGTTCTAAAGAACTGATAGTGTTGTTTTCTTTCCTTTCTATGTGATGTTATGCTTATATGATTAATTGAGTTGTTCTGTTCTGTTATGTTTCTGTCGCATACCATATTTTTTGTAAAGTGCAAAACGCTTGAGAGCTTCCCATACAAATCTTCCTTATTGGTTATTGTGTGTGTGTTTTTGTTGTTGTTGTTTTTTTTTGTTCTCTCTGTTCCTTTAGTTATTGTCTTGGGTTTTCTTTTCTATTCATCAGGCAATAAATTGGTTACCTTTTGTGAAACTTGATGTCATTTTGGTCCATTGTGAGACTTTAATGTTTGCATGTTTAAGATATATTCGTGGTCCTTTTGTTTCAGTTTGTTTTGCACCTGCCTGTTTTTCTATCTCTTTTCTTCTTGTAGAAAAGAAATTGTGATATGTTATTGGACTATATAGATACCTTGGAACGTGAGCATATTTAATCTACAGATGAAGGGATTAGTTTCGTGAAATGGTGACATTAATGTAATACTGTATCTAGTATTGTTATCATTGTTAGCGCAAGGGTTTTGTCTGTGATGCTGGTCAAATAGTCAGTCTTGATGTGATGTTGTAGTTAGTGTTGCAATTTTCTGTATGACACACTTGTAAACTTGTGGAAATAGTTGAATAAGTGAAAAACAAGCTTAAAATTCATGCGAAATTCATTTGTGAAAAAACTGTTTGTTTTGCTTTGAATTTATGTAAAACAGTCAGATTACGGTATAGAGATATTGTGCTTAGTTTCTTTTTGTTAGCTCTGTGTTTGGTCAGGGTATGGTAATAAAATGAATGTC
The DNA here is from genome assembly GCA_030674185.1 of Monoplex corrugatus. Lineage (NCBI taxonomy): Eukaryota > Metazoa > Mollusca > Gastropoda > Littorinimorpha > Ranellidae > Monoplex > Monoplex corrugatus. Next base: position 39,598,918 of record JAPXFY010000027.1, on the reverse strand, counting down.
ATGTTGTATTTAGCATAAATTGTTTTATTTTTGTGTGTGTGAGTGCAGATTTATTTTTGTAGTCCTTGTTTCAAAGCACATATGTTTATTATTTGTTTAAACCTGAATTAGCTGAGAGTCACTAATATTACACACACACACACACACACACACACACACACACACACACACACACACCACACACACACACACACACACACACACACAACACACACACACACACACACACAATATATTTGTTCTCCCTGCTTTGTTGTTTGTTCTCCCTGTTCGCTGTTTTGTTGTTTGTTCTCCCTGTTCCCTGTTGTAATCAGTTGTAATCTTAATGATTTGTGTTTGAAGAATCTAACTCAGTCCATTGTTTTGTACTGGTAGCGGACTGTGTTTTTCATTGGTTTGTCTGTTTCTGACATTCCCTTATGTGTACATATATTTGTATTTACACACACACACAACACACACACACACACACACACACACACACACACACACACACACACACACACACACACACACACATACACACACACATACACACACACACATATATATATATGTATATATATATATTGTTTAATTTATGATTGTGTTTGAAGAATCTGAATTTACCCGTTGATCCATAGTTTTAAATCATTTATTCGGTTTATGACTGTACATGAATATTGTGACTAAATCCATGATACGCTTTGTTTAAATTAGTCGTCTGCTTTGTAATTGTGTCTGAAAAGAAAAACTGACAAAAATCTGCTGATTTACGAAAATGGGAGCCATTGTCCGGTTGATTAGTCTTGACGTATAACATTGATTGATCTTTTTGTTTCAATTCGAATGACGTTGTAAGCCTGGTGACTGTTTCATGATGTTTATTTGGTTATTTTCTTTCAGTTATTCAAAGCCATAATTGGGATCGAATCACCGATGGATATTTTAACGTGATTGAGCAGAGTATATCGTGTCTATATATACATATGTGTGTGTGTGGTGTGTGTGTGTGTGTGTGTGTGTGTGTGTGTGTGTGTGTGTGTGTGTGTGTGTGTGTGTGTGTGTGTTGCTGTTGGTTTGGGACGATGAAAATAAAGTTGTGGTTGATTCATATGTTGTTCAGTCGTTTTTCATGTAGTTATACTTTGTGTCTAGAGTGTGTTGATTGTGTGTGGGATACATCTCTGTTCTGTCCTCTTCGTTGTTTGCTGCTTCTCTCTCGTTACTGCTCCCTCATCTCTCTCTCCCTTCTCTCTCTCTCTCCTCCTTCTCTCTCTGTTTGTGTCAGCGTGTATGTGCACTTAGTTTTTCTCATTCTCTCTTCTTCTTTATGTTCTCTGTTCTTCTTATCGTGCTTGTCGCTCTTCTTCTCGTCATCTCTTTCGTCTTCTTTGATTTGTGTGGTGTATGCTGTCACTAGTTTCCTCACTCTCTATGTTTGTGTGTGTTTGTGTGTGACGCCCGTTGTCTTTTGAATGACTTGAGTTCCGTGTGTGTGAGTGTGTCATATGCGTTGATGTGTGACGTGCGTGTTGTGTATTTGTGTGTGATGTGTGTGGGTGTTGTACTGTGTGTGTTACGTGTTGTGCGCGGTGTGTCTGTTGTGTTATGTGTTATGTTGTGTGTGTGTTATGTGTGTGATGTGTAGTGTGTGTGTGTATGTGTGTGTGTGTTGTTGTGTATGTGTGTGTGATGTGTGTGTGTTGTGTGTGTATGTGTTGTGTGTGATGTGTGTGTTGTGTGTTGTGTGTGTGTATGTGTGTATGTGTGTGTGTTGTGTGTGTGTGTGTGTATGTGTTGTGTGCGCAGTGAAGTGGTGGTGGTGTGTGTGTTTTTTTTAGGTGTGTGTTTTTACGTGCGCGGAGCGGCTGGTGGTGTAGTGAAAAGGGTTTTTACAGCCACAGCTGTGGAGAAAAATGTGATTCGGTGTTCGTTGGCTTATGGAACACGAACATCCCCTTCCCCTCCTGCAACCTTCCTCCCCTTTTCCCCCACTCTCCCCCCCCCAACCCCAACCCCCTCCCCAAAAAAAGATTATGACTGTCTTAACGGCGAGATAAAAAAGTTCACCACCACCACCACCACTACCAAGATAGAACTGACTAGACCTTATGGACCACAACCTCCATGTTGGTCTGGGGCTCTATAACCTGCACAGTTATGCTGTAAAGTGTTATGTTGTGTGGCTGTATAACCTGCACAGCTATACTGTAAAGTGTTATGTTGTGTGGCTGTATAACTGCACAGTTATGCTGTAAAGTGTTATGTTGTGTGGCTGTATAACCTGCACAGTTATGCTGTAAAGTGTTATGTTGTGTGGCTGTATAACCTGCACAGCTATGCTGTAAAGTGTTATGTTGTGTGGCTTATAACCTGCACAGCTATACTGTAAAGTGTTATGTTGTGTGGCTGTATAACCTGCACAGTTATGCTGTAAAGTGTTGTGTGGCTGTATAACCTGCACAGCTATACTGTAAAGTGTTATGTTGTGTGGCTGTATAACCTGCACAGTTATGCTGTAAAGTGTTATGTTGTGTGGCTGTATAACCTGCACAGTTATGCTGTAAAGTGTTATGTTGTGTGGCTGTATAACCTGCACAGTTATGCTGTAAAGTGTTATGTTGTGTGGCTGTATAACCTGCACAGCTATACTGTAAAGTGTTATGTTGTGTGGCTGTATAACCTGCACAGTTATGCTGTAAAGTGTTATGTTGTGTGGCTATATAACCTGCACAGTTATGCTGTAAAGTGTTATGTTGTGTGGCTGTATAACCTGCACAGTTATGCTGTAAAGTGTTATGTTGTGTGGCTGTATAACCTGCACAGTTATGCTGTAAAGTGTTGTGTGGCTGTATAACCTGCACAGCTATACTGTAAAGTGTTATGTTGTGTGGCTATATAACCTGCACAGTTATGCTGTAAAGTGTTATGTTGTGTGGCTGTATAACCTGCACAGTTATGCTGTAAAGTGTTGTGTGGCTGTATAACCTGCACAGCTATACTGTAAAGTGTTATGTTGTGTGGCTGTATAACCTGCACAGTTATGCTGTAAAGTGTTATGTTGTGTGGCTATATAACCTGCACAGCTATGCTGTAAAGTGTTATGTTGTGTGGCTGTATAACCTGCACAGTTATGCTGTAAAGTGTTATGTTGTGTGGCTGTATAACCTGCACAGCTATGCTGTAAAGTGTTATGTTGTGTGGCTGTATAACCTGCACAGCTATGCTGTAAAGCTTTATGCTATTGGTAGGGCCATGAAAGCCATAATTCATCCATACCCTGTAGACGGAGTATGCAGACTGCAGCAAAACATAATATTATTGCCTACACAGCGTGGTGCGAAACAAGGGGCATAATAATAGTCTCCCTTGTACAGCACAAACGGTCCACGTCAAAAGCATGTTTGTTGCACTGTACAGGAATAGAACAAAATGATATGCGTGCCACACACACACACACAGGATGCAGCAACTAGGATACACTCAGCCTGCTGGGTTTGTGACCCAAGTTGTCATCTCTTTAACACACACACACACACACACACACCACACGCACGCACACACACGCCATACAAAACACACAAACACACACACACATGCAAACACACACACATACAAACACACACAAATACACACAAAACACACACACACATACACATACACACACCACACACACACACACACACACACACACACAAAACACACACACATACAAACACACGTACAAACACACACACGCACACAAAACACACACCACACACAACGCACGCACATACAAACACACATAAAAACACACACACACACAAACACAAATACACACACTCACTCACAAACACACAAACACGCACACATACACAAACACACACACAACAACACATACATTCATACATGCATACATACATACATACACACACACATACATACATACATACATACATACATATATATAAACATATATACATACATACATACACACATACATACATACATACATACGTACACACATACATACATACACACATACATACATACATACATACATACACACATACATACATACATACACACATACATACATACATACATACATACATACATACACACACACATACATACATACATCATACATACATGCATACATACATGCATAACATACATACATACATACATACATACATACATACATACATGCATACATACATACATACATACATACATACATACATACATGCATGCATACATACATTACATACATAATACATACATACATACAAATACATACATACATACATACATACATACATACATACTACATACATACATACTGGTCGTTGAACTAGGGATGTTGATATTATGTGTGTTTGATGATTTGAGTAAGTAAAGTATAAAGTGGACGGAATGTCAATGCCAGGGGTATCTCCTTACCTTTTTTGCGCGGAGGCACTGATAAGTGTACTTAATTTTTCTTCTTTTTTTCTCCAGTTGAAGTGTTGTGTGTGTTCTGAAACTGGTTATAGCCCTGATATGGTTCTACGCAGTCGGCTGGGCTTTAAACAAAAATGAAATGAAATGAAAGTACAAATGCTTGCCTTTTCCATTACATAACATTCATTTCTGTCAGTCACAAGGATTTACCATGTGAAACTCACTTCTATTGTTGTTGACCAAGACTTCAGAAAGGCCAGAAGGCTAACTGGAGAAGGACTTGGGAAATGAACGTAACTTTCCAATATTTTATTGCATACACATCTGAGATAAGACAACAGCTCCAGACGGATTTTTTAGAATGGAATCTAAATCAAAGAGTCAGCCTTCAAGCCGATAAGAACCAGAAACACACAAAAAGAGAACGCATATTTGATTCAATAAAACAAGAGAGCTGTCTTGTTTCATTATATCTCAAACAGGATGGATTTTGTACGCACAAAGTTTGTGCATGTGTGAGTGTATGACGAAGGCAGGAAGGAAGGAAAAGGAAGGGCGGATGGGTGTGTTTGTCATAATCCCGACATGAGTGGTCAAAAGGGAAGTTGGGTGGTACAGTCTGTTTATCTCCACGTTTACCATTGATAACAACCAGAGACTGCACTGATATGTTTACACAATTATGATACACATATTGTGTACATAACTAATGTTGATTACTGTTTACACAATTATGATACACATATTGTGTACATAACTAATGTTGATACTGTTTACACAATTATGATACACATATTGTATACATAACTAATGTTGATACTGTTTACACAATTATGATACACACATATTGTATACATAACTAATGTTGATACTGTTTACACAATTATGATACACATATTATGTACATAACTAATGTTGATACTGTTTACACAATTATGATACACATATTATGTACATAACTAATGTTGATACTGTTTACACAATTATGATACACATATTGTGTACATAACTAATGTTGATACTGTTTACACAATTATGATACACATATTGTGTACATAACTAATGTTGATACTGTTTACACAATTATGATACACACATATTGTGTACATAACTAATGTTGATACTGTTTACACAATTATGATACACACATATTATGTACATAACTAATGTTGATACTGTTTACACAATTATGATACACACATATTATGTACATAACTAATGTTGATATTGTTTACACAATTATGATACACATATTATGTACATAACTAATGTTGATACTGTTTACACAATTATGATACACATATTGTATACATAACTAATGTTGATACTGTTTACACAATTATGATACACATATTGTGTACATAACTAATGTTGATACTGTTTACACAATTATGATACACACATTGTATACATAACTAATGTTGATACTGTTTACACAATTATGATACACATATTATGTACATAACTAATGTTGATACTGTTTACACAATTATGATACACACATATTGTGTACATAACTAATGTTGATACTGTTTACTCAATTATAATAAACATAATGTGAATATAACTAATAAAATATCATAACCAGTCGAGCTAGTTAACGACATATCCGTGTATGTTGACATTGTTTTCATGTTTTATATTATATGTACTCCTATGTATATATGTATATATACAGTTACTTATGCATCAGATAGATGTATACACTTGTCATTTAAGCATATGGATATTTTGTATGATGTGGACTTGTTTTCCGACGGTGTAATTGCAATTTTGTTTTCATGTTTTGATTTGTATTGACCTGTATTGTTTTCATGTTTTGATTTGTATTGACCTGTATTGTTTTCATGTTTTGATTTGTATTGACCTGTATTGTTTTCATGTTTTGATTTGTATTGACCTGTATTGTTTTCATGTTTTGATTTGTATTGACCTGTATTGTTTATCGGCTGTGGCTGATAAGGCCGATGCGGGAAAGGCAGTCTCTGCGACATTGGGTACATGTTCATGTATGGAGGTTGTTTTCCCACTCTTTTTCTCAGCTAAGGTCTGGGTCCTTTCCCTCTCCACTCCACTCCCCCCTCCCCCCCCCCCCCCCGACCTGAGTAGTTTCTGGAGCACACTGTGCCATCTATTGCGGTCGGCTGCTGTGTCTTCCCAGTTCTCTGTGTTGATGCCCAGAGCTTTCATATTGCGCTTGCAGACATCTTTCTATCATAGCTGGGGACGGCCAACAGATCTCTTGCCGGAGACTAATTCACCATAAAGGATATCCTTTGGGATACGTCCATCTTCCATCTTCCATCCTACGCACATGGCCAAACCAGCGCAGCCTGCGTTGTCTGAGCAGTGTGTACACGGTGGGAAGACCAGCGGATGCTAGGACCTGGGCGTTTGGTATTTTGTCGCTGCGCTTGATGCCGAGGACGAGCGAAGGCAGCGCAAGTGAAAGCAGTTCAGCTTTCGCTCTTATTTTATGGAGGAAAAAAACTTGTGCAAAACTGACGTAGAATCTCTACATCTTTACAACACAATGATTGTCATATTTAACAGTAACAACAATAGAAGCTTGATTTTGTCTATTCAAATTATAATTGAAATGTTGACAATGTATTTGATGGAACATGATAGCGAACCTGATGTTTCACGACACATCCATGTATGCTGACAAACTGGATTGCTGTTGTTGTTATTCATGTGTTCTTTTTCCTTGTTTTTAATTGTGCTTCGTGTAGATGCATGGATACTTGTATTTTAAAGATATGGATATTATGTGTGAATTCAACTTTATTCGGGTGACCTGACTGCAACTACGCTTGCTGTTTTGTCTTGCATTTGTTTATATTTCTTCTTTGAAATGAAATACGAAAAGTTTGAAAGAAAAATCACCTCATCATCATCATCATCATCAACCTTGTCACCTTCAAATTATCCAAATAAAGGCCTGGCGGAGGAAAGCACACTGACCATTGTGCTAAAACAAACCGGCCTACACGCCTAGGGACGGAGATTACTGATAAACCAGCCACAGCTGCAGGAAAGAGACCAGTTACAGAAGATTGCTTACTCAGCTCGTTGCTGCTTAACTAACAGTCTTACACATCATCCTCAACTTCCTTGCTCGATTGCCCTTTCGAAGAAACTGAATAATAAGAGAAATAACGGCAGAGAACTTGGAAGCGGGACTGCATTGTGATTCTGATTATGGTCATAAGTATTTAAATGGCCGAATAGCGTAGTGGTTAGTCTTTGGCTTCAGTATGCATTGGTAATTTTGGACAGCGAAACTAGTCAACAGAGTAGTAGTCAACTACGCATGATGAGGATATCACTCCCCCGTCGGTCCGATGGATCAGTAGGCATGCTGGTCTTCCTCGCCTGGTATGGGTCTTCATGTGGAATACTGACCATCATCATCATTATGTGCTCTCTGCACGTCATTGGCGATCATAGCACTCCATACCAATCTATCCCTTGTCACTGCAAGTACATCTCCCACCCTCTCTGTCCTCAGCCACCCTTCAAGTCCGTCCAATATTTTCTCCCTGGGTCTACCTGGTGCTCTCTTTCCATCCAGCTTTTCTGTTGCATAAACATAAATCCTGATTCAGCTCAACTGACCTCTTTATGATAGTTCTTAGAATGTATATGGCATTAATCGTTCCTTTCCCTTCGATAAATCCACACTGTTCTTCTTCTGCTATTTCAGTTTTGATTCTGTTCCTTGTCCTCATAATAAGTTTTAATAAGATACATACATACATAACACATACATACATACGTACATACATACATACATACATACATAGATACGAACGTACATACATACATATATACACACACACACATACATACATACATACATACATACATACATACATACATACATGCAACATACATACATGCATGCATGCATGCATCCGTCTATCCATCCATACACAGATCCATCCATCCATCCATCCATACATATATACATACATACATACATACATGTATACATACATACATACATATGTACATACATACATACATAGTACATACATACATACATACATACATACATACATACATACATACATACATACATACATACATTCGTACATACATACATGCACGTATGTAAATCTCTATGTATTGACGTTTCATTGAGGTGGAGAAGAAGGATATTTTCTGTGTTGTCATTCGTGTTTTCCTAGCTGTTTCCAAATGGATCTTTATCAAAAGTGAAGACCACTGACACGCCGTGAACACCTTGGTTTGGAGGACAAAGTGTTCAGTTCAAGGTCACAGAGACCAAAAGAGAAAATGTGACTAAGTCAGTTCTGTTCTTCGTTATCCTTCAAATTCAGCAGCGTTTTAACTGGCCACTTCTCTCGTCTTGATTAGTGTAGCTCTCTGCTCTCTGGCTTGCCTGCTTCTTTCATGGCATGCTTCCACTGTACAGAATTCTGTGGCATGTCTTGCTCGTAGTAAAAAGGTGCAAAATAATATCACCCCCTGGCTTCACTTTTTCCACTGGTTGCTTGTTTCTCAAAGAATTTCATACAAAATCAATACTTGATGCTACAAGTGTATCAGTGGTGCTGCACCTATTCAATATCTTTGTGACCACCTCCGAACGCACTCCCCTGCCCGACCTCTTTGTTCTGCTGCTGATACTATTTTGGGTACAAATTCCTCGGTACAGATGTTCCACAGTCGATCGCCACTCTTTTCCTGTGGTCCATACAACTGAGACGATCTTCCTCTGTCTACTCGACATTCACATACTCTGTCTTTCTTCATGTCTAACATGAAGACAACCCTTTGTGTCCAGCACTGATTCCCCCCCTCTCGGTGCCCACCCTTTTGTCCTTCTCCCCTCCGCCCCGCCCCTCCCAGTCTGTGTGCTGTTTAGTACCCCTGAGTTTTTGTCACTGCCAGTGAATGCTTTGCTGATTGACAAGAGTGCACGCTTTGAGTTGACTTTTTTGACGCCGTGCAAAATGTCACTATATCATTACAGCCCTTTATGAGGAATGTGTGCTGAACAGAACTTTTGAGAATACGCATTTTCTTTTCGCTGTTGTGACAGTCTGTCACTGTCCTTATTCTGGGCCAAGTGCATGTCATCTGGTGCTTCTTCAAAGTTGTATCACAGTGGCCTTGGGAGATACAAAATCTGGATTGTCAGTAATATTTGTGAAGAAAGAGAGCTTATTGGAATAGTTTGCTCATTGTTTTCTTTTTCTTTTTTCCACTTAAATAATAAAATAAAGAAAGAAACTGGTTGACATATAGAGACAGAGACAGACATAGACAGAAAACAGTAACAATATTGCTGAATGTCATGACGATTGTCACAAGAGCATTACGATCACTGAGGAATCGAAACACTGGACGTATTTGCCTGCTCTTACGTGCGACATAATGTGGTCCTAGTAAAAAAAAAACTGTTTCCGTTTTCACTTACACAAGGCCTTCTGTTTCCTATGCGAAAGTTAATGCCGGTATTGCCTGCCGTTGTTATACATCACTTATATACTCAACCACCACTAAGAGTGTTTTTTCTTTTCTTTGTGTGTTGTGTGTGTGTGTGTGTGTGTGTGTGTGTGTGTGTGTGTGCGGTGTGTGTGTGTGTGCGTGTGCGTGAGTGTGTGTGTGTGTGTGAGTGTGTGTGTGTGTGTGTGTGTGTGTGTGTGTGTGTGTGTGTGTGTGTAGTGTGTGTATGTGTGTGTGTGTGTGTGTGTGTGTGTGTGTGTGATTGCGTATGTGTATGTATGTGTATGCATGAGTGTGTAATTGTGTATGTGTGTGCATATATGCCTGTAATTGTGTATCTATGTGGTGTGTGTGTGTAATTGTGTATCTATGTGGTGTGTGTGTGTAATTGTGTATTTTGTTGGTTTTTGTGTGTGTGTAATTGTGTATCTATGTGGTGTGTGTGTGTAATTGTGTATCTATGTGGTGTGTGTGTGTGTAATTGTGTATCTATGTGGTGTGTGTGTGTGTAATTGTGTATCTATGTGGTGTGTGTGTGTAATTGTGTATCTATGTGGTGTGTGTGTGTGTAATTGTGTATCTATGTGGTGTGTGTGTGTGTAATTGTGTATCTATGTGGTGTTGTGTGTGTAATTGTGTATCTATGTGGTGTGTGTGTGTGTAATTGTGTATCTATGTGGTGTGTGTGTGTAATTGTGTATCTATGTGGTGTGTGTGTGTAATTGTGTATCTATGTGGTGTGTGTGTGTAATTGTGTATCTATGTGGTGTGTGTGTGTAATTGTGTATCTATGTGGTGTGTGTGTGTAATTGTGTATCTATGTGGTGGGTGGTGTGTGTAATTGTGTATCTATGTGGTGTGTGTGTGTAATTGTGTATCTATGTGGTGTGTGGTGTGTAATTGTGTATCTATGTGGTGTGTGTGTGTAATTGTGTATCTATGTGGGTGTGTGGTGTGTGTAATTGTGTATCTATGTGTGTGTGTGTGTGTAATTGTGTATCTATTGTGGGTGTGTGTGTGTAATTTGTTTCTATGTGGTTGTGTGTGTGTGTAATTTGTGTTAATCATGTGTGGGGTGTTATTTGTCATCTGCTTGTTCTGTGCTGTCTGTCACTGTTTCTGTTTGGTTTGTGTGTGTGTAGTGTGGTGTACGTATGTGTGCGTGCGCTGTGTGTGCATCGTGGCGTGTGTGTGCGTGCGTGCTGTTGTGGGTAGATAGTGTACGTCTTGTGTGGTGTGTGTATGTGCGTTGTATGTGTGCGTGTATGTATGTGTGTGTGCTGTGTGTAGTGAATATGTATGCGTGGTGTGGTGTGCGTGCTTGTATGTGGAATGGGATGAATTGTGTGTGAGTTATAGTGTTTGGTGTGTGTGTGTGTGCTGGTGTGTGTGTATGCGTGTGTGTGTTTATGTGTTGTGTGTGTGTTAATGTGTATATGTGTGTGTGTTGTGTGTATGTGTGTGTGTGTGTGTGTGTGTGTGTGTGTGTGTGTGTGTGTGTGTGTTCGTTGTGTATTGTGTTTATGTTGGTGTGTGCTGTGTGTTGTTTCGTATCTTTTATTCGTGCTGTAGTCTCACTTCACACCCCCCCCCCCCCCCCTTCTGTTTATTTTTGCGTTCATTTGAGAGATGTCTATTTTCTGTTGCTTCTGCAGGCAAGGTAGTGCACTATTTATTTTTTAAGCTTTCATTTTATTCATTTAAACAAATAGTACAGGCAAATAAAAAAATTTTAAAAAACGAAATAGCGAAGCATAACTGCACTCAAATCGGAAGAAAAACAAAACTGAAAAACAAAAACAACTCAAATCCATACAAAACATTCATCTGATCAAAATGCAAGTATAAACACATCTTCGTGAAACATAATTAACAACGAAAAATACGACGTACATACATGGAAAGTTGTCAGCAAATCAGACTTGCCATCATACTTCACAACGTAAATTGACAATGTGTGTATTATAAATCATAAATTGATTATGAAACAATGTCATCATATACTGATTATTAAACAATATCAATGTTTGGTTGTTATAAATGGTAAACATGGAAAACGTTTCGCTTTCAAAGTGTCCAATTCCGTGTTTTGCAATGTATTGTTCTGTAATATTTTGTGGCAAGACATCTTTCAAAAGAGGTGATGTTTGGTAGAGTATTTTGAAATTAAGATTACATTCTTCCGAGAAGGATAATTAAATCAAATACTAAATGTGTGTGCGCGTAGTACTACTTTTCAGCCAGCCTGGGGTTTCTAGTAACAGAAAATTATATCAATCCGAACACGTAGGATAAACTATTGCTGACATATGAACAACATATAACACACAAAACATATGTGACAACATTTTAAACAGTGAAATGTTATCATCATCATCATATCATCATCATCATCATCATCATCATCATCGTCATCATCATCATCATCATCATCATCATCATCATCATCATCATCGTCATCGTCATCGTGATGTGCGTTGCCGCATGGCCTTGGCGATCATGGCCTTCCATACGAATCTATCTGTTGTCGGTGCAAATGCATCTTTCATCCTTTCTGTCTTCATCCACTCCGCAAATCTGCTACTGTTTTCTCTCTGGGTCTACCTGGTGCACTTTTTCCCCGCAGCTTTCCTGTTGTGACTAGGTGCTCTAATTTCTCTTGCCTCATGAAATGTCCTATAATTGTTGCTTGTCTTTGTCTGACATTCTTTTTGTGTTTGCTTCTTTAAAGACTTTATCTATTTATTTATCTATTTTATTTTATTTTTTTTGCTGTCCATGGAATTGTTAGCACTCTTCTTAGAAACCACATTTCAGCTGCCTCAATCTTGGTCTCACTTTGCGTGTTGACTGTCCACAGCAACATGTTCATCAAGATTAAGGTACATGTCATGAGAACAAATTTAAATTCTTTTGAGAAAACATTGGCAGCTGTTGTTCCATTCAGAATTAAAGATGGCCAAATGAGCGTTATTTCAGCACTACATGTATACTGCACTATCTTGCGCCTTATCTTTAGTAGTCCTTTTTTTTATATGTAATTTTGCATGTATAGAAAATGATTTTGCAAGCATTGTTATAAGATCAAATATTCCATCTTTTTTGTATTTTGATCACACCAAACAGTACAAGGTTTCTGGTGATTTTTTATGTCAAAGATAATTTTTCATTTTTCATTGGTTAATCGTTCTATTAATTTCCAAACGTTACGGATACATTGACAGTTCCACAGGAAATGTTCTATAGAGTGTGATCAACACAGCAGGTGTCTCTGTCTCCCGTGGCTGGTTGGTGCCAGGACATACTCTGAAAGTAAGCGCGGAGTACAGCTCTGTCACTCAGTCTCAATCTAAGAACGGAACCCCATAGCATCGGCTCTATCATCCTCATCTTCATCATCGCACAGCATTATTGAAAATGTCCCAGATTTTGTGGTCGTTTATGCCCTGCTGTCGGGTGACTTCAGTTGCCTGGATTTGGAGGTGTGCTGCACAGCCAAAATGAGCGCCGGGGTTCACAACTCCTACACTCCGCTAGGGTGAGCCACCAGCCCCATGGCGACTTGACATCTCTGGCTTTTGTGGGCTTTCGACACTGGGGTTTGGGCTGAATGAAGTTAGGGTTGGCGGGGTGTTGTGGAGCCGGAAAGAGCGGCCTGAGACGGAGCACAGGTTGGGTGAAACGGCAACAACAAACAAACCAAACACCAACAGAAGACTATACTATACTATACTATACTATACTATACTATACTATACTATACTATACTATACTATACTATACTATACTATACTATACTATACTATACTATACTATACTATACTATTCTATACTATACTATACTATACTATACTATACTATACTATACTATACTATACTATACTATACTATACTATACTATACTATACTATACTATACTATACTATACTATACTATACTATGCTATACTTTACTAAGCAATGCTATGCTAGGCTTATACTATACTGTAGTGACGATGGACTCTTGTTCGATGTGAGGGATGAGGATCCATACTGATCCTTGAACGTCTGGTGTGGGTCTCATAACGAACAACATATCTAGTTCCGAGTTACTTCTACACCTTTACTATTCTCAGTCCTTGGTTCTACTTTCATCCTTGGTCTACTTCTCTCCAGTCTTGTTTACTTCCTCATCTTGTGTTCTACTCTCAGTCCTTGTGTTCTACTCCTCATGTCCTTGTGTTCTACTTCCTCCAGTCTTGTGTTCTACTTCCTCAGTCCTTGTGTTCTACTTCTCCAGTCTTGTGTTCTCTCCAGTCCTTGTGTTCTATTCCTCCAGTCCTTGTGTTCTCTCCTCCAGTCCTTGTGTTCTCCTTCCAGTCCTTGTGTTCTCCTCAGTCCTTGTGTTCTCTCAGTCCTTGTGTTTACTTCCTCCAGTCCTTGTGTTCTACTTCTCCAGTCCTTGTGTTCTCTCCTCCAGTCCTTGTGTTCTCCTCCAGTCCTTGTGTTCTACTTCTCCAGTCCTTGTGTTCTCCTCCAGTCCTTGTGTTTCTCCAGTCCTTGTGTTCCTCCTCAGTCCTTGTGTTCTCCTCCAGTCCTTGTGTTCATCCTCCAGTCCTTGTGTTCTACTCCTCCAGTCCTTGTGTTTCTCTCTTTCCTCCTAGTCCTTGTGTTCTACTTCCTCCAGTCCTTGTGTTCTCCTCCAGTCCTTGTGTTCTCCTCCAGTCCTTGTGTTCTCCTCCAGTCCTTGTGTTCTCCTCCAGTCCTTGTGTTCTCCTCCAGTCCTTGTGTTCTCCTCCAGTCCTTGTGTTCTCCTCCAGTCCTTGTGTTCTCTACTTTTCCTCCCAGTCCTTGTGTTCTCCTCCAGTCCTTGTGTTCTACTTCCTCCAGTCCTTGTGTTCTACTCCTCCAGTCCTTGTGTTCTCTTCCTCCAGTCCTTGTGTTCTACTTCCTCCAGTCCTTGTGTTCTACTTCCTCCAGTCCTTGTGTTCTCCTCCAGTCCTTGTGTTCTACTTCCTCCAGTCCTTGTGTTCTACTTCCTCCAGTCCTTGTGTTCATTCCTCCAGTCCTTGTGTTCTACTCCTCCAGTCCTTGTGTTCTACTTCCTCCAGTCCTTGTGTTCTACTTCCTCCAGTCCTTGTGTTCTACTTCCTCCAGTCCTTGTGTTCTCCTCCAGTCCTTGTGTTCTACTTCCTCCAGTCCTTGTGTTCTACTTCCTCCAGTCCTTGTGTTCTACTTCTCCAGTCCTTGTGTTCTCCTCCAGTCCTTGTGTTCTACTTCCTCAGTCCTTGTGTTCTACTTCCTCCAGTCCTTGTGTTCTACTTCCTCCAGTCCTTGTGTTCTACTTCCTCCAGTCCCTCTTCCGTTGAAATAGCAGCTGTTCTGTACTGTTCAAATGTGACTGTGCTCTGCATGCACTGCTGTCGCTGGCTTCATCTGTTGCGAACAATATCTTCCGAGTTTGTGATGATGATGCCACAGCTCGTGAGAGAATATTCCTGCATGGCTTTCGTGGCCCTTCCCTGAATGCAGTCCTTGCTTCAGCTTTTGTAGTCCAGGAGCATCTTTGGGAAGCGGTTGTCTTCCATATGGACAACGAGTTGTATTCAACAAAGCTGGCATTTGATCAATAGACAGTTTTACTTAGTAATCCACATCTTTCTAAGAACTTGAAGGTTTGAAACTGGCTCTTGCCACGAGTTGGTTGTTTGAAAACACGCATGTGAATAGACGTTATGAAATAAATAAAGAACACAGAGAATGGTATCGAGAGAGCTGGGGTGCACTCTGCTTGTCAGGGATGTGGCTCTAGAAATTGTCATCCTCTCTCTGTTTCATCTAACCGCATGAGCGCGGGCGTGTGCTCACACACACACATACAACCACACACACACACACACACACACACACACACACACACACACACACAACACACACACACACACTTGTCTAAAAGCACTTATGTAAATAAACGTTCGACAAAATAACGAAGGAACATGCACATTACTACTACTACAACTACTATTACTACTATTACTTTTATTACTACTATTCTATTACTATTAATGCTGCTTCTGCAGCTGCTGCTGTTATGAAACTCAATGTCAGTAATGTCTATGATATGATGTATATGTAATATGTATATAAACCGCATTGTATGATAAATTGTATCTAGATTCATCATGATTTAGAAAAGGGTTGATGTGAAAAAATATACACCCAGAAAGAAAAACAAATGAACATGAAGAAAGGGGTCAATGTTGCACAGAACCGATATGCTCTTCTCGAAGATAACAGCCCAAACACTAAGTCTATCATGACAAGCAATGAATTAACAGATAGATAAATAAATAAATCAATAAATAAACAAATAAACCAAGACTGATTGAACCTATTATAGAATTTTTATCAAAGTAATCGTTACACAATGTGTTTGATAACACTGTCACTATTACCACATCATTACCATCACCACCATCACCACCATCATCATCATAATCATCATCATCATCATTATCATCATCATCATCACCACCACCACCCACCACCACCACCACCACCACACCACCACCACCACCACCACCACCACCACCACTATCATCATCACTTTCAACAACGACAACGACATGATCATCAAAACATCAGCTATAACAGAAACAATCGCATTACTTCTACAACTGCAATAACAACAACTACTAACTATGACTACTACTCACTACTACTACTACTACAACTACTACTATACTACTACTACTACTACTACTACTACTACTACAACAACAACATCCACCACTACTACTACTGCAACTATTACTGTTACTGCCTTCTCAGCTGATACTTGATAGTTTACTGTTTCAAGTTCATTGGAATGAACATGTCTTAATCAATGAATAAACGAATGTCTGTGTGGCACAATGCATGTCTGTGTGACACAATGAATGTCTGTGTGACACAATGAATGTCTGTGTGACACAATGAATGCATGTGTGACACCATGAATGTCTGTGTGACACAATGTGACACCATGAATGTATATGTGATACAATGAATATCTGTGTGACACAATGAATGTGTGATACAGTATAACAACATGGATGTCTATGTGGCACAATGAATGTCTATGTGGCACAATGAATGTTTGTGTGACACAATGACTATCTGTGTGATACAATGTAACAACATGGATGTCTATGTGGCACAATGAATGTCTATGTGGCACAATGAATGTCTGTGTGGCACAATGAATATCTGTGTGACACTATGAATGTGTGATAGAATATAACACCATGAATGTCTATGTGGCACAATGAATGTCTGTGTGACACAATGAATGTCTGTGTGACACAATGAATGTCTATGTGACACCATGAATGTCTGTGTGACACCATGAATGTCTGTTGACACAATGTAACACGATGAATGTCTATGTGATACAATAAATATCTGTGTGACAACAATGAATGTGTGTGTGAATACAATGAATGTCTGTGTGACACAATGAATGTCTGTGTGATGCAATGAATGTCTGTGTGACACGATGAATGTCTGTGTGATGCAATGAATGTCTGTGTGATGCAATGTAATACCATGAATGTCTGTGTGACACAATGAATGTCTGTGTGACATAATGAATGTCTGTGTGATACAATGAATGTCTGTGTGACACAATGAATGTCTGTGTGAAAAAATTAATGTCTGTGTGATGCAATGTAATACCATGAATGTCTGTGTGACACAATGAATGTCTGTGACACAATGCAACACCATGAATATCTGTGTGACACAATGAATGTCTGTGTGAAAAAATTAATGTCTGTGTGATGCAATGTAATACCATGAATGTCTGTGTGACACAATGAATGTCTGTGACACAATGCAACACCATGAATGTCTGTGTGACACAATGAATGTCTGTGACACAATGCAACACCATGAATGTCTGTGTGACACAATGAATGTCTGTGTGAAAAAATTAATGTCTGTGTGATGCAATGTAATACCATGAATGTCTGTGTGACACAATGAATGTCTGTGCGACAAAAATGAATGTCCATATGATACAATGAATATCTGTGTGACACCATGAATGTCTGTGTGACACAATGGATGTCTATGTAACTCCATGAATGTCTATGTAACACCATGAATGTCTGTGTGACACAATGAACGTCTATGTGACACAATGAATGGCTGTGTGACAATGAATGGCTGTGTGACACAATGAATGTCTGTGCGACAAAATGAATGTCCATGTGATACAATAAATATATGTGTGACACCATGAATGTCTATGTAACACCATGAATGTCTATGTAACACCATGAATGTCTATGTAATACCATGAATGTCCATGTGATACAATGAATGTGTGTGTGTGACACAATGAATGTCAAAGTGATATGATTTTTTTGGGTGATACAATGTGTATGTGACAGAATGGACGTCCACATGACATGATGGTTTGTGTGTGACACAATGAATGTCTATGTGGTACAATGAACATCCATATGACATGATGGTTGCGTGTTTGACACAGTTGGTGTCTATGTGCTACAATGAATATCCATATGACATGATGGTTGTGTGTGTGACACAATGAATGTTTGTGGTGCAATGAACATCCATATGACATGATGGTCGTGTGTCTGACACAATGAATGTTTGTGGTGCAATGAACATCCATATGACATGATGTCGTGTATGTGACACAATGAATGTTTGTGGTCAATGAACATCCATATGACATGATGACTGTGTGACACATGAATGTCTATGTGGTACAATGACATCCATATGACATGATGGTTGTGTGTGTCACACGATTGGTGTCTATGTGGTACAATGACATCCATATGACATGATGGCTGTGTTTGTGACACAATGGATGTCTGTGTGGTACAATGAATATCCATATAATAATAATAATAATAATTACAATATTTATTAAATAGCGCAAAATCTTGATAGAAATCAAATCTAAGCGCTGACATGATGGTTGTGCATATGACACAATGAATATCTTTCTGACATGATGAATAGGTGTGTGAGACAGTGAATATGTCTGTGACAAATGGATGTCTGTGTAACATGATGAATGTCTATATGACACAATGAATGTCTGAGTGAAACAAAAACAAAAAATTGTCTATTGTGGCACAATATTTCTCTTTGTGAAACAACGATTGTCTATGTGGCAGAATAAACCACTCTGTGAAACAATAATTGTCTATGTGGCAGAATAAACCACTCTGTGAAACAATGATTGTCTATGTGGCAGAATAAACCACTCTGTGAAACAATAATTGTCTACGTGGCAGAATAAACCACTCTGTGAAACAATAATTGTCTACGTGGCAGAATAAACCACTCTGTGAAACAATAATTGTCTACGTGGCAGAATAAACCACTCTGTGAAACAATAATTGTCTATGTGGCACATTAAATCTCTCTGTGAAATAGTAAGTGTCTGTGTGACACAATAAATGTCTGTGTGATACAATAAATGTCAGTGTGACACAATCAATGTCTGTGTGATACAATAAATGTCTGTGTGACATAGTAAATGTTTGTGTGACACAATCAATGTATGTGTGACACAATAAATGTCTGTGTGACATAGTAAATGTTTGTGTGACACAATCAATGTCTGTGTGACACAATCAATGTCTGTGTCACACAATAAAGTGTATGTGTGACACAATCATATGTCTGTGTGACACAAATAAAATGTCTGTGTGAGTACACAATCAATGTGTCTGTGTGAAACATAAGTGTCTATGTGTATACAATAATTGTCTGTGTGAAACAGTAAGTGTCTATGTGATACAATAATTGTCTGTGTGAAACAGTAAGTGTCTATGTGATACAATAATTTTTGTGAGTGTTGAAACAAGTGTCTATGTGATACAATAATTGTCTGTGTGAAACAGTAAGTGTCTATGTGATACAATAATGTTGTGAAACATGTCTATGTGATACAATAATTGTCTGTGTGAAACAGTAAGTGTCTATGTGATACAATAATTGTCTGTGTGAAACAGTGTCTATGTGATACAATAATTGTCTGTGTGAAACAGTAAGTGTCTATGTGATACAATAATTGTCTGTGTGAAACATGTCTATGTGATACAATAATTGTCTGTGTGAAACAGTAAGTGTCTATGTGATACAATAATTGTCTGTGTGAAACAGTGTCTATGTGATACAATAATTGTCTGTGTGAAACAGTGTCTATGTGATACAATAATTGTCTGTGTGAAACAGTAAGTGTCTATGTGATACAATAATTGTCTGTGTGAAACAGTGTCTATGTGATACAATAATTGTCTGTGTGAAACAGTGTCTATGTGATACAATAATTGTCTGTGTGAAACAGTATGTCTATGTGATACAATAATTGTCTGTGTGAAACAGATGTCTATGTGATACAATAAATTGTCTGTGTGAAACATAAGTGTCTATGTGATACAATAATTGTCTGTGTGAAACAGTAAGTGTCTATGTGATACAATAATTGTCTGTGTGAAACAGATGTCTATGTGATACAATAAATGTCTGTGTGAAACAATAAATGTGTCATATGTGATACAATAATGTCTGTGTGAAACATGGTCTTGTGATACAATAATGTCTGTGTGACACAATAAATGTCTATGTGTACAATAATTGTCTGTGTGAAACGTAATGTGTTGTGTGACACAATAATTGTCTGTGTGAACAATAAAGTGTGACATAATGTCGTGTGACTACAATAAGTTGTTGTTGTGAAACAAAGTTCTTGTGACACAATAATTGTCATGTGTGACACAACAGTATGTCTGAACAATAATGTTGTGTGAAACAATGTGGTGACACAATAAATGTCTGTGTGAAACAATGTCTGTGTGACACAATAAATTGTCTGTGTGACACAATAATGTCTAGTGTGACACAATAAATGTCTGTTGTAACACAATAATGTCTGTGTGACACAATAATGTCTGTGTGACACAATAAATGTATGTGTGACACAATAAATGTGTAGTGTGACACAATCAATGTCTGTGTGACACAATAAATTGTCTGTGTGACAATAATGTCTGTGTGACACAATAAATGTGTACTGTGTGACACAATAAATGTCTGTGTGACACAATAAATGTCTATGTGTGACACAATAATTGTCTGACTGTTGTAACACAATAAATCTGTGTGACACAACAATGTCTGTGTGACACAATAAATGTGTACTGTGTGACACAATAAATGTCTGTGTGACACAATAAATTTTGTGACATAAATGTGTGAACACAATCAATGTCTGTGTGACCACATAAATGTCTATGTGACACAATAAATGTGTACATAATTTAGTGACACAATCAATGTCTGTGTGAACAGTAAATGTCATGTAACACAATAATGTCTGTGTGAACATAAATGTCTGTGTGACACAATAAATGTCATGTGTGATCATAAGCATGAACAATATGTCTGTGTGACACATAAATGTCTATGTAACACAATAAATGTCTGTGTGACTACAGTAAATGTCTATGTAACACAATAAATGTCTGTGTGACACAGTAAATGTCTATGTACACAATCAATGTCTGTGTGAACAGTAAATGTCTATGTAACACAATAAATGTCTGTGTGATACAGTAAATGTCTATGTAACACAATAATGTCTGTGTGATACAGTAAATGTCATGTAACAATAATGTCTGTGTGATACAGTAAATGTCTATGTAACACAATAAATGTCTTGTTGTGATACAGTAAATAGTATCTGTGTGACACAATAAATGTCTTGTGACTACAATAATGTCTGTGTGTAAATGTCTATGTAACACAATAATGTCTGTGTGATACAGTAAATGTCTATGTAACACAATAAATGTCTGTGTGATACAGTAAATGTCTATGTAACACAATAATGTCTGTGTGATACAGTAAATGTCTATGTAACACAATAAATGTCTGTGTGATACAGTAAATGTCTATGTAACACAATAATAGTCTGTGTGATACAGTAAATGTCTATGTAACACAATAATGTCTGTGTGATACAGTAAATGTCTATGTAACACAATAATGTCTGTGTGATACAGTAAATGTCTATGTAACACAATAATGTCTGTGTGATACAGTAAATGTCTATGTAACACAATAATGTCTGTGTGATACAGTAAATGTCTATGTAACACAATAATGTCTGTGTGATACAGTAAATGTCTATGTAAACTATGTAACACAATAAATGTCTGTGTGATACTGTAACTGTCCATGTTACACAATATATGTCTGTGTGATACAACACAATAGATGTCTGTGCGATACAGTAAATGTCCATGTAACACAATAAATGTCTGTGTGATACAGTAAATGTCCATGTAACACAATATATGTCTGTGTGATACAGTAAATGTCCATGTAAAACAATATATGTCTGTGTGATACAGTAAATGTCTATGTAACACAATAAACGTCTGTGTGATACAGTAAATGTCCATGTAACACAAGAAATGTCTGTGCGATACAGTAAATGTCCATGTAACACAATAAATGTCTGTGTGATACAGTAAATGTCCATGTAACACAATATATGTCTGTGTGATACAACACAATAAATGTCTGTGTGATACAGTAAATGTCCATGTAACACAATAAATGTCTGTGTGATACAACACAATATATGTCTGTGTGATACAACACAATAAATGTCTGTGTGATACAGTAAATGTCTATGTAACACAATATATGTCTGTGTGATACAACACAATAAATGTCTATGTGACACAATGAATGTCTATGTGACACAATAAATGTCTGTGTGACACAATCAATGTGTATGTAACACTGTAAATGTGTATGTGACACAATCAATGTGTATGTAACACTATAAATGTGTATGTAATACGATAAATGTCTATGTGACACAATGAATGTATATGTGACACAACAAATGTCTGTGTGACACAACAAATGTGTATGTAACAAAATAAATGTCTATGTGACACAAACGTCTGTGTGAAATAGTGAATGTCTATGTGACCGGTTTTCTGCAGGAATCTGGCTGCTAGGATGGGAGAGAAAAGATAATTTCATTTTAGATATCCTGAGGCTGCTAACAGTGTGTTTCGTTTGAACTTCAAGGGGAATCTGTGCTGACCAGTAGTGTGGCTGAAACATCGGCCTTGCCAAAGATTAAGATCGATGCAAAATGATGAAAACTAAAGAAGATGATGGAGACGTATAAAAGAATTGTCTTGAGTGTTGTATGTCTCCCAAGGTCGTTCAGAATCATGAGGTGTTGAGTTGATCGTTCTTGGGTAGAAGAGAAACCACTTCTTTTGGATCCTGGTCAGCACAACACACACACACACACACACACACACACACACACACACACACACACACACACACACACACACACACACACACACACACACACACACGCACATCTCAGATAATTTCTCTCCGACAGATCAAAAGTTTCCACAGTTGTTGTCTGAAGTGCGGATTGCACAGCCCGTACACCAAAGGATTGAAGGCGTTGGCCATCAGATACGACCGTGCGCCAATGCCCCAAAAAACATCCAACTGCCGATGTAACCTTTGGACTGTGACACGGTCAGAGAATTGAAAGTGAAGAATGAAGATTAAGTGAGGGAAATAACTCATAATATAGATGGCAGTGACGATGAAAAACACCAGAGTTGTCGACCCTGAGTTGTTTCCGGTCTTGGTGAACTGAAAGGAAGTAACGGAGAGCCTGTCAAATTCAACAGCGTCCCCTACCCTGTCTTTACTATCGGCTCTGGTCAAAAGGAGTTCGGACTGAAGCTGAGCAGGATATGCAATGGGCGGAAAAGCTTTTCCATCCAGGTGACTGGGATGATTTGTCCTGAGCTCAGTTGAATGGCTTTGTGACCTGGTTCTTGTCAGTGCTGGTGTCGTATCAGAGATAGGAGTGTTGTTGGAGCTGTCTTGCTGGTTGATTCTGGCCAGTTTAGGGGTTTGAGTCCAATCCTGTTGTTCATTGTTCGCGTGTGTGACTGGCTTGTGTCCCTGGCTGGTGGAGCGGTCAGCTCGTGCTGACTGACTAACATCATCAACATCGCCCATTGTCTGAAGGTCGGGCAGCTCCAGGAAAGTCTCTGATTGCTGGGAGACGACACACGAACTCTGCTGTCTGGTTAAACCGCCTTGTTTCCTGTTCTTTCTGCAACAAATGTGTTGAAGGATAGAGCAGTACACGCTGATCAAGATGACAGTGACAATGACAAAGAAGATGCACAGTAAGACAAAAAATATTTTCAAACTCGTCTCGTACTCTTTGCCAACGTCATAACCACATGCCCTGAAACAGACGGGGTTCTCAAGTGATCTGTTTGCCACTAAACTCGAGACATTGACTGGTATTTCACTTTGTCCACGATCACCGGACCCAAAAATGGCAGAGCTGGACTGGTGAGGAAGAAGGAAAACCCGAAGACCATGACGCTGGCTATTTTCGCTCCCCGCACAGTGCTGATGATACGAGCAACCCTCTTCACCACTGTCTTCAGCCACCTGCTGCACGACTCTCCGCCAGGCTCCCCATGCGTTTGGGTTTGGGAATGTTTCATGTTGATCTTGACAAAGCGGCTTGCGGCCACAGCGACGAGGATGAGGGAAGAGGAGATGTTGAACAGGTATCCGGAGAAGACGGACACGGTGCAGTAGGCTCGCATGTCTCTTACAGTGACTGTACAGCCACCATGGTTATCCCGTTTGGGTATCAGGGATACTATCTCTTGTGGCGCCAGCATGACAGCACACACAAGATCTAGGACAGCCAGCATCATGATGTAAATCTGAAAAAATATGAAGACAACACACACACACACACACACACACACACACACACACACACACACACACACACACACACACACACCCGCATACACACACACACACACACACACACACACACACACACACACACACACACACACACACACACACACACACACACTTTTTGTAACCGAGCTTCTTGAAAGTAAAGAACGAGAACAATCAAACCATATTGACAGTCAGACAGACAGACAGACAGACAGAAAGACAGTCAGTCGTGAACGAAAACATAAATATCAGGCTACACAAGAACCCAGACATCGTATCAAAGCCACTCAGAGCCCAATACTAGAAACGTCGTTTTGCATCTGGCCTTCAGGACTTCCATCTTCTTTCAGTGGCTTTCTTCTGGCTTTCTCCCGTTTGATTCATTTGAATATCTTTCAATGACTGTGGTTGCCCGTCATACGATTGTTGTGTCGGTTTCTTCTTTTGCTGCTTTGTGTGACAAAACGTTATTCCTGGACTGGGTTGTCAACCCTGTGCTCAATCTCCCAGCCTGGATGACATGTGGATCACGATTTGTCAGGCCTCTACCCTTCCACCAATAGAAGCAAAGTTGCACAAATCAAGGCCAGACAGAAACCTACATATTGCAAAAAACAACCAAAAACAAAAAACAACCAAAAAAAAAACCCCCAACAAACAAACACACACACACACAAGACGGACACGGTACTCAAGTGGGCAAATGCTGGAAGGTCCTGGATTCAGTCCTGCCCAGATACCTCTGCCTGGTGGGTACCAGTGGAGATTTTTCCGATCTCCTTGGTAAAAATGTACGCATACCTGCCAGTGTCTACGCCGGCTTCATGTGTATATGTATGCAAAATGCAAAATATCAAAAGATTAAATATACACTTTAGGGATCCTGTATGTCATGTCAGCGTCCGGTGGCTTATAGAGACAAGAAAACAGCCAGCATACATGCTCATCGAAAAGAGAGTACATGTATACAGACCGCCCAGCAGCACACCGCACGCACAGTGTGTATAACGACGTGCATGCATGCGTCCGAGAAAATCAGAGCGCTAAAATGTTAAATCCTTTAGTTAAGTTCACATTACAGAGCAGTAAAGTCAAGTACGGCCCAGAAGCCAAAACAATCTCTTACTATGAATCAAAAACCAAAACTATATTTTGAAATAAGATAGGAACCAAAACTATATTTTGAAATAAGATAGGAACCAAAACTATATTTTGAAATAAGATAGGAACCAAAACTATATTTTGAAATAAGATAGGAACCAAAACTATATTTTGAAATAAGATAGGAACCAAAACTATATTTTGAAATAAGATAGGAACCAAAACTATATTTTGAAATAAGATAGGAACCAAAACTATATTTTGAAATAAGATAGGAACCAAAACTATATTTTGAAATAAGATAGGAACCAAAACTATATTTTGAAATAAGATAGGAACCAAAACTATATTTTGAAATAAGATAGGAACCAAAACTATATTTTGAAATAAGATAGGAACCAAAACTATATTTTGAAATAAGACAGGAACCAAAACTATATTTTGAAATAAGATAGGAACCAAAACTATATTTTGAAATAAGATAGGAACCAAAACTATATTTTGAAATAAGATAGGAACCAAAACTATATTTTGAAATAAGATAGGAACCAAAACTATATTTTGAAATAAGATAGGAACCAAAACTATATTTTGAAATAACACAGGAACCAAAACTATATTTTGAAATAAGATAGGAACCAAAACTATATTTTGAAATAAGACAGGAACCAAAACTATATTTTGAAATAAGATAGGAACCAAAACTATATTTTGAAATAAGATAGGAACCAAAACTATATTTTGAAATAAGATAGGAACCAAAACTATATTTTGAAATAAGATAGGAACCAAAACTATATTTTGAAATAAGATAGGAACCAAAACTATATTTTGAAATAAGATAGGAACCAAAACTATATTTTGAAATAAGACAGGAAAAAAAAAAAAAAAAAAAAAAAAAATAGACAACAGCAGAAGGGCATCCAGGAGTCATGACCTGGATGTGGCCCGGCCCCCCGAGAGTGTAAGGAATTCAGGGCCGAAACACTTGTCTAAAGGGGGTTACTTCTCTGAAGACCTTCTGTTGTCTAGCTCTCCCTAGAGTTTCTTTCTACCTGCACATGGTCAGTCCATTGACTTCCGGGAATAGTTCGGAGGACATTCGGGAAAGACCGAAGGACACTGGGAAAGACTAGATCTGCGGGCTTTGTGGGTTGGCTTCCCACCTTGCCTTTCATAACATGCCACGAGTTTTTCAAATGAAAGATGCTCCCAGGATTCACCGAAAGGGGGAGAGAATGATGAATCCATCGGCACTGACTCCATCACGACTGGAAACGCACAACGGACCATGATTAATGACCAGTTGGAATTTCCGTGTGCGTGTGGAAGGAGATTCACCACCAAACGCGGCATGAAGATCCACAGGACAAAAATGGGCTGTTTGAAGACACATACGAACCAGCAGCAGCGCACTGCGATAGCAGGTGAGACGTTGGATGACCAAGGCCAGGAATTAAACCATAGTGCCAAGGACATCCACGCTGACGGTTCTGATGCGGATTTTGCACAAGCTCTTAACGCCAAACGTGGAAAACTCAATTTGCTGCCTGCTGGTGCAAAAGAACAATGGGAGAAATTAGATGAGGAACTTGTCCTTAAGCTGAATGCGCTAATAGGGAACAGTACGCTGGAACACAAACTTGACACATACGGAGACATCATATACTCTATCTGCAGGGACACTTATGGAGTGAAGCAGCCAAAGACAAAAACGCCTCCCCAGAAATCCAGAAGACAGCAACAGATGGAGAGCATCCGGAGGGAGAAAAGGAAGCTTAAAAAGCGAATGAAAACTGCCTCAGAATTCGAGAAGCAAGGGCTCCTGGAACTCTGGAAAGATCTGAAGGCCAAACACAATGCTCTCAGCAAAGTGGAATCAGCAAGGCGAAGAAAGAGCAAAAGAAGAAGACTCAAGATCGTTTCTTCAAAGATCCCTTTGACTTTTCAAGAAAGCTGTTTGAACAACCCAAATCAGGGACTCTCACAGTGGGCAAGGAAACCCTAGAGCACCATATCAGGGAAACATATTCCGATTCTCAGCGCGAGGCACCACTTGAAATCCAGAATCTGGTTTGGCCTGCAGCGCCAGAAGGAAAATTCAATAACAAACCACCAACACTGGATGAAGTGAAGAACGTAGTAAAGAAAGCCAGAGCCAAGTCAGCACCTGGACCAAACGGAATACCATACCTGCTCTACAAGAAATGCCCAAAAGTGCTCGAGTGGCTCCACAAGATGATTCGATCTGCATGGAGGAACCAGAAGATCAGCGACCAATGGATGAGAGCTGAAGGAGTGTACATTCCGAAGGAGCAGAACTCCAGCAGCATCAATCAGTTCAGGCCAATATCACTTCTGAACGTCGAGGGGAAAATCTTCTTCTCTGTTATGGCAGCAAGATTGACAAAATACCTGACTGAAAACAAGTATCTGGATATGTCAGTCCAAAAGGGAGGCATACCAGGAATGCCTGGATGCTTGGAACATGCCACGTTGATTTGGGATGCCATCCAAAAAGCAAGAACAGACAAGAGAGA
Source organism: Monoplex corrugatus (assembly GCA_030674185.1). NCBI lineage: Eukaryota > Metazoa > Mollusca > Gastropoda > Littorinimorpha > Ranellidae > Monoplex > Monoplex corrugatus. The sequence goes on along the minus strand of JAPXFY010000027.1, from coordinate 39,570,543 downwards.
CATTGACGTAGTTTGGCTTGATCTGGCGAATGCATATGGATCAGTTCCACACGATATGATCCAGCTGGCTCTTGAAATGTAACACATACCAGAAAACATCCGAACAATGCTGAGGAAGTATTTCCAAGGGTTCTCAATGCGGTTCTCTACCAAAGAATACACCACGGACTGGATAGACCTAGAGGTGGGCATTGCAATGGGCTGTGCAATCTCTCCCATACTGTTCGTGTTGGCAATGGAAGTCATCTTGAAAGCTGCAATGAAGAGTTCAGGTCCAGTGAATCTGGGAGATGGATACCAGATGCCTCCTCTGAAAGCTTTCATGGATGACACAACAGTCTTGTCCACGGATGAGGAAGAGACACACCAAATCTTAAAGCAGCTGGATGAGCTGGTGGCCTCTTCAAGAATGAGGTTCAAACCTAAGAAATCCCGAAGTCTCTCACTGCGAAAAGGAAAAGTGGCAGATTCAGTCAAATTCATGGTAGCCAACCAAGCCATCCCCACTGTCACAGAAGAGCCAGTAAAAAGTCTCGGAAGATGGTATGATGACTCCCTGAAAGACACACAAAGGGGATGTGAAACCAAGCAAACAGCAGAAGAAGGCCTGAAGAAAATAGATAACTGCGGACTGCCAGGCAAATACAAAGTCTGGTGTCTACAGTTCATGCTGATACCAAAGCTGCTGTGGCCACTGCTAATCTATGACATTTGCACCAGCACAGTCGAAGCAATGGAAGCCAAAATCAACAAATACACAAGAAAATGGCTCGGTGTCCCACCTGGTCTCACTGATGTTGCATTCTACTGTCGTCAAGCAATGCTGAAGCTACCTCTCAAATCCATAGTGGAGGAATACAAAGTTGGAAAAGCAAGACTGTTGAGCATGCTGGAGGAATCGGAAGACAATATCGTGAGATCAGTTCATCCAAAGCTGAGAACTGGCAGAAAGTGGAAAGTCCAAGAGGCTGTAAACAATGCCAAGAGAAACCTCAGCATCAAAGAAATAATTGGACACACGCAAACCAACAGACAGGGACTGGGAGCAACAAAAATGCAGTGGTGGTCCAAAGCCAAAGGGAAGGAAAAAAGAGACATGATCATACAGGAGTTGAAGGAAGAAGAAGATGTCAAAAGAGTGCAGAAGGCAGTCCAGCAAGGTCAACAGGGGCAATGGACAACATGGGACAGTGCACTCCAAAGAAGTCTCAGCTGGAACGATATGTGGCACATGGCTCCTCTAAGGATAAGCTTCCTCCTCAGATCTGTATATGACCTGCTCCCCTCGAATGCAAACTTAGTGAAATGGGGGAAAGCAGACGACCCAGCATGTCCGCTCTGTCAGAAGAAACAAACAGTGGAACATGTCCTAAGCTCTTGCAAAGTAGCGCTAGCCCAAGGAAGGTATACATGGAGGCACAACCAAGTTCTGAAAGTGATCACAGATGTGGTTAGCGAAAAAACCATGACCCCAAACGCACCAATTGCTATGACAACGTTCTACAAAGCAGGAGGGAAACAGGTCTGGCCCGAAAGTGCTATGACAACCAGCACATTGCCAAAGGGTCTTCTGGATGGAGCAGTCGACTGGGAGTGTACAGCAGACCTCCCAGAGTGGAGAAATTACCCAGATGTCATCAGCAAGACAGGCATGAGACCAGACATCGCTCTCCACTCTGACTCCTCGAAACAAGTGATTCTGATAGAACTCACTGTGCCATACGAAAGCAGAATGGAAGAAGCACATATCTACAAGACCGAAAAATACGCCGGTCTTGCCAGCACCCTGAAGAAAGCAGGTCTGCGGGTCAAAATCTTCGCCATAGAGGTCGGGGCAAGAGGGTTTGTGGGCACCTCCGCTTATGATCTCATGAAACAACTCGCCATTTCTGGGAAGAAGAGGACTAGAGCCCTTAAAGCGATGGCAGAGGCAGCAGAAAGGAGCTCAAGCTGGATCTGGGCAAGGAGGAACGAAAAAAGTGAACTTCATAAGGATTAAATTCCCTACAGATGATGTGTGCCCCGTTAGCACATTGGTAAAACCGCGTACCGCAGTTCTGAAGCGCAGAATCGCCCAGGTTCGATCCCCGGCGTGGGAAAAAAAAAAAAAAAAATAGACAACAGCAGAAGGGCATCCAGGAGTCATGACCTGGATGTGGCCCGGCCCCCCGAGAGTGTAAGGAATTCAGGGCCGAAACACTTGTCTAAAGGGGGTTACTTCTCTGAAGACCTTCTGTTGTCTAGCTCTCCCTAGAGTTTCTTTCTACCAGGAACCAAAACTATATTTTGAAATAAGATAGGAACCAAAACTATATTTTGAAATAAGACAGGAACCAAAACTATATTTTGAAATAAGATAGGAACCAAAACTATATTTTGAAATAAGATAGGAACCAAAACTATATTTTGAAATAAGACAGGAACCAAAACTATATTTTGAAAGAAGATAGGAACCAAAACTATATTTTGAAATAAGATAGGAACCAAAACTATATTTTGAAAGAAGATAGGAACCAAAACTATATTTTGAAATAAGATAGGAACCAAAACTATATTTTGAAAGAAGATAGGAACCAAAACTATATTTTGAAATAAGACAGGAACCAAAACTATATTTTGAAATAAGATAGGAACCAAAACTATATTTTGAAAGAAGATAGGAACCAAAACTATATTTTGAAATAAGATAGGAACCAAAACTATATTTTGAAATAAGATAGGAACCAAAACTATATTTTGAAATAAGACAGGAACCAAAACTATATTTTGAAATAAGATAGGAACCAAAACTATATTTTGAAATAAGATAGGAACCAAAACTATATTTTGAAATAAGATAGGAACTAAAACTATATTTTGAAATAAGATAGGAACCAAAACTATATTTTGAAATAAGACAGGAACCAAAACTATATTTTGAAATAAGACAGGAACCAAAACTATATTTTGAAATAAGATAGGAACCAAAACTATATTTTGAAATAAGATAGGAACCAAAACTATATTTTGAAATAAGATAGGAACCAAAACTATATTTTGAAATAAGATAGGAACCAAAACTATATTTTGAAATAAGATAGGAACCAAAACTATATTTTGAAATAAGATAGGAACCAAAACTATATTTTGAAATAAGATAGGAACCAAAACTATATTTTGAAATAAGACAGGAACCAAAACTATATTTTGAAATAAGATAGGAACCAAAACTATATTTTGAAATAAGATAGGAACCAAAACTATATTTTGAAACAAGATAGGAACCAAAACTATATTTTGAAATAAGATAGGAACCAAAACTATATTTTGAAATATGAAAGGAACCAAAACTATATTTTGAAATAAGACAGGAACCAAAACTATATTTTGAAATAAGACAGGAACCAAAACTATATTTTGAAATAAGACAGGAACCAAAACTATATTTTGAAATAAGATAGGAACCAAAACTATATTTTGAAATAAGATAGGAACCAAAACTATATTTTGAAATAAGATAGGAACCAAAACTATATTTTGAAATAAGATAGGAACCAAAACTATATTTTGAAACAAGATAGGAACCAAAACTATATTTTGAAATAAGATAGGAACCAAAACTATATTTTGAAATAAGATAGGAACCAAAACTATATTTTGAAACAAGATAGGAACCAAAACTATATTTTGAAATAAGATAGGAACCAAAACTATATTTTGAAAGAAGATAGGAACCAAAACTATATTTTGAAACAAGATAGGAACCAAAACTATATTTTGAAACAAGATAGGAACCAAAACTATATTTTGAAATAAGATAGGAACCAAAACTATATTTTGAAACTAGATAGGAACCAAAACTATATTTTGAAACAAGATAGGAACCAAAACTATATTTTGAAATAAGATAGGAACCAAAACTATATTTTGAAATAAGATAGGAACCAAAACTATATTTTGAAATAAGATAGGAACCAAAACTATATTTTGAAATAAGACAGGAACCAAAACTATATTTTGAAATAAGATAGGAACCAAAACTATATTTTGAAATAAGACAGGAACCAAAACTATATTTTGAAATAAGATAGGAACCAAAACTATATTTTGAAATAAGATAGGAACCAAAACTATATTTTGAAATAAGACAGGAACCAAAACTATATTTTGAAATAAGATAGGAACCAAAACTATATTTTGAAATAAGATAGGAACCAAAACTATATTTTGAAATAAGATAGGAACCAAAACTATATTTTGAAATAAGATAGGAACCAAAACTATATTTTGAAATAAGATAGGAACCAAAACTATATTTTGAAATAAGATAGGAACCAAAACTATATTTTGAAATAAGATAGGAACCAAAACTATATTTTGAAAAAGATAGGAACCAAAACTATATTTTGAAACAAGATAGGAACCAAAACTATATTTTGAAAAAGATAGGAACCAAAACTATATTTTGAAATAAGATAGGAACCAAAACTATATTTTGAAATAAGATAGGAACCAAAACTATATTTTGAAATAAGATAGGAACCAAAACTATATTTTGAAATAAGATAGGAACCAAAACTATATTTTGAAATAAGATAGGAACCAAAACTATATTTTGAAATAAATAGGAACCAAAACTATATTTTGAAATAAGATAGGAACCAAAACTATATTTTGAAATAAGATAGGAACCAAAACTATATTTTGAAATAAGATAGGAACCAAAACTATATTTTGAAATAAGATAGGAACCAAAACTATATTTTGAAATAAGATAGGAACCAAAACTATATTTTGAAATAAGATAGGAACCAAAACTATATTTTGAAATAAGATAGGAACCAAAACTATATTTTGAAATAAGATAGGAACCAAAACTATATTTTGAAATAAGATAGGAACCAAAACTATATTTTGAAATAAGATAGGAACCAAAACTATATTTTGAAATAAGATAGGAACCAAAACTATATTTTGAAATAAGATAGGAACCAAAACTATATTTTGAAATAAGATAGGAACCAAAACTATATTTTGAAATAAGATAGGAACCAAAACTATATTTTGAAATAAGATAGGAACCAAAACTATATTTTGAAACAAGATAGGAACCAAAACTATATTTTGAAATAAGATAGGAACCAAAACTATATTTTGAAACAAGATAGGAACCAAAACTATATTTTGAAATAAGATAGGAACCAAAACTATATTTTGAAACAAGATAGGAACCAAAACTATATTTTGAAACAAGATAGGAACCAAAACTATATTTTGAAATAAGATAGGAACCAAAACTATATTTTGAAATAAGATAGGAACCAAAACTATATTTTGAAATAAGATAGGAACCCAAACTATATTTTGAAATAAGATAGGAACCAAAACTATATTTTGAAATAAGATAGGAACCAAAACTATATTTTGAAATAAGATAGGAACCAAAACTATATTTTGAAATAAGATAGGAACCAAAACTATATTTTGAAATAAGATAGGAACCAAAACTATATTTTGAAATAAGATAGGAACCAAAACTATATTTTGAAATAAGATAGGAACCAAAACTATATTTTGAAATAAGATAGGAACCAAAACTATATTTTGAAATAAGATAGGAACCAAAACATATATTTGAAACTAAGAAGACAAACATATTTTAAATAAGAAACCAAAACACAATAAACAGCAAAGAAAAAAAAACAAACCAAAAAACAAAACAAAGCAAAACAAAACAAAACAAAACGAAAACAAACAAAATAGACAAGAATTACAAAAACAACCCCCAACCCTCAAATGATTGGTACATTTCAGAAGAAATGAAACATTCTTCCAATGTCAAAAAAGAACCAAAATCCTTTCAAGTAACGCAGGTACCCAAACATATTAAAGTTGTAAAAAAAATATTTAAAAAAAAAGAAAGAAAGAAATGACAACCAGAGACAGCATTGCCATGAACATACATTATCAATATTGAAGTTAGAAAATATCTAAACCATTATAATGTGTTTGTTGAGACAAGACCTAAAGCAGTATTATCAAAGCCAAACAAAAAGCCAGAACATGAAAGTAAAGTCAGAGATAAACGAGAACAGTATTCTAAATTTAAACGAATCATTCAATTTTGTAACCAGATCACTTATATTTCAGTGAAAAAATAGTTCTGTAGGATTCTGTCATAGGTTTTGACATTTCTTCCTTATTAATATTTGCATTTCTTGAAGATCCATTTTCATAGTCATTACTGCTACTTACATAATTGTCATTTACATTTATATCAGTGTTCACAAAAGTCATTCAAACTATCTGCTATTAGCATAGGACCGTCTGTAATCAGAACAGCGCCATGTATACCAGCACAACAAATGTAAGCTCGTCAACACTAGCATTGTCCCTATCACGCATGTTCACGTGCCTGAACTGTCAGGAGTTGGCATGCTTTTGTAAAAACAGTGTCTATCCGGTGCATTCTTTGTCCTGCTACCATTTATAACAGGATCGATGGACAAGAGGTTGATATTTGTGTCTTACAGCGCGGCCAGTTTCCTAGACTGCTTCACGAAGACTGCCATCATTATCTTGCACACATTTCTTGCCGTTGATCATCGAAAACCATAATGGGTTTCTTATCTTTGGCTCATGCTGTTTTCAGATGAGGGGACAGTTTTCTCCGTATGTAACGAATCTGTTGAGAAATGTCCTCCTCCCCAAACAAAGATACTGCTTACCTGTCATTTCTGTTTTGCCTTCATGATCCTTTCTTTGTCCTTATAGAACGTGCACCTTGCAATGACCGCTGCATTCTTCTTGTTGCGCAGACGGTGCACTCGGTCGAAAGCCACATCTTCCTGTAGACCTATTTATTTTCGTGTACTAGTTTGTGTACAGTGTCCTCACAGTCTGCCAGGTTTCGTTGTCTTTCTTCAGCAGTCCATAGAAGAGAAGGTTGTTCCTTCGTGATCTTCCCTCTAAGTCATCTGTCTTGTGTTCCAGTTTTTTAATTTTTTTAATCTGTTTTGCAAGTCTTCATTCAATGACTGAAGATCTTCATTTTCTCGTTTAAGTTTGGACAAATCTTCTGTGAGGCCTGTCACTTCTTCTTTGAGGTCGAAGAAGGAGTCACTAACTTTCTTTATATCTTCCTTCAAGTCATTGTTCAAACCATCGAATTCATCATTCATGTGTGTCATTGACATGATCTCTGTTAGGGAAGGTTCTAGTTCACTTGCCACAACTGGTGATGATACGCTGCTGTCGACACTGGTCCTTTGACTAGAACTAACGCTGGTCAGTTGGGTTTGTCTTGCAGAACCTTTAGGTCCGGGGTTCAGTTCGATGTCGCCACACCCGCAATAACAAGATGGTGAAGTACAGATAAGACAGGAGCAACCTGTCACTACACCGCCTTTCTCGCTGTACAGTTTCAATGTCCATTGTCTCAGGGCCATTTTTTCCTTCACTCATTGACACATAAAACCGATAAACACCAGCACAAATCGCCACAGATGGCCCCGAAACTCAACGGTATTGCACGCATGTCTCTTGCATCAAATATGGTATTATACTGACGCTGAAACAATGTCTGTTTTACAGTGATGAAGGTAATTACTCACACGTTCGTGCAATGCGTCTTCCTTGAGATTTTCATCACAGGCACCCCTTCCCCTAAAGAGAGAGAGAGAGAGAGAGGAGAGAGAGAAGAGAGAGAGAGAGAGAGAGAAGAAACAACACATCAAACTAACCTTGGTGTCATTGGTATAGCGCCATCGACAGCCGAATACAAACAGCACGAGAGAATTGCCAATCAGAGCCATCGCCATGGTGACGCACACAAACGTCAGAACTGGTATGTTGACGTCATCTGCAGCCATGATGACGAAACTAGTCCGTGAGCTGACCGACGTCGTCTGGGATAATTAAGACAGCCACTATTAGAGAACGTTACCGTATGTAATGACTTCATCATGATATTTATGAAATTGTGCATAGAAATTCTTTGCTGACAGAAAAAAAAAAACACTACCAGGCGCAGACTGCAGTTGTGACCACTATCCTGTAATGGGAAGATTTAGGCTGAAACGAAGGAAAAGACAACAGAACAAAAGTAACATCTAACTAAATCCTGGACTCTTAAAGACAGAAGAAGCGACACGTGAAAAATTTAACGTACATGTTCAAAAAAATTCAGTGCTCTGGAAGACGTTTGTGACAGTGAGGAACAATGGACAAAGTTGAGGAACTCGATAAATGAAGCTTGTAGATGTACAGGGTATGTACAGAAGAACTGAAGAAATTGCCCACAGGAAAAAGGCATGCACATCAACTGGTTGCTTAAAATCGAAAGATGGTACGCTTATCATGGAAAAAGACAAAATATTAGATAGATGGGGAGAGTACATTAAAGACGTTTTTGAAGATGACACAAACGAAGAACACATTATAAGAAAGAAAGTTGAAGGACCACCCATAATGAAAGATGAAGTTAGAGCAGCACTGAAAAAGATGAAACCAGGGAAAGCTCCAGGACCAGACAATATTACTTCAGAGAAGATTGAAGCCATCTGGAGGAATTCTGTATTGAAAAAATAACAGTCCTCCTAAATGAAAGTTATGACACTGGAAAAATCCCCAAAGATATGTCAAAGTCAATTTTCATTGCACTTCCAAAGGAAACAGGGGCTATAGAATGCAAACTCCATTGTAAAATCAGCTTGATGAGACATATAACAAAATTCCTATTAAGAATAATTGTGATGAGGCCAAGGAATAGAATCAAAAAGAAATAGCAGAAGAACAGTGTGGATTTGTGGAAGGGAAAGAAACTATTAATGCCATATAATCCTAAGAACTATCATAGAGAAGTCAATCGAGTTGAATAAGGATTTATATTTATGGTTTTGTTGATTAAACCAAGGCTTTCGATTGGGTAAGACATGAAGAATTGATCAACCAAGTAGAAAGACTCAATATTGATGGAAAAGATCTACGAATAATCAAAAATATGTATTGGGAACAAACAGCAGCACTGAGAATAGAAAACGATATAAGCTCTTTCCTACATATCAAAAGAGGAATCAGGCAAGGTTGTGCTCTGTCACATATTTGTTTTCACTTTACAGCGAAACCATCATGAGAAATCTAGAAGAATGCCCTGGATTAAAGGTTGGAGAACAAATTATAAACAACATTCGTTATGCAGATGACACCTCGCTAAATGCAGAAAATGAAAGGGACCTACAAAACTTTATGAATATAATAGAAATAGAAAGCAAAAATACGGTTGCCAAATCTAAATAGCAAGAAGACGGAAGTCATGGTGATCAGGAAATAACATGAAATCCCCTCAAGCAGAATAACAGCAAACGGCACAACTTTGAGACAGGTTGATAAGTTTAAACATCTGGGAAGGGTCATCTCACCAGACGGCAGATGCACATCAGAAATAGCCAGCAGAATCGGCCAAGCCAAAACAGCATTCAAGAAGATGAAAAGCATTCTTACCAACAAATGCCTATCAATTAACATCAGGAAGAGAGTTCTTGAATGTTAATAGAGCCGATAATGTCATACGGTTGTGAGGCGTGGACAGTCAACACGCAAAGCCAGAACAAGATTCAGGCATCAAAGATGTGGTTTCTAACAAGAAAGTTGAGAGTTCCATGGACAGCAACGAAAACAAACAAGACAGTCTTGAAGGAGGCAGACACAAGAAGATCATTCATAAGGAAGATTAGGAAAAGACAGGCAACATTTATTGGCCATTTTATGAGGAAAGGGGAATTTGAGCACCTGGTCACAACAGGAATGCTGGAAAGAAAGAAAACACCCCGTAGACACAGGGAGAAAATATTGGACGGACTTGCAGGGTAGCTGAGGACATAGAGGGTGGAAGATGTCTTGCGGCAACAAGGGATAAGTGCGTATGGAGGGCCATGATCGCCAACGCCATGGGGCAGGGCACATGATGATGATGATGATGATGATGATGATGATGATGATGATGATGATGATGATGATGTGCGTAGATGGATTGACAACAGCGGATTGCATATCTAGATCTTTTTAATCTCCCTTTCTCAATTTTTTATGGGTGGGTCTTTACCACAGCTTTGGTCAAAGGTGTGGATGGTTAACGAGTCATAAAAGCATACGTTTAGAACATACGGCACAAAAATCAAGGTCATATGGACCTGAAACGTTCCGAAAATTAGCACTCTTTGAGCTAGGAAGGTGTGGAAACATTTTCTTATTGTCCATGCTCAACGCTGCGTTTGGGAAGTTGTGTAGACTGATATTGTGTGTGTGTGTGTGTGTGTGTCTGTCTCTGTGTGTGTGTGTGTGTGTGTCTGTGTTGTGTGTGTGTCGTGTGTGTGTGTGTGTGTTGTGTGTGTGTGTGTGTGTGTGTGTGTTGTGTGTGTGTGTGTGTGTGTCTGTATGTGTGTGTGTCTGTGTGTGTGTCTGTGTGTGTGTGTGTGTATCTGTGTGTGTGTCTGTGTCTGTGTCTGTGTGTGTGTGTGTGTCTGTGTGTGTGTCTGTGTCTGTGTGTGTGTCTGTGTGTGTGTGTCTGTGTGTGTGTCTGTGTGTGTGTCTGTGTGTCTGTGTGTGTGCGTGTGCTCGCGCGCTAAGGTTGTGCATGTATCCTTCGTTGTCTTGTGTATACTGTTGACCAAAGCCAGTTGGCATGTCTTGTTTTGTTATAATGCATACTCCTTCTGACTCTGTTTATTTTTTTTCTGGTTCAGGAACCTTTGACAAATCTTCAATTCTATTTTCATTGTTGTTGTTATTATTATTATTATTATCTTCATTATTATTATTATATTATTATCATTATTGGTGTAGGGTGTAGGGGCTCTGGATAGAGGTAGTACCTTTGGTGTCTGGCTGCTACACTCTACCCGGTAGGGGAGGGTGGACGGGCATCACTGGTCCTCATCCATCCTCTACTCGTAAATCTCTCACGTGCTGGCTCCAAGCGCCACACCCCGGGACCTCGCCTCAGCAGGCGTGCCAAACCACGTGAGGGGGTGATATGATATTATCACTGCATCGGGTAGATGGGACTCGTCAGGCCGGGAAGGCAGCCTGTCTAGGAGAAGGAAAACTCCGACTTCAAACCTCCGCTGCCTCGCGACTACACCCATTGAAGGGAAAGGCTTCAGAAGTAAATCTCGAGGAAAAATCCGGAGTCGGAGTCCCTAAGGCAGTTCGTCGTTGTCTACAACCTCGTTCTGGCAACTCCTGCGTCGCCCTCTGTCTTTCCCCTGGATTCTACTAGTGGCGAGGAGAGGGGGGATCTGCTGCATGGGCAACAGCTCGTCCTCCATATTCACTTGCCCAGGCCTGCACCTGGAGAGGTCACTCCAGCTTCGCTGGTAACAGCATCGACACAACACGGAGAGTAGCAGATACCGGTTTTAAGCCTAGGCTTTTTTGGCGTAGAGCCGGGCGCCAGGGGTTACTCTCGACGGTGGGAGGAATCTTCGCATTCCATTGGGTAGCTACCGCCCGCCTCAACCTGGGCAGCCCCCAGTCAGTAAGGTGTTACCCCGCCACAACCTGTTTGCTCCAATGGGTGCTTGGAGCTTAGAGGAAACTTGACAGGCAGGTTGTAAATACCAGGCACCAGGCAACACAAAGAAGAAAAAGAAGATGCCAGCTCTTCTGATATCTATCTGGAATGTAAGGACAATGTGTCCTGATTTTGACAGCGACCTACAGCTGTTAGACGACTCGCGGAAGACGGCCGTGATAGACAGGGAGCTTCAGCGACTCAACGTCGACATCGCTGCATTACAGGAGACAAGTCTACCTGGGGACGGATCACTGCGTGAGAAGAACTACACGTTCTACTGGCAGGGGAAGAACCCAGAGGAGCCACGTATTTATGGTGTGGGCTTCGCTGTAAAGAACTCCCTCCTAGCAACCGTAGAGCTCCCCACGGGAGGTACGGAGAGACTGCTCACTCTAAAAATGACGACCAGTTCAGGCACAGTCAACTTCATCTGTACCTATGCCCCAACATTAAGCTCCTCACCCGACGTCAGGGACCAGTTCTATGAGGCCCTGGATGCTGTTGTCAGAGGAGTCCCCAGCAAGGAAGGTCTCTTCATATTGGGAGACCTGAACGCACGCGTAGGTGCTGATTTTGAGGCCTGGCCAACCAGCATTGGACATCATGGTGTTGGGAAGCAAAATGAGAACGGTGAAAGACTCCTGGCACTTTGCTCTTACCACAAGCTGGCCATCACCAACACCTTCTTCAACAATAAGGAGAAGCACAAGGTGTCATGGCGCCACCCCAGATCCCACCACTGGCATCAGCTCGACCTCATCTTAACAAGGAGGTCAGACCTTAACAACGTCCTCAACACGAGGAGTTTCCACAGCGCTGATTGCGACACAGACCACACCCTGGTACGCAGCAAGATCAAGCTTCTACCCAGAAGACTGCACCACTCAAAGAAGAAAGGTCGCCCAAGGATTGATGCCTGTCGCACGTCCGATCCGACCAAGGCCGGGGAGTTTGTAGAAACCCTAAATGAAGCGCTCAAGAGCGGCTCGGAGATCCAAAACGTTGAGGAAAAGTGGAATCACGTAAAGGACAGAATCTATCAGTCCGCCCTGAGTATATTTGGGAAAAAAGAACGAAAGAATCCCGACTGGTTTGAGGCAAACTGGCAGGAAATGGAACCAGTGGTGGAAGCGAAACGCAAGGCTTTACTTGCGTATAAAAACAACAATATCCAAACTACTCATGATGCTTACAGAGCTGCCCGCAGCAAGGCCCAACAAACTGCTCGGCGATACGCCAACGACTATTGGCTACAGTTAAGCTCAAGTATTCAGCAGTCAGCAGATTCAGGCAACACTGGCAGCATGTACGCTGGCATCAAACAAGCGACTGATCCAGCAGCCTCCAAGTCAGCTCCTCTTAAGTCCAAAGCAGGAGAGAGCATCACAGACTCAGCAAAGCAGATGGAGAGATGGGTAGAGCACTACCTGGAGCTGTACTCCATGCAGAACTCTGTCGCCGATGCTGCCCTGAATGCCATTGAGGACTTGCCTGTCATGGAGGAGTTGGATGCTGAGCCAAGCCTTGAAGAACTAAGTAAGGCGATTGACGGTTTGGCGACGGGAAAAGCCCCTGGTGAAGACAGAAAACCTCCAGAGGTCATCAAGTGCGGGAAGCCTGCTCTTCTCAACGAGCTGCATGAACTTTTGTGCATGTGCTGGAAGGAAGGCTTCATTCCGAGAGACATGAGAGACGCCAGGATAGTGACTCTATATAAGAACAAGGGTGACCGCAGTGATTGTAATAATTATCGCGGAATCTCACTCCTCAGCATTGTTGGGAAAGCATTCGCCAGAGTCGTCTTAACCCGTCTTCAGAGGCTGGCAGCTCGCATCTACCCTGAGTCCCAGTGCGGCTTCAGGGCCGGAAGATCGACCATCGACATGATCTTCTCTGTCCGGCAACTACAGGAAAAGTGCCGCGAGCAGCACATGCCCCTTTGCCTCGCCTTCATTGATCTCACGAAAGCGTTCGACCTGGTCAGTCGGAGTGGTCTTTTCAAGCTTTTGAAGAAAATCGGCTGCCCCCCAAGACTATCAGCTGTCATCGAGTCTTTCCACGAGGATATGCATAGCACTGTGTGCTATAATGGTGCCACATCAGAGCCTTTTAGAATCAGCAGCGGAGTGAAACAGGGATGTGTTTTAGCCCCAACTCTGTTCGGGATCTTCTTCTCGATGTTGCTGACCTATGCCTTCTGCAGATCTGAAGAAGGGATATATCTTCATACAAGGACCGATGGAACGCTCTTCAACATTGCCAGGCTTCGTTCCAAAACTAAGGTGGAAAAGAAGACCACCAGAGAAGCTCTCTTTGCAGATGCTGCTGCGCTGGCTTCCCACAGTGAACAAGATCTCCAGAGGCTCGTCGATCGCTTCGCCCACGCTTGCAGAGAGTTTGGTCTCACAATCAGCTTGAAAAAAACTGAGATCTTAGGCCAAGGCTGTGAAGAACCACCATCTCTACACATTGGAGACTACGACCTCAATACTGTCCACAAATTTCAGTACTTGGGGTCCACCATAAGTGACAACCTCTCTCTGGACGCTGAAATCAGCGCCAGAATTGCAAAGGCCTCATCTGTTATGGCTAAACTGAACAAGCGGGTCTGGTCCAACAGCAGTCTCACTGCGAACACCAAAATGCAGGTGTACAGAGCATGTGTGTTGAGCACACTTCTCTAATCAAGTGAAGCCTAGACCACCTACGCCAGCCAAGAAAAGAGGCTCAACATTTTCCATCTCCGCTGCTTGCGACGCATCCTCGGCATCCAATGGCAAAACAAGGTGACCAACACAGAGGTCCTCCGTCGTGCGGGCCTACAGACCATCTTTGCCCTTCTAAGCCAACGCCGACTACGCTGGCTTGGCCATGTGCGTCGAATGGAGGATGGACGCATACCAAAAGACGTTCTCTACGGCGAACTGGCAAACCGGAAGCGAGCTCCAGGACGCCCACAGCTACGCTTTGTAGACACATGCAAAAGGGACCTTAGAAGCTCAGGGATTGACCCAGGCTCTTGGGAGACTCTGGCGGAAGACAGGGCAGCGTGGCGGACAGCCGTTCAGCAAGGCGTTGTGAATGCGGAGAGGAGAGCAGAAAGCACAGATGAGAAAAGGGCTTCGCAAGCAACGTTCCAGAAACCAGATAACAGCGACTCAATTTGTATGTGGCAGATGTGACAGAGATTGCCACACAAGAATCGGCCTGCACAGCCACAGCAGAAAGTGCACGTCTTGACCACAACGCCTCCTGGTGCAGACTATCATCTCCTGAGATGTAAAGAGGCCGACGATCATTATTATTATTATTATTATTATTATCATTATTATTATTACTCCCTTTTTGTTTGGTTGTTGTGATCAATGTCGATTTAAAGTACAACGAACAAGCTTTGACGAAGACGAAGAATTGCTAACCAGAATCATTGTGCACAGCGGGACTACCAACCTACCGACTGAAAGGTTCTGGGTTGAAATCCAATCAATCTTGTCAAAATTATTGTAGGAATTTTCTGCTCCAACCGGCTCTGGCCTAGAGTTTAAAGTGGGCTACGGGCTCACTTTTTCTGAAGACTTGGACAAGACGATCCAGTTTCACCCACTTCACCTGATGGTTATTGAGGGTGTTGCTCAAATCTCCTGACCAACTCTGCAGGTATCTGTATCTCTCTGAGCTTGGTTGACAACAAGATATGTTATGAAAGGAAACGTAGAGTACAGGTCTGTCAGATAGTCTCGATCCAAAATGGAACTCCATTGCACCTTGATCATCAACCCCATCGTCATGCATCATCATCGCAGACAGAAGTCAAGTGGATGAACATCAGATTTCCAGTTGGAAGGTTGTGGGTTCAGTACTCTTAGACACCCTGGCCCACCTGGTGAGTAAAGGATGGAGATCTTCTCGATCTCTAAAACCAACATGCGTGCAGACTTGACGGTGCCTTAACCTTCTTCGTGTGTATAAGCATAGCAGAATGTCAAATAGCCATGTTAAGAATCCTGTAAGTCATGTCAGTGGCTGGCTTATGATAACATGAAAAATATGCAGCGTGCAAGCAACGGCAAGTTTGAAAAAAATTGCTTTTAGCTAATCATTTCTACCGTTGGAAAGTTTAGTATTATTATCATTATCATTACTCGTATCGTATAGCTTTAATAAAAAAAAACTGTCCCAATAGTTACAGTAATCAGTGAAAAGGCAGAGAAATAGGACAGGGGAAAACATCAACAACAACAACAACAACAAAACAACTTTAAACTCTTAACTCCGTACGTTGAATTGTGTGGCGCTTCCTTTTCGTAAATCTTGTGAATGTATATATATACTAAAAACAGAAAGCAGAAATAAAGGGCTGGAGCTAAATAGCAAGAGGACTGAAGTCATGGTAATCAGTAAAAAATATGAAATCCTCTCAAACTGAAGAACAGCAAACGGCACAACACTGAGACAGATTGATAAGTTTACATATCTGAGAACGATCATGTCACCAAACAGCAGATGCGCATCAGAAATAGCCAGCAGAATCGGTCAAGCCAAAATAGCATTCAAGAAAATGAAAAGCGTTCTTATCAACTAATGCCTATCAATTCACATCAGGAAGAGAGTTCTTGAGTGTTAGATAGAACCGATACTGTTGTACGGTGTGAGGCGTGACAGTCAACACGCCAAGTCAGAGTAAGATTGAGGCAATTGAAATGTAGTTTTAAAGAAGAATATTCACAGAGTTCCATGGATAGCAAAGAAAACAAACGAGACAGTCTTGAAGGCGGCAGACACAAGAAGAACATTAATGAAAAAGATTAGGAAAAGACAAACAACATTCATAGGACATTTTGTAGGGTAAGAAAATTGGAGCAGCTAGTCACAACAGGAAAGCTGGAGGGAAAGAGAACACCAGGTAGATACAGGGAGAAAATATTGGACGGACTTGCAGGGTGGCTGAGGACAGAGACGGTAAGAGATGTGCTTGCAGCGACAAGGGATAGATTCGTATGGAGGGCCACGATCGCCAACGCCATGCGGCAGGGCACATGATGATGATGATGATTCCTTTCTTACACACTTAGCCTTTTGTAAGATCAGCTAACAAATCTGAGACGGAATGAGACGATGCCAGTAGCAGTAACACTTGTCCCACATCGCACACAAGTGTAGCAAGTAAAGTGGTTTGGACTTGTCACAAGGATGCCCCCGCAACTATCCAACCCAGCGTGTATACAACTCCAGATGTTTTGGCACCAGAGCCAGAGGGAGATCAAGGCTACATTGGAGCAACATGGTGGCAGGAACATAGGGCACGTACAACATACCACTTACCGAAGCCTCCCGCCTTGCCACAGACAGACGACTATACTACCCGCAAAATCTCAGGCGGAAGGGAAAAAATAAAGCTGGTGCTACCTTTTTCAGTTTGATTTCCTGTTCAGTCTAGAATCAATAAGGCACTCTCTCATTGTGCTTCGCATCTATCTCTGAAACAGGCCCTTAGTATCTCCTGTCTCTGAAACAGGCCCTTAGTATCTCCTGTCTCTGGAACAGGTCTTCAGTATCTCTCTAACGTTCTTAACATCTATACATGTACAGTGCCATGAAACTTCGTCCCTTGTCTGATACCAGAGTGTTTCTCGTTCAGTCCTTCGAAATAAAATATTTTGGCCAGCTCAGATTCACTTACCAGGTTCCAATGATATAGAATGGATTCCTTGTCCATATTAGATATTAATCAGTTACCTTTTTCGGATTTTGTTTTTAGACTTATCTTTTTCAACTGTAACTTCTCTCTCTCTCTCTCTCTCTCTCTCTGTTCGTATGTGTGTATGTGTGTTTGTTTGTGTGTGTGTGTGTGTGTGTGTGTGTGTGTGTGTGTGTGTGTGTGTGGTGTGTGTGTGTGTGTGTGTGTGTGTGTTTGTCAGTGTTCGTACGTGTGTATGTGCGTTTGGCGTTTGTGTGTGTGTGTGTGTGTGTGTGTGTGTGTGTGTGTGTGTGTGTGTGTGTCAGTGTATGCATGTTTGAATGTATGTATGTATGTATGTGTGTGTTGTGTGTGTGCGTGCGTGTGTGTGTGAGTGTGCTGTGAACTGTTTGCATGTTTTCTCTGGGTGCATATGTGTGTCTTAATGGCTGATGTGATGCATGTAGTGTGTTGGGTGTTTGACACCCTTCACTGTCAGTCAGCCCGCACCACAGGCTAGCATTGCTGCTTACAGCCCTGTGAAAAGGAGAGCAGAGCGAGTAGATTTGTCTCAGTATATTGTCTCGCTATCAGCAAACCCTACGTAGTGCTTCCCCGTGGCGACACACGGTAACTGATCATCTCACGGACTCTGGCTGAACCCTCGAGGGACTCGAAGGAGGTCTGGCCCCTGGATGTGCGGCACGCAGGCCTATCAGAGAGTGAACACGCCCTGGTGCCCAGGAACCAGAGAGAGAGACATAGAGAGAGAAAGAGAGACAGAGACAGACAGACAGACAGACAGACAGACAGACAGACAGACAGAAGACAGAGAGAGACAGAGACGGAGAGACAGACAGACAGAGAGATTACAGCTATGGGTAAATAGCACCATTGGCCTGTGGTTGTCTCGGAAGATATCAAGGCTAAGTGGGAAACTCTTGACAGAAAAATGACCACCACTTCGTGGTTGTCTCGAGACAGACCAAGGGAAAGGGAGTAAACCCTGATAGAAAATCAGCTCCCACTGTCTTGTAAGGTAGTCGTGGGAACGACAAAAGCTAGCGGAGAGTCCATACAAAAATCGACGGAAGGCAACGGGAAACCACCATCGTATTCTCCGAAGAACATCATGCCCCAAAAAATGAATAAAAGAAAAACAAATGACGTAAATAGGGGCTCCACTCCCTCGTGGTCTTTGCGCTCGAACTAAAAGGGGAGAGAAACTTGTTGAGTGGTCACAAGTAAATGAATTCATAACAGGAAACACATGGTTTGTGTAATCTAACAGAAGAAAATGGACATGGATGAATCCCGGAGACTGCACAAGAAATTAAATTTATTACATCTTGATAATCAAAAGATTTAGACATTCTTTACTGATAGCAAAACACTATCAGGCGCAGATTGCTACAGTGACCATAATCTTGTAAGGGAAAAATTTAGGCTAAAACTAAACAGAAGAAACCAAACCAAAAATAACATCAAACTAAATCTTGGGCTCTTAAAGACAGACAAATCGATTCCTGCAAAATTTACTGTATCAGTTCAAAACAAATGCAGTGTTACTGAAAATGTTGTGGACAGTGAGGAACAAAGGACAAACGTAAAAACAAACTGAATAAATGAACCTTGTGAAGAAATCCCTACAGTTGAAAGAAAAGAAAAGAACTGGGTGACAACAAATTTTAGGCCTTATAGAACAACGTAGGGAAAAGGAAAAAAGGAATAAATCAAAAAGATAGATAAGGAAATCAGGATAAGTGCAATGAAGGTAAGAAAGCTTGCCTAGAATAAAAGTACAAAGTAATAGAAGACAAACGCAAAACAGACCATAAGTTTATCTACAGAAATATTGAAGAAACTGCTCACAGAAATTGCATAAAATCAAAAGATGACACGTTTATTATGGACAAAGACAAAATATTAGATGGATGTGGAGAGCACATGAAGACCTTTTTGGCGATGACAAAATGGAGGAACATATCATTTGAAAGAACTTTTAAGGACCACCAATAGTGAAAGATGAAATCAGAGTGGTTGTAAAGATGATGAAACAGGGAATGGCCCCAGAACCAGACAATATTACTTTAGACATGACAGTGGCTCTT
>JAPXFY010000027.1:39533701-39546201 GCA_030674185.1 Monoplex corrugatus | reverse complement strand
GCCGGATTGTTTTACACCTGTAACCTTTTTTTTTTTTTTTTTAAGGAGCTTACATGCTCGTAGCACTTAGACACACACACACACACACACACACACACACACACACACACACACACACACTCACACACACACACACACACACACACACACACACACACTCACACACACACACACACACACACACACATGCACGCACGCATACCTACATACACACACACACACACACATGCACGCACGCATACCTACATACACACACACACACACACACACACACACACATGCACGCACGATATCATACTACATACACCACACACCACACACAACACATGCACGCACGCATACCTACATACACCACACACACCACACACACACACGCACACATGTACGCACGCATACCACATACACACACACACACACATGCACGCACGCATACCTACATACACACACACACACACACACATGACGCACGCATACCTACATAACACACACACACACACACACAACACACACATGCACGCACGCATACCTACATACACACACACACACACACATGCACGCACGCATACCTACATACACACACACACACACACACACACACACATGCACGCACGCATACCTACATACACATACACACACACACCACATGCACGCACGCATACCTACATACACACACACACACACGCACACATGTACGCACGCATACCTACATACACACAACCCTGTGCAAACCGATGACGCCTGATCGTTCTAATGTTCTGATTGTTTTTCTTTTGTTCGTTAAATTGTTTGATGTTACCTTAATTGATACAATGCCTTCATGATTTTTTTTTTTCCCCGTCTAAAAGCACGTATGTGAATAGACGTTAAAAGAAATAACGAACGAAACACACAAATACACACACACAAACACACATACAAACACACTACACAAACACACACACACATACACACACACACACAACACACACACAACACACACACACACACACACACACACACACACACACACACACACACACACGCAGCACGACACAACACCACACACACACACACACACAACACACACACGAAAGAGGATCAGACTCTAGCAGGTATTTGAAGGGGTTCAGCTGTAGTATTTCGTGCTTTGTGTCCTATATACACGGAAGGGGTGCAGGCTCTAGTAGGTTCTGGATACTTTGTGTCCTATATATTTTCAGGGGGGGGGGGGGGGGGGGGGGGTTCAGGCTCTCGTAGGTTCTGGATATTTTGTGTCCTATATACACGGAGGGGGTTCAGGCTCAAGTAGGTTCTGGATACTGTTTGTCCTATATACACGGAGGGGGTTACAGGCTCCAAGTAGGTTCTGGATACTTTTGTCCTATATACACGGAGGGGGTTCATGCTCTAGTAGGTTCTGGATATTGTTTGTCCTATATACACGGAGGGGGTTCAGGCTCAAGTAGGTTCTGGATACTTTGTGTCCTATATACACGGAGGGGGTTCATGCTCTAGTAGGTTCTGGATACTTTGTGTCCTATATACACGGAGGGGGTTCATGCTCTAGTAGGTTCTGGATACTGTTTGTCCTATATACACGGAGGGGGTTCATGCTCTAGTAGGTTCTGGATGCTTTGTTTCCTATACACATATACACGGAGGGGGTTCCGGCTCTAGTAGGTTCTGGATACTGTTTGTCCTATATACACGGAGGGGGTTCCAGCTCTAGTAGGTTCAGGATACTGTTTGTCCTGTATACACGGAGGGGGTTCGGCTCTAGTAGGTTCTGGATACTGTTTGTCCTGTATACACGGAGGGGGTTCCGGCTCTAGTAGGTTCTGGATACTGTTTGTCCTATATACACGGAGGGGATTCAGGTCTAGTAGGTTTTGGATGTTTGTGTCCTATATTCACGAAGGGCTCTAGTAGGTTCTGGATACTTTGTGTCCTATATACACGAAGGGCTCTAGTAGGTTCTGGATACTTTGTGTCCTATATACACGAAGGGCTCTAGTAGGTTCTGGATACTTTGTGTCCTATATACACGAAGGGCTCTAGTAGGTTCTGGATACTTTGTGTCCTATATACACGAAGGGCTCTAGTAGGTTCTGGATACTTTGTGTCCTATATACACGAAGGGGATTCAGGCACAGCAGGTCTGCACTCATATTGACTTGGGAGATTGGAAAAAAACCCACTCTTTTTCCACCAGGTACTAGGTTCTTCAACTTCTTCTCCATCTACTCCTTCTTTTCCTTTAATTCCGTGAGGAATTATTGGGGCACCGTACTAAGGAAGTGTGGGGGTCCATGTCTCACATGGCTAGTTATCAGTTCGGTGTTCTCAGGGCTGATGTCCATGTCATATCATGTCATGTCATATCATGTCAATGTTTCATGTAGCCTTTTAACACGCTCGGGGAGTCTTGTTCACTGCCTGCCAGGTCATCAATGTCATCTGTGAAGTGAAGTTTTGTGATGGTTCTTCCCCAACGCTGAGTCTAATGATACGATCTTCAAATGCGTCAATCACGATGCCTTCCAGGAATATGTTGAAAGCATGGAGGGCAGAAAGCAGTCCTCATGAACTCCAACCGAAGTATGGAACCACTCTCCTATAGCAAGTGGTGTCAATGCGCCACTGGTTCCTTTGAAGTAGTATAATCGTTAGATGGAGCTGATTAGTTTTTTCCCCATATCAAATTTCTTCATTGTGGCCCATAATGCCTCCCGCCAGACTCTGTCGAACGCTTTCTTGAAGTCTACGAAGATGTGGTAGAACCAAAAGAGTATAGTACCTTCGTCCGTAATTACTATACTCTTTGGTAGAACTCTCCCGTAATTACTATACTCTTTGGTAGAACTCTCCCTGTGGTGTTGAAGGTACTTTTCGCTGAGGATGCGAAAGTTAAAAATCTGTTCGATAGTGCTTCTGCCATGCGGGATCCGAGCTGTTTTTCAGCAACAATTATATCTGCTTGCGGCTGTAATCTATTCAAAATGATTTTGAACATTGAGGGATACAAGTTTTAAACAATCAAATAACATGCAGACGCACAAACACACACATGCATACACACACACACGCACAAACATACAAATACACACACACGCACACACACACACACACACACACACACACACACACACACACACACACACAACACACACACACACACACACACACACACACACACACACACACACACACACACACCCAGCCTGGTCGATAAACTTCCTTGACTGAAGGCGAGACCAACCTGAATTACATAAAGTACAAATAGAATCGGTTTAACAGTGTGATACAGAGACATGATGACAAGCCTTCCATCCGCCACTTGAAAATCGAGCTCTGCTGATGCCATAACACACATTACCGACAGAATGAGCATACACAGGCACACACTCAATCACACACACACACACACACACACACACACACACAACACACACACACACACACACACACACACACAACACACACACACACACACACGCACACACACACAAACACACACACACACATACATACACACACAGAGACAAATACACACACATATACACACACACTTGCGCGCGCGCACACACATGCCCTCTCTCTCTCTTTCTCTCTCTATCTTTCTTTCAGCCTGCCCTGTATAAAATAGACTGCTTTTATTGAAGATGATGTCAACCTGAATTATATTAAGTGCCGTTACCAAGAGAATCCATTTGAAATCACCTGTACACAGAGACATAGTGACCATCCTTCCATCCGCCCTTTCCACATCGAGCTGTGATGGTCCCATGACATACACTTGCGGGCAATGGAGCGGAGATGGATGGATGAGAATATACACTTGTCCTTTATCGCCCTGTGTGGGGCTTCATGTGGGAAACATACCACATTGGTCCTTTATCGCCCTGTGTGGGGCTTCATGTGGGAAACATACCACATTGGTCCTTTATCGCCCTGTGTGGGGCTTCATGTGGGAAACATACCACATTGGTCCTTTATCGCCTTGTGTGGGGCTTCATGTGGGAAACATACCACATTGTTCCTTTAATGCCTTGTGTGGGGCTTCATGTGGGAAACATACCACATTGGTCCTTTATCGCCTTGTGTGGGGCTTCATGTGGGAAACATACCACATTGGTCCTTTATCGCCCTGTGTGGGGCTTCATGTGGGAAACATACCACATTGGTCCTTTATCGCCCTGTGTGGGGCTTCATGTGGGAAACATACCACATTGGTCCTTTATCGCCCTGTGTGGGGCTTCATGTGGGAAACATACCACATTGGTCCTTTATCGCCCTGTGTGCGGCTTCATGTGGGAAACATACCACATTGGTCCTTTATCGCCCTGTGTGGGGCTTCATGTGGGAAACATACCACATTGGTCCTTTATCGCCTTGTGTGGGGCTTCATGTGGGAAACATACCACATTTGTCCTTTATCGCCTTGTGTGGGGCTTCATGTGGTAAACATACCACATTGGTCCTTTATCGCCTTGTGTGGGGCTTCATGTGGGAAACATACCACATTGGTCCTTTATCGCCCTGTGTGGGGCTTCATGTGGGAAACATACCACATTGGTCCTTTATCGCCCTGTGTGGGGCTTCATGTGGGAAACATACCACATTGGTCCTTTATCGCCCTGTGTGGGGCTTCATGTGGGAAACATACCACATTGGTCCTTTATCGCCCTTGTGTGGGGCTTCATGTGGGAAACATACCACATTGGTCCTTTATCGCCCTGTGTGGGGCTTCATGTGGGAAACATACCACATTGGTCCTTTATCGCCCTGTGTGGGGCTTCATGTGGGAAACATACCACATTGGTCCTTTATCGCCCTGTGTGGGGCTTCATGTGGGAAACATACCACATTGGTCCTTTATCGCCTTGTGTGGGGCTTCATGTGGGAAACATACCACATTGGTCCTTTATCGCCCTGTGTGGGGCTTCATGTGGGAAACATACCACATTGGTCCTTTATCGCCTTGTGTGGGCTTCATGTGGGAAACATACCACATTGGTCCTTTATCGCCCTGTGTGGGGCTTCATGTGGGAAACATACCACATTGGTCCTTTATCGCCCTGTGTGGGGCTTCATGTGGGAAACATACCACATTGGTCCTTTATCGCCCTGTGTGGGCTTCATGTGGGAAACATACCACATTGGTCCTTTATCGCCCTGTGTGGGGCTTCATGTGGGAAACATACCACATTGGTCCTTTATCGCCCTGTGTGGGCTTCATGTGGGAACAGACATACTGTCCTTTAATGCCTTGTGTGGGGCTTCTTGTGGGAAACAGACCGACCTTGGAGTCACACGTTCTGTTTCACACGTTGCATGGAGAGGAATCCTGCAATCTTGAGTTCTGCTTCTTCCTGTCCATTTTTTGTTGAATAGCACAGTTGTTGAATAGCACAATTGTTGAATAGCACAGTTGTTGAATAGCACAGTTGTTGAATAGCACAGCCATTGAATAGCACAGCTGTTGAATAGCACAGCTGTTGAATAGCACAGTTATTGAATAGCACAGTTATTGAATAGCACAGCTGTTGAATAGCACAGTTATTGAATAGCACAGTTATTGAATAGCACAGCTGTTGAATAGCACGGTTATTGAATAGCACAGTTATTGAATAGCACAGCTGTTGAATAGCACAGCTGTTGAATAGCACAGCTGTTGAATAGCACAGCTGTTGAATAGCACAGCTGTTGAATAGCACAGTTATTGAATAGCACAGTTATTGAATAGCACAGCCATTGAATAGCACAGCTGTAAATAGCACAGCTGTTGAATAGCACAGTTATTGAATAGCACAGTGTTGAATAGCACAGTTGTTGAATAGCACAGCTGTTGAATAGCACAGTTGTTGAATAGCACAGCTGTTGAATAGCACAGTTATTGAATAGCACAGCTGTTGAATAGCACAGCTGTTGAATAGCACAGTTATTGAATAGCACAGTTATTGAATAGCACAGCTGTTGAATAGCACAGTTATTGAATAGCACAGTTATTGAATAGCACAGCTGTTGAATAGCACAGTTGTTGAATAGCACAGTTATTGAATACCACAGTTATTGAATACCACAGCTGTTGAATAGCACAGTTGTTGAATAGCACAGCTGTTGAATAGCACAGTTATTGAATAGCACAGCTGTTGAATAGCACAGTTGTTGAATAGCACAGTTATTGAATAGCACAGTTATTGAATAGCACAGCTGTTGAATAGCACAGTTGTTGAATAGCACAGCTGTTGAATAGCACAGTTATTGAATAGCACAGCTGTTGAATAGCACAGCTGTTGAATAGCACAGTTATTGAATAGCACAGTTGTTGAATAGCACAGTTATTGAATAGCACAGTTATTGAATAGCACAGTTATTGAATAGCACAGTTATTGAATAGCACAGTTATTGAATAGCACAGTTATTGAATAGCACAGTTATTGAATAGCACAGCTGTTGAATAGCACAGTTATTGAATAGCACAGTTATTGAATAGCACAGTTATTGAATAGCACAGCTGTTGAATAGCACAGTTATTGAATAGCACAGTTATTGAATAGCACAGTTGTTGAATAGCACAGTTATTGAATAGCACAGTTGTTGAATAGCACAGTTATTGAATAGCACAGTTATTGAATAGCACAGTTATTGAATACCACAGCTGTTGAATAGCACAGTTGTTGAATAGCACAGTTATTGAATAGCACAGTTATTGAATAGCACAGCTGTTGAATAGCACAGTTATTGAATAGCACAGTTATTGAATAGCACAGTTATTGAATAGCACAGCTGTTGAATAGCACAGTTATTGAATAGCACAGTTATTGAATAGCACAGCTGTTGAATAGCACAGTTGTTGAATAGCACAGTTATTGAATAGCACAGCTGTTGAATAGCACAGCTGTTGAATAGCACAGGTTGAATAGCACGTTGTTGAATAGCACAGCTATTGAATAGCACAGCTGTTGAATAGCACAGCTGTTGAATGGCACAGTTATTGAATAGCACAGGTTGAATAGCACAGCTGTTGAATAGCACAGCTGTTGAATGGCACAGTTATTGAATAGCACAGGTTGAATAGCACAGCTGTTGAATAGCAGTTGTTGAATATTACAGCTGTTGAATAGCACAGTTATTGAATAGCAAAGCTGTTGAATTGCACAGTTGTTGAATAGCACAGCTGTTGAATTGCACAGTTGTTGAATAGCACAGTTGTTGAATAGCACAGCTGTTGAATAGCACAGTTGTTGAATAGCAGAGCTGTTGAATTGCACAGTTGTTGAATAGCACAGTTGTTGAATAGCACAGCTGTCTGTTGAATAGCACAGTTGTTGAATAGCACAGTTGTTGAATAGCACAGCTGTTGAATAGCACGTTGTTGAATAGCACAGGTTGAAAAGCACAGCTGTTGAATAGCACAGTTGTTGAATAGCACAGGTTGAATAGCACAGCTGTTGAATAGCACAGTTGTTGATAGCACAGTTGTTGAATAGCACAGGTTGAATAGCACAGTTGTTGAATAGCACAGTTGTTGAATAGCACAGTTGTTGAATAGCACAGGTTGAATAGCACAGTTGTTGAATAGCACAGTTGTTGAATAGCACAGTTGTTGAATAGCACAGTTGTTGAATAGCACAGGTTGAATAGCACAGTTGTTGAATAGCACAGCTGTTGAATAGTAAAGGTATTGATGGTTAAAAGTGACCAGTTAGCTGACTTGTTCAGAGTACTATACTGATATCGCAGAGTTCGTGGACTGAACCCTCAGCGGGCCGTCGTTTTTCCTCGGTAGTGTAGTGCTCAGCAACCCCGCCTGTCACAATCATCATCATCATCATCATCATCATCATCATCATCATCATCATCACCACCACCTCCACCACCATGTGCCTTGCCGCATGGCACTGGCGATCATAGCCCTCCATATGAATATATCTTTTGTTGCTGCAAGTATATCTCCCCTTTCTGTCCTCATCCACTCTGCAAGACTAATATTTTCTCCCTATGTCTACCTGATGCTCTTTTCCCTTTTAGCTTTCTTGATATGACTAGGTGCTCAAATTTTTCTTGCCTTGTGAAATGTCCTATAAATGCTGCTTGTTTTTTTCCTAATCTTTTTCATTAATGTTCTTTTTGTGTTTTGCTTCTTCCAAGACTGTCTCGTTTGTTTTCTTTGCTGTTGATGAGACTCAGAAACCACATGTCACGCGGGAAACCGGGGTTTGTTCTCTACCAAGAAGATACATAAGCCCTTTACCTCACATGGTTTTCTTAGCATTAATGTTTAAAGCCCAGCCGACTGCGCAGAACCGTATCAGGGCTACAACATGTCAGAACCTCTTTGAACCTGTAACAAATAACTCGGAACAGGAAATTGGGTACACATATCGATGCATTTGCGCACATAATCTAAAGGTATACCCCTGGCGTTGACCACTTCGTCCAATTATCACCAGCGGGGTTTAAAAAAACTAAATACAGATATATAAACATAAGTACGTACACTGAAACATATATGAAAACTGCTCCTGCACATCTCATTTCCTCACAGCCAAAAATACACTTAATACATTCACCCAATTATCAATCCTAAAAGGAAGTATGGGAGGCTTTATGGAAAACATACAGGTGTATGGGCCAGCAAGGCAGAAAATGGTAGGAAGAAACGAGAGAAAGTAAAGGAACAAGGAAGAAATAAAGAGTGACAGAACATGGGAAATTTCTAGCACAGCATTTCCAGAAGGTGGGGATACTATTCATAAGGAAAGAACCCCCGGTATCCCTACGGGTGGAACTTCATTTGCTTAGAGACAGCGGGTCACAGTAGCTCAGTTGGTTGAGTGTCCGTTTCACAAGCCAATGGGTGTGGGTTCAAAGGTGGAGCGTGCTACATTAATGTGACTTTCTTACTGGCCTTCTGACCATGTCGTTGTTCTAATGGCGTCAGTGTAGTATTTGGCTGTGAGCAAATGAGATGTGCAGGAGTTTTATGTCATTTAGGTCAGTTTTCATATATGTTTTAGTGTAGTACTTATGTCTATATAATTTGTATTCGTTTTTTTTTTTCAACCCCGCTGGTGATAAGGCCTCTTTACCCCACTTTCCTGGGGCGTTATCCCCGTTGGCCACTTCACCTGACGTGTTGCTGACGTAAAATTGATCAGGTCAAGGTACTGACGTAAAATTGAATCAGTTCAATCGATCAGTTTTGTCAGACTACCATACTGATAGCACAGGAGTCGTAGATTCAACTGTGGGAATGGTCACATGTTTTCACGTGGGATGGTTGGTTCTGACGATACAGCCATAAACTCAACATCTGGTGTCTGGATGAATCACAGCCGGCATCATAAAACCTGACCTGTACGCTGTCCATCTTACGCTGCAATCATTCTGGTGGTGTCAGAGCGCTGTTTTACTGGTCCGTTTACCCACCACCTTACCCCTCTTCCTATTTCAACACCTTGCCATCGGAAAGGGTTTTGCACAGGCTCAAGGAATCTGCCAGACAATTGCTGCCTGATTTTGGTGGGGCACGTGTGGAACTGTCTGTGTTGCCTGTGATGTCTGTGATGCCTGTGATGCCTGTGATGCCTCGCCGTGCTTGGTTGACATTCAGTGTTTAGTGATACCTGTGATGCCTCGCCGTGCTTGGTTGACATTCAGTGTGTAGTGATACCTGTGATGCCTTGCCGTGCTTGGTTGACATTCAGTGTTTAGTGATACCTGTGATGCCTTGCCGTGCTTGATTGACATTCAGTGTGTAGTGATACCTGTGATGCCTTGCCGTGCTTGGTTGACATTCAGTGTTTAGTGATACCTGTGATGCCTTGCCGTGCTTGGTTGACATTCAGTGTTTAGTGATACCTGTGATGCCTTGCCGTGCTTGGTTGACATTCAGTGTTTAGTGATACCTGTGATGCCTTGCCGTGCTTGGTTGACATTCAGTGTGTAGTGATACCTGTGATGCCTTGCCGTGCTTGGTTGACATTCAGTGTGTAGTGATACCTGTGATGCCTCGCCGTGCTTGGTTGACATTCAGTGTTTAGTGATACCTGTGATGCCTTGCCGTGCTTGGTTGACATTCAGTGTTTAGTGATACCTGTGATGCCTTGCCGTGCTTGGTTGACATTCAGTGTTTAGTGATACCTGTGATGCCTTGCCGTGCTTGGTTGACATTCAGTGTTTAGTGATACCTGTGATGCCTTGCCGTGCTTGGTTGACATTCAGTGTTTAGTGATACCTGTGATGCCTTGCCGTGCTTGGTTGACATTCAGTGTGTAGTGATACCTGTGATGCCTCGCCGTGCTTGATTGACATTCAGTGTGTAGTGATACCTGTGATGCCTTGCCGTGCTTGGTTGACATTCAGTGTGTAGTGATACCTGTGATGCCTCGCCGTGCTTGGTTGACATTCAGTGTTTAGTGATACCTGTGATGCCTCGCCGTGCTTGGTTGACATTCAGTGTTTAGTGATACCTGTGATGCCTCGCCGTGCTTGGTTGACATTCAGTGTTTAGTGATACCTGTGATGCCTCGCCGTGCTTGGTTGACATTCAGTGTTTAGTGATACCTGTGATGCCTCGCCGTGCTTGGTTGACATTCAGTGTTTAGTGATACCTGTGATGCCTTGCCGTGCTTGGTTGACATTCAGTGTGTAGTGATACCTGTGATGCCTCGCCGTGCTTGATTGACATTCAGTGTGTAGTGATACCTGTGATGCCTTGCCGTGCTTGGTTGACATTCAGTGTGTAGTGATACCTGTGATGCCTTGCCGTGCTTGGTTGACATTCAGTGTGTAGTGATACCTGTGATGCCTCGCCGTGCTTGATTGACATTCAGTGTGTAGTGATACCTGTGATGCCTTGCCGTGCTTGGTTGACATTCAGTGTTTAGTGATACCTGTGATGCCTTGCCGTGCTTGATTGACATTCAGTGTGTAGTGATACCTGTGATGCCTTGCCGTGCTTGGTTGCATTCAGTGTGTAGTGATACCTGTGATGCCTTGCCGTGCTTGGTTGACATTCAGTGTTTAGTGATACCTGTGATGCCTTGCCGTGCTTGGTTGACATTCAGTGTGTAGTGATACCTGTGATGCCTTGCCGTGCTTGGTTGACATTCAGTGTGTAGTGATACCTGTGATGCCTTGCCGTGCTTGGTTGACATTCAGTGTGTAGTGATACCTGTGATGCCTCGCCGTGCTTGGTTGACATTCAGTGTTTAGTGATACCTGTGATGCCTTGCCGTGCTTGGTTGACATTCAGTGTGTAGTGATACCTGTGATGCCTCGCCGTGCTTGATTGACATTCAGTGTGTAGTGATACCTGTGATGCCTTGCCGTGCTTGGTTGACATTCAGTGTGTAGTGATACCTGTGATGCCTCGCCGTGCTTGGTTGACATTCAGTGTTTAGTGATACCTGTGATGCCTTGCCGTGCTTGGTTGACATTCAGTGTGTAGTGATACCTGTGATGCCTCGCCGTGCTTGATTGACATTCAGTGTGTAGTGATACCTGTGATGCCTTGCCGTGCTTGGTTGACATTCAGTGTTTAGTGATACCTGTGATGCCTCGCCGTGCTTGGTTGACATTCAGTGTTTAGTGATACCTGTGATGCCTTGCCGTGCTTGGTTGACATTCAGTGTGTAGTGATACCTGTGATGCCTTGCCGTGCTTGGTTGACATTCAGTGTTTAGTGATACCTGTGATGCCTCGCCGTGCTTGGTTGACATTCAGTGTTTAGTGATACCTGTGATGCCTTGCCGTGCTTGGTTGACATTCAGTGTTTAGTGATACCTGTGATGCCTCGCCGTGCTTGGTTGACATTCAGTATTTAGTGATATCTGTGATGCCTCGCCGTGCTTGGTTGACATTCAGTGTGTAGTGATACCTGTGATGCCTCGCCGTGCTTGGTTGACATTCAGTGTTAAGTGATACCTGTGATGCCTCGCCGTGCTTGGTTGACATTCAGTGTTTAGTGATACCTGTGATGCCTCGCCGTGCTTGGTTGACATTCAGTATTTAGTGATACCTGTGATGCCTCGCGCCGTGCTTGGTTGACATTCAGTGTTTAGTGATACCTGTGATGCCTCGCCGTGCTTGATTGACATTCAGTGTTTAGTGATACCTGTGATGCCTTGCCGTGCTTGATTGACATTCAGTGTTTAGTGATACCTGTGATGCCTTGCCGTGCTTGGTTGACATTCAGTGTGTAGTGATACCTGTGATGCCTCGCCGTGCTTGGTTGACATTCAGTGTGTAGTGATACCTGTGATGCCTTGCCGTGCTTGGTTGACATTCAGTGTTTAGTGATACCTGTGATGCCTCGCCGTGCTTGATTGACATTCAGTGTGTAGTGATACCTGTGATGCTCGCCGTGCTTGATTGACATTCAGTGTGTAGATGATTCCTGGGGATGCCTCGCCGTGCTTGATTGACATTCAGTGTGTAGTGATACCTGTGATGCCTCGCCGTGCTTGGTTGACATTCAGTGTGTAGTGATACCTGTGGTTTAGATACCTGTC
>JAPXFY010000027.1:39493701-39526201 GCA_030674185.1 Monoplex corrugatus | reverse complement strand
GAAATTTTATTTATTTGTTCAAAATTTTTTTAGTATTGATATCTACTTTGTTTTGTGTGTATGGAAAATCTTATTCCGAAAACTTTATAACTGGGTCCACTAAATTCATATCTCTTAGGAATCATCATCTTTGCAAATTTCTTCTTCGCCTATCCAAACTACTGTTTTTTTAATAATTCATTTTTAGTCCTGAAATTTTGACAAAGTTTAAGTGGAAATAATCCGTAAAAAAGGTTCTTCACTTCCGTCATGATACAATGTGTCACTTGCAAATTGGAACAAAAATATGTGTTTATCTTTATTTTGTTCCCTGTATTTGTTGTTTTGTCTAATCACAGATGATAGGTTCTACACCGACGAGATACAAAAATGGCGATATAGATATCTGTCTTCACCCCTTGTAATTAAAGATCCAAAACAAGTTTGACGCGCGCCAAGTAAACACAACCAGAAGAGAAAAGAAAACCAATGTAAGCGGTATCCAACGAGACAAAACAAAAAAAGCGCAAATTTTCGGCCAACTAGCCTTGGTAAGCGCGAACGCACGGTCGACTTTCGACAGACCACAAACAATGGATAATAAAAACGGACTAAAAACTTCCCTCCGCCAGTCCAGTGGGTAAGAATTCAAAAACTCCCTGCCGCCTCGTCCAGTGGTAAGAAATTCATTTCTTACCACTGGTCGGGGCATGCGGAAGTATTTATGTCCCTTTATTCCATGTTTGGTTCTTGATCTGGTCTGGACCGTGCGTTCGCCTTGATCCAAGCTAATTGGCCGAAATTTGCGTCTTGTTTTGTTTTGTTCGTTGGATACGGCCGCTTACATTGGTTTTCTTGTTTTCTGGTTCGTGTCCTCTGTTATTCAACCAGTTTGTATAATGCCAATTTACATAGACCATGTTCTAAGACCTTTATAAAAAGTTTTTACCACCAACTTTTATGTTGGACCGAAATCAAAGAAGTCAAGAATTATTTATAAAGACCACGATAAACACTATCAGATGTTCCTCTGGCTGCAATGAAATCAATAGATGTACTTTTACAATATTGTTTGTATGGAAATGGTTTTTAATGGATCTTAACCTTAGCCTGTAGCTTCGTTTTTTAACTGTTGTCTTTTTATTTAAACTTGAAATTGTTCTAAACGTGTTGTCAGCCCTGAGATGACTAGTTGTCCACTGGGCTACAATCAGTATGAATATAAACTTGATTCCAGCCGGGCTGGGTCTGAGAAAAGCGAGAGAGGGGGTTATACACGAGATGCAGGGACATGGCCCCTGGTGATGATATAGGGATCTACTGAGGCTGAAACAATTTTGCCATTTGAAAGCAAATATATGAGTTAACATGGAACCTTTTCCTATTGTCTTACGCATACATCTGTCTGTTTGTCTGTTTGTCTGTCTGTCTGTCTGTCTCTGTCTGTCTGTCTGTCTGTCTGTCTCTCTGTCTCTTTGTCTCTTTGTCTCTTTGTCTCTCTCTGTCTCTGTCTGTCTTCTGTCTCTCCCCCCTCCCCCTCTCTCTTTGTTTTTGGTTCGTTTTGTTTGTTTTGTTTTGTTTTGGGGGGGTATGAAGGTGTTTGTGTTTTGAATCTAGGTGTCCCCCGCTGGATCATGATGTACTGAATGTTGCAGGAAGCTTTCAACATGATTGACCAGAACCGAGATGGATACGTGGACAAGGATGACCTGTTTGAAATGTACACATCACTGGGTAAAAACCCCACAGAGGATGACCTTGACCTGATGATCAACATGGCGCCGGGACCCATCAACTTCACGATGTTTCTTACATTGTTTGGCGAGAAGCTGAACGGCACGGACCCAGAGGATGTTTTAAAAAACGCCTTCGCCTGTTTCGATGAAAAAAATTTAGGTAAGTAATCTTAAGGCGATGATGTGTACATTCTGAAAGTATAGGAAGAAATCGAGCTGGTAGTGATTGAAGTATGACTCAATGGGCATTATGGTCAAGTAGGCAAGGTGTTGGACGCTATGGGAAGGTCTAGGTTCAATCCTGTCTAGGCAGCTCCCGCCTAGTGGCTTAAGGGACGAGATTTGTGTGATCTGCCAGGTCAATATGTGTGCACATAGTACCTGAACCCCCTTCGTGCGTACACACAGGCACAACATCAAATACGCACGTGTAAGATACTGTAAGTCATGACATTGTCCGCTGGTTTATTGACAGCATGTACGTCAGCCGAAGACGGAGTATGCAGGGGGTGCAACAGTATACAACCCGTACAGTGTGGACAAAGATAACACGTACACTCATCCGAGAAAAATAGGAACGGTTTAAAATGTAGTAAGCATTAATCTTTTTATGTGTCTGGTCGATCAAGTGTCTAGTTTGGTTGATTTTCATTTCGAAAAAGAAATGACTGCTAAGCACTCAGGGTTGCATGGCGGATAAAATTGAAAATGGAAACACACTTCAGCCCCACTCGAGCACCAAGCCTGAGTGATTGCCATGGCGTGTAAGAAAATGTAAAGGGAGATAACCTTGATTGTTGCTCTCGTCGGCTGACGTAAGTTCTTGTTCTTCCTAGTTTTTACTGCCTATCTAACTTGGTTCGGATTTGTGAGTGTCCTGTTGATGTTATTGTTGCTCTTGTTGCTGTTGTATTATTTTTGTGTGTGTCTTTTTCTTCTTCGTTTTTTGGGAGTATGGATGCTATTTTGTTTAAAATGCCTTAAACCAGTAGCTAGGTGTTTTGTTAGTTTTCTTACGTGTTTCTCTTACATTAGTTTTTATTTTAGCTTTATCAAGTGAGCAACAGCATCCATGAAAATTTACCAAACATTGTTATACACTACGCACAAAAAGTTAAGGATCACTTGCACAAAAATTCATAACTTTCAAAATAAGAAAGCCAATGCGTTGAAGTTTGGCAAACATTTAATTCCATGCTTTAGTGATAACGATACACAATTGCCT
The DNA here is from genome assembly GCA_030674185.1 of Monoplex corrugatus. Lineage (NCBI taxonomy): Eukaryota > Metazoa > Mollusca > Gastropoda > Littorinimorpha > Ranellidae > Monoplex > Monoplex corrugatus. The sequence goes on along the minus strand of JAPXFY010000027.1, from coordinate 39,523,261 downwards.
TCAATTTCGAGCAATCGTTTGGTGTGTACATTTGATCAAAGTGGGTATGTATCGAAATTTGATTTCCCAAAGTCATTGAAATCACAAGACAGGGCATTCTGATGCTCCCAAAAGTTCAGTAATGCGTGTAACCGCCATGGCTGTTCTGGCACTCGACGCAGCGAGTCCTCATCGAGTTGACCAGGTTGGTGAAGATCCTCTGTGGAAGCGCCTGCCACTCAGCCTGCAGCATCTGGTAGAGGTGTTGGGCATCCCTGGGAGGGGGGTGGTTGCTCCTCACTTTGCGATCCAGCTCATCCCAGAGGTTCTCAATCGGGTTGAGATCGGGACTGCATGCTGGCCACTCCATTCTGTTGACTCCAGACTGCTGCAGGAAGTCGTTGACCACCCTTGCCCTGTGGGGGCGAGCGTTGTCATCCTGGTAGACAGCCATCGGTCCCATCTGCTGCAGTGTAGGCACAGCCAGCGGTCGAAGGATCTCATCCCGGTATCGGAGGCCAGTCAGGTTACCCTGTACATGATACAAGGGTGTTCTGTGGTGAAGGCTGAAGGCCCCCCAGACCATTACAGAACCTCCACCAAAGGCCACATTTTCTTGGACAGTGGTGTCAATAAAGCGTTGCCCTGGGCGCCTCCAGACCCTCAGTCGGCCGTCGTTGTGGTTCATGGTGAAGCGTGATTCATCACTGAACAGGACCTGGGACCATTGCTGACGTGTCCACCTCACATGACGTCTGCAGAAGGCGCGGCGTGCTGCCCTATGGGCTGGAGTTAAGCGTGGCCGTACAGCTGGGCGACGAGAACGGAGGTTAAACCCATGAAGGCGGTTCCGTATGGTCTGCTGGCTGATGTTGATGTTAGTAGCCACCCTCAGCTGCCTTCGAATGATGCTGGAAGAGGCTGTTCTTGTCTGCAGGGCTTGTCGTTCAATGAGACGATCTTCACGTGGGTTTGTCTTCTTCAGTCGACCAGATCTGCGTCTTTCATGGACCCTCCAAGTGGCTGTGAAGCGTTGAATCAGTCTGACAATGACCGAGATGGACACCTGAAGTCGCCTGGCCACTTCTCGCTTGGGAACACCATCTTGGAACCATGCAACAGCTCGTCCGCTCTCAAACTCCCTCAATTTTCGTCGTGGAGGCATTGTCAGATCAGGCCTACTACTGGTGGAATGTCTTCTTATAAAGCCAAGCAAGAGACAGCATCTCACACATAAACAGCAGTGCTTGCACGTGCATAATGGTTTTTCCATCTGGCTTGTGCAATGTGTTCAGGCAGAACGGTCCAAAACAAGGTCCTTTTTCGCAAGTTTCCGCTTTTCCGTTTGCGGCCAAGCTCAGTAGTAGAGAATTCCGTGCAATTTTCGCACTAACACAACATCGCCCACTTACAGCTGAACAAGAATTCATAACAATTTGGCTGGACTGAGAAATAAATAACAGTAGCGAACTGAGTTTATTACGCACCTGTTTTCTCATAGTGATCCTTAACTTTTTGTGCGTAGCTTATTATGTCAGTATCTTTACCGTTCGAATTTTTGTTTGTTTGATTTCTTTTCAATTTTTTTCTTTGAAAGACAGCCATCTTCGTTTTAAAATGAAGATATGCTGAGATAGCCATCTGTGGGGTTTTTGTTTTGTTCTGTTTTGTTTATTTTGTGGCAAACATTTTGTTTCACCGCATGTTTTTGTCACATTAGAAGCCTCCCCCCAATTCTAGCAGGATGAATTCTAAATGAACTGGACCCAGCTCAGCACCACAGTACGCATATCTGCTAAAAAAATTAATTTCTGACTTCATAGCATACAGATTTTAGATAATTCTTCTTTTGTTTGCCATGAACTCTTGTAATCAATATCTCTGGTTCAGGCCCAGCCCGCAAATTGAAGACTGGCCTGTTCGCTGCATAGCTGAATGTTTCCGTAATTCTGGTGGTGTCAGCTTAGCGTGTCTTTGGTCCCCTTTTCCTCCCCCACCTCCCTCCTCCTTTCAAGATTTTGCCAGCACACAGGGTTTTGCGCAGGCTGAGGGGTTCTACCGGGTAGTTGCTGGCCAGTTTGGGTAGACGACATATGGATATATCCGAGTGCGATGGATTTCCCTTGAACAAACTCCAAACAAACTCCGTCTACATAGCATGGCTACATCTGGACATGGGGCTTGGTGGTCAGAGGAGCTGTAGTTTTCCTCCTGTATTTCCTTTGTGACAAGGGAGACAAGAGGGACATTGAGAAGCTAATTGTGGTCCTGTTGTGACAAGGGAGACAAGAGGGACATTGAGAAGCTAATTGTGGTCCTGTTGTGACAAGGGAGACAAGAGGGACATTGAGAAGCTAATGGTGTCCTCTTGAGGTGCAAGGTCCAGCACTGCTGAAGGGATCTTAATGGGCCAGCTACTTTTTTCGTCTGATGTAGTTGACGGTGTAAACATGTGCGTTGTATTACATCGTACTATAGTTTATTAGAACGTGCAGGTCGGTGTAGACTTTTGCGTTGTATTACATAGTATTATAGTTTGTAAGAACGTGCAGGTCTGGTACCTCTGATTTCAGCCCTCTAGATTTTCTGTGAAGGTGACTCAGCCCTTAGTTCATGGTCAAAATTCCTACTGTGTGAGTGCAAGGGGCGTGGGCTGTATGTGGCCTTTATCTGTCTGATGGCTACGTCATGGAACATGGAGGGTATTTTTAGGTGTGGCCTTGCCTGGGGCCAGCCCCGAGGACCCGTCTTTATAGAAAGCGTTGCCTGTCGGTCTGGAATTGATTGTTCGTCCAGGCAAGCCTGGCTTATTTTGCAACTAACAGCCATATCTGAAAGTCATCGGCAACCTGCGGGGTTGGCGATGGTCGCCCATCTACCAGGTTGGTAGGTTATCTTTCAGTCTCCAGATACTTACATTGGAGATAACGTTTTAGACAGTCGGATGAACTGGTTGAAACTGTTTATCGTTTGAATATATACAATTATTTAGCATTTGAATTTGCCGTGTATTAGTTTTTTTCCGCACAGTACGGATCATATGGAGTGGTGTGTATGGCGTTATGGATACAGCATCTGCCTTGATGTCTAGACTTAGGTTAATACATGGACAACAAAGTTTAACCCAGTGAGGTGTCCATACTTGAGCGACTCCATCTCCTGTCAGCACTGTATTTTAGACTGCCGGACTTTCAGTGGCATTTGTAGTCTCTGAAAACTCTCGCTGCAGGGCAAACAAATCCTCTTCAGATGCTTCAAGTCACTAATCAAGACAGTTCCCTAGATGGACACCTCTAGTCCTGACAGCCAACCTTTCTCACTCATCGTCAGTTGACTACATCTTTTACAGACTGCTCGCTCTTTCTAGACTCGTATTCAGTTTGGACTTCTTGAAACTCCTTACCTTGCAATTGGAAACTACATGAGATCGTTCTCTTTCTTCAGTTATATGACTTTCAAGACAGTCTCTAATCGTGATTGCGCTGGGGCGTTATTATTCAAGAAGAAGAAGAAAAAGACGAAGGCACCCACATTGGAGGAGAGAAGCTAGTGTTCACTTCCCACTTGGACATGGATTTTTCTCCCAACCCCTCCTTTTCACTAGACCCTAGACCCTGTACACTAGTCTTTCAGATAAGATGATAAACCTAGGCCTCGTATGCAGCAGGCGTTCAGAGCACGTTGAAGATCCCATGGCAACGGAGCAGTTGTTCCTGGTAAAATTCTATCGAAAAATATCCACTTTCGTAGGTAACGAAACAAACACACGCATGCAAGGGGAAAAAGACAAAAAAAAGACAAACGAGTGGCACCGTGGCTATGGTGATGTGTTTTGCCAAGGGAGAGTGGCCCGCCCATTCTTCACACGGAAGAGTTCTGTTTTGACCCAAAAAATTCAGTCCAATACAGTCCTACCTTACACAACCCAACTCAGCCCAAGCCAACCCCTCCCCGATCGACCCAATCTAGTCCTACCGACTGAATAGTTGTGGGTTCAAATCCCCATCAGTCTCTTCAGAAATCACTGTGGGACTTTTAGGCTGTAATCGGTTCCTACCCGGAGTTGAGCGTGCTATGGGGTCATTGGGAAGACTGGGACAACTCAGTCGAGTCTCTCGGACGTGTCACTGAGGGAGTTGCTCAAATCTTTTGACCAAAACGCAGGTGTCCGTATTTTTCGGGTCGACCAGACCCGAGAGATACGGACACCTGATAGTAAGTGTACAGTACAGACCTTTCACGCAGTGTCAATTTTAAATGGAACTCCGTAACATCATGAGTATCATCTCATCAACATCATCATCATCATCGCGTTGTAAAAACTGTGCCAGTTTCTGTAGCTGTTAAGGTGGCGTAGAAAATGGGACTAAAAAAAATCTGTCAGTGACCAGATGGATTCTAATCAGAAACAGCAAGATCAGAAAAAAGAGAAGAAAAGAAACAGACAAATATATTCCCCCACCCCCTCTAAGTACCGTCCAAGTTTTTCTTCTTTTTATTTCTTTTTATGACTGTCATCAAGTTTGCCCCCACCCATGAAGCACTCCAACATTCATACTCAACAGAAGCTAAGTTAAGACCTAGCCTACATATGTCTTTACAGGTCATATTTTTATTCCACTTGTTTAGTGTTCAGAAATGCATTTCATTTTGTGTGTGTGTGTCTTTATGCGTGTGTTATATGGGTAGAGTAGTACGGACTAGCTATAAGACAGGTCGAATGGAACCTAATGTTACTGTCCTTGAGTGAACAAGGATTTTGAAGTTTGATGTTTTCTCATCCTATGTTTCCGTTCAAATACCAGACTTCAACTCCTCCATGATTTGCAGAGTCAGTAAACAATATTCATATATTGATTCTTTGTTGCTGTTGTTGTTGTAGTTGCTGTTGCTGTTGCTGCTGCTTTTGTTGTTGCCATGTTGTTAAATGATATCATTCAATATGTGTGCAGGCTTTATCGGAGAGGACTACCTCAAGGAGTGCCTGATGACTATGGGAGACCGTTGGTCCGAAGACATGGTAGATGAACTCTTTCATGGCGCTCCCATCAAGGAAGGTCGCTTTGACTACGTGGACTTCACGCGCACCCTCAAACACGGGGCCAGGGAGAAGGACGAAGAAAACGGGGTTCAAGGTCAGCAAGGTCAAGGTCAGCAGGGTCAAGGTCAGGACCCTGCAGCCGCGCCACCTGCGCCTGCGCAGAGCGAATGATGGAAAACGTTAAGAAAAAGAAAACTAATCTTAACTGTAGACTACTAATTTCCATAGGAAAACAAACCTTCAAAACGTTTACCTTAACATTTCTTTGTTTCATCATATCTGTAATTTTTGTGGGACAAATTCAATTTTTTTTGGTATGAAATATGCATTTATTCTGTGTTTGCTATTGTGGGAATCTTTACGGACATCAAAGGACAATGTTGATTTTACCAGTGTTCGGTGAATCTTCAGGCGGATCATGATTTCCCCAGGCTGTTTGGTTCTTTCCATAGAGCCGTGGACGACAGACCTAATATCTCGAGTTCACTTCCACCCTGCAACATTAACAGCTGGCCCGTTCGCTGCCCATCTTATTGTTTCCATCATTCTGGTGGTGTCAGCTTAGCGTTTCATAGGCCCCTTCTCTCCCCGCCCTCCACTCCTGTCTACATTTCAAGACCTTGCGCAGGCTCAGGAAGTCTGCCAGATCACTGCTGGCAGATTTTGTGAGAGCGCATGTGGAAATGTCCGAGTGCGATGAATCCTCTATGAACAATCTCCAAATTAGTTGCATGACTTGTGTCATGGTCTATCGAGTTCCTGGAAGTACTGAAGTAGATTATATATTGAAAGTAAAAGAATTTTCATTCACGTTATCAGTCATTATAATTACTGTTAATGTTATAATTATCACCAGAAAGGAGAGGGTTGGAGGGTGAGAGATTACTGGGAAGGGGGAGTGTGCGTGCGTAAAAAGAATCTACTTAGATGAAGCTATGGAAGCTTGGCTGAAAACAAAGTGCAAAGAATAGAAGTCGTACACAAAACAGATCCTCAGGGTATGTACAGAGGAATTGAAGAAATTGTTCACAGGAAAAATACATGCATATCAACTGGTTGCTTAAAATCGAAAGATGGTACGCTTATCATGGAAAAAGACAAAATATTACATAGATGGGGAGAGTACATTAAAGACCTTTTTGAAGATGACAGAAACGAGGAACACATTATAAGAAAGAACGTTGAAGGACCACTGATAATGAAAGATGAAGTTAGAGCAGCACTGAAAAAGATGAAAACAGGAAAAGCCCCATGACCAGACAACATTACTACAGAGATGATTGAAGCTCTGGAGGAGTTTGGCAAAGAAAAAATAACAGTACTCCTAAATAAAGTTTACGACACTGGAAAAATCCCCAAAGATATGTCAAAATCAATTTTCATTGCACTTCCAAAGAAAACAGGGGCTATATAATGCGAACTCCATCGTACAATCAGATTGATGTGTCATGTAACAAAAATCCTATAAAGAATAATCATGATGAAGACAAAGAATACAATCAAAAGAGAAATAGCAGAAGAACAGTGTGGATTTGTCGAAGGGAAAGGAACTATTAATGCCATATACATCCTATGAACTATCATAGGGAGATCAATCGAGTTGAATAAGGATTTATGTTTATGCTTTGTTGATTAAACCAAGGCGTTCGATCGGGTAAGACATGAAGAATTGATCAACCAAGTAGAAAGAATCAATATTGATGGAAAAGTTCTACGAATAATCAGAAATATGTATTGGGAACAAACAGCTGCAATGAGAATAGAAAACGATATAAGCTCTTTCCAAAATATCAAAAGAGGAGTCAGGCAAGGTTGTGTTCTGTCTTCAGATCTGTTTTTACTTTACAGCGAAAACATCATGAGAAACCTAAAAGAATACCCCTGATTAAAGGTTGGAGGAAAAATGATAAACAACATTCGTTACGCAGATGACACCGTGCTAATTACAGAAAATGAAAGGGACCTAAAAAACCTTTTGAATATATAGAAATAGAAAGCAAAAATAAAAGGTTGGAGTTAAATAGCAAGGAGACTGAAGACATGGTAATCAGTAAAAAAACAAAACAAAAAAACCAAACAAACATAAAATCCCCTCATGCAAAATAACAGCAAATGGCACAACCTTGAGCAGGTTGATAGGTTTAAATATCTGGGAACGATCATCTCACCAAACGGAAGATGCACATCAGAAATAGCCAGCAGAATCGGCCAAGCCAAAACAGCATTCAAGAAGATGAAAAGCATCCTTACCAACAAATGCCTATCAATTAATATCAGGAAGAGAGTTTTTGAATATTATTTAAAACCGATAATGTTATACGGTTGTGAGGCGTGGACTGTCAACACGCAAAGCCAGAACCAGATTGAGGCAGCCGAGATGTGGTTTCTAAGAAGAATGTTGAGAGTCTCAACGCATGTAAACAAGAGATGAAGTGATTTCATTGATGTTGGTTTATTTTTCTGTTTTGTCTCTTCGATTCTTTTTCTGTATTTCTTGTCTTTGTCTCAGTCTCTGGCTGTCTCTCTCTTGCTCTTTCTCTCTCTCTCTCTCTTGCTCTCTCTCTCTCTCTCTGTTGCTCCATTGCTGTGTTCTCTGTCTCTCTCTCTCTCTCTAGCTCTCTCTGTCTCTTTCTCTCTCTACCTGTGTCTCTGTGTCTGTCTCTCTCTTTGTCTCTGTTTCTCTCTTACTGTCTCTCTACCTCTTTCTGGCTCTGTCTCTCTCTCTCTATTTCTCTCACTCTTTCATTCTTTGTCTCTGTGCCTCTCTTTCTGTCTCTGTGTCTCGCTGTGTCTCTGTCTTTCTCTATCTCGCTCTAGCTCTGTCTCTCTATCTGTCTGTCTGTCTGTCTCTCTCTCTCTCTTTTCTCCCCCCCCCCCCTCTGTCTTTTTCTCTTTCTCCCTCTCTCTCCTATCATTCTCAACCGCTGTCCTTTCTTTCTTCATCTCCTTGCCTACCTGCTCTTTCTGTTTATTTATTAGTTAATTTTCGAAGTGTTTGCATTTAGTGCCAGGTTGTTTTGCACAGAAACTTTGTCTGTTTGTCTGCCTGGTTTTGTTTGTTTGTTTGTCTGTCTGTAAGATTCTTTGTTTGTTTATCTGTTTGCTTGTTGTTTGTTTGCTTGTCTGCATGTGAGAATGTTTGTTTGTTTATCTGTTTGCTTGTTGTTTGTTTGAATGTTTGGTTGCTTGTTTGTCGTTTATTTGTCTGTATATTCATGATAATATTTGTCTGCTTATCTATTTGTGAGAATGTATGTTTGCTTGTCTGTTTGCCTCTTTATGAAAATGTTCGTTTATTTGTTCTATTTATCTGTGTGACGAGAACACGAGTGTTAATTTTTTTAATTTCTTCTTCTTCATTGTCTCACCATTTCCACTTTTGTTTTCTGTTGTCTTTTCCTCCTTTTTTTTCTTAGTATTATCTCTATCCTTTTCTCAAACACACACATACATACACACACGCAAGCACGCACGCACGCACACACTCATGCACAAGTACATGAACAAACAAACAAACAAAAACCACGCTCTTTCGATTTTCTTTTTGTATTCATTTGTTGAGATCGTTTTGAAATGTCTTCCAATAACTACAAAGAGAATATTTCCATAGCATTAATTTTCCCTCATATACGTCCATAGCTAAATAAACACTAGCTTTGCTGAATTGAGTTTATGTACAATATTTTTTTCTCTGCTCCACTGTCAGCTTTGTTTCATTTACATGTTATGTTACTTATATTTATTAAGCAAATGATAGGAATTTTTTATTTAGCTGGTTTGTACATGGTTTTTTTATGTATGTTTTGTGTATTTGTTCGTTTGTTTATGTTTTGTTAATTTATCTGTTCGTCTCTTTTTCTGGTTTTTGTTTATTCATTTGTTTGTGTGCCTATATATTTGTTTTAGTTGTTTTGTTTGTTTGGTTGGTTGATTTTTTTTGATTTTTTTTCTTTTCGTGCTCTTTTTTTTTTTCCTTTTTGCTTGATTGTAATGGTTTTAAAATTACTTCGATGTTCCATAACTAGTTAATCAAACATGCTATGCGCATATGAGCATCTCTCACTTTTGTTCTTAACCCTTTAAGCTGAAGTGTTTCTTGTTGGCTGGAAGATTTGCACATACACATCAGTTGTTTGTACACATTTCACATTAAAGTGGATTCACGTTCTCTGTTCCAAACTGTTGTTTGTCTTTTTTGTCAATGTGTTTTTCAATTATGCCCCTTTCTGTCTCCCTCCCTCCCTCTCTCTTTCTCTGTCTCCCTCCTTCCCTCCCTCCATCTCTCTGTCCTTCTCCCCCTCCCTCTCTCTCTCGCATCACTTTGTGTGTGTGTGTGTGTGTGTGTGTGTGTGTGTGTGTGTGTGTGTGTGTGTGTGTGTTGTGTGTGTGTGTGTGTGTGTGTGTGTGTGTGTGGCGTGTGCGTATGCGCGCGCGTGTGTTGGTATATTTGTGTGTGTGTGTGTGTGTGTGTGTGTGTGTGTGTGTGTGTGTGTGTGTGTGTGTGTGTGTGTAACTATCTTATACAAAAGTCAAACCGTTCTCCTGTAGATATGGACATATATATATATATATATATATATATATATATATATATATATATATATATGTGTGGTGTGTGTGTGTGTGTGTGTGTGTCCACACACCCACTCACGCACGCACGCAGACACACACACACACGCACACACACACACACACACACACACACACACCTGCTACATTTGTAATAAACATATAGCCGTTATGTGCATTAAGCGAATAAAATCCTTTGATCCCATTTATACGACTATATATACACAGAGATGAAATTTTTGGCGAGTTGTTTCTTTTTGCCCATTCTTTTTGCTATGGCCATTTCTGCAGTCAATTGTTATGCAACCCGTCCTGATGACGTAAGTACAGCGATAAGTTCACTGTGGACTGTCTGTGGCCAGGCCAGCTGAAACCCCTATCATGGCGGCGTCCTCCACCCTCTGCCACGCTGTGAGCCTTAGGCATCGCCACTCCCTTTCTTTTATACTCTGTAGTCATTACACCATCATCATTATATACAACAGCAACAACTGTAATAACAACAACAAAAACAGTGGGAACAATATCAACAACAACGACGACGACGAACTACTATGTCAACAACATCATCAACACAAAAGACAAATCATCCCAATGACATGCTCCATCTGCATTCTTTAACAAGTCACCAACCATCCATATCGTGACATACACAACTTCCTTACCAAACTGACGGAAAATTATGTTATCAGACAAAAAACTTTGTTACCAAACTGACGGGAAACTTTGTTACCAAACTGACGGGAAACTTTGTACTAAACTGACGGGAAACTTTGTACCAAACTGACGGGAAACTTTGTTACCAAACTGACGGGAAACTTTGTACCAAACTGACGGGAAACTTTGTACCAAACTGATGGGAAACTTTGTTACCAAACTGACGGGAAACTTTGTTACCAAACTGGTTGGAGCGTTGTGTGGCTGTTCCCCAGGGTTTGTCGTCTACCCATCTTGCTATTCAAGATGTAAACAAGGTGATAAGTGTGTATAGGCATGGTCCATGGTAAGTGTGTGTATAGGCATGGTCCTTGGTAAATGTGTGTATAGGCATGGTCCATGGTAAGTGTGTGTATAGGCATGGTCCATGGTAAGTGTGTGTATAGGCATGGTCCATGGTAAGTGTGTGTATAGACATGATCCATGGTAAGTGTGTGTATAGGCATGGTCCATGGTAAGTGTGTGTATAGGCATGATCCATGGTAAGTGTGTGTATAGGCATGGTCCATGGTAATTGTGTATATAGGCATGATCCATGGTAAGTGTGTGTATAGGCATGGTCCATGGTAAGTGTGTGTATAGGCATGGTCCATGGTAAGTGTGTGTATAGGCATGGTCCATGGTAAGTGTGTGTATAGGCATGGTCCATGGTAAGTGTGGTATAGGCATGGTCCTGGTAAGTGTGTGTATAGGCATGGTCCTTGATAAGTGTGTGTATAGGCATGGTCCTTGAGAAGTGTGTGTATAGGCATGGTCCTTGATAAGTGTGTGTATAGGCATAGTCCTTGATAAGTGTGTGTATAGGCATGGTCCTTGATAAGTGTGTGTATAGGCATGGTCCTTGATAAGTGTGTGTATAGGTATTGTCCTTGATAAGTGTGTATAGGCATTGTCCTTGATAAGTGTGTGATAGGCATTGTCCATGATAAGTGTGTGTATAGACATGGTCCTTGATAAGTGTGTGTGTGACGGATGTGTTGTATATACTTTCATAGTGTTTTTACATTTTCACTTTTGTATAGAGTTTTGGCTCATTTTTGCTTTTGTGGACTGGAGCACCCAGTGTTGTTTTTGGTGTCTTTATTCTGATTGGTTGTGAAGTAAAAGCGTGGAGTGCGCAGAGCGTGGAATGCGTGAAGCATGGAATTCGTGTAGCGTTGTGTGCGTGTCGAAAATCTGAACTAAAAGTAAGTTCAACAGAGATTTCCAGGTGAAGCGGTCGCATTTCCTTGCCATCTGAAGAGAACTAAATCTGTTTGTCTTAAGCTGCTATATTAGCAGGTTGATGAATCTTTTGATTTTTTTTATATATATTTACCAAAAATTGAGACATGTGGATATTGTGAAGAAACGTAGTTGTGTAAAAGTGAAGTGAATTATTTTGGCAGTCAAGAGTTGTATTGAGTTGTAGTTCTTGATTTAATGTTTTATGAATTACTGTTTTGTGGTTTCGATCTTTAAATGATGTGCAGTCAGTGTGAACTTTATGGATAATTATATGTAATGAGAGTTTGGACTTTTGAAACATGAATGGCGAATTTTGTGTTAAATTCTTTATTGTAAGATGTTATTTTGTTAAATGAATATGAAGCTAAGTTAGTGGTCATTTTTTGGAAATTGAAGTTAGTGTAGAATATTTACTATATAGCATTGTGAATGTAATTTGCCTGCGAGCTTTTAAAAGGCAAACAATACTATTTTGGGATAAACGTCTATCAATCATATAATATAAAAAGTATGGTGTGGCCATTGACCAGATACATTTTATTGACAATTTTGTAGATGGAAGTACTTAGCAAATTCTTTCCTATCTACAGCTTCTGACGTGGGGAGCTGTCTGGTCTGATTAGCTCACGAGGGAGCCACATACGTACGTGACTTTGTTTTGAGGGGTGGATGCCTGATCCAGTCCCTGATCCTAAGCTGTTAGGACTCTGCTGAATACCTGCTGTTTTGAGGGGTGGATGCCTGATCCAGTCCCTGGTCCTAAGCTGTTAGGACTCTGCTGAATACCTGCTGTGGGCGTGTCCGGTTACTGACGCCTCTGTGTTTCGTCTTGCTCCCCAGGATTGTGTGGTAACTGTATTTATATAGAGTGATGAACTGAATCCTGAACAATGATTTCGATGCTGTGAAACAAACTGACTGAAGTGCTGACGCAGTGAAAGAGTTCATGTGAAAAGACTGTTTGGGACGAAAACCTGAATCGATTACTTTCTATTGAAGAGTGATCAATGAACATTTATTTCTGTCTTATGTATTTGTTGATCCAGTTGGATGAAAATTGAACTGATGATATCTGATTAATTGTAAATATTTAAATATACTATTTTGTTTACAGAGGTTGTTGAAGTGACTGAGTGGAAGGTTGTGTGTGGTTGGGGAAAACACATAGAACACGCACCTACATACACACAATCTACTTTCATTCTATTTCTCTCAGTCACACATAAATTGACTTCTGTAACAGTGTGTATAGGCATGATCCATGGTAAGTGTGTGTATAGGCATGATCCATGGTAAGTGTGTGTATAGGCATGATCCATGGTAAGTGTATAGGCATGATCTATGGTAAGTGTGTATAGGCATGATCTATGGTAAGTGTGTGTATAGGCATGGTCCATGGTAAGTGTGTGTATAGGCATGATCCATGATAAGTGTGTGTATAGGCATGGTCCATGGTAAGTGTGTGTATAGGCATGATCCATGGTAAGTGTGTGTATAGGCAGGAACCATGGTAAGTGTGTGTATAGGCATGGTCCATGATAAGTGTGTGTATAGGCATGATCCATGATAAGTCTGTGTATAGATAGGCATGATCCATGATAAGTGTGTGTATAGGCATGGTCCATGGTAAGTGTGTGTATAGGCATGATCTATGGTAAGTGTGTGTATAGGCATGATCTATGGTAAGTGTGTGTATAGGCATGGTCCATGATAAGTGTGTGTATAGGCATGATCTATGGTAAGTGTGTGTATAGGCATGATCTATGGTAAGTGTGTATAGGCATGATCTATGGTAAGTGTGTGTATAGGCATGGTCCATGGTAAGTGTGTGTATAGGCATGGTCCATGGTAAGTGTGTGTATAGGCATGATCTATGGTAAGTGTGTATAGGCATGGTCCTTGATAAGTGTGTATAGGCATGGTCCTTGATAAGTGTGTGTATAGACATGGTCCATGGTAAGTGTGTGTATAGACATGGTCCTTGATAAGTGTGTGTATAGGCATGATCTATGGTAAGTGTGTGTGTAGGCATGATCTATGGTAAGTGTGTGTATAGACATGGTCCTTGATAAGTGTGTATAGGCATGGTCCTTGATAAGTGTGTGTATAGACATGGTCCATGGTAAGTGTGTGTATAGACATGGTCCTTGATAAGTGTGTGTATAGGCATGATCCATGGTAAGTGTGTGTATAGACATGATCCATGGTAAGTGTGTGTATAGGCATGATCTATGGTAAGTGTGTGTATAGGCATGATCCATGGTAAGTGTGTGTATAGACATGATCCATGGTAAGTGTGTATAGGCATGATCTATGGTAAGTGTGTGTATAGGCATGGTCCATGGTAAGTGTGTGTATAGACATGGTCCATGGTAAGTGTGTGTATAGACATGGTCCATGGTAAGTGTGTGTATAGGCATGGTCCTTGATAAGTGTGTGTATAGACATGGTCCATGGTAAGTGTGTGTATAGACATGGTCCATGGTAAGTGTGTGTATAGACATGGTCCTGATAAGTTTGTATCGACATGACCATGGTAAGTGTGTGTATAGGCATGATCCATGGTAAGTGTGTGTATAGGCATGATCCATGGTAAGTGTGTGTATAGACGATCCATGGTAAGTGTGTGTATAGGCATGGTCCATGGTAAGTGTGTGTATAGGCATGATCCTTGATAAGCGTGTGTATAGGCATGGTCCTTGATATGTGTATGCATAGGCATGGTCCTTGATAAGCGTGTGTATAGACATTGTCCTTGATAAGCGTGTGTATAGACATTGTCCTTTATAAGCGTGTGTATAGGCATTGTCCTTGATAAGCGTGTGTATAGGCATGGTCCTTGATAAGCGTGTGTATAGACATGGTCCTTGATAAGCGTGTGTATAGGTATGGTCCTTGATAAGTGTGTGTATAGGCATGGTCCTTAATAAGTGTGTGTATAGACATGGTCCTTGATAAGCGTGTGTATAGGTATGGTCCTTGATAAGTGTGTGTATAGACATGGTCCTTGATAAGCGTGTGTATAGACATGATCCTTGATAAGTGTGTGTATAGGTATGGTCCTTGATAAGCGTGTGTATAGACATGGTCCTTGATAAGTGTGTGTATAGACATGGTCCTTGATAAGTGTGTGTATAGACATGGTCCTTGATAAGTGTGTGTATAGACATGGTCCTTGATAAGCGTGTGTATAGACATGATCCTTGATAAGTGTGTGTATAGACATGGTCCTTGATAAGCGTGTGTATAGACATGATCCTTGATAAGTGTGTGTATAGGTATGGTCCTTGATAAGTGTGTGTATAGGCATGGTCCATGATAAGTGTGTGTATAGGTATGGTCCTTGATAAGTGTGTGTATAGGCATGGTCCATGATAAGCGTGTGTATAGACATGATCCTTGATAAGTGTGTGTATAGGTATGGTCCTTGATAAGTGTGTGTATAGGCATGGTCCATGATAAGTGTGTATAGGCATGGTCCTTAATAAGCGTGCGTGCCCAACGGACTGACAAGGCCTTGATGCCTTACTCAGCGTATTGGTTTCATATCTCATTTTGTACCAGTCTGTTACTGAAACAACTTAGATTATAATGTTTTGAAATGTATATCTTCATATCTGCATCTGCTATGTTCCATTTAAGTAGAAAAAAGCGCACAAAATCACTGCCTAGTGGAAATGGACGTACAGGGGGAAAAAAGGGACAACACCTATCCAGTCTCCCAGTACGAACTGACAACACCAACGCTCTACACAACCATAAACTCCCGAACAACACGGTACACAGCCCATATTCACTCACCAACACGTTTTATCGCCTTCATCATCCCAACTTCATCATCTTATCCCCCATCCGAAACAAACGAACAACCAAGCAAGCAAGCAAGCAAGCAAGCAACCAACCAAATAAACATGAACACACATACGTACACAGACACAGATACAGACACAGACACACACCACACACGCACACACTCACACACACACAAACGCACACACACACACACACACACACTCATACAACACACACACACACACCATACACACACACATACACACACACACACACACACACAACACACACACACACACACACACTCAACACACACACACATCACACACACACACACACACACACACACACACACACACACACACACACACACACACACACCTACCTTTATTCCACTTACCACAATCGTCCTTTTGTTTCTCTTATAGTAAAGGTTGTTAATGGAAATGATAGAGACCTCAACTTCTCTTGGGGCCAATGTCATGTAGGTGGCGCCCATCTCTTCTCCTTCACCGCATTACCTTCCTCGTTCCCAAAGAGGGACGGGCATTCATTTACAGCTGGGTGGATTTGAATGATGTAGTCAAGTCGGCATAAATCCCCCCCCCCCCTCCCCATCTATTTGGTAATCACGCTGATGGTAGGTTTTCCTGTATATTACATACAGCACAATGCACAGGGTTTATCCTTCAGAACGTGTATCGCAGACTGATGCTCAGACAATGTCGTTTTCGCCCGATTCGCTCGTAGATCTCATCATCATCATGTGCCCTGCTGTATAGCGTTGACGATCATGGCCCTCCATGACTACGTAACGAACGTTATTTCTCATTCCCCTGTTGCTGCAAGTACACCTCCCACCCTCTCTGTCCTCAGCCATCCTGCAAGTCCGTCTAATATTTTCTCCTTTGGTCTACCTGGTGTTCTCTTCTCCTCCAGCTTTCCTGTTGTGACCAGGTGCTCTAATTCCCCTTTCCTCATAAAATGGCCTATAAATGTTGCTTGTCTTTTCCTAATCTTCTTTATTCATGATCTTGTGTCTGCCTCCTTCAAGACTGTCTCGTTTGTTTTCTTTGCTGTCCATGGGACTCTCAACATTCTTCTTAGAAACCACATTTCATTTCAGTTGCCTCAATTTTGTTCTGAGTTTGCGTGTTGACTGTCCATGCCTCACAACCGTACAACAGTATCGGTTCTATATAACAGTCAAAAACTCTCTTTCTGATGTTAATTGATAGGCATTTGTTGGTAAGAATGCTTTCCATCTTCTTGAATGTTGTTTTGGCTTGGCCGATTCTGCTGGCTATTTCCGATGTTCATCTGCCGTCTGGTGAGATGACCGTTCCCAGATACTTAAACTTATCAACCTTCAAAGTTGTGCCATTTGCTGTTATTTTGCATGAGGGGATTTCTTGTTTTTGACTGATTACCATGACTTCAGTCTTCTTGCGATTTAACTCCAACCTTTATCTTTGCTTTCTATTTCTATTATATTCACAAGGTTTTTGTAGGCCCCTTTCATTTTCTGCAATTAGCACGGTGTCATCTGCGTAACAAATGTTCATCATTCTTCCTCCAGCCTTTATCCCAGGGCATTCTTCTAGGTTTCTCATGATGGTTTCTCTGTAAAGTGTAAAAAATCTTGTGACAGAACGCGACCCTGTCTGACCCCCCTCCATTTTTTTTCTTTTGTTGTTGTTGTTGATATTTTGGAAATAGCTTATATCATTTTCCACTGTTATTGCCGCTGTTTGTTCCCAGTATATATTTCTGATTATAATATTCTTACATCTTTTCTATCAATATTGAGCGTCTAGTTGGTTGATCAATTCTTCATGTCTTACCCGATCGAAAGCCTTGGTATAATCAACAAACCATAAACACAAATCCTTATTCAACTCTATTGCCTCTCCATGACATTTCTTAGGATGTATGACATTAATAGTTCCTTTCCCTTAGACAAATCCACTGTTCTTCTGCTATTTCTCTTTTAATTCTGTTCCTTGTCCTCATCATGATTACTCTTAATAGAATTTTTGTTAATGATTCATCAAGCTGACTGTACGATGGAGTCCGCATTATACAGCCCCTGTTTTCTTTGGAAGTGCAATGAAAATTGATTTTGAAATATCTTCTGGGATTAATCCGGTGTCATAAATTTCATTCAGGATGACTTATTTTTTCAATACCGAATTCTTCTAGGGCCTCAGTCATTTCTGCAGTAATGTTGTCTGGTCCTGGGGTTTTTCCTGGTTTCATCTTTTTTATCGTAGATCTACACACACAAAGTTAATTTTTTTAAAAAAAAATTTCAAGTCTATCAGTTTCAGTTATAAAAGTAAGGTTACTTTACAACAGTCACAAATAATATTAGTAGTAGTAGCAGGCCTCTGTCAGTGGGCGTGGACAATTGATGGTGCGCCCTAGTGTAGTGTCGAGTCGAGTTGACGCCTCTGGAGCAGCGTTGGCTATGGCTGGAAAGGCAATCTCTGTGACACTGGATGCATGTATGGATGTTGGCCATGGGATTGCCTTCACAGGAACTTGCTTTCGGCCTGGCTCTCTTTTCCTCAGCTAAGTTCTGGATCTTCCTTTCCCTCGATCTGAGTTGTTTCTGGGGCACACTGCGCCATCTGTTGCTTTTGTGTCTTCCCAGTTCTCTGTGTTGATATCCAGAGCTTTCATAAAGCGCTTGCAGACGTCTTTGTATCGCAGCTGGGGGAGGCCAACAGATCTCTTGCCGGAGAGAGTTCACCATTAAGGATATCCTTTGGGATACGTCCATCTTTCATCCGGCGCACATGGCCAAGCCAGTGTAGCCTGCGTTGTCTGAACAATGTGTGCATGATGGAGAGACCAGCTCTTGCTAAGACCTGGGCGTTTGGTATTTTGTCGCTCCACTTGATACCGAAGATGCGACGAAAGCAGCGCAAGTGAAAGATGTTTAGCTTGCGATCTTGTTATGGACTTTGGTCGACCCTGCATGGACATTAGCACTCGCAGGCGATGCCGCTGCCGGCTCGCAATTAAAAGGTAGGAGAATGGCTGGGAAAATGCAGCCGTGTGTTTGCTATTTATGTTGTCCATGTTTAGCTTGCGATCTTGTTTGCTATTTATGTTGTCCATGTTTAGCTTGCGATCTTGTTTGCTATTTATGTTGTCCATGTTTAGCTTGCGATCTTGTTTGCTATTTATGTTCATGTTTCGTTGCCATACAGTAGAGTGCTGATGATACAGGCGTTGTACACTGCCATCTTGGTTACAGTTGTCAGCTTTGGGTTCTCCCAGATACAAGCAGTAAGTCAGTAAGAGGTTGCTGCAGTTATGCCAATGCGCTTATTGATCTCGGCATCGAGGGACAGATTGTCGCTGATGATGGACCAGAGGTATGTGAACTGGTGGATGATTCCAAGTTCGTATTTGTCGATGGTGATGACTGGTGGAGTATGCACTTCTTGGCTCAGCATGTTCGTCTTTTTCAGGCTAATAGTCAGATCAAAGCCTTTGTATGCTTGGGAAAATCTGTCTGTGCTCATGTGTGAGGTAACCATAGCTTCATCAGCGAAGACCAGGTCTCTGATAATGACCTCGCGCACCTTTGTCCTTGCTTTCAGTCTTGCGAGGTTAAAGAGTCACCCTTGATTTTGTGAATAAATTCACTCCTTCTATTGCAGTTCCAAAAGCATGCTTCATGAGCATGGAGAAGAAGATGTCGAACAGAGTGGGAGTAAGGACACAGCCTTGCTTGACGCCACTTTTGATGTCAGAGGGTTCGGACATGCTGCCCTTGTACTGGATGGTTGCCTTCATATCTTGGAATGAGCTGATCAGGCTGTGAACCTTTGGGGACATCCTAAGTTCAGAAAAATGTTGAACAGTCCATCCTTGATGACCAGGTCAAAGGTCCATGAAGGCAATATCGAGGGGCTTTTACTGTTCTTTGCATTTTTCCTGTGGTTGACGGCGGGAAAAATCATGTCCACTGTGGAGCGTTCTGATCAGAAGCCGCACTGGGACTCAGGAAAGATATGCTCAGCTAGCCTTGGAGACGCGCCAACACGACTCAGGGGTATAGTCTGCTTGCGATGTTCAGTAGGAAATACCCCTACAGTTGTTGCTGTCACTTTTGTCTCCCTTGTTTTTATAGAGTGTGACGATCTTGGCATCTCTCATGTCTGTTGGTACTGCTCCTTCTCTCCAACACTGACAGAGGATATCATGTAGGGTGTTCTTACAGTGCTTGATGAGGTCAGTACCAGGTGCTTTCCCGCAGGCCAGCTGCTAATTGCCTTGCGGAATTCTTTTAGTGTTGATTTAGCATCTATCACCACCATGATGGGCGGAGGTTTGATGGCATCGAGGGCTGAGGTGGCAACAAAGTTCTCCCTGGAGTATGGCTCTGAGTAGTGTTCCACCCATATCTCCATCTGTTTGCCCTTGTCAGTGATCACTTTCCCACTGGTGGATCTGAGGGGGTTGTTCTGCTGTGTTGGACCAAGAGCTTTCTTGATGCCCTCATACATACCTCTTATGTTGCCTGTAGCTGCTGCTGCCTGGATGTCGTCATTGAACTGTTGCCAGTATTTACTGGCACATCTTGCTGTCTGCTGCACTTTGCTCCTGGCAGCTCTGAGTCTTGCAGAGATTTCTCTTTGGTGAGCGCTTGCATTCAGCAAGGGCAGGACGCTTTGCTTCAATAACGGGGGTAATCTCAAGGAACTTGGCTTCAAACCAATCAATGTTCTTGGAGGTCTTCCTCCCACAGGGCTATTTTCTGAATGGTTTCCCGGAGATGGTTCCATTTTCCAGAGGCAGAGTTGTTGAGCGGTTGTTCACCAGTTGAGCTGTAGCTTATGACCGGTAGGCTGTTGCTTCCCGTATTGTTTCAACACGAGGTGAAGCTGGAGTGATCTCCCCGGGACGGAAGCCAGGGCGGGGTGATATGGAGGACAAGCTGCAGGTCCCCCGTCTCCACGCTGTTGATGGGACCAAAGGAACAGCTGAGGCCTATACAGTTTGGCACCAACAATGTCGCAGGTGTCGTCGGAACATTGCTGAAAACAGCAGCGGACCGCCTTAGGGACCGCAGCTCCGGATTTTTCCTCGGGTTTACTTCCGAAGCCTTTTCCGTGTCTAGATATGCTGCAAGGCAGCAGAGGATTGAAGTCGGAGCTGCCATCCAAGGCTACGAACGCCATGTACCCAATGGGGCAAGTTGTACTGCGTTACATTTTACCAGCAGCAGGGAAACCCTGACCTGACATAGAGCCACAAATAACAATCAGACAAAAACAAAACAAAACCACAACGCGTATTTGATATAACAAGACAAGACAGGCTCAAATTTTCGACCAACTTGCCTTTGTCAAGCATACACAAAACAAAACAAAAATACAATGTTTTAAGGGGGGGGGGCATGGGGCGGAAGGGAGAGGAACAACAAAACTTCCCCATTATTTCGTCGAGCAGAAGAGGATGACTGACATAAGTATCTGTAGCGATCGGCGAAACGTTAGACTCACTATCCACGACAACTGAACAATAAAGCGGAAGTTGACCTCGTGACCTTTCGAGAACAGAAAGGGTTTGGTGCAAACAATACATAGACACTGTGACACTGTTCACCATGACAGATGACGAGACACCAGCAAGCTTAGCACTTGAGAACCAGGAAGAGAACATAACCCTGGACAACAAAGTGAAAGCCTTGATCTGTACGATGAAAGGAAGGTTGGACCAGTCGCCATGGTGTAGTGGTTAATGCCAAAGTCTACTGATTGGGAAGTTGTGGGTTCCAATCCCATCAGGCCTGTTAAAATAATTGTGGGATGTTTCGGCCTCATCTGACTCCTACCCAGAGCTGAGCGTGATGTGGGCTCATTAAGATGACGGACCGACCTAGTCAAGTATCATGCTTTCACGGATGTGTCATTGAGGTTGTTGCTCAGATCTACTGACCAACACTGTAGGCGTCTGTATTTCTCAGGCCTGGTTGACATCAGGACATATCATAATGGTAAGCGTAGAGTACAGCCCTGTCA
Source organism: Monoplex corrugatus (assembly GCA_030674185.1). Taxonomy (NCBI): domain Eukaryota; kingdom Metazoa; phylum Mollusca; class Gastropoda; order Littorinimorpha; family Ranellidae; genus Monoplex; species Monoplex corrugatus. Next base: position 39,501,895 of record JAPXFY010000027.1, on the reverse strand, counting down.
CTCAGCCTCAATCGTAGAGGGAACTCCGTTGCATCATGACTATCGTCATCGTCAGCATCATCATCTTAGTCATCATCATCATGTGCCTTGTCGCATGGCGTTGGCGATCATGGCCCAGCATACGAATCTATCTTTTGTGGTTGTAAGTATATCGCCTACCCTTTTTGTCTCCACCCATTCTACGAGACTGTCTAGTATTTTCTCCCTGAGTCTACCTGGTGCCCTTGTTCCTTCTACCTTCTGTGGCCGTTACTGTGGCGTCTGAATTGGGACAGCCAACAACAACTGAACGCAAAACAAAGCAAAGGAAGGTCAGACAAAAGCAACAACATAAAACATCAAACGTTTCCAACTGACCAACAGCAAAACCAGGAAGATGACAGATTGAAGGCAAAAGGAAAACTGGATGGCAGGACAGTATCAAAACACAGGAATGGATGGAGGCAGAAAACAGCAAACAGACCTGCCAAACACTGAGGACTGTCTGTTAACACACATCAGCATAACACCATTGTCATGTGGCTGTCTGTTAACACACGTCAGCATAACACCATGGTCATGTGGCTGTTAACACACGTCAGCATAACACCATGGTCATGTGGCTGTCTGTTAACACACGTCAGCATAACACCATTGTCATGTGGCTGTCTGTTAACACACATCAGCATAACACCATGGTCATGTGGCTGTCTGTTAACACACATCAGCATAACACCATTGTCATGTGGCTGTCTGTTAACACACATCAGCATAACACCATGGTCATGTGGCTGTCTGTTAACACACATCAGCATAACACCATTGTCATGTGGCTGTCTGTTAACACACGTCAGCAAAACGCCATGGTCATGTGGCTGTTAACACACGTCAGCATAACACTATGGTCATGTGGCTGTCTGTTAACACACGTCAGCAAAACACCATGGTCATGTGGCTGTCTGTTAACACACGTCAGCATAATACCATGGTCATGTGGCTGTCTGTTAAGACACGTCAGCATAACACCATGGTCAGTGGCTGTCTGTTAAGACACGTCAGCATAACACCATGGTCATGTGGCTGTCTGTTAACACACATCAGCATAACACCATGGTCATGTGGCTGTCTGTTAAGACACGTCAGCATAACACCATGGTCATGTGGCTGTCTGTCAAGACACGTCAGCATAACACCATGGTCATGTGGCTGTCTGTTAAGACACGTCAGCATAACACCATGGTCATGTGGCTGTCTGTTAAGACACGTCAGCATAACACCATGGTCAGTGGCTGTTAACACACGTCAGCATAACACCATGGTCATGTGGCTGTCTGTTAACACACGTCAGCATAACACCATGGTCATGTGGCTGTTAACACACGTCAGCATAACACCATGGTCAGTGGCTGTTAACACACGTCAGCATAACACCATGGTCATGTGGCTGTCTGTTAACACACATCAGCATAACACCATGGTCATGTGGCTGTCTGTTAACACACATCAGCATAACACCATGGTCATGTGGCTGTCTGTTAACACACATCAGCATAACACCATGGTCATGTGGCTGTCTGTTAACACACATCAGCATAACACCATGGTCATGTGGCTGTTAACACACATCAGCATAACACCATGGTCATGTGGCTGTTAAGACACGTCAGCATAACACCATGGTCATGTGGCTGTCTGTTAAGACACGTCAGCATAACACCATTGTCATGTGGCTGTTAACACACGTCAGCATAACACCATGGTCATGTGGCTGTTAACACACGTCAGCATAACACCATGGTCATGTGGCTGTCTGTTAAGACACGTCAGCATAACACCATGGTCATGTGGCTGTTAACACACGTCAGCATAACACCATGGTCAGTGGCTGTTAACACACATCAGCATAACACCATGGTCATGTGGCTGTCTGTTAAGACACTCAGCATAACACCATGGTCATGTGGCTGTCTGTTAACACACATCAGCATAACACAATGGTCATGTGGCTGTCTGTTAACACACATCAGCATAACACCATGGTCATGTGGCTGTCTGTTAACACACGTCAGCAAAACACCATGGTCATGTGGCTGTTAACACACGTCAGCATAACACCATGGTCATGTGGCTGTTAAGACACGTCAGCATAACACCATGGTCATGTGGCTGTCTGTTAACACACGTCAGCATAACACCATGGTCATGTGGCTGTTAAGACACGTCAGCATAACACCATGGTCATGTGGCTGTCTTTGTTTCTCATGCTTTGTGAACCGCTCAGGGCTCTTGTGAGACAAGGCGCTATACGAGTAGTCGTTATCATAATTGTTTTGTTATCCAAGACTATAACACAATGGTCATCGAAGATAGTAACGGAAATCTCACCGACAGTACATCTGCATTGAAATGACGGAGTGAGTACTACATGGACGAGCTCCAGCCAGACTCCAACTGATATGCATGGTGAGGTCGCAGAGGCAGTGCAAAGTCTGAAGGCAGAGAAATCACCTAGCATGGACGACAGTCTTTCCAAACTGCTCAGAAAACTAAGATCTTCACAACAATATACAAAACGCTTGGGAAGTGTAAAAAATGTCCAAATGAACGGAACTTAGTCAATTTTAATACAACTTCCAAAGAAAGGAAATTCCAGACGATGCCATAGACTGTCAGCCTGATTAGCGATGCCATAGACTGTCAGCCTGATTAGCGATGCCATAGACTGTCAGCCTGATTAGCGATGCCATAGACTGTCAGCCTGATTAGCGATGCCATAGACTGTCAGCCTGATTAGCGATGCCATAGACTGTCAGCCTGATTAGCGATGCCATAGACTGTCAGCCTGATTAGCGATGCAATGTCACATTAGCGACATGTCAGCGATCACATGATTAGCGAACTGCCATAGACTGTCAGCCTGATTAGCGATGCCATAGACTGTCAGCCTGATTAGCGATGCCATAGACTGTCAGCCTGATTAGCGATGCCATAGACTGTCAGCTGATAGCGATGCCATAACTGTCAGCCTGATTAGCGATGCCATAGACTGTCAGCCTGATTAGCGATGCCATAGACTGTCAGCCTGATTAGCGATGCCATAGACTGTCAGCCTGATTAGCGATGCCATAGACTGTCAGCCTGATTAGCGATGCCAACAGTCATGCCCCTACAGTAATTCTCAAGCCTCTTAAAGTCATCACTGAGGATCTGCTTTACGAGTGGCGGGTTGGTAGATTCTTTTTATAGAATCGTTGAGTCAAGCTCTGATATCTTGAGTTCAAACCCAGCTCTCAACATTAAAAACTGGCCTCTTCGCTGCAATCTTAATGTTTCCATCATTCTGGTGGCGTCAGCTTAGTGTTTCGTACGTCCCTTTTCCTAGTTGAGCAGATGTTCAATTGCTGTGTCATAATACGCTAAAAACATCAAAACGATTTCTAACAAAATTTTATCGACTTCAAGAAAGCAGTCGACAGAGTTTGGCATAAAGATCTCTGGCAATTCACGATAGTGTTCAGTACAGAAGAGGGTCTAATCCAGGTCACGGAGCACTGCATATAAACTCCATCAGATCTGTCTTGTAGACAATCAACTAAGATAGTTATTTCAAACCACACATTCGGAGTACACTAAAGATGTCTATCATTAGTAGTTTGTTCACTACTTTCCCGGAAAAGACTGTGCAGAAATCCCTTCACGACCATCACATCTCCAATTCCGCTAATGGCCAATGCATCTGCATCCCATTTTTCTCCGATGACATCGATGTAATTGCGGGCACCAACAGTATTCTGTAAGATCTCACCAACAGGTTCTTCAACAGACACAAGAGAGGCTTAAGAAGTGGAAGTCATTAAGGAGAAAAGTAAAGTTGTAGTCAAAAGCACATCCAACAGCTGTACAAAACGTCTACATACATAGCCAGGAACTGGAAAAAACTGACAGCTTTCTGTACTTAAGAAGCTATGCTGGTCAAAGATGGCAACATCACAGCAGAAATGTGCATCGGGATTGCAACAGCAATGTCAGCCTTGGCCAGGAACACAATGTGCCATATACAGTCCTTATTCTCCTCTGTGGGTGTGGAACATGGACAATTCAGGCGTTTGAGACTGCCTGCCTGAGGAAACTGATTCCGTTAATCCTACCTCGGGCACACCTGCACACATGTATACACTCAACCACATTTGCACACACACGTACATGCGCACACGCACACGCACACGCACATACAAAGACACACCACCACACACACACACCCCACACACACAACACACACACACACACACACACACACACACACTAGCAACATATACAACTGATGTTATGAAAGGCTCTGGAATAGATCTAGAAGCAGATCCTGTCACTTCAAACCTTCCTTTTCACCTGTACCCAGTTGGGAACTTCAAAGAGCACGTTTTGACATACGTCACACTGACTTAAAAAAAGAAGATAATATCAACTTACTGGCAAGTCAAGTTAAATGTCATATAGAAGATTTTTATTCGATCACTTGAAAGTTTACACTGATGAATCAATAATTGAAAGACAAGCAGGCTCAGCGTTTTTAATACCTGCTCTCAAAATTGAGAAATCCTTCTACATAGGACTTAATAAATCTGTCTTTACCGCTGAACTCTTTGCAATCTTAATGGCTTTGAATTATATGATAAATTTTCCTAGGACACTTCCCAAGATACTTTTTTGCGTTGATTCAAAATCTGTACTTCAAGCTCTTGAATTATCAAATTTACAAACAAGATCTGAAATGATATTGGAAATTACTCACTTGATTAATAGTTTATTCTTAAGAGGCATTGATATTACTTTCTGCTGGATACCATCTCATAGTTCTTTTCATTATAACGATATGGTTGATAGGGCTGCCAAACGGGGGGCAAAGAGCTCCCCAGATTCAAATAATGTACAACTTTCCCTCTCATTGCATGAATGTTATACCTTAGTGGACTCTTATGTATGGAAGCAGTTTCAAGATAAACAGAAAAAGTATGAAAACTGTTATATGAACTTTGAAATTAGCAAAACACTTAAGCAGTTTCCTGCCAGCAGAAGTATACAATCCCTTATGTATAGGTGGAAACTTGATGCATTTAAAACAAAATACACCAGGAATATAGTATGTCTGTGTGGAAAAAAGATAACACATAGTCATTCTTTCATGCGCTCGGGTGAAAAGACATATTCATACACTATCTAAGACAGTTTCTGAATATATTTGCCTCACCATCCTTAACATATGAATTTTTTGTTAGCCTGTCAAAAAGTCCTATAGCAAATTATCTTTAACACGCCGTTATTTCACATGTTCAATGTTATGGTTAGCCAATTTTATTGTTTCAATCGTTAATTATGATAGCGTCTGGTGATTTTGTTCCTTCTCGTCTTCGGCACAGTTGTTTTCTGGTTCATTTCTTTTTCCTGAAGATTAACCATTTCCAAGTATACTCTTCACTCCTCATGAATTTTTTTTTTTTTTGGGTCTAAAATCACTTAAGTGAATAGACATTAAATGAAAGACCACCACCACCCACACACACAACACCACACCACTCACACACACACCACACACACACACACACACACACTCACACACACACACACACACACACACACACACACAAGACGCTGACAGACAAAGCGAAATAAAAAACAAAAACAAAACAGTGATATGATGACAATGAAACTCGACCATTCCTGCAGTAATGTGATACACATCACACTGACAAGCGAAAGTCCACTACACAATAGAAAACTACTTCCTGTTCATCCGCAGTATTCTGTGCCATCATCACAATTCATGGCCTATCATTCGGCGGCCGTTCAGTTTAAGGGGTCGATCAAGTTTCAGTTTCAGCTTTAGTAGTAATAATTTTGTGTTGTTCACCTGCCTAGGCAGCATTGCCAGACACGACGGAGGATCAGGCAGTAATATCAGTAGTCGTCTCAGCAGATCCCCTAACACCTTCAGAATACTGAACAACGTGTGGGTGTCCCACCAGAGCAGCATCAACACCAAGCCCAGCCTGTACTATTGCCATTTCTTGTAATAATAACGATAATAATAATAATGATGATAATAATAATAGTAACAACAACAACAATAATAATGATAAGAAGAAGAAGAAGAAGAATGACATTTATGGGGCGCCAAATCTTGATGAACAAATCAAAATGCATACTCATATCACCCACTAAAACATTCATTCACAATGACAGAAGCTCAGCGGCACAAAGCGCGTGCTCACCAGGACGGGGAGGACAAGAGGGGAGTGGGACAAAGGACTGGGCACGTGGAGGGGAAATCACTGCTGGACCAAAAGGTTTGTGTTCAAGTTGGACTTGAAGTTACGGTGTGTGACTGTCTCATAAGACAGGAGAAGCTCATTCTAGTTGTCCACAGTGGATAAGATATAGAAAGTGAGTGGCGACCGACCGTGGAACATCTGTATCGTGGAATTTGTAAACAAGTAATGTCAAAATTGTACCCATCTATCAGTAGAAGATTCTTTGTAGTGAAATGCATAGTTCCATTAATGTAGTACCTGCAAACCCTAAACAAACCCTCTCAACTTGCCTTAAAATCACTTTAATCAGTCAATTCACTGGAACATATAGCTTGTGTGCTGATGAAGTTCTGAGGTTCCACCTAACCTCTAGGCTTTAAGTACTGTCTGCAACGCTTTTGCACATTATTCATTCTTACAATAACTGACATCAAATAACATCAACATTCTTCAGTGTCTGATAACGGATAGAATCTGTGGTGTGACAAATGTAATAGACTGTCCCAGAGCTGTGTCCTTCCCACCCAACTCAACGGCTCATAACTCTGGATGGTGACAGCATGACCTCACCAAGCCACCAACCTTTCACGCACAGAAACTCCGAAGAGTCATACCAATCTTCTGGCCCAGCACCATCTCCAACTAAAAACTATTCACCCAACGCAATCAAGACAGTGAAAAAGATGAAGATGAAGATTCGGCACATGGATTGGACACATCACCCAGAGGCTTGGACAACATTTCCGGGACTGGTCTTCAGTGGATACCAGAATGAAGGTGCTGGAGAGGGAGACTCAGGAACACACGGCCACGAACAGCGGATGGCGAACTCAGGGCTGTGAAACACACCTGGGGTACATACAGAGGCTGGCTCCTAATAGACAGGGGTGGACAGTCTTCGTTACTGTCCTGTATGCCAGTGGTGTGATGGACCCTAAGTAACTTAAGGGCACATGATAGCCTATCAAATTGCACATCGTCCTGCTTGTCGCTTAGTTGACTTGTTGGTTTGATCTTTTCGGCTTCCATTTCACAATAACAGACCTGTCAAACGTGGAAACAGTCACTCCTTATCCTTCTGGCTTCTACTTACAATCGGTTCTTGTCTATGCTTTCCGTACACCTTCAACTCTGTGGGACAGTGCTCTGCCGCAACCAGAATATTCAAAGCAAAATTTTGTCTGCGATCAAAACTGCATTTCTTCACCAATGTTGGCCTCAAACAACAAAACGATTTTTTTCATGATACTCTCTTGTTTGTGAGAGGGGAGGACACGGGCGAGGAGGGGGGGGGGTGGCGATTATTTCTTTTTCCGTCTCAGTTGTGAAATTGTGACCATCAGACAATGTTTTGCCCAATATTAACATGGAATGCTTATTCTGTGTTAAACATCTAATGTATATCGATGATGTGTTAGTGTGTGTTGTCGTATGGCAATGCCTGATAGTGGATCAGCGACTTAAAGTTCTTTCCCGTGGTGCTCTGTGTGTCGAAGAGCATGAACTCCACTATCGAAAGCTACTCGCTGTCAGTTTCCGGACATGCTGAGAGCTTCCCGCTATCAAATTGAAACCGCTGTCCATTATTCACAGAGAAAACAGAAAGACACAGTGAAACCTAGACAACAGACGGACATTGAAAAGGAAAGAAGTCAGTGGGCGTTGTTAGCTTATCAAACCATACTGTTTGAACAGGGAAAAAGACAGGGATGAAGAGACAAGAAAGAAAAGTCAAAGCAAGGACAGAAGAGAATAAGAGAGCAGACGTTATTTGAATGCTGTCCAAACAGACCGGGACTGAAAGAGCTACGTCACAAAGTGTTATCTCAATCTCATCTCTAACATCAGCAGTGACATTGGCAGTTGTGGCACTCAAGTGCAATATTCGTCGTCTTCTCTGTGAGTTTGAG
>JAPXFY010000027.1:39478701-39488701 GCA_030674185.1 Monoplex corrugatus | reverse complement strand
TCCTAGTGAAGGGTGCTAGTGAAGGGTCCTAGTGAAGAGTCCTAGTGAAGAGTCCTATTGAAGGGTCCTAGTGAAGGGGTCTGAAATGTATTGCTTTACGTTGTCTGTCTTTGAAGCGCTTGACTTTTATTAAATGAGGCGATGTACAAGTAATCATCATCATCATCATCATCATCATCATCACCATCAGAAAAAGAAGAAGAAGAAGAATTACAGTATTCAGCTGGCACCAAATCTTGACAATTTAGATCAAAGCGTACTAACGCAGCAGACATGCACGTACAATCGACAAAGACTACCTTGTTTTGCTGTTGTTGATGTTGATGTTGATGTTGTTGTTATTGTTATTGTTATTGTTGTTGTTGTTGTTGTTGTTCTTTTTCTTCTTCTTCTTCTTCTTCTTCTTCTTCTTCTTCTTCTTCTTCTTCTTCTTCTTCTTCTTCTTCTTCTTCTTCTTCTTCTTCTTCTTCTTCTTCTTCTTCTTCTTCTTCTTCTTCTTCTTCTTCTTCTTCTTCTTCTTCCCTTTGGTGTCTAGTAACGGGTAATCTGCGTGAAGTTATCCTGCTCTGTTTAGATGTTCCCAACCCATCTCCATCAACTTTCCATGCTGATAGCACCAATACACTCAAAATGCTTAAATGTCGTCATTAAATGTGTGAACATTGTCTTTCTTTGTTTCACTTTATTTAGTTTATTTTCATTTGAAGGGCATTTGACATTCTTGACGGTTTTGCATTATCGTTGTTGTTACTGCTGTTGTTCTTGGTGGTGGTGGTGGTAATGATGATGGAAGTGGTGACATTGGTGGTGATGATGGTCTGGTAATGGTGGTGGTATTGGCGACAGTGATGATGAAGGGGGTCACTGCTGTTGTTGCTGTTATGATGATGTATTTAGTCATCATGTGCCCTGCCGCATGGCTCTGGCGATCATGACCCTCCATATGAATCTGTCCTTTGTCGCTGCAGTACATCTTCCTCTCTCTGTGTCCTCAGCCACTTTGCAAGTCCATCCAGTAGTTGTCTCTGGGTCTACCTGGTGCTCTTTTCCCCTCCAGCTTTCCTATTGTGACTAGGTGCTCTTATTTCTCTTGCTTTTTTCCCCCTAATCTTCTTTATTAATGTTCTTCTTGTGTCTTTCTCCTTCAAGACTGTCTTGTTTGTTTTCTAACACCGTCCATGGAACTCTCAACATTCTTCTTAGAAACCACATTTCAGTTGCCTCAATCTTGTTCTGACTTTGCCTCACAACCGTACAACAGTATCGGTTCTATACAGCATTCAAGAAGTCTCTTCCTAATGTTTATTGATAGGCATTTGTTGGTAAGAACGCTTTTCATCTTCTTGAAAGCTGTTTTAGCTTGGTCAATTCTGCTGGCTATTTTTGCTGTGCATCTGCCGTCTGATGAGATGACCGTTCCCGGATATTTGAACTTATAAACCTGTCTCAGTGTTGTGCCATTTGCTGTTATTTTGCATGAGGGTATTTCTGTTTTTTGTTTTTGTTTTTGTTTTGTTTGTTTTTTTGTTACTGATTACCATCAGCTCCAGCCCTTTATTTTTGCTTTCTATTTCTATTATATTCACAAGATTTTTTAGTCTTTTTCATTTTCTAGTGTCATCTGCATAAACAATGTTGTTTATTATTTTACCTCCAACCTTTATCCCATAATAGTTTCACTGTAAAGTGAAAACAAGTCTGGTGACAGAATACATCCCTGCCCAACCCCTCTTTTGATATATTGGACAGAGTTTATTTCGTTTTCTATTTTCATTGCTGCTGTTTGCTCCCAATACATATTTCTGATTATTCTTAGATCTTTTCCATCAATATTGAGCCTTTCTAGTTGATCGATCAATTCTTCGTGTCTTACCGGACAAAAAACAAAACAAAAAACAAACAAACAAACTTGGTATACTAACAAATCATAAATATGTATCCTTATTCAACTCAAAAGACCTCTGTGAGAGTTCTCAGGATGTCTATAACATTAATAGTTCCTTTCTCTTTGACAAATCCACGTTGTTCTTCTGCTTTTTCTCTTTTGATTATGGTCCTTGTCCTTATCATGATTATTCTTAATAAAATGTTTGTTATATGACTCATCAAGCTGATTGTACGATGGAGTTTGCATTCTATAGTCTCTGCTTTCTTTGGAAGTGCAATAAAAATTGATTTTGACATATCTCTAGGGATTTTTCCGGTATCATAATTTTCATTTGGGATGACTTATTTTTTCAATACCAAATTCATCTCGGACCTCAATCATTTCTGAAGTAATATTGTCTGGTCCTGGGGCTTTTCCTGGTTTCATCTTTTTCAATGCTGCTCTAACTTCATCTGTCGTTATGGGTGGTCCTTCAACGTTCTTTCTTATGATGTATTCTTCTTTCTGTCATCGTTAAAAAGGTCTTTAATGTACTCTTCCCATCTGTCTAATATTTTGTCCTTTGCCATAATAATCGTACCATCTTTCGATTTTAAGGAACTAGTTGTTTAATGTACTCTCCCCATCTGTCTAATATTTTGTCCTTTGCCATAATAATCGTACCATCTTTCGATTTTAAGGAACTAGTTGTTTAATGTACTCTCCCCATCTGTCTAATATTTTGTCCTTTGCCATAATAATCGTACCATCTTTCGATTTTAAGGAACTAGTTGTTTAATGTACTCTCCCCATCTGTCTAATATTTTGTCCTTTGCCATAATAATCGTACCATCTTTCGATTTTAAGGAACTAGTTGTTTAATGTACTCTCCCCATCTGTCTAATATTTTGTCCTTTGCCATAATAATCGTACCATCTTTCGATTTTAAGGAACTAGTTGTTTAATGTACTCTCCCCATCTGTCTAATATTTTGTCCTTTGCCATAATAATCGTACCATCTTTCGATTTTAAGGAACTAGTTGTTAATGTACTCTCCCCATCTGTCTAATATTTTGTCCTTTGCCATAATAATCGTACATCTTTCGATTTTAAGGAACTAGTTGTTTAATGTACTCTCCCCATCTGTCTAATATTTGTCCTTTGCCATAATAATCGTACCATCTTACGATTTTAAGGAACTAGTTGTTTAATGTACTCTCCCATCTGTCTAATATTTTGTCCTTTGCCATAATAATCGTACCATCTTTCGATTTTAAGAACTAGTTGTTTAATGTACTCTCCCCATCTGTCTAATATTTTGTCCTTTGCCATAATAATCGTACCATCTTTCGATTTTAAGAACTAGTTGTTTTAATGTACTCTCCCCATCTGTCTAATATTTTGTCCTTTGCCATAATAATCGTACCATCTTTCGATTTTAAGGAACTAGTTGTTTAATGTACTCTCCCCATCTGTCTAATATTTTGTCCTTTGCCATAATAATCGTACCATCTTTCGATTTTAAGGAACTAGTTGATGTGTACGTCTTTTTCCTGTGGGCAATTTCTCTAATGTTTCTGTACATAAAATGAGGATCTGTTATGTATCGGTCCTCTATTTCTTTGCACTTTGTTTCCAGCCAAGCTTCCTTAGCTTCATTCCACCTATTCCTGATTTCCTGGTGTATCTTTTTGTATTCTTCCTCTTTTCCTTTTGCCTTCCTCCGTTCTTCCATCAGGTGTAACATTTCTTTTGTCATCCAGTTCTTCTTTGTTTTTCTTTCAACACTAGGGATTTCTCCACAAGCTTCATTTATCGAGTTTCTCATCTTTATCCATTATTCCTCACTGTTCTCCAGAGCAATGAATTTGTTTTGAACATGTACATTAAAATTTTCACGAATCGAATCATCTGTCTTTATGAATCCCAGATTTAGTTTGATGTTACTTTTGGTCTGTTTTCTTTTCTTCTTTAGTTTCAGCCTCAATCTTCCCATTACAGGATTGTGGTCACTACTGCAGTCTGTGCCTGGTAATGTTTTTGCTATCAGTAAAGAATTTCTATAATCTTTTATTTATGAGGATGTAATCATTGCGATCTTTGTACTATCTCCTGGATTCATCCCAGTCCATTTTCTTCTGTTAGGCTGCTCAAACCAGGTGTGTACTATTATGAATTCATTTATTTGTGCCCACTCAACAACCCTTTTATTTTGTGATGGTTTATGAGACATAAAATAAATGCAACACTATACAATCCAGTGTTATTGCATCGTATCCATTTCTAATACTATTCACATACGCATTGTCGTATTTCTTTTCTCCCTATCCAGTGACGTCAGCAAATTTAAACCTAGCATCATGGTATTTGATGACGTCAGCTTACCGGCTGCCATATTTGTGTGTGTCACCATGGTGATGGCTCTGGTTGGCAATTCTCTCGTGCTGCTCGTCTTCGGCTGTCGGTGGCGCTCTACCAATGACACCAAGGTCAGTTTGATATGTTTTTTTTAATTCAAGTTTGTCCAGCACTGCTCTCCAAACTCAGCTGGACTGACTGCACATTACACCTGATCAGACGTTTTAACGAGACATGGAGAACTCAAGCTGTTCGGCGATCTTAGCACATTCCACTATGTTTTGTAGCATTTTTGGTGGGTATGCATGCTAGGTGTTCTGGTGTTTCCATATGTCAGCCACTCACATGACTCACAGAATCCTTAATGTGCATATCATATTCTGCATTCGTGTACACACGGAGGGGGTTTAGGCACTGGAAGGTCTGCAAACACGTTGACCTGGATCGAACCAGAACTTTTAAAATGGATGTCCAAGGTTTAATCATTTGATTACTGAATTATTCAGTAAACATACAGTTTAAGTGTCGTTGCGTCTTTGGATTTCCAGCATGAAAGCAATAGCCAACTCTAATTATGCCTCACTCCTCTGAACATTTGTGTGTGTGTGTGTGTGTGTGTGTGTGTGTGTGTGTGTTGGTGTGTGTGTGTGTGAGTGTGTTTGTGTGTGTGCGTGTATGTGCGCGCGTATGTGTGTGTGTGTTTGTTAAGTTTGTGTGTATGTGTGTGTGTGCGCATGTGTGTTTGTGTGTTTGTGAGGTTTGTGTGTGTGAGTGTGCTTGTACTGTGTGTGTGTGTGTGTGTGTGTGTGTGTGTGTGTGTGTGTGTGTGTGTGTGTGTGTGTGTGTGTTGTGTGTGTGTGTGTGTGTGTGTGTGTCGCGATTGTAAATCTTGGAGAAGAAATATCCAAGAGAGCTCTTAAGTTATTCCTCTGTGCTTGTTTGGATTCAACGGGTCCTTCTGTTTTAACTATCGGTACATTGCTGTCTTTTCCATTCGTTTGGATATGTACTTGATTTTAGTGGTGTTTGGTGAACTTTTTTATGATCAAGAAAGCCATAATTTTGTTTGTAATTCCGTCATTATCTGGGAATTTATTTTTTGTTTGCTTCGTTTGTTCTTAAGATCTTTTGAATCTGTCTGGGCTCCACCTGTGGGGATGCCGGGAGCTCTTTCAGTGTAAAAAATATTCCCACCTTCTGGAAATACTGTGCCAGAAATTTCCTCTTTTCTGTCACTCTCTTTGTTTCTGCCTTGTTCCTTTGCTTTCTATCATTTCTTCCTATCATTTTCTGCCTTGCTGATCCATTCACCTGTATGTGTTCGGTAAAGTCTTAAGTGCTTTCTCTTGGGAGTGATGATTGGGTACATGTGTTAAGTGCATTTTTGGCTCTGGAAAAATGTGATGTGCGGAGGCGGTTTTATGTAATTTAGGCCCGTTTTTGTGTATGTTTTGGGTCCTTAGTTATGTTTCAATTTGTATTTAGGTAGTTTTTAGGTAATTTAGGCCGTTTTTGTGTATGTTTTGGTTCCTTGTTTATGTTTCAATTTGTATTTAGGTAGTTTTTAGTAATTTAGGCCCGTTTTGTGTATGTTTTGGGTCCTTAGTTATGTTTCAATTTGTATTTAGTAGTTTTTAGGTGATTTACGCCCGTTTTATATATGCTTTGGTTTCCTTGTTTATGTTTTAATCTGTATTTAGGTGTGTTTTTAAATCTCCTGAGTGATAAATTGGACGGAGTGGTCAACGCTAGAGGCATGTCCTCGGATTATGTGCGCGAATGCATTGGTATATATGTACTTAGTTTTCTTTTCCTACTTTCCTTATGAAGTATTGTGTAGGTTTCAAAATGGCTATAGCCCTAATATGATTTTACGCAATCGACTGGGCTTTAAACGAAAATAACAATGACAATAACAATTTCTTTATATTTCTGTTAATGGAATGGGAAAGTTCGGATGCACATTTTAAGCTTTTACAAGAGATCAATAGATTTCGTCTTCTGTAATCATGTCATCATCGTCTATCATGTGTCCCCCTCTCTGACTTCATCCACTCTGCAAGTACGTCCGATTCTTTCTCCCTGGGTCGCTGGTACTCTTTTTTTCTCCAGCTTTCCTGTTGTGATTGGGTGCTCTAATTTATCTTGCCTCATAAAATGTCCTATAAATGTTGCTTGTCTTTTCTTAATCTTCTCGTTAATTTTCTTTTTGTGTTTACCTCTTTCAAGACTGTCTCATTTCTTTTCTTTGCGGTCCACAGAACTCTTAAAATTCTTCTTAAAAACCACATTTCAGTTGCCTTAATCTTGTTCTGACTTCGCGTGTTGACTATCCTCGCTTCACATCTGTACAACAGTATCGGTTCTATATAACACTCAGGATCTCTCTTCCTGATGAAAATTGAAAGGCATTTGTTGGTAAGAACGCTTTTTTAAAATGTTCTTGAATGCTGTTTTTACCTTGGTCAATTCTGCTGGCTATTTCTGATGTGTATCTGCCGTCTGGTGACACGATTGTTTCCAGATACCTAAACATTTGGTGTTATTTTGTATGAGGTGATTTCTTGTGTTTTTACTGATTACCGTTTACTTCAGTCTTCTTGCTGTTTAGCTCCAGCCCTTTAGTTCTGCTTTCTATTTCTATTACATTCACAAGATTTTGTAGGTCCTTTTCATTTTTTGCAATTAGCACGGTGTCATCTGCATAACGAAGATTGTTTATCATTTTTCCTCCAACCTTTATCCCAGGGCATTCTTCTAGGTATCTCCTGATGATTTCGCTGTAAAGTAAAACAAATCTGATGATAGAACACATCCCTGCCTAAACCCTTTTTTGACAGTTTGGAAAGAGCTTATAACATTTTCTACTCTCATTGCTGCTGTTTGTTCCCAATAAATATTCGTTATTATTCTTAGATCGTTTCCACCAGCATTGATTCTGTTTAGTTGGTTGATTACTTGATTTTTTCTTCATGTTTTACCGGATCAAAGGCCTTGGTATAATCAACAAAGCATACATATATATCCTTATTCAACTTCATAAATCTTTCTATGAGAGTGGTCAGGATGTATAGGAATCAATAGCTCCTTTCCATGCAACAAATGTACATTGTTATTCTGCTATTTCCCTTTTGATTCCCTTCTTTGTCATCATCATGATTGTTCTTAATAGGACCTTTGTCACATGACTCATCAAACTGATTGTACGATGAAGTTCGGATTCTATAGCCTCTGCTTTCTTGGAAATGCAATGAAAATTGATTTTGACATATCTTTAGGGATTTTTTTTCTGACGTCATAAATTTCATTTAGGACTGTTATTTTTTTTCCAATACCAAATTCATCTAGAGCTCGATCATGTCTGTAGTAATATTGTCTGGTTCTGGGGCTTTTCCTGGTTTCATCTTTTTCAACATTGCACTAACTTCATCGTTTGTCATTGGTTGTCCTTCAACGTTTTTTTTTTCTTATGATGTGTTCCTTGGGATTGTTTTGTGTCGGCCTTCTATTTCTTTGCAATTTGTTTCCAGCCAAACTCCCTTAGCTTCATTGCATCTATTCCTTATTTTCTCGTGTATCTTTTTGTATTCTTCCTTGTACCTACAGGAAAGAATTTAGATGCATTTAAACTTGATTTGATAATTTTAGCTTAGCTTTTAACTATTTTTTAATTTAAACTTGGATATGTTTTTAATGTGGTGTTGGCCCTGATGTGGCTCAAGTGGTCGGCTGGACTATACAAACAAATCAAACTGAACCTGAGAAACTGTGAGCTCCTTTGCGTTTTTCTCTGATGTAATGGGCATGAGTACCAAAGATTAGTAAACATTATTTTTCTTTTGCACCTTCTTTTCTTTTTCTTAAATTTCCTTTTATTATTCTTTTTACACACACATGCATACTATCATTTACAATATAATATCGGACACATTTCAATCTAGGGGAAGAACGAAATCTGCAAAACAAGGAATAAAGGAATAGGAAATGAAACATAGGCAAGGGCAAAGCATAGAACTAGACTCAAGTTGTGAAAGTGAGGTATACAGTACAGATAGAAGCCTTACGTCATCATTGACACCATTACATGCCATACAACATCCTATGAAAAGTCATAATTAATTGAACTGCAAAGTAATCAATAATTGAAGAATAAAACAACCAGTCTACCTGAATTTGATATAGTTACCCTTGTTATTCCTACTTCCGTGTGTGCACGCACACAAGCATGCATTTTGTGTATTTGCTGTACGTTTATTGGTGTAATACTGTGTAAGCGTGCCTGTGTGCATGTGTGCGTGCACATGCGTGTGTGTATGTGTGTGCATGTGCGTATGTATATGCATTATTATATGTGTATATATGGGTGTGTGTGTGTGTGTGTGTGTGTGTGTGTGTGTGTGTTTGTGTGTGTTTGTGTGTGTATGTGTGTGTGTTTGTGTGTGTGTGTATGTGTATGTACGTGTATGTGTATGCGTGTGTGTGTGTTTGTGTTTGTGTGTATGAGTGTGTTTGTGTGTGTGTGTTTGTGTGTTTGTGTGTGCGTGTGTGTGTGTGTGTGAGTGTGTGTGTGTGTGTGTGTGTGTGTGTGTGTGTGTGTGTGTGTGTGTGTGTGTGTGTGTGTGTGTGTGTGTGTGTGTGTGTGTGTTCAGATCTACATCATGGTACTGGCAGCCCTAGACTTACTGTGTGCCCTGATGTCCATGCCTCGAGATCTGATCTCACTGCTGTCAGAGTCGGCCTGCCTGGTGAAAAGCTCCAGCATGCAGGTAAAAGGCACTTTCCTTTACAGGTCCTGGGTTCGATCACCATCCACACATAGTTAATCTAAAGAAGGACCTCCAGGCCTTGCCGGCTGATAGGGCTTATGCACAGTGTAGGCTGATGGCGTTATCAAGTTGGATATCATGGCTTTACATGCCATCTGTGCCTATGTGGCCTCACTGCTAATGGAATTTATTCTGAGCACCAAGACGTTAGCGATCTTGTTTGGAGTTTCCTTGGAGTTTGTTCAAAAGGGATATTTTCGCACTCGGGCAATTCCATATGCAGTCCACCCAAATCTGACAGTAGTTATCAGAGTCTGCACAAAAGCGTATGCACTGGCCAGGTGTTGAAGTGTGGAAGGGGAAGGGGGCGGAGTGATCCATAAAACACCAAGCTGACAGCAACAGACCAGTGGAAACAATCTGATGGCGAGCGAACAGGTCAGTTGTTAATGTTTCAGGCCGGGAGGGGACTGGAGATATCAGATCCTGAGTCCACAGCTCTATCAAAAGAACCAACCAGCTGTGGCGCAAACACTGTGGCCGCCTAAAGATTGAACCCACAACTCACAACCACTGCCTTATGAGCACATCCTTCTAACAACTGAGCTATTGGGTCACTAACAAAATTCGAGAAAGTGAAACTGAAACTGGAGTAGAGGGTTTATAAACGTAACATGATTTCTAGCGGCTGTATTATAAAGGGCAGTAACTGCATGTACGTGCTTTTAGCATCAAGAGAGGGAAAGCAAGGTTGTCCTCTGGCAATCGTAAGGACAAACGAATAGAAAAGACAAGCAAAGAGGCAATCAAAAATCTTTGATCAGACAGAATTAATCATCTTCTTTGTAAACATAGAACTACGCAAAAATAGAATCAGAACGCGCAATTCATAGACCAAGAGGGGACAAAATTAGACAAGGTAAGCGTAAATTTTCGGCCAGCTGGCCTTTTTCAAGCCTACACAAGAGCCAACAAAGACTAAGTGTATAAAATGTAATGGAGAATACAG
>JAPXFY010000027.1:39471201-39473701 GCA_030674185.1 Monoplex corrugatus | reverse complement strand
CACTGCGGTTATACTATTTTCCTTTTTGAACGGCAGTCACATATGGCTGGTGATGTTACAATACAGCTGTTTGCGTGCTGAAGTGTGTATGGAGGCATGCATGAGTGTTGTATGAGTGTCTGTGTGTTTGAGGGTGGTTAGAGTGTCTGTCTGTATGTGTGTATGTGTTTGTGTATCAGTGTGTGTGTGTATGTGTGTATGTGTGAGTGTTTGTGTGTGTGTGTGTGTGTGTGTGTGTGTGTGTTATGAATGTTCTGTGTGTGTGTGTGTGTGTGTGTGTGTGTGTGTGTGTGTTACTTCGAAGTTCTCTGTGTGTGTGTGTGTGTGGTGTAGTTGTGTGTGTGTGTGTGTTGTTGTGTGTGTGTGTGTGTGTGTGTGTGTGTGTGTGTGTGTGTGTGTGTGTGTGTGTTGTGTGTGTGTTGTGTCTGTACGTGAGTGCGTGTTTTGTTTGGGGAAGGGTGTGTATGTGTGTGTGTTGTGTGTGTGTGTGTGGCGCGCGCGCGCGCACGCGTGTGTGTGTTTGTGTTATTTCGAAGTACTCTGTGCCTGAGTGTGTGTGTGTGTGTGTGTGCGTGTGTTTGTGTGTGTACATTCATGTGTGCGTGCGTGCGTGCGTGTGTACGTGCGTGCGTGCGTGCGTGTGTTTGTGTGTGTGTCTGTGTGTCTGTGTCTGTGCCTGTGTGTTTCAGTACGGGGAGGATGTGGGTAGGATGGAGATAAACTTTTTGGTTTGCTTATCTTTAATCATTACATTATAATTATGTCTTCGTTGTTTGAGAGCAATAAACTATGCACTTTTCCAGTTTACAATACACAAGCGTCTTTTTTCAATTCTTTGTGTGCGTTTTTCATGTGTGTGTACGTTACGCGTTTGTGTGTCTTTGTGTGTGTATGCATGTGTCTTTATTTCTTTGTGTGCCCATGTGTGTGAGAGCGGTGTGTGTCTATGAGTGTCTATATGTGTGTATATGTGTGTGTATGTGTATGTGTGTATGTGTGTGTGTCGTGTTGTTGTGTGTCTGTATGTGTTTTTCTACGCAAAAGTCTCCCTCATTCCTCTGTCTCTCCCCTTTTCTCTCTCTCTCTGTCTGTCTCTCTCTCTCTCTGTCTCTCTCCTCTGTTTTCTCTCTCTCTCTCTGTGTCTGTCTCTCTCTCTGCCTGTCTCTCTCTGTCTCTTCCTCTCTTTCTTCTCTTCTCCCTCTCTCTCTCCCTCTCTCTTCTCTCTCTTCTCCCCCCCCCCCTCTCTCTTTCTCTTCTCTTCTCTTTTTTTTCGCTCTGTCTTTTCTCTTCTATCTCTCCCTCTCTCTCTCTTTCTCTTCTCCCTCTCTTGACTCTCTCTTCTCTCTATCTCTCCCCTTTCTATCTCTGCCTCTGTCTGTTTCGTTCTCTGTCTGTCTCATACACACGCACGCACTCTGTCTCTCCCTGAATACTACATTCCGGTCTCAATCTTTTTTTTATACATGAAATTGTCTTTTTCCCTTTGCAGTCTTTTGGCACCATTTCTGTGCCACTACCTCCACGCCGCTTATTTCGGCCTGTCCACTACTCACCCGTAACTGCCATCAGCATGACAGTAGGGTGTGAAAGGCCACACACAGAGTAGGGAACACATTTTTACAGAGCTATGATGATGTTGACAATGGAGATGGGAGCAGTGATGCCTTGGTGTTCCACTCCACATTGACACTGCGTGACAGAATTGTACTCTGCTTTCGTTATTATATCCTGGCGTCACGAGGCCCGAGAGATACAGACACCTACGGTGCTGGTCAGAACTGTGTGTCGTCCCAGTTCTCCCAGTTTGCCCATAGCACGGTCACCTCTGGTTAAAGCCGGTCAGACCACCAGTTGCACTTCATTTTTTTTGTCAGCACTGAGGATGGTGCGAATCCACCGCCTCCCGGTCAGTAGTCACAGCGCGGTCCTCTCCGCTACAGTGGCTGGTGTGCGTGGCAACCTTTGCCCCTGTCTCACGTGATCTATATTAGGATCATTGTCGTCAAAAAGCAAAAGCAGTTAAGTACTTACATCTCAGCTAAATATGGACCAGTCTGAATAAAACTGAAACCATGTGCTTAATGCAATTTGAAAATTGACAGTTGATCATCATTATTATTGTTTAAAGCCCAGCTGACAGTTGATCATCATTATTATTGTTTAAAGCCTGCATTGATCTCTTATATTGTTTAAAGCCCAGCTGACAGTTGATCATCATTATTATTGTTTAAAGCCCAGCTGACAGTTGATCATCATTATTATTGTTTAAAGCCCAGCTGACAGTTGATCATCATTATTATTGTTTAAGCATATAAGAAGCCCAGCTGACAGTTGATCATCATTATTATTGTTTAAAGCCCAGCTGACAGTTGATCATCATTATTATTGTTTAAAGCCCAGCTGACAGTTGATCATCATTATTATTGTTTAAAGCCCAGCTGACAGTTGATCATCATTATTATTGTTTAAAGCCCAGCTGACAGTTGATCATCATTATTAT
>JAPXFY010000027.1:39416201-39466201 GCA_030674185.1 Monoplex corrugatus | reverse complement strand
GATAGGAGGGAAGTTTGCTCCTCTCCTCGTCCTTGACAATGTGGACACCGAAGTAGACACTCTGATCAACAACTTCAACACTGCCGTGACCGAAGCAGCCAACGACATCCTTGGAAAACACCGACCAACAAAGATGCCCTGGGTCACGGAAGAAGTACTAAAGCTGAGCGACAAACGCAGAGAACTAAAGCAAAAGAAGAGTACGGATGAAGGTGCTAAACTATACAGAAAAGCCAACCAACAAGTTAAAGAAGGCATGAGGAAAGCAAAGGAAACATGGATTGAAGAACAATGCCAAGATATCGAAGCAAACCTGCAGAAAAATAACAGCAAAAAAGCCTACCAGCTTGTGAAAGGACTAGCAAGCTCAAAACAAGGCAGAACCACTACCATACAGAACAAAGCAGGGAAATGTCTCACAGAAGATCAAGAGATTCTGCAGAGGTGGACAGAGTACTGCTCCGAATTATACACACACACAACAACAGGAGATCCCAAGGTGCTAGACGTTCCTCCACCAACCAACAACGACAGCTACCCCATCGTGCGAGAAGAAGTTGAAGCTGCAGTAAAATCATTGAAGAAAGGCAAGTCGGCAGGAATGGACAACATTCCCTCAGAACTGGTCCAGGCAGGAGGAGAGGCCATGATAGATATGTTACTCATCATCTGCAATAAGATCTGGCGGACAGGTGAGTGGCCAACACCTTGGACCCAGTCCCTGATCATCACTCTCCCGAAGAAAGGCAACCTACAACTATGCCAAAACTACCATACCATCAGCCTGATCAGCCATCCAAGTAAGGTCATGTTAAAAATCCTTCTGAGTAAACTGAAGCCACAAGCTGAGGAGATAATAAAAGAAGAGCAGGCAGGTTTCAGACCAGGAAGAAGTTCCACAGAGCAAATTTTCAACCTCAGATTGCTCTGTGAGAAATACCTGCAACACCAGCAAGGCCTTTACCACGTCTTCGTGGACTTCAAGAAGGCATTCGACAGAGTTTGGCACGTAGCCTTGTGGGCAACCATGAGGCTGTACAACATCAATGCCAACCTGATCAGAACCATAGAATGCCTCTACGAAAAGGCGACCAGTGCAGTCTACCATGACAACAACATAGGCGAATGGTTCCGAACCACAGTTGGAGTATGCCAAGGATGCCTGCTCTCCCCCACTCTCTTTAACATCTTCTTAGAGAGAATAATGGCTGAGACACTTGAAGACCACGAGGGAACAGTCAGCATCGGAGGTAGAACAATCACAAACTTGCGTTTTGCCGACGACATTGACGGACTAGCTGGGCAAGAGCAAGAGCTAGTCAGCTTGATAATACATCTTGATGAGGCCTCCACAGCATATGGCATGCAGATCAGTGCAGAGAAAACCCAGTTGATGACAAATAATGCCAATGGCATCAGCACTGACATTACCATAGACAACAAGAAACTTGAGACCGTCCATAGATTTAAATATCTGGGAGCTATAGTATCAGATGAAGGATCAAAGCCCGTGGTACTTTCCAGGTTTGCCCAGACCACAGCTGCAATGACCAAGCTAAAAGTCATCTGGAACGACAAGAATATCGCAATCGGCTCCAAGATCAGACTGATGCGTTCCCTGGTCATGTCAATATTTTTGTATGCATGCGAAACATGGACCATAACAGCAGACATTGAAAGAAGGATACAGGCAATGGAGATGAGATGCTTCCGCAAACTCCTTGGTATCTCGTACAAAGATCATATAACCAATAAGGAAGTGAAAACCCGAATCGAAAACGCCATCGGGCCGTATGAAGACCTCCTGACCTCAGTGAAAAGACGCAAACTGAGGTGGTACGGGCACGTCACACGATCATCTGGACTGGCCAAGACCGTCTTGCAGGGAACAGTTCAGGGAGGGAGACGAAGAGGCAGACAGAGAAAAAGATGGGAAGACAATATCAGAGAGTGGACTGGCCTTGAATGGAATATCATTCTGCGGAAAGCTGAGGACCGTGAGGAGTGGAGGAAGTTGGTTGCAAAATCTTCAGTGGTGCCCCAACGGTCAACCAGACTACGGGACTGATGATGATGATGATGAAGTATAGCACTGTAACCATGACTGACAACCTGTAGAAAGGTAATGTAGCCACTATTGGTGACCTGTAAGTATAGCACTGTAACCATGACTGACAACCTGTAGAAGGGTAATGTAGCCACTATTGGTGACCTGTAAGTATAGCACTGTAACCATGACTGACAACCTGTAGAAGGGTAATGTAGCCACTATTGGTGACCTGTAAGTATAGCACTGTAACCATGACTGACAACCTGTAGAAGGGTAATGTAGCCACTATTGGTGACCTGTAAGTATAGCACTGTAACCATGACTGACAACCTGTAGAAGGGTAATGTAGCCACTATTGGTGACCTGTAAGTATAGCACTGTAACCATGACTGACAATCTGTAGAAGGGTAATGTAGCCACTATTGGTGACCTGTAAGTATAGCACTGTAACCACAATTGACAACCTATAGAAGGTAATGTAGCCATGATTGGTGACCTGTAAGTATAGCACTGTACCCATGACTGACAACCTGTAGAAGGGTAATGTAGCCACTATTGGTGACCTGTGAGCAGAGTACTGAGGCCACTATACGCGATTTGTAAGCAAAATACTGTAGCTACTAACCTACAACCTGAAAGCAAAGTTTTCCAACTACAATTAACCACCTATAAACAGACTTCTACAGCTACCAACTGGCACACATAAACACACAGCCTACACACACACACACACACACACACACACACCACACACACACACACACACACACACACACATACACACACACATATATATATAATATATATATATATATTTATATATATATGTATATATACATTACATTACATGCATTACATTACATTACATACATTACATGCATACATACATACATACATACATGCATGCATACCATACATAGGCCTACATACCATACGTAACATACATGACATACATTTATATACAGACAGACAGACAGAGAGACTGACAAGACAGACAACAAGAAGACATACAGACATACATACACAGTACATACATCCATACATACATAGAAACATACGTAGGTACGTACATACACACATCCACATACACATACACACACACAGTAATTGGCCTCCATCAGCCGGCGTCGACTATGGATGATGTGCCTTAGTGACGCGTTCAGTTATCGCCTTTGGAGCAGCGTGGGCTGTGGCTGGCAAGGCCAGTGCAGGAAAGGCAGTCTCTGCGACATTGGAAGCATGAATGGATGCTGGCCATGGGATTGCCTTCACAGGAGATAGCTTTCCACCTGGCTCTAGCTCTCTTTTCATCAGCTAAGGTCTAGATCCTCTTTTCCCCATACCTGAGTTGATTCTGGAGCGAACTGCGCATTCTGTTGCGGTCGGCTGCTGTGTCTTCCCAGCTCTTTGCGTTAATGTCCAGAGCTTTCATATCGTGCTTGCAGACGTCTTTGTATCGTAGCTGGGGGCGGCCAACAGATCTCTTGCCAGAGACTAGTTCACCGTTAAGGATATCTTTTGGGATACGTCCATCTTCCATCCGATGCACATAGCCAGCGCAACCTGCATTGTTTAAGCAGTGTGTCCTCTTCTTCTCCTTCTCCTGCTTCTTCCACTTCATATACTTCTTCTTTTTCTTCTTCTTCAGTTGTTCGCCTTCTACATGTGGAGATGAACTTTTTTTTTATCAGTTTCTGCCATCTGCCAGTGGAGTTGTAGCAGCTGAGGATGGAAACTTTTGGAGCACTGCAGCCGGTTCCTTCACCCTGAAGTAAGCTCACAACGGGAGCATCATTGTCATCTGATGTAGACGACCATGCATTCGTTTGCGTTATATTGCTTGGCATATTTTTCAGCAGGCCTGGTACCCGTAATTTCAGCCTCTGGCTTTTCTGCAGAGATTACCCCAAGCTTTAGCTCATGACTAAAAGATCTGGTCTGTGAGCAGAAGGGGAAGAAGGGGACTGGGGCTTCAGGTGGCTTACTGCGTCTAGTCGTTTCATCAAAGGACACGTATTGTATTTTCTAGGTTTGGCATTGCCAGTGCCACTATGCCCAGTTCTGACTAACACCATTACCAATCAGTCCTCACTGACACCATCACAATCAGTCCTGACTGACACCATCACAATCAGTCCTGCTAACACCATCACCAATCAGTCTTGATTAACACCTTCACCAATCAGTCCTGACTGACACTATCACCAATCAGTCCTGACTGACACTGTCACCAATCAGTCCTGTTAACACCATCACCAATCAGTCCTGATTAACACCATCACCTATCAGTCCTGACTAACACCATCATCAATCAGTCCTAACACCATCACCAATCAGTCCTGACTAACACCATCACAATCAGTCCTGACTGACACCATCACAATCAGTCCTGACACCATCACAATCAGTCCTAACACCATCACCAATCAGTCCTGACACCATCACCAATCAGTCCTGACGAACACCATCACAATCAGTCCTGACACCATCACAATCAGTCCTGACTGACACCATCATCAATCAGTCCTGACTGACACCATCACCAATCAGTCCTGACTGACACCATCATCAATCAGTCCTGACACCATTACAATCAGTCCTGAAACCATCACAATCAGTCCTGACACCATCACAATCAGTCCTAACACCATCACCAATCAGTCCTGACTACACCATCACCAATCAGTCCTGACTAACACCATCACAATCATGTCCTGACACCATCACAATCAGTCCTGACTGACACCATCACAATCAGTCCTGACTGAACTCCAATCACCAATCAGTCTGACTGACACCATACAATCAGTCCTGACACCATCACAATCAGTCTGACCTAACCCTACACATCACAATCAGTCCTGACACCATCACAATCAGTCCTGATAACATCCATTCACCCACAATCAGTCCTGACTAACACCATCACAATCAGTCCTGACAACCATCACAATCAGTCTGATGACACATCACCAATCAGTCCTGATAACACCATCACAATCAGTCCTGCTAACACATCACATAAGTCTTGATTAACACCATCACCAATCAGTCCTGATGACACCATCACAATCAGTCTTTATATACACCTCATCCAATCAGTCTGACTAAACCATCACCAATCAGTCCTGACTACACCTCACCAAATCGTCTGATTAACACCATCACCAATCAGTCTGACTAACACCATCACCAATCAGTCCTGATATAACACCATCACCAATCAGTCCTGACTAACACCATCACAATCAGTCCTGACTACACCATCACAATCAGTCCTGACTACACCATCACAATCAGTCTGACTGCACCATCACAATCAGTCTATACACCATCACAATCAGTCCTGATAACACCATCACAATCAGTCTGATTAACACATCACAATCAGTCCTGACTACACCATCACAATCAGTCTGACTGACACATCACAAATCAGTCCTATACACCATCACAATCGTCCTGATACACCATCACCAATCAGTCTGATAACACCATCACCAATATCCTGACTGACACCATCACAAAGTCTGATTAACACCATACCAATCAGTCTGACTAACACCATCACATGTCTGATAACACCATCACCAATCAGTCCTGACTACACCATCACCAATCAGTCCTGATGACACCATCACCAATCAGTCTGACTAACACCATGCCAATATCCTGACTGACACCATCACCACATCAGTCCTGACACCATCACCAATCAGTCTGACTGACACCATCACCAATCAGTCCTGACTGGAACCATCACCAATCAGTCCTGACTAACACCATCACCAATCAGTCCTGACTAACACCATCACCAATCAGTCCTACACCATCACCAATCAGTCCTGACTGACACCATCACCAATACAGTCCTGACTGACCCATCACCAATAGGCTAACACCATCACATCAGTCCGACTGACACCATCACCAATCAGTCCTGACTGAAATCACCATCAGTCCAACAATCCATCAGTCCTGACTGAACCATCACCAATCAGTCCTGATAACACATCACCAATCAGTTTGATGACACCATCACCAATCAGTCCTGACTAACACCATCACCAGTAAGTCCTGACTACACCATCACCAATCAGTCCTGACTAACACCATCACCATCAGTCCTGACTAACACCATCACCAGTAAGTCCTGACTGACACCATTACCAATCAGTCCTGACTAACACCTCACCAATCAGTCCTGACTGACACCATCACCAATCAGTCCTGACTAACACCTCACCAATCAGTCCTGACTACACCTCATCAGTTAAACCTCATAAGTCTGACTAACACCATCACAATCAGTCCTGACTGACACCATCACCAATCAGTCCTGACTAACACCTCACAATCAGTCCTGATGACACAATACAATCAGTCCTGACTAACACCTACAATCAGTCCTGATGACACATCACAAGTCTGACTAACACCATCACCATATCAGTCCTGACTAACACCTCACCAATCAGTCCTGACTGAACCATTCACCAATCAGTCCTGACTAACACCATCACCAATCAGTCCTGACTGACACCATCACCAGTAAGTCTGATACCTACAATCATCTACTCACCTCACCAATCAGTCCTGACTAACACCATCACCTAAGTTGACTACCATCACGTATCTGATGACACCATCACCATCAGTCCTGACTGACACCATCACAAATCAGTCCTGACTAACACCATCACGTAAGTCTGAGACACATCCCAGTAGTCCTGACTACACCATTACCAATCAGTCCTGACTAACCTCATCAATCAGTCCTGACTGACACATCACCATCAGTCCTGACTAACACCATCACCAATCAGTCTGATTGACACACAATCAGTCTACACATACAATCAGTCCTGACTAACACCATCACCAATCAGTCTGACTACACCATCACCAATCAGTCCTGACTAACCATCACCATAAGTCCTGAATGACACCTCACCAATCAGTCCTGATAACACCATCACCAATCAGTCTGACTTAACACCATCACCAATCAGTCCTGACTGACACCATCGCCAATCAGTCTGACTAACACCATCACCAATCAGTCCTGACTAACACCATCACCAATCAGTCTTGATAACACCAACACCAATCAGTCCTTGATGACACCATCACCAATCAGTCCTGATTAACACCATCACAATCAGTCTGACTGACACCATACCAATCGTCCTGACTAACACCATCACAATCAGTCTTGATTAACATCACACAATCAGTCCTGACTAACACCATCACCCAATCAGTCTTGATAACACCAAAAAAAAAAAAAAAAAAAAAAAAAAAAAAAAAAAAAAAAGTCCTGACTACACCATCATCAATCAGTCCTGACACACCATCACCAATCATCCTGACTAACACCATCACCAATCAGTCCTGACTGACACCATCACAATCAGTCCTGACGACACCATCACCAATCAGTCCTAACACCATCACCAATCAGTCCTGACACCATCACCAATCAGTCCTGACGAACACCATCACAATCAGTCCTGACACCACATCACAATCAGTCTGATACATCAAGTTGACACCATCACCAATCAGTCCTGACTGACACCATCACCAGTAAGTCCTGACTGACACCATCATCAATCAGTCCTGACACCATTACAAATCAGTCCTGATAACACCATCACCAATCAGTCCTGACAACACCATCACAATCAGTTCTAACACCATTCACAAATCGTCTCCTGACACCATCACCAATCAGTCCTGACTAACACCATCACAATCAGTCCTGACATCCATCACAATCAGTCCTGACTGACACCATCACCAATCAGTCCTGACTGACACCATCACCAATCAGTCCTGACTGACACACCATTACAATCAGTCCTGACACCATCACAATCAGTCCTGACACCATCACAATCAGTCCTAACACCATCACCAATCAGTCCTTACAACCATCACCAATCAGTCCTGACTAACACCATCACAATCAGTCCTGACACCATCACAATCAGTCCTGACTGACACCATCACAATCAATCCTGACTGACACCATCACAATCAGTCCTGCTAACACCATCACCAATCAGTCTTGATTAAACACCATCACCAATCAGTCCTGACTGACACCATCACAAATGTCTTGATTAACACCATCAACAATCAGTCCTGACTAATACCATCACCAATCAGTCCTGACTAACACCATCACAAATGTCTTGATTAACACCATCACCAATCAGTCCTGACTAACACCATCACCAATCAGTCCTGATTAACACCCTCACCAATCAGTCCTGACTAACACCATCACCAATCAGTCCTGACTGACACCATCACAATCAGTCCTGACTAGCACCATCACAATCAGTCCTGACTGACACCATCACAATCAGTCCTGATTAACACCATCACAATCAGTCCTGATTAACACCATCACCAATCAGTCCTGACTAAAACCATCAGAATCAGTCCTGACTAACACCATCAGAATCAGTCCTGACACCATCACCAATCAGTCCTGACTAACACCATCACAATCAGTCCTGACTAACACCATCACAATCAGTCCTGACTAACACCATCACAATCAGTCCTGACTAACACCATCACAATCAGTCCTGATTAACACCATCACAATCAGTCCTGACTAACACCATCACAATCAGTCCTGACTAACACCATCACAATCAGTCCTGACTAACACCATCACAATCAGTCCTGACTAACACCATCACAATCAGTCCTGACTCACACCATCACAATCAGTCCTGACTAACACCATCACCAATCAGTCCTGACTAACATCATCACCAATCAGTCCTAATACCATCACCAATCAGTCCGTGGCTGATCATTAAACCAGACAGGGCCTGGCTGATTTCAGCACATCATCTCCATATCTGAAGGCCATCTGTTATCCACCACATGTGATGGGGATGGCTGCCCCACTACCAAGATTGAGATACCCTTTCCCAAACAAGACAACACGGACCAGATCTCAACCACGAATGGATTCCGGATCCTCTCGTATTTTCCGGCGCGGAGAGATCGCTAAACAACACCAAGTCACTGACCCGTCATCAATGACGATGTCATGCAGATAAAAACGTCATTGTCACACGTTGAAGAGACGGGACTTATCAGCATACGATGACGTATATGGGGGTTGTTGGGGATAGGGTGGGGAGTAATAGGCTTAAAAGTGTCAACATAGCAGAACAAACTTGTCGTTACTGACTCAAATGTTGCTCAGCTGTTCTAAGACCGAATGATTTTCATACCTATTCAGTGAGTTTGAATAGTATTTGAGATTCAGTTCCTTTGTTTGTGTTGAAACGTTGACTAAAAAGGAAAAAATAACAGTGATAACAATAATACAAATAATACTGATAATGATGATGATGATACTATAACAATGATACTACTACTGCGACTACCTCTTCTACTGTTCGTGCTTTTCACCGCACATGCCATTAGTGCAGACTGACACGGACCACTCACTATACATGTAGTGTTGCAAGATCAGGCTACAACCTAAGAGGTTCCACCGCGTCTCTCTGTCTCTCTTCAATGAAGAAAAGAGAGCCAGGCGGAAAGTGAGCTCCTGTGAAGGCAACCCCATGGCCAGCATCCATACATGCATCTAATGTCGCAGATACTGCCTTTCAGTGCTTCAGAGGCGTCAACTCGACTCGACACGACACTTGGGTGCATCATCCATAGTCGACGCCGACTGACAGAGGCCTACCACTACTACTACTACTACTACTACAAGTACTACTACTTACTACTACTACTACTACTACTAGTACTACTACTACTACTACTACTACTCACCACTACTTCTAGTAGATTCATCGAGTCAGTCAGAATGAAGACTTGACTTTCTTTAATTTAATCATCCAGTGAAGTTAACTATTAGAGAGCATGCGTTACTGCCTAAATTTCCATTGTTAGACTGAAGGTTATGATGTCACATGTACCATTTTCTTCATGTATGGTGTTTGACTGTGAAGCCCCATCCAGTTTTGTTGTTGGTGACTGAGCCATCTGTGTACATGATTATATCTTTGGGTTGCAACTTAGTTGCTCCATAAGCAGATGAATTTCTGCATCTGCTTTCCCTTCTGGCCATTCGCAACAGTGTCTCCCTAGAATTTTTGGTATGATTTTATTGGAATTACTTCAAGAGGCATTCACCGCGCTCGGACAGCTCCATATGCGCTCCGCCCAAATCCGCCAGCAATTATCTGACAGATTTCCTGCACAAAATCCTATGTGCTGGCAAGGTCTTGAAACGGGATAAGGGGAGAAGGGACCTATCAAACAATATGCTGACATCACCAGAACGATGGAAACGCTAAGCTGGGCAGCGAACAGGCCAGTTTTAATGTTGCCGGCTGGGACTGAACTCAGGACATCAGATCTTGTGTCTATAGTTCTACGAATTAGCCCGCTAAAATGAATAGAACCAAGCTGAATTGAATTGAAATGATTGAGTTAAACTAACCAAACTGAACTGAAATGAAATGAATTCAATTAAGTTTAACCAATCCAATTGAATTGGTTTTTAGTTGAATTGATTTGAATTGAACTGAATCTCTCTTCCCGCCAAACAGATACCAAAGGCCGAGTGACATTTGACAACATGGAACGAGCCATACAGCGCTCAGCGAAGAGGAAAATACATCGTGCAGAGCGTCGTACCACTAACATCTTTGCTGTCTTCAGTAAGGAACAGACAAAAGAGTTGAAGGTGAGATCATTCGTTTCTGATGAATGTGTGTGTGTGTGTGTGTGTGTGTGTGTGTGTGTGTGTGTGTGTGTGTGTGTGTGTGTGTGTGTGTGTGTGTGCGCGTGCGTGCGCGCGTGTATGTATGTTATGTTTGAGTGTGTGTGTACATGTATGTGTGTGTGTGTGTGTGTGCGTGTACGTGTATATGGGTGTGTGCGTGTGTATGGGGTGTGTGCAGGGGTGTATGGGTGTGTGTATGTGTGTGTGTATGTGTGTGTCTGTCTTTTCATGTGTTTGCTTGTATACGTGCGTGCGTTCGTGTGTGTGTGTGTGTGTGTGTGTGTGGTGTGTGTGTGTGTGTGTGTGTGTGTGTGTGTGTGTGTGTGTGTGTGTGTGAAGATGTGTCTTGCGAGATATAGACAAGTTTACAAGATAGAAATAATACGCAGAACTGACTTACCTACATCTGTACATATGTCTGTAGGGTGATTCTGTAATCTATTGAAAACCCAAAGGTTGGATTCGGTATTCATATTCATAATTACTTATTTCGTCACAGTGGATTGACCATGTGAAACTCTGGCTGCTCTCCCCTTTGAAAGCGCATTGCCGCAGTGCAGCGCCACCCAGTTTTTTTGTTTATTTTTTACTAAGACTTCAGATAGGTAAGAACGCTAACTGGCCTTCAAGGGGAGGTACCTGAAAAATCAACCTGTCTCCACTGTTTTATACAGGGCAGGTGGGCGAATGCCTTGCTCTTCACGATTTTCGACTGCTGTGGGATCCTTGGCGTGCACAGGCCAGAAGGCACATGGGTCTGATTCGTTTTTCGTCCCCTTCCAAAGGACTAGACATTCAGTTCGATTTCCCTGTCAAACTGAAGAGAAAAGTCGAGGCCTTTACGAGAGACGACCCCTGGAACCTCGAGTAAAGTTACTGGCAGGGGAACGTCTGAACCATTCTGCCACTATTCTCCCTTAGCGTCTTTGTTTATAATTATTGTTATGTCACCTCTTCCAAGATGAGTACGGTGGGGGTTTTTTGTTTGTTTTTTGTTTTGTTTTTTTACAAATCTATTTCTGTCTTCATCTGTGATGGATCCGAATGGAGGCGCTCGGTTAAACGACTCAGTTGGGTGTGGAACAACATCTGCTGTGGCTGAACAGGCCACTGTTGGGGGACAGTCCTTGGCACAGCTGACGCACATGAAGGCTGATAGATGTAATGTGGCTGAGTGGTTCCTACAGCAACCCGCTTTCCTTCTCTGTTCTTCTGTCCAACTCTAGTCGAGTTCGTTTCTTCTCTGCAATCACGATGCCTGCACGCACAACATGTAAGCCAGTCAGGCACAACATGTAAGCCAGTCAGGCACAACATGTGTAAGCCAGTCAGGCACAACATGTAAGCCAGTCAGGCACAACATGTAAGCCAGTCAGGCACAACATGTAAGCCAGTCAGGCACAACATGTAAGCCAGTCAGGCACAAACGGCCTGCTGTCGTTTCTTCGCATACATCCACCTATAGTCATTCTTTTCCATAACAGTTCAGTCGAATGAAACTAAACGTGCTCGAATTTCTCCAATACTGGATTTTCAGGAAGCCTTTAACCTGATCGACCAAAACCAAGATGGCATAGTGGACAAACAAGACCTCTTCAACATGTACACGTCACTGGGCGTGACTCCCAAGGACAAACAGCTGGAGGAGATGATCAACATGGCCCCCAAAGCAATCAACTTCACCCTGTACGTAACACTCTTTGCCGAGAAGCTTCAAGGTACGGATCCAGAGGACGTGCTCCTAAACGCCTTTGCCTGCTTCGACGAAAAGGACAAGGGTCAGTAAAATTTCAGATATATCTATATATCTGCGTGTGTGTATGTATATGTATATATGTATATATACATATATATATATATATACATCATACACACACAGATACATATGTATGTATGTATATATACATACGTATGTATATATATATATACACAAATACACACACACACATATATATATGTATATAATTATATATATGTATGTATATATATATATACATCTGTGTGTACATATATATGTATATGTATGTGTGTATTGTGTGTATGTGTGTGTGTATACATATGTATATATATATATATATATATATGTATATATATATGTATATGATATATATATATATATATATATATATATAGTGTGTGTGTAGGTGGGTGGGTGGGTGGGTGGGTGAATGAGTGTATGTGTGTTGTGTATTGAGAGAGAGATCATAAATTGTTTTTGTATAGCGCTATTCTGTAAACACATTTTAGTTCCCTGCACATTATAAATAATCAGAATATTTTAGTGGAACACGGAGAACTCAAGCCACTGGGCGAGCTGACCTGACTCCTCTGTCTTGTTGCACAGTCTGCATCTTTTAGTGGACTTGTGTGCTGGGTGTTTTTATGTTTCCGTAAATAATCCATTGATCCGACTTACAGGATCTTTAACGTGCATGTCTGATGTTCTGTGTAGTATAATGATGATGATGATGATGATAGTAATAATAATAATAATAATGACAATAGTAATAATAATAATGACATTTATAAGGCGCCAAACCTTGATTCAAGAATAAAGCAAATGCACACTTTCATCATTCACTAAAGCGATCACCGACAACGACCAAAACACCAGGGCACAAAACACACGCAAACCGGGAGAGGGAGAACAAGAGGGCAGTGGGAGGGGGGGGGGGGTAGGCACGCAGAAGGGGAAATCATGTTAGATAAAACAGATGTCTTCAAGCTAGACTTGAAGGAAGACAGTATGTGACTTTTCGAATAGATGGGGGAAGGTTTTCCAGTTGTATGGATCAGACAGAAAAAGAGCGGCGACCACCCGTGAAAATCTGTATCGAGAAATATTGTAGACATCTAGTATCAGAAGCAAAACGGAGAGGTCAGGCAGGGGTGTACATTCGGAAGTGCTCACAAAGAGAAATAGGTGCAGTATCATTCATACACTTGTAGCGTAATGTACTGATTTTGTATGAAATTCTGTGATAAAGGGGCAGCCAGTGGAGAAAGTGAAGCAAGGGAGTGACCTGATCATGCCTCTGTTTATGATGGACCAGACGGACAACGGAATTATGAACGCTGGTAGCATGCAACAAAAGAAGCAGCCAAACCAGAGAGCAGAGAGTTACAATAATCGATGTGAGACAAGATCAGAGAAGTCGCAAGTTGAGATGCAGCTGAGGTTGAAAGATAACGGCAAATAGAACTGAAACGCACAGCTGACAGTAACAAGACTGACAGGTTCAAATGATAAATTTCTACATAGACAGTTGAGGATCAAGAGCAATGTCAAGGTTCTTAACTGAATCAGAAAGCACAATAGTGTTGTCACTAAATTGGATAGAACAAACTTTTATGGTCGAAAGCTTGTGCTTTGTGCCAGTGAGCTTTGCTTCAGTCTTTCAGTCGCAGCTTATTCTATATCATCCAGTTCTGGACCTCAACACAACAATCAGAGGCTTAAGAAAGAAGAGTTAAAAGATTTTCAGGAGATGCCCTATTGTAGAGCAGAAAGTCATCAGCATAGAAATGGTATTTGATGTTGTACTTGACTGAAGACATTTACAAGTGGTGACATGTAGAGTGTGGAGAGGACTGGCCTTGAGGGACTCCATATGCAATTTTAACTGTCTGAGGTTTAAAATCATTTATCAGGACTGACTGAAAGCCGTGGCACAGGTACTACATAAACCACGAAAGATCACTACGTTGGATTCCGAATGTGTGCTTCAGACAGAGAGGAGGATGATGTAGCCAATAGTGTCAAACGCAGCAGAAAGATCGAAAAGAATATGTAATGAATTTTGGCCACAGTCAGGTAAAAAAACAAATCATTCACAATGTGAACAAGAGCAATTTTGGTGCTGTGGTCAGAACGATAAGCTGACTGAGAGGGATGGTAAAGATTGTTGGCTGAGAGACTATTATTTAACCATTGCAAAACCACTTTCTCAAGGAGCATGAAAGAAACGGCAATTTGGAGACAGGACGATAGTTTCTGAGAATGTTAAGATCAAGACTTTCTTTTTCAGTAGAGGTCGAACAATGGCTATGTTGAGAGAAGATGGGGTGGATCCAGTGACAAGAAAGGTGTAGATGATATGCACTATGGATGGAAGCACCTCAGGATGTGTTTGTGAAAAGAGGGAGGCAGGTATGGGGTCAAAGTTCACAAGACTGAATGATATTTCTTTAAGGATGCTGGCAATCACACTTTCAGAAACAGGTTGTAATTCAGTGACAGGCGTGTGAATGTATACACACTACGGGGATTCAGACACCAACATGTTGTGCACACATGTTGACCTGGGAGATTGGAAAAGTCTCCACGCTTTACCCCTCCAGGCGGAGGTATCGAGGCAGGTCGAACCTCAGGTCCTTCCGACGTGTACCCACTTGACTACGGCGCTCGTTGTATCTTATGTCACAAAATGTGTAATGTGTGGGCTGAATGGGTAAAGCACCGGTCCAGAACATGTGACCAGAGTTTGAATCCTGGAGCGGACAGGGACTTCGTCACTTTCACCACACAAAAAAATGGCGTTGCACCGCGGCGAAGCGGTCTGTCTGCTGAGATCAGTTTGACTTTCACATGGTAAATCCATTGTGACAAAACGAATCGAATAAATGGAAATGGAAAGAGTCTTGGGGTAACTGTTTCTCTTATATGCTGATGTAAGGAGACGTGCATCGCCCTCATAGTGTGGCCTTGATTAAGTTAAAGATTCTTATAATTCGTCTTAGATGATAAGAAACCTGTACCATCTTTCGTAGACATCTCACAAACATCGTATTGGTGTAGGTATAGTGGCACCAGCATCTGCATGAAAAGACGTGGAATTTCCTTTTGGTTTGGTTAGGACCGCTTGGTTGCTTGGTTGGCTGGCATCTGTCTGTCTTAGTCATCATAATGGAATTAAAGTCTTATAATACAAACACAAAGGCGAAACAAATTAATTGAAATTAAAGAAATAAAAACTAAATCATGGAGATTCAGAGAGGGATTAATAATGCAAGAGGATGAGAGAGAAATAGGACACACACACACACACACACACACACACACACACACACCACACACACACACACACACACACACACACACTCTCTCTCTCTCTCTCTCTCTCTCTCTCTCTCGCTCTCTCTCTCTCGCTCGCTCTCTCTCTCTCGCTCGCTCTCTCTCTCTCTCTCTCGCTCGCTCTCTCTCTCGCTCTCTCTCTCTCTCTCTCTCTCTCTCTCTCTCTCTCTCTCTCTCTCTCTCTCTCTCTCTCTCTCTCTCTCTCTGTCAAATGCACTTGAGTGGTTTGTTGTTGTTTCGTTTGGTTTTGTTTCGTTTTTGGCGTTCCGATGTTTCTCGCTGCATGCGTGCACATTGTTTTGTTCATACAGTGTGGCCAAGACTAACAGTTAAGACTGTTCTAGTGACAGACTGACACAAATGCTAGTATCAGATAAAATCCCACAGGCAAGGTAGGACCTCAAAACCTGGCCAGCTCATGCGTTTATGTGCAGGTCTGAGACTTGTGCCATGATCATTTTGGATCTTCTTCATCGCATGGCACCAATGGCGTTGGTGCATATAGAATTGATTCCAAGCGCAAGGACGTGATCTTGAGAAACTGAAACTGAAACTACGCATGCGGTATGTTGTCGCACAGTCTGTGTACTCTGTCTTCTGTTAGCGTGCTTGTTAGGCGTCGGACAAACTGATCATATCTGTTAGCGTGCTTGTTAGGCGTCGGACAAGCTGACCATATCTGTTAGCGTGCTTGTTAGGCGTCGGACAAGCTGACCATATCTGTTAGTGTGCTTGTTAGGCGTCGGACAAGCTGACCATATCTGTTAGCGTGCTTGTTAGGCGTCGGACAAGCTGACCATATCTGTTAGTGTGCTTGTTAGGCGTCGGACAAGCTGACCATATCTGTTAGTGTGCTTGTTAGGCGTCGGACAAACTGACCATATCTGTTAGTGTGCTTGTTAGGCGTCGGACAAGCTGATCATATCTGTTAGTGTGCTTGTTAGGCGTCGGACAAGCTGACCATATCTGTTAGCGTGCTTGTTAGGCGTCGGACAAGCTGACCATATCTGTTAGTGTGCTTGTTAGGCGTCGGACAAGCTGACCATATCTGTTAGTGTGCTTGTTAGGCGTCGGACAAGCTGACCATATCTGTTAGTGTGCTTGTTAGGCGTCGGACAAGCTGACCATATCTGTTAGCGTGCTTGTTAGGCGTCGGACAAGCTGACCATATCTGTTAGCGTGCTTGTTAGGCGTCGGACAAGCTGACCATATCTGTTAGCGTGCTTGTTAGGCGTCGGACAAGCTGACCATATCTGTTAGCGTGCTTGTTAGGCGTCGGACAAGCTGATCATATCTGTTAGTGTGCTTGTTAGGCGTCGGACAAGCTGACCATATCTGTTAGCGTGCTTGTTAGGCGTCGGACAAGCTGACCATATCTGTTAGTGTGCTTGTTAGGCGTCGGACAAGCTGACCATATCTGTTAGCGTGCTTGTTAGGCGTCGGACAAGCTGACCATATCTGTTAGCGTGCTTGTTAGGCGTCGGACAAGCTGACCATATCTGTTAGCGTGCTTGTTAGGCGTCGGACAAGCTGACCATATCTGTTAGCGTGCTTGTTAGGCGTCGGACAAGCTGACCATAAACCATTATTACAGTTGTACAGTTTGCATCCTCGGTCACAGTGCATGCTGGTCGTCTGTATCTTTGGTGAGCGTGCATGCTGGTCGTCTGTATCTTTGGTGAGTGTGCATGCTGTCGTCTGTATCTTTGGTGAGTGTGCATGCTGGTCGTCTCTATCTTTGGTGAGTGTGCACGCTGGTCGTCTGTATCTTTGGTGAGTGTGCATGCTGGTCGTATGTATCTTTGGTGAGTGTGCATGCTGTCGTCTGTATCTTTGGTGAGCGTGCATGCTGGTCGTCTGTATCTTTGGTGAGTGTGCATGCTGGTCGTCTGTATCTTTGGTGAGTGTGCATGCTGGTCGTCTGTATCTTTGGTGAGTGTGCATGCTGGTCGTCTGTATCTTTGGTGAGCGTGCATGCTGGTCGTCTGTATCTTTGGTGAGTGTGCATGCTGGTCGTCTGTATCTTTGGTGAGTGTGCATGCTGGTCGTCTGTATCTTTGGTGAGTGTGCATGCTGGTCGTCTGTATCTTTGGTGAGTGTGCATGCTGGTCGTCTGTATTTTTGGTGAGTGTGCATGCTGGTCGTCTGTATCTTTGGTGAGTGTGCATGCTGGTCGTCTGTATCTTTGGTGAGTGTGCATGCTGGTCGTCTGTATCTTTGGTGAGTGTGCATGCTGGTCGTCTGTATCTTTGGTGAGTGTGCATGCTGGTCGTCTGTATCTTTGGTGAGTGTGCATGTTGGTCGTCTGTATCTTTGGTGAGTGTGCATGCTGGTCGTCTGTATCTTTGGTGAGTGTGCATGCTGTCGTCTGTATCTTTGGTGAGTGTGCATGCTGGTCGTCTGTATCGTTGGTGAGCGTGCATGTTGGTCGTCTGTATCTTTGGTGAGTGTGCATGCTGGTCGTCTGTATCTTTGGTGAGTGTGCATGCTGGTCGTCTGTATCTTTGGTCACAGTGTATGCTGTCGTCTGTATCTTTGATCATAGTGCATGCTGGTCGTCTGTATCTTTGGTGAGTGTGCATGCTGGTCGTCTGTATCTTTGGTGAGTGTGCATGCTGGTCGTCTGTATCTTTGGTCACAGTGTATGCTGTCGTCTGTATCTTTGGTCACAGTGTATGCTGTCGTCTGTATCTTTGGTCACAGTGTATGCTGTCGTCTGTATCTTTGGTCACAGTGTATGCTGTCGTCTGTATTTTTTGTCAAGTGTATGCTGTCGTCTGTATCTTTGGTCACAGTGCATGCTGTCGTCTGTATCTTTGGTCACATTGTATGCTGTCGTCTGTATCTTTGGTGAGTGTGCATGCTGGTCGTCTATCTTTGGTCACAGTGCCTGCTGGTCGTCTGTATCTTTGGTCACAGTGTATGCTGTCGTCTGTATCTTTGATAAGCGTTATGTTTCTATAAGCCAGCCACTTACATGACTTACAGGATCTTTAGCGTGCATATAAGATATTCTGCATGCATGTACACACAACAGGTATTTAGACACTGGCAGGTCTGCACACATGTTGACCAGGAAGAACGGAACACTATCCACCCTTTACTCATCAGACAGAGGTGTCACGTGGGTCAAACCCTGGACCTTCCGACTGGAAGTCTGACGTGTACCCATGCTGCTATCGTGTGTATGTCAGTGTATGTCTGTGTGCATGCGTGCGTGTGTATATTTGAGAGAGAGAGAGAGAGTGTGTGTGTGTGTGTGTGTGTGTGTGTGTGTGTGTGTGTGTGTGTGTGTGTGTGTGTGTGTGTGTGTGTGTGTGTGTGTTTCACATTCGCGTTCTTGCATAAGTGTAAGTGGGTATTGTGTATATGAGCAGGGTCTATTCCTAAGGACTACCTGAAGGAGTGTCTGATGACTATGGGGGAGCGTTGGTCAGAGGACCAAGTCGAGGAGTTCTTCCACTACACTCCCAGATCCAATGGCCGCTTCAACTACCGGGACTTCGCGCGCATCATGAAACGTGGGGACCACGACAGCGAGAGCGAGGCCGATCACTTAGGCCAAGGCCAATAAGTTCAAGGGCATAATAGTCTAAGTTAAGGTCTCAAAGTCACACAACCAGAACCTATTGTAAAGAAACGATACTTTGTTTATATGTTTATAACTTTGTTCTCAGTTGCGACTAACATATCAATATATGCAATAAAAAAAGTCAAGCTATTTTATAATCTCCCTTTTCATACAAAAAAGAACAAACAACCCCCCCCCCTTACCCCCTCTCCACAAATGTTCA
Source organism: Monoplex corrugatus (assembly GCA_030674185.1). Lineage (NCBI taxonomy): Eukaryota > Metazoa > Mollusca > Gastropoda > Littorinimorpha > Ranellidae > Monoplex > Monoplex corrugatus. The sequence continues at coordinate 39,446,504 of JAPXFY010000027.1, read as the reverse complement.
TTTCAAATTACCGTATTTATCATGGCAATTCTTCGTGTATGAAAATATCATTTTGATACTGGTACACTTTGTGTTTATGCCTATGAAAAAATGAGTGTGTATATGTGTGTGGGGGATGGGGGATGGGGGGAGGGGCATAAGGGGGAAAGATAGGTATGTGTGAGAAACGTCACTATTGACGATTTGGGGCAGTGAATTGGTCATTGTGATCTGATTCTGGCTTAACACTGAAAGTTGTTTTTTTTAAGATGAAGCTTATGTCTGTTTTTACATAGAAGTAATGCACTAATGGAAAAAAGGAATAATTTCCTGGAGATACGAGGATATGAATTCTGGTACACGTTTTAAAACAGTAGAAGTTTGCCATGGCCTGATTAAGAATAACCTTCAGTACATGTCTGTATATGTGCCGGTTTTAAACCACATGGTCATAGTGTAAAAGCACGAGCAATTCATTCATAAATTGTAAGACACGTTCTGTTTCTTTACAGGTTTAATAACATAACCTAACTGTTCAGTATGTAGCTACGGATGTGCTAATGTTCACCCTCTGTGGAAAAGTGAAACCGGTTAATACCACAGTGTTCGATATTTCGAAAAATTCCCTTGACTGCAGATGCCAAACCTTTAAGCATTAGGAGATGCATATTGAGAATGAAAATCATGTATGATATTAACTTTTTTATTCTTTACTTCGGTTACCAATCGTTTGTGGCTTTTTAAAACTTTACTTCGCAAGATGTTTTATCAGTTTGTTTAATGTGATCAGAAATTGTTCTATGATGAAGTCACCTCTGAACCCAATTTCTTTACAACCATTGCACATATTTGTGTGTAAAGACTTATCAACAGTTCAAAGAACGCCGGCATTGATACTCGGTGACAGGTTGTAATCTATGGCATCTTTTTACACTGTACACTGGCGTCGACCAGGCGCAAGGGACACACTCAGTATTGGTCAGAGAATGTGAGCAACGCACTGAAGACGCATAATCGAAAAATGTGACACCTGATTGTGATTTCAGTCTCCCCAATTCAGCCTAGAACACGCTCAAGTCTGAACTGAGAACTTGAAAATCCCAGACAGATTTGGAATGACAGGATTTGAACCCATGGCCTTCCAGTCGTCAATCCATTGAGCTACAGTGTCTTGTGACTGCAGTAGATTTCATTACTAGTCACTAGGCCCCTATTGGTTTTCTTCCTTAACAAATAGAATTCTGACCCGACCATTAGTATGCAATGTATTGCCAACAGGATATCACATCACTATTTTAGTTGGTGACTGTCATTTCTTCTCTACGTCATTCACTGCTTAGTCAATGCGTCATCTGATGTTCTCTGTCAATGAATGTTTCTGCCTGTCATTCCAAGTCCTTTTTCGTTTGAACTTTGCTTTGAGCATAGAATTCATTCATTAAAAATTTGGAGAAGCAGTTTTTAATACATACATAAGAACAAAAACTGTTTGGGGTAGTATAATCTTTCTACTTCAATGTGTATTTATGAATATGTATATAAACTCCTGTAGGAAGCGAAAAATGCTCAAATGGAATCAATATAACAGTAATACATTAATAAAATTAAACTCGTTAATACAACAAAACAAAATTAAAGATCTTTTGAGGATCATCGCAGTTTCGGAGATTATCTTTGAGCCCACATTTCTCCTCTGTCTACGACACCTTAATGGCCACAGAAGTTTGAACAGTTTTTACAATGCATCATTTGAGGCTGCGTGACAGGGCTGTACTCTACGCTTACTATCATAATATGTCCTGGTGTCAACCAGGCCCGAGGGATACAGACATCTGCGGTGTTGATCAGAATATTTGAGCAAACCTTCAATGACAAATCTGTGAAGTGGATGAGACGCGACTGTGTGGTCTAAGTCTTCCAGTTAAGCCCATAACACGCTCAGCTCTCGGTGGGAGCCGGTTGAAGCCCGATGAATCCCACAGTGATTTTTTAAGGGACTGATAGGTATTCGAACCCACAATCTTCCAGTCACTATTCCATTGTGCTAACCACTACACCATGGAGATATAAATGAAATAGTTAAAAAATCGAAATAGGTTTTTTTCTTCTGCCCCATCGTCTGCACCTCTCCCGTGTCATTTCCCCACAGTGCTCATGTCAGCTGTTCACCACCCCTCCAACACATCAGATGGTTGTCATGAAGGTCACCCAGGCCAGGAGAAAAGTCAGAGCAAATCAGAAGAGCAGCTTTTAATTCGGCTATGGTCAGTGGAAGGTTGTCCTCTTCCGCGTCATTAGGTTCTGCAATGACAATAACTTTGTGGACATTTGTGTTATATGGCAATGACGGTAACCCTGTGGACATTTGTGTCATATCGTAATGACGGTAACCATGTAGACGTTTGTGTCACAAGGTTATCGTCATTGCCATTTAACACAAATTCCACAAGGTTATTGTCATTGCCATATAACACAAATGTCCATAAGATTATCGTCATTGCCATTTAACACAAATGTCCACAAGGTTATCGTCATTGCCATTTAACACAAATGTCCATAAGATTATCGTCATTGCCATTTAACACAAATGCCCACAAGGTAATCGTCATTGCCATATAACACAAATGTCCATAAGATTATCGTCATTGCCATTTAACACAAATGTCCACAAGATTATCGTCATTGCCATTTAACACAAATGTCCACAAGGTTATTGTTATTGCCATTTAACACAAATGTCCACAAGATTATCGTCATTGCCATATAACACAAATGTCCACAAGATTATCGTCATTGCCATTTAACACATGTCCACAAGATTATCGTCTTGCCATTTAACACAAATGTCCACAAGATTATCGTCATTGCCATATAACACAAATGTCCACAAGGTTATCGTCATTGCCATTTAACACAAATGTCCACAAGGTTATCGTCATTGCCATTTAACACAAATGTCCACAAGTTATCGTCATTGCCATTTAACACAAATGTCCACAAGGTTATCGTCATTGCCATTTAACACAAATGTCCACAAGATTATCGTCATTGCCATTTAACACAAATGTCCACAAGGTTATGTCATTGCCATATTAACACAAATGTTCCACAAGGTTATGTCATTGCCATTTAACACAAATGTTCCACAAGGTTATCGTCATTGCCATATAACCAAATGTCCACAAGTTATTGTCATTGCCATTTAACACATGTCCACAAGGTTATCGTCATTGCCATTTAACACAAATGTCCACAAGGTTATCGTCATTGCCATTAACACAAATGTCCACAAGGTTATCGTCATTGCCATTTAACAAAATGTCCACAAGGTTATTGTCTTGCCATTTAACACAAATGTCCACAAGGTTATTGTCATTGCCATATAACACAAATGTCCACAAGGTTATTGTCATTGCCATTTAACACATGTCCACAAGGTTATTGTCATTGCCATTTAACACATGTCCACAAGGTTATCGTCATTGCCATTTAACACATGTCCACAAGGTTATCGTCATTGCCATTTAACACAAATGTCCACAAGGTTATCGTCTTGCCATTTAACACAAATGTCCACAAGGTTATTGTCATTGCCATTTAACACATGTCCACAAGGTTATCGTCATTGCCATTTAACACAAATGTCCACAAGTTATCGTCATTGCCATTTAACACAAAATGTCCACAAGGTTATCGTCATTGCCATTTAACACAAATGTCCACAAGGTTATTGTCATTGCCATTTAACACAAATGTCCACAAGGTTATCGTCATTGCCATTTAACACAAATGTCCACAAGGTTATTGTCATTGCCATTAACACAAATGTCCACAAGGTTATTGTCATTGCCATATAACAAAAATGTCCACAAGGTTATCGTCATTGCCATTAACACAAAATGTCCACAAGGTTATTGTCATTGCCATTTAACACAAATGTCCACAAGGTTATCGTCATTGCCATATAACACAAATGTCCACAATGGTTATGTCATTGCCATTTAACACAAATGTCCACAAGGTTATTGTCATTGCCATTTAACAAAAATGTCCACAAGGTTATTGTCATTGCCATTAACACAAATGTCCACAAGGTTATTGTCATTGCCATATAACACAAATTTTCACAAGGTTATGTCATTGCCATTTAACACAAATGTCCACAAGGTTATCGTCATTGCCATTTAACACAAATGTCCACAAGGTTATCGTCATTGCCATTTAACACAATGTCCACAAGGTTATTGTCATTGCCATTTAACACATGTCCACAAGGTTATTGTCATTGCCATTTAACACAAATGTCCACAAGGTTATTGTCATTGCCATTTAGCACAAATGTCCACAAGGTTATCGTCATCAGATGAGATTGGCGCTGGCCCATTGCAACTACAGTCATCGCCTGACCATTAATACGGCGAACGAAAGAAGAAGAAGAAAAAGATCTTCGTCACTGCCCTATAGGTCAATGGTATAATGAGTAGTACGGAAGGAAGTATTAAAACCAAGCGCTCTAATCATGGTCTGTATTTAAAACAAAAGAAACGTAAAATAAACCACAACAAAATCAGATTTCAATTTTTATTTAGTTGATTCGTAAACAGAGCAGAATAATCGAGATCAGAACAAAATCGGACATAAATGTGTATCTAATTAATGAAAAAAAACCACACACAAACTACACTGAAGAGTCAATTAACAAAACGAGACAAAAATAGTTAATAACAGAACAAAATACGATATCAGTTTATATCTAATCAATAAAAAAAATGATGAAATGCAATACAACGAATAAACAACATAGCAAAATCGGACACAAAATTTCATCTAGTTTACAGAGAAAGGAAAGATTAAATGCGAACATCTGCAAACGATGTCAAACAATCAAATTTACATAATTACCAAAACAAAACAAAAACAGCAGAAGGCACAATAAAAGTCGAAAAGGAAGAGTTTGGTAACGATGGATTTCTAAAGAAATTTTAAAAAATCTCGGAATGTCCGGGGAGAAATTTTTCTCCAGAGGATTCAAACACAAGCCATTTGATACATTCTGTTGTTGAAATCCTGTAATTTGCTTCACTTTAAAACATTGATCATATCACCTAACATGTCTCTTCAATAGTACATGTAGTTCGACTCTTGGACAGCTCAGAGGGGTTTCCGAAAGCCCTGGAACTCTGCTTCCTAGTCCGCTCCAGTTTTATCAAAGAAACAAGAAAAAAGCAGGAGAACAGACCTAACGTAGACATTTGTCTGTTTGTATTTCTATTGCTTTCTTGTCTCAAAACATTTGTCTATTTGATTTTCTATTACTTTCTTGTTACAACTTAACCGTGTGAATTTCGGACTGCTCTCTCCAGGGAGAGAAGGTTGTCTGAATGCATCGTCTTCCTTATTTTTAATCTCCCTTTAAAAAAACAAAAAGGTGTGTTTCTATCCACACACACACACACACACACACACACACACACACACACACACACACACACACACACACACACACACACACACACACACACACACACACACACACACACTCACATATACACACACCTCGCCATTCGATATAAAACAAAATTACAAAAAGTGGAGAAAAAAGAAGGCGTTAACTGTGGGAATGGCCTCTCTACTGGAAGATCAACCTGAACTTTACATAATAGATTTGTTATGTATCAACAAAGAATAAAAAAAAAATCAAAACATCATCACCATCATAATCACAACTCTCCAAAACATCTTCATTGTCGTCTTCTTCATCGTCAGTAATAATGTTGAGGAGCGGGAAGAGCTTTCAGTGGATCAGTGCTGGTGATGGCTTTGGGCTGTCCTCCTCCAAACGATCCATCACTGATCACGTCATCTGTTCACAGCAGGAAGGAAAGAATTTCTTTCTTTTGTTTTTAAACTGTTCCGTTTCTGCATCATTTTACTGGTCAAAGAGTGTAGGACACTAGTTTTACAATGCTATGATGGTGTAAACGACGTTAGATGACAACCATGGTACTATATAGTTTTATGTTGGATTGAGACTGCGTGACAGGGCTGTGTTCAACCAGGCCCGAAAGATACTGACACCTGCAATGCTAGGCAGAAGATTTAAGCAACACCCTCGATGACGCAACCGTAGAAATGGACAAGACTCGACTGTGTTGTCCAAGTTGTCCCACTGAGCTCACAGAATGCTGAATTCTAGTAGGGGTCGGTAGGGGCTGAACAGGGAACCTTGTATTTAAAGTCTGTTCACAATTAGGAAAACAACCAGGAAGTGGGAGGGGAAAGAGAGAGAGAGAGGGAGGGAGGGAGAGAGAGAGGGACTATCACATCAACTAGCAATTAATAACAATTTGAAATCACAAACACACGAAAATGGAATGTGAACGCTTAATTCAATGAACGAAACAAAACAGATGCAAAATTTCGGCCAGTTAGCCTTTGTCAAACGAGCAGCACAAAGAAACACATTTACCAGATATCAGACACAAAACCAAAACAAACAAAGAATCAGTTTACATCGCTGATGTCTCGTTGTGTGGAGAGCTAGAGCAGATATCTGTTATCATGTGTCAACAGGAGATCTGAGAATCAGTGAACGATCTGAAGCAGATCAATATTGTCGTTGGATAGGATATGTCTAATATCATTATAAATCATCCTGCACACAGCCAGTCTTCAAACGTAATTGGACTCGCTGCGCATGACAAACATCGTCAGACTTTTTAGTACATTCGTAACCAATTCTACTTGTAATATTAACAAAACACTGACCCGACACACTAATAATGTGTGAGCGTCCGTTTCATTTCTGGGTATAATACTGCTAAAAAAAAAATAATAAAAAAAAAATAAAAAAAATAACCTTCCACGTTATGTTTAATCAGGGAACACTCACACCTACACATACGCACGCAAGCACGCACACACACACACACACACACACACACACACACACACACATATATATATATATATATATATATGTATATATATATACATATATATATATATGTGTGTGTGTGTGTGTGTGTCTGTATGTATATATGTGTATATACACGTATATATATATATATATATATACATATATATATATAATATACATATACACACTCACATATACACACACAAAGAGCTAGAATCTATTTCCAAGCAATAGCAATCTGCATTATCAAAGATATCGAAAAATGTTCATATGGATACATTTAAATGAATGGATAACATGTAAATACAAAACACATAAACAAATATTACTATATTTCACTAAACGCACAAGTGCTTAGATACATAAATACAAAACACAAACGTGTATACATAAACAAATTAATCAACGAGCCATGGCACTCACTAGAACTCCAGGCGAAGTCCTTGTAGGCTGAAGACCCTCTTGGTGGTGGCTCTGTCCTGAGACTGCACACACACACACACACACACACACACACACACACACACACACACACCACACACACACACACGCACACACACACACACGCACACACACACACACACGCACACACACACACACACGCACACCACACCACACACACACACACGCACACACACACACACCCACACACACACACCACGCACACACCAACACCCCACACGCACACACACACACACACACACACGCACAACACACAAACACACACACCACACACACCACACACACACACACACACACACACCACACCACACCACACATACACACGACACACACACAGCACAAACACACCACAAACAAAAACAAAAAACAAAAAAAACGACGAGACGAAACAAAACGAAACAAAATCAAATCGAATCAAGTGGTGGTGGTGGTGGTGGTGGTGGTGGTGGCGGTGGCTTCGGTGGCGGCAGCAGCAGCAGCAGTAGTTGTAGTAATAGTAGTAGTAGTAGTAGTAGTAGTAGTAGTAGTAGTAGTTAGTAGTAATGCCTACTTGTAGAGCGCCCCTCTGTGAAGAACCCTAACCGCTTGTCCAAAGCACCTAAGATGAAGACAGACACAGAGCAAGCAAATACCTGTCAACTCATACCGCCAAGATGAAAACTACAATGATACATGGTAAAGAAGTACTCAACATGAATTATAATCAAATATCCACTTCACGTGTCGAGACATGCAATCTGGAGTATGTTTCATGGCACATAAGAAATTCCACATGCGCTCCATCCAATCTGCCAACAGTTATCGCGCCAACTCCTTAAATCTGCTCAAAACCCTACGCACAGAGGGGAGGAGGGTGGGCGGGGAGAAGGAAACTATGAAATTCTAAGTTGACATCAATGAGGCGTGTCTTCTTTTCTAGCCCGTTTGCTGTCAATCGTAATGTTTCCATCATTCTGGAGGTGTCAGCTTAGTGTTTGATGATTCCTACTCCCTCCCTCCTTATTTCAAGACCTTGCCAGCGCAGTGACTTGATCCTTTGAAGGATGAAGAGGACTACATCAAGTAAGTGACTTGATCCTTTGAAGGATGAAGAGGACTACATCAAGTAAGTGACTTGATCCTTTGAAGGATGAAGAGGACTACATCAAGTAAGTGACTTGATCCTTTGAAGGATGAAGAGGACTACATCAAGTAAGTGACTTGATCCTTTGAAGGATGAAGAGGACTACATCAAGTACAGACTTCAAGAAGACACAGCAAGAAAGTTGTGAGAACAGCAAAGGAAAAGTCATGGACCCAGTGTGGTGAAAAACTCTGTGAAACATGCAAAGCTTCCCCAAGAGAGTTTTACAAGAGTGTGAAAGCGATGAGAGTGCGAGATGAACCTTTCGATCCAATCACTATCATCAACGATGCAAACGGGGAAGCATTGCATGAAGAGGAGAAAATAGTGAAGAGATGGGAAAACTATTTCAAAGACCTACTCAACCCATCAGGAGTATGGGCACAAGACACACAGTCCCGGTTCACCCCCAGCCACCCAGACCACTCAGAACCTACCATCCTAGAGAGTGAAGTAAAAAAAAGCAGTGAAGACCAGTTCTAAAGGAAAGGCAGCTGGAGTCGACGGCATAACAACTGAAGCCATCCATGTGTGCGGTGAAACCGGAATTCAGTGGCTCACCACCATCTTTCAGAAAGCTTGGGAGGAGAGAAAAGTACCAGAAGACTGGCAAAATGCAATAGTGGTGCCAATATGGAAGAATAAGGGCAGCAAGAAAGACTGCAGTACCTACAGAGGCATATCACTACTCAGCCATGTAGGGAAAATGTACGCAAAGATCCTGGAGCAGCGCACTCGAGCGAAAACAGAACATCTCAGTGACGCCCAATTTGGCTTCAGAAAAGGAAGAGGGTGCACCGATGCAATCTTTGCACTCCGACAACTGTGCGAGAGGGTGATCGAATATGGCCGAGATCTCCATCTTGTATTCGTTGATCAAGAAAAGGCCTTTGATCGAGTCAACAAAGACAAGCTATAGAAGGTCCTCGAGCAGTACGACGTCAAGGGCCAGCTGCTAGACAACATTCGGGCCATCTACGCCAACAACAGGAGTGCAGTCCGCACCGCCAGTGGAACATCTGACTGGTTCCCAGTGACATCGGGAGTAAGGCAGGGCTGTAATCTCTCCCCTCTTCTCTTCGTGATCTATATGGATCAGATTACGAAGGAGGCAAACCCAGACCCTGAGGCACTCAATGAACTCATGTTTGCGGACGACCAGGCAATTGTGAACAATGACAAGATACAGCTACAGGAGCACACAGACCAGCTCAATGAAAGCTGCGAGACATACGGCATGAAGATCAGCGTCAGCAAGACCGAGGTCATGACTGTCAGTAAGAGACCAAACAAACTGGATATCAACATCAACGGAACCCAGTGAATTTAAATACCTGGGCAGCATCTTCACTGAAAATGGCAAACTAGACAGAGAAATCGAGACCAGATGCCAGAAAGCCAACGCAGTCAGCTACCAACTTGCCCCTCTCCTGAAACACCCCAGCATTCCCACCAGCACTAAGGCGAAACTCATTAACGCCATTTTTCTACCAACGCTGACATACCAGTGCCAGACATGGTCCCTAACTAAAGTCCTCGAGAGAAAACTGGTCACCTGTGAAATGAAATGCCTGAGGAAAGCAGTAAACAAGACAAGGCGGGACAAGATCAGAAATGAGATGATACGAGACATGGTAGGAGCAACACCAATCCTACAACACATCGAACATAATATTATGAGGATCAAGTGGTTCGGACACCTCACACGTATGCCCCTAAACCATCCAACTCTTCGGGCATACAACACCAGTTACTCTGGCTGGAGAGCCAGAGGAAGACCAAGACGACGATGGAGCGACTCCGTGGCAGACACCCTCAGAGCTCACGAGATGTCCCTTCTCCAGGCCACCCGCCTTGCTGCTGACAGACGACTGTATCTCCCCGCGACGCCCACCGGTACAAGCGGAAGTAAAAAGTAAAGTAAGTAAGCCAGCGCATTGGAGTTTTAGCAGCACTCAGGGAGTTTTCTAGATAATGTGTGTGTGTGCGTGCGTGTGTGTGTGTGCGTGTACGTGTGCGTGTGTGTTTGTGTGTGTGTGTGTGTGTGTGTGTGTGCCTGTGTTTGTGTGTGTGCCTGTGTTTGTGTGGGGTGGGATGGGGGTGGGCTCGTTTGCTTGCAGGCGCGTGTATGTGTGTGTGTATGTGTTCGTGTGTGTATATATATGTGCGTATGTGTACATGTGTGCGTGTACGTGCTTGCCAGCGTGTGTGTATGTGTGTGTGTTGTATGTGTGTGTGTGTGTGTGTGTGTGTGTGTGTGTGTGTGTGTATGTGTGTGTATGTGTGTGTGTGTATGTGCGTGTGTGTGTGTTTAAGAATGTGCGTGTACGCGTGAGGCATGCCCGTATTTGCATTACTTAAACATGAATGTGCGTGTATGTCAGCGTGTGTGTGTGTGTGTGTGTGTGTGTGTGTGTTTGTGTGTGTGTGTGTGTGTGCGTGAGTGTGTGTGATAGAGAGAGAGAGAGAACACATGCTTGCCTGCGTGTGTGTATGTTTGTGTGTGTGCGTATGTGTATGTGTGTGTGTGCGCGCGCACGTGAATGTATGTGTGCGTGAATGTGTGTGTGTGTGTGTGTGTGTGTGTGTGTGTGTGTGTGTGTGTGTGTGTGTGTGTGCCAGAGTATATATGTGTATTGTGCGTGTATGGGTGTATTTGTATGTGAATCTGCATGTGTGTGCGTGCGCGAGTGTTTTGTTTGTGTATTCTGTTTTGTTTTGTATTGCACTGTTTGTTTGCTTTGCTTTGCTTTGCTTTGCTTTGCTTTCGTTTCGTTGCTTTGCTTTGCTTTCGTTTCGTTGCTTTGTTTCGTTTTGTTTTATTTTATTTTGTTTGTTTTGCTTTGTGTTGCTTTTCTTTGTTCGTTTCGCTTTGCTTTGGTTTGCTTTGATTTGCTTTGCTTTGTTTTGCTTTGCTTTGTTTTGCTTGGCTTGGCTTGGCTTTGTTTTGTTTTGTTCTGTTCTGTTTTCCTGTTCTTTCATGGTGTTTTCTACTTACAAGTCGTCATGATAAGGGCGAACTTGAGGTGATCTTGGTCTGAGGGACAAAGTACAAAACAACAACAAGATGGTCAAGCCATTCTCTCAATCTTCGTCTCATACAAAAACTTAATTACAGAAAATATTGAATGCTTACTTCTCGAAATCGTTGTGACATTGCAGAAGCCACAGTTGAACGTCTAACTTTTTTTTTAGGATCATCGCACTCAGGTCGGTTACCTTTGTGCTCACCTTCAACCAGGCTCGAGAGATACAGAAACCTGCGGTACTGCTGTTGAGCATCAGACTTGACGTGCATCGACAACAAGGCCAGAATGTCACATCAGTGAAAACAGAGTTTAAATATTGTCAAAAGTTCCTGAGAAATTGCTGTTCACACTTCTTCGTTAAAAGTGTTAATTTGGGGTATTTTGTTTACTGTATGTGTGTGTGTGGATTGTGTCTTTTTTTTCTTTTGCTATTGTTTTGCTTTTTTGTTTTTGTTTTTTTGTTTGTTGTTTGTTTTGTTTTGTTTTGTTTTGTTTTTGGGGGGAGGAGGTTCAATGCGATCTTGACCATCGTCCCCTACCTCCGAACATATGTTTTCGCAAGTCGTCAACATTTCACATCTTTGACAATTTTTTTGTAAAGATCCACCCATAAAGAGCTGAGAAAATCTTGTTCACGCGTTTCCTTAAACACACACACACACACACACACACACACACACACACACACACACACACACACACACACACCACACACACACACACACAAACACACACACACATAAACACACACGCGCGCGCGCGCGCGCGCGCGCTTGTCTCCGATCGATACGAAATAATCTCACTTAAAAATCATTTTTAAAAAAGGGGGAGAAAAAATGCATACCATCTGACTTTTTCAAAAAAAATCTTCAAGCAGACAAAGATACGGATGGATAGAGAGACATACAGGGACAGAGATAGATGACAGACTGACTGATGGAAAGATAGTCGTTATATTTCTTTCTTCTACAAGACGCCATTAGAAAAATAAAAGTGACTGATGGGAAGAAAGCGTCAACACTGTGATAAAGAGACAAAAAGTTCTTTCCCGTATAGTTTTCTTAGCTGTTTATATCTGTTCACTGATATATATTTCCCCACTTTCTTCAGCGTAGGACAATTTTCACAATAGCTAGGTGACACAGGAGAAAACGGATGATACTAATAATGCTATGGATTGAAAACTGCGTGTCGGGACGTACTACACGCCTCTCGAGTTCACGACGATGACCACCTCTACCACTACTCCCCTGATCCTCCCCAACCACCCGGCACACACACATAAGTCCCTATCCAGGCCATCATAATTTGTTGCCGAGATGGGTTTTATGTCCGTTTCCAGAGACGAAGTGGACAGCAACGCATACGTGTTATTCAAATGTGAAAGCCTGTTCTTCACGATTTTCATCTGCTGTGGGATCTTAAGTGTGCGCAGGTCAGCGAGACATGCGTCTGACTCCTTTTTTTCGTCTCTTTCCAAAGGACCAGACGTTCAGTTCGATTTTCCGGTCAAACTGAGGAGAAAAGTCGGGGAAACGAACTCTGGAACCTGGAATTTAGCTGTTGGCAAGCGAACGTCTGAACCATTCTGCCACTCTTCCAAAAGAAACGTTTTGCATGAATTGACATTTTTTTTACGTTATGGTTGCAATTATGCTTCGCCACTTTGTTTCCTATATTGCCTGATCGCGTAGACAGAGGTCGAAAAAGAAGAAGACCAGTAAATCATCATTTCGTTTATTAATTCATTCACTTATTCATTCATTCATTCATTCATTCATTCATTCATTCATTCATTCTTTCGTTCATTCATTCATTCATTCATTCATACATTCATTCATTCATTCACTCTTTATACCTAGGCATACAACAATCCTGACAACAATCCCCGTTCTGAAAGCCACCGAAACCTGGACAAGAGGAGCCACGTGTACCAGCAGCACCCCCGAGACACCGCAGACCCCCACAACAGCATAAATAAGTCAGCAACCCCGCCAAGGCCAAACCCAGCAGAGCCATCAGAGTGGCGAAGATCCCCACGAAGGCACTATCGTTCCAGATGCTGTAAGCAGCAGCCTTGATCGTGGTAGTGGTCTTGGTGGAGGTGGTGGTGGGTTTGGTGGTGGTGGTAGTGGTAGTGGTAGTGGTGGTGGTAGTTGTGAGGTAGGTGAGAGCGTAGGTGGCAGTGGCGGAGAGTGAGGGGGTACCCCCGTCCTTGCATCGAACCTGGAGAAAGAACGTCTTGCCTTGCTCTGCGGCTGGAATCTGCTGTCGGTACTGAACCTGATGACACAAATGTTGCAGTTCAAACAAATAGCATGCAAACACACACACACACACACACACACACACACACACACACACACACACACACACACACACACACACACACACACACACACACACACACACATACACACGAACAAACAAAACCCCAGGACATTAAAATTTTGATAAAAGAATGGACACGTCTATTCAATCCTCGCTAATCCATCTTCTACCGGATTGCTTTACCGTCTCATTTCCTCCCAAAATCCAACTGTTTTCTTAAAACCAGCTTTAAAAACTTTTCACTCCCTCGCCCTATCCACCAGCTTTTAAAACCTTTCACTCCCTCGCCCTGTCCACCAGTTTTTAAAACCTTTCACTCCCTCGCCCTATCCACCAGTTTTTAAAAACTTTTCATTCCCTCGCCCTGTCCACCAGTTTTTAAAAACTTTTCATTCCCTCGCCCTGTCCACCAGTTTTTAAAAACTTTTCATTCCCTCACCCTGTCCACCAGTTTTTAAAAACTTTTCATTCCCTCGCCCTGTCCACCAGTTTTTAAAAACTTTTCATTCCCTCGCCCTATCCACCAGTTTTTAAAAACTTTTCATTCCCTCGCCCTATCCACCAGTTTTTAAAAACTTTTCACTATCTCGCCGTATCCATCAGCTTCCTTTAACCCGTTTACTCCTGCATCGTATCCACCATCTTTTGTCGGATATCTAAACCCATTTACTGCATCACCCTGGCCTATTCACCAGATCCCTTAACCTTTTCGTTCCTTCACCTTATCCACCGGTTTCCTTAACCCTTTCAGAATCTTAACCCTTAACCCTTTCGTGCACCTTTATCTTTGCTTTCAGTCTTGCGAGGTTAAAGAGTCGCCTGTCGGATCTAGTGCGTAGGTACACCCCTTCCGTTGCAATCCCAAAAGCATGTTTGAGGAGCATGGAGAAGATGTGGAAGAGGGTGGGAGCAAGGACACAGCCTTGCTTTAAGCCGCTTTTGATGTCAACGGGTTCGAACATGCTGCCCTCGCACTGGATGGTTGCCTTCATATCGTCATGAAATGATCTGATCAGGCTGTGCAGCTTTGGAGGACATCCTGCTTTCAGGGGAATGTTGAACAGTCCATCCCTGCCTACTAGGTCAAAGGCCTTGGTGAGGTCGATGAAGGCGATATAGAGGGGCTTTTACTGTTCTCTACATTTCTGGTATAGCTGACGAAGAGAAAAAAAATCATGTCCACTGTGGAGCGTTCTGATGGAAAACTACAGTAAAACTCAGGGAAGAACGCTCAGCTAGACGCGCCAACACGTCTCAGGGGTACAGTCTACATACAACGTTCAGAAGTGAAATGCCCCTACAGCTGTTGCTGTCACTTCTGTCTCCTTCGTTCTTATAGAGTGTGACGATCTTGGCATCTCTCATGTCTTGTGGTACTGTTCCTTCTCTCCAACACTGACAGAGGACATCATGTAGGGGCTGCAGGAGGGTGTACTTGCTGTGCTTGATGAGATCGGGGGGATGCCATCATTACCAGATGCTTTCCTGCAGACAAAGCTACTAATTTCCTGAGGAGATATCTTCTAGTGTTGGTGTAGCATCAAGCTCCTCCGTGATGGGCAGAGGTTCGATAGTATCGAGGGCTGAAGTGACAAGGTGACAATGAAGTTCAACCTGGAGTGTAGCTCTGAGTAGCGTTCCACCCATCTCTCCATCTGCTTGCCTTTGTCAATGATCACTGCCCCATTGGTGGATCTGAGGAGGTTGTTCTGCTCTGTGTTGGACCTTAAGCTTTCTTGATACCCTTATACATGTACATACCTCTCATGTTGCCTGTGAATACTGCTGTCTGGATGTCGTCACTGATCTGTTGCCAATATTCACTGGTATATCTTCTTGCTGTCTGCTGCACTTTGTTCCTGGCAGCTCTGAGTGCCTGCAGAGTCTCTCTTGGTGAGCGCTTGTATTCAGCAAGGGCAGCATGCTTTGCTTCAATAACGGGGGTCATCTCACTGAACTTGACTTCAAACCAAACGTTGTTCTTGAAGGTCTTCCTCCAAAAGGTAGCTTCTGTTTTCTGAATGGTCTCCCGGAGGTGGTCCCATTTTTCAGAGGCAGAGTTGTGGCAGTTGGTCTGTAAATAGAGCATCTCTGAGATACTTGGCAAGTTCCTCAACTTTCTCTGGGTACTGCATCTTGGAGGTGTCAATGCGAGGCTTCCCCTCTTGTTTGGTACGGTGGAGCTTCTTAGGTTATAGCCTGACCTTGCAACACAGTAGTGAGTGGTCTGTGTCAGTGTGTGTCTGTGTCACAGTCTGCATTATGGTACATTCAGGTGAGAAGCACCAACTTGAGGCTTGTTTGTCTAACAATAACCATGTCCAGCTGGTGCCAATGTTCTGACTGAGGATGTCTCCATGATACTTTGTGTTGAGGCTTCGTCTGGAAGTAAGAGTTGGCCACACACAGGCCATGATAGGGGTGGGAAAGGGCAACAAGTGGTAGTTTCCACAGTGCACTTTTACATTATCCACTGGATTTGGCATGGACAGGGCTCATGTTTTTATTAGTAACAGAGAAGGAAACACAGAGAGACAGACAGACAGACAGGCAGACAGATAGACAGAGACAGAGAGAGACAGAGAGATAGAAACAGAGAGAAAGAGAGAGGGAGAGAGACAGACAGACAGAGGCAGACAGAGAGAGAGATAGACACTCAGAGACAGACACAGAGACAAAGAGACAGAGACAGAGAGAGGTGATACTAACATAAGGTTTGTTATGAAGGCTACTGGCCCAGACAATAACCAGGGACTGGAATGGACAGGGGCAACAGTGGTGATTTCCACAGTGCATTTTATACGTGATTGGGGATAAAAAGAACAGACAGACAGACATACAGACAGAGAGACAGACAGACAGACAGGGGAAGAGGGAAGGAGTCGTGGGGTAAGGCAGGTATTACAGAGGAAGGAAGAAAACTGAGAAGAAATGAACTGGAAATGAATAAATGAATAAATGAATCAGTGAGTGAGTGAGTGAATGAATGAATAAATGAATGAATGAATGAATGAATGAATGAATGAATGACGGAAGGAAGAAAGGAATGAATGAATGAATAAAAGTAAAGAATTATAACGATAATGTAAATAAACTGATAGGAGGACTGAAGATTGTCTCAAAGTGGTAATCACCCATTTCATCACACACACATACACACACACACACACACACACACACACACACACACACACACACACACACACACACACACACACACACACACACACATACATACATACATAATATATATTTATATATATACATATATATATGTATATATATATATATATGTGTGTGTGTGTGTGTGTGTGTGTGTGTGTGTGTGTGTGTGTGTGTGTGTGTGTGTGTGTACACACATTCTAAAAAGACACTCAACAAGAGCATGGATTGATCTACTTCTACATTTTGGCATTTGGCCTTCCTCAGGGTAGCATACATACATATAGAGACAAAGAGAGATAGATAGACAAGACAGACAGACATATTTATTTATGTCATTGAAAAACAATCAAAGCCTGGTAATGTATACATAAACTGTTTCAATAAAAAGAAAACCACAACGATGTTTTGGCTAAATCTCGTAAAACAGCCACAGAATAATTGAGAAAATGATTATCTAAATGAAGACATTTGGAAGTCAGTGCAACAAAAAAAAAAAAAATAATGCCGATTATGATCATTTAAATATGGTTTTCAGTAACACACACACACACACACAAACACACACACACACACACACACACACGAGATATATATATATATATATATATATATATATATATATATATATATATATACATACACACACATTAACACACACATACACACACACATACACACACATACACACACACATACACACACATACACACACACATGTACACACACATACACACACACATACATGTACACACACACATACACACACACAATCATATGCACACATACACACACACATGTACACACACACATACACACACAAACACATACACACACACATACACACACATACACACAAACACGCCCGAGCGTACCGTGCCATCGCCCAGCAAATACATGTAGCTGGTGTCCCCTCCCGCCACCTCGTAGGTTACCTTGTTGTTGGGCGACGTCAGATCGCCGTCAGTAGCTACAAATGTACCCAGAGTGCCTGCAAACACACACACACATGCACGCACACACACATGCACGCACACACACATGCACATACACACACATGCACGCATACACACATGCACATACACACACATGCGCACACACACAAGAACACAAAATTTTACACACACACACCACTGGCACTAGCGCTTTCACCACCACCACAACAACAACAACAACACGCACGCACACACAAACAACAAACAACAACATACACACACGCACATACACAACACAATACACACAAACACACACCACGCACACAGTCACACATACACATACAAACAGGCACACACATACACACACACAAATACATACATACATTAAGTACACACACACGCGCACATACATATACACACAAACACACACACATACAGACACACATACACACACATGCACACACACATACACACACAGATACACACACAGACACACGCAGACATACAGACACACATACAGAATAACACAATTACACACACACACACACATACACATCAACAAACAAACACACACACATACACATCAACAAACAAACACACACACATACACATCAACAAACAAACACACACACATACACATCAACAAACAAACACACACACATACACATCAACAAACAAACACACGCACATACACATCAACAAACAAACACCACACATACACATCAACAAACAAACACACGCACATACACATCAACAAACAAACACACGCACATACACATCAACAAACAAACACACACACATACACATCAACAAACAAACACACACACATCAACAAAACAAACACACACACATACACACACCTGGACTGGTCCCTTGGTTGACAGTAGAGGACTGCACAGTGTTGGCAAAATGACAGGTGTTATCGTTGGCGTCTTTCACGGAGATTTTGATCTGACTGGTTGACGTCAGCCCCAGCTTGTCCTTGGCCTGAATGGTGACGTACGCGTTCTGGGGCATGGCGTTTTTATCCACGTCATAATCCACGGTAAACGTCAAACGGTCTGAGGCAGGCAGGTACGTGAAGCGTTGAGAATTGTTACCTGGTGATGAAACAGAATAGTTACCAGTTGATAAATAAGAAGTGTTACCTAGTGATAAATGAGAAGTGTTGCCTTTGCTACCTGTTGATAAATCAGAATTGTCACCTGTTGATAAATGAAAAGTATCATCTGTTGATAAATGAGAACTGTTCCAAGTTGATAAAGAAGAATTGTTACCTGTTCACAGATGAGAACTGTTACATGTTCACAAATGAGAATCGTTACCTGTTGGTGTAAATGAGAATTGTCACATGCTGATAACTAGGAATTGTTACCTGTTGGTCAGTGAGATTTCTTCCCTGTTGATAAATCAAAGTTGTTTCCTGTTGATAAATGGGAATTGTTACCTGTTGATTAATGAAAATGTTTACATGTTGATAAATGAGAATCATTATCTGTTGATGATAGAACCATTCACTGTGCTAGGTGGTTACACAAGAAACTACAGATTGGAGATTGTGGATTAAAACCCCAGTGGGTCAAATATATATATATATTTGATACACACACACACACACACACACACACACACACACACACACACACACACACACACACACACACACACACACACACACAACACACAACATACACAATGTGTATATATATATATATATATATATATATATATTGCGGGATTTATCGGCCCTGACCAGTGTGTAGGCATGGCTAATTATGCTGTGGGGTGGTTGGGAAGAATAGGACACAGTCCAGTCTCGTCCACTTCACGTATGCGTCACTGAAAGTATTGCTCAAAAAGCAAATGAATAGATAATAAATGAACAGATAAATAATAGATATACGAGTCAAATGTGTAAATAAACAGACAAAACGGCAAACGAATGAATGAATAAATGGATAAATAGAATAAATGAATTAATGACTGATAGAGAAGATGATGAAGAAGACGATGATGATGATAATATTAATGATGGTATTGATGACGATAATGAGGAGGAGGACGACAATGATGATAAGGAGGACAATGATTATGATGATGACGACCATGACAACAACGACGATGACGACGATGATGATGATGATGATGACGACGACGACGATGATAATGATGATGATGATGATGACGATGACGATGATCATGTCGACGACGACGATGATAGAGCATTGTTGTACTTTTTTCAATGACTCAATCTTTCGCGCCCCTTTTGTGTCACTACCCCACGCCCTTCATATCGCTTTCTCCAGTGCACCTCCAGCCTACCGAAAACTGTGGTCACTGAGATCAAGGCATGAAGGGCCACTGAATCTGGAACCATTTTTCACAATGCTAAAATGACAGATGACAGTGGAGATGATAGTGATGACGCCATGGAGTTCCATTTTGGATTAAGACCGCGTGTCGGGGCTGTAGTCAACGCTTCTGTTTTTGTTTTTTTCACAATGTGTCTTAGTATCCACCTGGCCCGAGATAGATAGACCCCTGTAGTTTTGGTCAGGAATTTTTTTTATAATATATCATGGTGTCACGTAGGCCCGAGAAATACTGGCACATGCCGTATTTGTCAGGAAATTTCACAGCAATGCTTCACTCTCGGTAGGAGCCAGCTGAGACCTACAAAAGCTACAATGACTGACAGCTGATGGAGGACCACTACAATGACTGACAGCTGATGGAGGACAACTACAATGACTGACAGCTGATGGAGGACCACTACAATGACTGACAGCTGATGGAGGACCACTACAATGACTGACAGCTGATGGAGGACAACTACAATGACTGACAGCTGATGGAGGACCACTACAATGACTGACAGCTGATGGAGGACAACTACAATGATGACAGCTGATGAGAAATACAGATGCAGCTGATGGAGGACAACTACAATGACTGACAGCTGATGGAGGACAACTACAATGACTGACAGCTGATGGAGGACCACTACAATGACTGACAGCTGATGGAGGACAACTACAATGACTGACAGCTGATGGAGGACAACTACAATGACTGACAGCTGATGGAGGACAACTACAATGACTGACAGCTGATGGAGGACCACTACAATGACTGACAACTGATGGAGGACCACTACAATGACTGACAACTGATGGAGGACCACTACAATGACTGGCAACTGATGGAGGACCACTACAATGACTGACAACTGATGGAGGACCACTACAATGACTGACAACTGATGGAGGACACTACAATGACTGACACTGATGGAGGACCATCCTGTGCCAGGTCATTACACAACGGACCACTGACTTGGATGTTATATTTTCGAATCTCCATCGATGAAAAAAAAAAAAAGTTTGTTTTGTTTTGTTTTTGCCCTGGCCGGTTCCTATCCTTAGTTCAGTGTGCTACAGATTCATTGGGAAGACTGGGACCACAGGGTCGAGTCCATTCCACTTTATAAACGCGTCATTGACCCGAGTGTTGCTCAAAGTTCTTGACTAACGCTGTGGATGCCTGAATCTCTCGAACCTGGTTGACGCAAGGATACGATAGTAAGCGTAGAGATCGTATCTATCACGCAGTCTCAGTCCTAGATGTAGAGTTCCGTAGCATTATGATCATCATCCCCAGTATCGTGAAATCAGCAGTCATGGCATGGTGACAGCTGTCCCTTCAGGTCCTGATTTCATGGAGACATTAGTGTCTGTTTCCTCTACCATCTCTGTACTTGAGGTGAATTCAAGTTGGGGTCTTTGGTGTCCGTGTTCATGGGGGCTGCCGGTCATGGCCGTAGTGCTGGTCTCCTTACCGGGGGCTCTCTCACACGATCTAGTTTCACGACTGAGCAATTACTGTTGTTGGTAAGCTGACTTAGTACGCAGTGTCCTGGACCAGCACAGGTCATGTTGAACCCCACTAATGTGACACAGCACAATGCAAAGACTCCTCTGGTGGTGGCTCTCATGGCAGCTTGTCATCTCTGGCTCCCGTTGGCCTCCTGGCACCGCCACGTCATCAGCTGAATGAACTTGTCACTGGTGACTTTAGAGGGCCGAATGACGTGGTGGGTCACAGCCATTCTTTGTGAAGGTCGGAATGACGTGGTGGGTCCAGCATTCTTTGTGAGGTCGGAATGACGTGGTGGGTCACAGCCATTCTTTGTGGCGGAATGACGTGGTGGTCACAGCCATTCTTAATGAGGGCTGGAATGACGTGGTGGGTCACAGCCATTCTTTGTGAAGGTCGGAATGACGTGGTGGGTCACAGCCATTCTTTGTGGGCTGGAATGACGTGGTGGGTCACAGCCATTCTTAATGAGGGCTGGAATGACGTGGTGGGTCACAGCCATTCTTTGTGAAAGCGGAATGACGTGGTGGGTCACAGCCATTCTTTGTGAAGGTCGGAATGACGTGGTGGGTCACAGCCATTCTTTATGTGGGCTGGAATGACGTGGTGGGTCACAGCCATTCTTTGTGAAGGCGGAATGACGTGGTGGGTCACACCCTATCTCTTTATGAGGGCGGAATGACGTGGTGGGTCACAGCCATTCTTTGTGAAGGTCGGAATGACGTGGTGGGTCACAGCTATTCTTTGTGAAGGTCGGAATGACGTGGTGGGTCACACAGCTATTCTTTTATGAGGGCTGGAATGACGTGGTGGGTCACAGCTATTCTTTGTGAAGGTCGGAATGACGTGGTGGGTCACAGCTATTCTTTATGAGGGCTGGAATGACGTGGTGGGTCACAGCCATTCTTTGTGAAGGTCGGAATGACGTGGTGGGTCACAGCCATTCTTGTGAAGGTCGGAATGACGTGGTGGGTCACAGCCATTCTTTATGAGGGCTGGAATGACGTGGTGGGTCACAGCCATTCTTTGTGAAGGTCGGAATGACGTGGTGGGTCACAGCCATTCTTAATGAGGGCTGGAATGACGTGGTGGTTACAGCCATTCTTTGTGAAGGTCGGAATGACGTGGTGGGTCACAGCCATTCTTTATGTGGGCTGGAATGACGTGGTGGGTCACAGCCAATCTTAATAGGGCTGGAATGACGTGGTGGGTCACAGCTATTCTTAATGAGGGCTGGAATGACGTGGTGGGTCAGAACCATTCTTAATGAGGGCTGGAATGACGTGGTGGGTCACAGCCATTCTTAATGAGGGCTGGAATGACGTGATGGGTCACAGCCATTCTTAATGAGGGCTGGAATGACGTGGTGGGTCACAGCCATTCTTAATGAGGGCTGGAATGACGTGGTGGGTCACAACCATTCTTGCCACACACAAGTAAGGGCAGAAGAAAAGAAAACAGTCTGTTGTGCTCACCACTTAGCTACAGTTACTGACTACAATGTAGTTATTACAGTAAACAACGAGATGATTATGGTAAACAATGAACAGCACAGTGTGGAAAAAAAACATCACACAACCTACAAAACCTTGTAAATATAATAGAAATAGAAAGCAAAGATAAGGGGTTGAAGCTAAATAGCAAGATGGTGAAAGTCGGACAAGCAGAAGATCATCAGAAGAGAAGCCCCGTCAATTGTTTTGACCCTAAACTCTTTGCACTCTTAGTGATAGGAGAGGACCAGACCTAAGGGTAATGACAAAAGCAACTGAAAAAAAAATTTAGCCTCATCCAAGTCATGACTCCTGGACGTCCCTCTTCTGACACCATATTTTCAAAGAAATTAGTCCTTCACCTCAGTTCCAGCCCGCGCACCGAACATGGTCAGACTTCTCCAGGTCAAGTCACCCTTGAGACAGATGTCTTTACCACTGAGCTATCGGACACCGGCAACATGGAATTTTACGCCTTGTCAAATTCACTTTCTGCCATTGTCCTTTCTTTATTAGAAATGGAGAGCTTGTTGTGCGTCGTTAACATAACTGTTGTTTGGAGTGAAACAAAACTGATTAGCAGACTAACCTGGAAGCAAACTGTAAGTGATGGTATCATCCTTGTCTTCGTCAGAGGCGCTCAGTCCCAGAATACACTGCGACACCCAAGCCTGTGTGAGAGAAGATGCGTATGCTCAGAATCTATTCTTGCAACCTCTTCACGAAAAACAAAATATGTAATAAGAAGGTAGAGTAATCACGCGTATGTGTTTGTGAGATGTGTGTGTATGTTTGTGTATGTGTGTGTGTTTGTGTATGTGTGTGTGTTTGTGTATGTGTGTGTTTGTGTATGTGTGTGTTTGTGTATGTGTGTGTAATATGTCTTATGTGTATGTGTGTGAGGTGTGAGTGTGCGTATGTATATGTGTAAGATGTGTGTGTATGTGTGTGAGGTGTGTTGTATCTGTATGTGTGTGCGTATCTGTCTGTATGTGCATGTGTGCGTGTGTGCTATGTATTAAGCAGTCCTACGACCTTAGGCTGCTCACTGGAGAGCAAGTAGCAGAAACCTCGCAGCTCCGTTGGCATTTGTTTTAAGTTGGTCTCACTCCTTTCCCTTGGTGCTTTACCTTCCACAAGCACTGAACAGCGTCAGGTGTGTGCCATCCACAGATGGCTGTACTGCAGGTCAGTTTAATCTAATTCAACTACTATCTATTGTCAGATAAATAACAATAAATAATAATTGGACATTCACATAACGCCTTTATCAAAGACAAAATGCTTTACAATTTACGATAGTTTGTAATCATACAGACGTACCTCACACACACACACACACACACACACACACACACACACACACACACACACACACACACGCACGCACACACACACACACGCACGCACGCACGCACGCCACACACACACACACACACACTAACACAAACACACACGCACACACCCACACACTCACACACACTCACACACACTCACACACAGAAACACACACACAGAAATACACACACACACGTACACAAAAAGACACACACACATACACACACATACACACACACACACACACACACACAAAGACGTGCGCACACAAGCACGGATGCACACGCACGCCCACAAGTACACACAGACGCACATTCAGACACACACACGCGCGCGTGCCCACATAACACTCACCAAAACACAACCTAATAACACAACACAACCTAATAACAAAACACAACCTAATAACACAACACAACCTAATAACACAACACAACCTACACAAATACGTCAGCCGCGAGAGAGGACAGAGGAAGTGGGCACAATGAAAGAACTTCTAGAAAAGAAACGTTTTGAGATTGGAATTGAATGAAGTCAGTCAACGGCTGTCAGTTCCTGATTTTAAGGGCAGAAGAAGTAAAAACTCTGCTACTACCTTGTCTCTTCTAAATATCTGGACACAAAAAGATGCGTCATCAATAGCAGAAAGGAGAGGTGGAGATGGAAGATCGCTTTCCACAAGTTCTGAAGTGTAGTGGAGTGCTGCTCTGGAAATGATTTGGTAGCGGATACAGGCAGCTGTTTAATTGATTCGTCGTTCGATAGACAGCCAGTGTCATTCTTTAAGAAGAGTTGTGCAGGTGTTGAGATCGTTTCACTTTAGAAAATTAGTTTAGTGGCCGAGATGGAGGCTGCACGCACACTGTTTGGCAGACAAGCTTGAGCATGAGCTGTCAGATTAGAAGATGGGAGCCACTTCACATTGATGCTATGTAGATTCCACAACACCTGCATATGATCTTCTTCTTCCATTTCTTTCTTCGTTCGTGCTTGCCTTGTCAGGCCACATATGGCGACGACTGCAGTGATTTTTCTGTTCAGTTCCCGCAAGCTGCCTTGGGGCTTAAGGTCAGAGGAGCTGTAGTTTGCCTTCCATGTGCCCAGGGGAGACAAGACAGATGGGAAGAACCTCCAGTAGCTGAGGGGATCCTGCTGAGGTTAAGGACCCAGCGCCGTTCTGTTCTGAGGGGACCTCAAGCAGGGGAGTTCCATTCTGGTCTGGTGTAGATGACCGTGTAGGCACTTGTGTTGCATTACGTGGAACCATGGTTTGTCAGAAGGCACCTGCAGCCCTGGTACCTCTGCCTTCAGTCATCTATGTGTTCTGTCGGGAGTTACTCAGCCCTTAGCTTATGGCAAAGGCCTACCTGTGAGTGCAGGGCACTAGGGATTTATGTGGCCCTTATCCGCCTGATGTCTCTGTCATAGGTCACGCAGGGAGGTTTCCAAGTTTGGCATTGCCAAGTGGCACCCTGCATTGTCCTGATAGAAACCATCGCCAGTTGGTCCAGGACTGCTAGTTTATTCAGGCAAGCCTGGCTTATTAGGCAGATAACCTCTTAGTACGGCATTGCAGTGCCGTTCCTTCTGTGCCATGCTCCTCCTTTAGTGTTGGACTTGTTATGTCAAACACCACACACATTTCTGACACAGCTACACAATTTCTTTTGGACTGACTCGTCAACCCAAACTTGAATTAATAATTTCGTCTCATGATCGTGCCAGTTTACAGCCATTGCTATGATAAAAAGAAAGGTGACAAAACAGCGGGAAGGGAAAAAGCGCCAAAGGGCAAATACCAACGGCCGACCCGTGAAATAAACACCAGGTGATGTAAGGTCACGAGTGAAGCAGGACCACTGGAATGCAAACTGTTCCAGATCACATCACGAGGTGGTCCTGGACTGTTCCAGATCACATCACGAGGTGGTCCTGGACTGTTCCAGATCACATCACGAGGTGGTCCTGGACTGTTCCAGATCACATCACGAGGTGGTCCTGGACTGTTCCAGATCACATCACGAGGTGGTCCTGGACTGTTCCAGATCACATCACGAGGTGGTCCTGGACTGTTCCAGATCACATCACGAGGTGGTCCTGGACTGTTCCAGATCACATCACGAGGTGGTCCTGGACTGTTCCAGATCACATCACGAGGTGGTCCTGGACTGTTCAGATCACATCACGAGGTGGTCTGGACTGTTCCCGATCACATCACGAGGTGGTCCTGGACTGTTCCAGATCACATCACGAGGTGGTCCTGGACTGTTCCAGATCACATCACGAGGTGGTCTGGACTGTTCCAGATCTGTAACGGTTCAGCCAGACAAAACTGAGTGTAAACAGCCGGTACGCTTGGGAACCGTTCTGGAACCGTTCTATGTTGCCGGTTACCAGGTTGGGGGTAGCTCTTTCCAGCTTGACATGCAGAGCAGACAACCACAAGAATGACTAGAGTGTTAAGGTGCTTGGTGAGCCGTCTGACGAGTCAAAACATCAGTTGTGACAACATTAGCACCAACAAGACAAAGGTTCTGATAATAGGACAAAGACCTGATAAACTGGACATCAGACTGAAAGGGCAGAAACTTCACGCAAGTACAAAAATTACGTACCTGGGAAGTTTATTTACCAGGAGCTGGGAAAACATAAACATAAAATCGGGACCAGAGTCGAAAAAGCGAATTGTTCTAAACTATCAACTTTCACTTCTGAAACGCTCAAGAATCCCGCTGAAAGAAAAAGCCAAACTTATTAGTACAATCTTAATAAACACACTGACTTCCTAGAGCCAGGCCAGGACATTGAACGCAATCTTTGAGAGAAAGATCGCAACAATTCTGTGAAATGAAATGTCTCAGAAGACTGGCAGACGAGACCAAAAAAGACATGATTAGAAACGAAAATTATTTAGGAAAACTCTAGAACTTTGATGAACCATGGAAAGTCTATAAAGATACGCGGATTTTTCTTCCTGATGATTACTCACTTTAGACTCGGTCAAGGTACAAGAGTACAAGGACTGGGGGAACTTGGGAGGTTCGTTCTCGTTCTGTACGTTGATGGTGAGCGTACTCTGAAAACAGACAGAAGAAGAAGAAGAAAAAGAAAAAGGAGAAGAAGAACGACAACAACAACAGCAACAATAGCAACAACAACAGGAACAACAACAACAGCAGCAGCAACCACAACAAACAACAACAGAAACAACAACAACAGCAACAACATCAACAACAGTAACAACAACAACAACAGCAATAACAACAACAGCATCAACAACAACAACAACAGCAGCAACAACAACAACAATGACCACTTGTACACCGTCTGATATGACTAGAGCCCTAAGTGCTTCACAAAAGCATGGGAGAAAAGAAAACAGCAACAGCAGAAGGCCATGTAAGGGTCATGATCTGTATGTGGCCTGTCCTGTATAGCGTGTAGGAAACCGAAACTTTTGCTTTAGGGGATCTTCTCCTCTGAGGACCTTCCGCTATTCAGTTGTCCTTAGAGTGTCTTGCTACTGGCAGACGAAGGCAAATACATGTCAGACCATACCGCTGTGATGAACATAGGTGAACTATAATACACACAGCTCAAACATGCAATGAACATAGGTGAACTATAATACACACAGCTCAAATAAGCAATGAACATTGGTGAACTATAATACACACAGCTCAAATAAGCAATGAACATAGGTGAACTATAATACACACAGCTCAAACATGCAATGAACATAGGTGAACTATAATACACACAGCTCAAATAAGCAATGAACATTGGTGAACTATAATACACACAGCTCAAACATGCAATGAACATAGGTGAACTATAATACACACAGCTAAACAGCAATACATGTCATACCATACACGCTCATGATGAACATAGGTGAACTATAATACACACAGCTCAAACATGCAATGAACATAGGTGAACTATAATACACACAGCTCAAACATGCAATGAACATAGGTGAACTATAATACACACAGCTCAAACAGCAATGAACATAGGTGAACTATAATACACACAGCTCAAACATGCAATGAACATAGGTGAACTATAATACACACAGCTCAAATAAGCAATGAACATTAGGTGAACTATAATACACACAGCTCAAACATGCAATGAACATAGGTGAACTATAATACACACAGCTCAAACATGCAATGAACATAGGTGAACTATAATACACACAGCTCAAAAGCAATGAACATAGGTGAACTATAATACACACAGCTCAAACATGCAATGAACATAGGTGAACTATAATACACACAGCTCAAACAGCAATGAACATAGGTGAACTATAATACACACAGCTCAAGTCAAGCAATGAACATAGGTGAACTATAATACACACAGCTCAAAGCAATGAACATAGGTGAACTATAATACACACAGCTCAAACATGCAATGAACATAGGTGAACTATAATACACACAGCTCAACATAGCAATGAACATAGGTGAACTATAATACACACAGCTCAAACATGCAATGAACATAGGTGAACTATAATACACACAGCTCAAACATGCAATGAACATAGGTGAACTATAATACACACAGCTCAAACAAGCAATGAACATAGGTGAACTATAATACACACAGCTCAAACAAGCAATGAACATAGGTGAACTATAATACACACAGCTCAAGCAAGCAATGAACATAGGTGAACTATAATACACACAGCTCAAACAAGCAATGAACATAGGTGAACTATAATACACACAGCTCAAACAAGCAATGAACATAGGTAACTATAATACAACAGCTCAACAGCAAGACATAGTGAACTATAATACACACAGCTCAAACAGCAATGAACATAGGTGAACTATAATACACACAGCTCAAAAATGCAATGAACATAGGTGAACTATAATACACACAGCTCAAACATGCAATGAACATAGGTGAACTATAATACACACAGCTCAAACAAGCAATGAACATAGGTGAACTATAATACACACAGCTCAAACATGCAATGAACATAGGTGAACTATAATACACACAGCTCAAATAAGCAATGAACATAGGTGAACTATAATACACACAGCTCAAACAAGCATGTAACATAGTTGAATTATACACACACTAACATGCAATGAACATAGGTGACTAAATACATCAGCTCAAACATGCAATGAACATGGTTGAATATATAACACACTCAAACATGCATGAACATAGTGACTATAATACACAAAATCAAAACGCATGAACATGGTAACTATAACACACAGCTCAATATGACATGAACATAGTGACTATAATACCACAGTCAAATAAGCAATGACATTGGAAAGTACAAACAACAGCTAATAACTCATGATCATGGTGAACTATAATACACCCCTACTCAAATAGCATATGACTTGGTGTCTATAAACAGCTTCATCCATGCATGTATGTTTGAGTGTCTTGAACATCTTCTTCCATGCGTTTATTCGGTCTGTTAGACAGTGCTTTTGTACTCTACTGGACATTGTTCACAAATACCATATCTTAAACGACTTAACATAATAAACAAAGTATTGATCTGCAATAGTCATTGCTCACCAAAGAAGACCTTGAAAAGTACAGAGCACGATACTTTCTCTCCCGTCTCTTCCCTCTCTCTGTCTCTGTCTGTCTA
>JAPXFY010000027.1:39378701-39411201 GCA_030674185.1 Monoplex corrugatus | reverse complement strand
TTTCTCGAGTCCCATGTAAGTGCTTTAACCATTAGGCCACACACTCCACTTAATGTCCTATATTCAGGACCTGACACAGCAAAGGCTTTTCTGACACACAAAGTAAACAGTCTACACGCACCTCAGACCTAAGAGCCCTCGCTGATAGTATTTGATCAGTGCTGCTTGCCTTGCATACCTCATACACCTGTGTTTGTTTTGTACCGCCGTTAATTTGGTTCTTTTATTTGCCAAACTACAATGCCATGCTTCTGTCGAAGCACAGCGTTGACGTTTTGAGTTATCCTGCCCTAACTGATTACACCCAACCCATGCACCAACGGGCAGAGGTTACCGAGCACCTTTAAATAAATTAAACATTCTTCGAGTATTGGGAAAAGCTCAGAATGCTGGACGATGACAAAAGGCGACCTTACCAAGCTGTCACCCTTCCACACAAAAAACTTCCGAAAAAGCGTACGAATCTTCTGGTCCAACACTATCACCAACCAATGACTACTTGCCCCACGCAGTGGATCAAGACAATATGGACACCATCATTATGAAAAGATAATGGAAATGGATCGACACATCATTCGAAGAGAGCAGGATAATATCACCCGGACTGTCCTTTACTGGACACCAGAAGGAAAATGTAAGACAGGAAGACCCACGAACAACTGGCGACGAACAATAAAAGGAGATCTCAAGGCCCAGAGACACACCTGGGTACTAAACAGAAGTTGACCCAGAGCAGACAACTTGGTGAGGTCACTTTCAGTCAGCCTCCTACATTCTGAGCCGTACAGAAGGGTGAACAGAAACAGCTCTGCTACAATCTAAGTTTGATGTTGGTACTGTACTAGTGGGACCTCCATGCATTATTCAACATTCAGCATTACCATAATAATCATCCCAAATTTCACAAACAAATGTTGTGTTTTTCCCATAACCGATGGTCACTCGTGAATTGATAGGCAAATGCTATTTTCATACAAAAATCCGACAGGCGCCAGAGGCGAAGTTGATAAGATGTCGGATTCTAATCGGAGAGTCTGGGTTCGATTCTGCCTAGGTATCTTCTGTCTGATGGGTAAAGGTTAATATGTTTCCGGTCTCCCATGTCAACATGCGCGCAGACCTGTTACTACCTGACCACCACCACCACCCCTTTCGTGTGTATACGAACGCAGAACATCAAATTTGCACGTTAAAAACCCTGTATTTATGTCAGTGCCTGGTGCCTAATGGAAACATGAAAACACCCAACTTTCATGCCCACCATAGAAGGAGTATGCAAACTTTGCAGCGACCTGCCGCTTGTGCAGTGTGGTCAAAACAACTCGCATACACTCATAACGGAAAACATCGGAACGCCAAAAACGGAGGAAAAAATCCCCAGCTCCCACCGTGTATGAACACAGCACTTACT
Organism: Monoplex corrugatus; assembly: GCA_030674185.1. NCBI lineage: Eukaryota > Metazoa > Mollusca > Gastropoda > Littorinimorpha > Ranellidae > Monoplex > Monoplex corrugatus. The sequence goes on along the minus strand of JAPXFY010000027.1, from coordinate 39,409,790 downwards.
GTTGGCTTCATAGACAAACTTGTAGGCCTCATCCACAGGGCTCACCGAACATGTCGTGTCGACTGTTTGTCCCTGAGCGTCCGTGATGGTCAGTGTCTTGATCACTGTGCCACCCACACTCGTCTCCGGCAGGTTGATGGTGGCGGGCAAATTGGTGATGGTCGGAGCTGTGTTTAAGTCTGGTGTGACAAATAGGGACAGGATAAATTCAGGGTGAAAAGAACGGGGATAATTTGAATGATTGTAATGAAGAAGCAAAATGTCTATTTTTGAGAATCCTTTATTTTGGTTTGCCTGGTTGTGTGTGTGTTGTGTGTGTGTGTGTGTGTGTGTGTGTGTGTGTGTGTGTGTGTGTGTGTGTGTGTGTGTGTGTGTGGGGTGGATGGGTGGGTGAGTGCGTGTGTGAGTGAGTGTGTGTTTGTGTTTGTGTGCATGTGTGTGCGTGTGGTGTGTGTGTGTGTGTGTGTGTGTGTGTGTGTGTGTGTGTGTTTTGTTTTCTCATCTTTAGCATCGCCACAGAGGCGTTATTCCAACATCATGTGCCCTGTCGCATGGTGTTGGTAATCATGGCCGTCGGACGAATCTATCTTTTGTCGCTGCATGTACATCTCCCACCCTCTCTGTCTTCATCCATTCCGCAGATCCATCCAATATTTTCTCCTTGGGCCTACCTGGTGCTCTCTTCCCTCCATTTTTCCTGTTGCAATTAGGTGTTGAAATTTCTCTTGCCTCCTAAATGTCCTATGAATGTTGCTTGTTTTTTTCCTAATCTTCTTCATTAATGTTCTTCTTGTGTTTGCCTCTTTTAAGACTATCTTGCTTGTTTTCTTTGCTATTTACGGAACTCTTTAACATTCTTCTCAGAAACCACATTTCAGCTGCCTTCAAGCTTGTCTGACTTTGCGTGTTGACTCTTCACGCTTTGCATCCGTGCAACAACTGGTTCTATAAAATACCGAAGAACACTGATAATGATGACATGCATACATATATATATATATACATACATGTATATGTATATCTATATCTATATCTATCTATATGTATATATATAGAGAGAGAGACAGACAGACAGACAGACAGACGGACAGACAGAGACAGACAGACAGACAGACTGAGAGCCTAGACAGACAGACAGATAGACAAACGAACAGATAGAAATAGATAGACAGGCAGACAGACAAGCAGACAGGTAGATAGATGGATGGATAGACATACAGGCAGATAGACAAACGGATTGCTTTTCCATGACACTACTCTCCTAACTCATTTGGACTGTCTTTGCAATACACATAATCCCACTCTTTAGGTAAGAAAGGAGAACTCAAGCCATAAGGGGAGCTTATTATATTCCACTATGGTGTTGCACAGTCTGCATCTTCGGTGGGCGTGTATACTGGATGTTTTCATGTTTCTATAAGCCAACCACACAGTGCTCGCATGACTTACAGAATCTTCAACTTACATGTATATATATTATATTATTCTTCATGCTAGAGACTAACAGGGCTTTAGGTACGTGTTAACCAAGGAGACGGGGAAAAGTCTCCATCCTTTACCTACCAGGCGGAGGTGTCATGGCGGAATTGAACCCAGGACTTGCCAGTTAAAAGCCAGGCATTCAGTCACTGACGCCCGTACCTTTAATAATAGCATGCAAAGCTTGTTTTTTCCCCGTGAAACTTCTCATAAAGAAAGTTCATGTGAAAACAATTCCACCAGACGGGCCACTTCAGCGCACAGCCTCGTCAGTTTGCTTAAAAAAATGAAGTTTTTTTGAACACGAAATATTTAGTGAGAGCGAGCAATACCTCAGCACAGTAGCAGTAGCAGCAGTAGTAGTAGTAGTAGTAGTAGTAGTAGTAGTATCACCATCACCATCACCATCATTGTCATCAATAGTATTATCATCATCATTATCATTATTGTTATTATTACATGTACATCCTTATCATCGTTATAACCATCACCACCATTATCGTTATCATCACCGTTGTTATCATTATAATAATAATAATAATTACAATATTTATATAGCGCAAAATCTTGATAAAATCAAATCTAAGCGCTGAAACAGACACACACGCACGCACGCACGCACGCACGCACACACACGCACGCAACACACACACAACACACACACACACACACACACACACACACACACACACACACGCATGGCTATAAATGGGGAGAAAGAATAAAAGCAATAAAAGCAAGAATAAAAGCAATGGAAAATTATAGAGAGCATATCATATACAATTATATATTATAACAATGTGATTCCCCTCCGAGCGGAGACAGGCTGCAGAGGGGGGGGGGGGGGAGGGTTGAGTGAGGTTAGGATTTTATGCAGAGGAGAAAAGGTGAGTTTTGAGAGCGGACTTGAAGGAGACAAAAGTAGGTTGCTGACGGACTGAGAGAGGAAGTTTGTTCCAGGAGAGTGGACCAGAAAGAGAGAAGGCTCGTGGACCATAGGTATTGAGCTTAGTGCGTGGAAAGCGAAAAGTCAGAGGATCGGAGGCAGAGCGGAGGGTACGTGGGGGAACATAGATCTCAAGTAGGCTTGACAGGTAATCGGGGGCTGCGTTATTGAGGCTTTTGTAGCACATGGTGTCTAGTTTGTACTGTATGCGCTTTGATACAGGGAGCCAGTGAAGTTGTGCCAGGAGAGGAGATATGTGGTCAGCTTTTTTCTTTTTGAGTACAAGGCGTGCAGCATTGTTTTGAATGCGCTGTAGGATGTGAATGGTGGAGGCAGGAAGACCAGACAGGAGTGAATTGCAATAGTCAATGCGAGACATTATGAAGGAGAGAACGAGTTTTGCAGTTGTTTCGACAGAGAGATACTTCCTGATCAGGCTTATACGATGGAGATAATAGTAGCAAGATCTGGCAGTTTGAGAAACAAAGTTGTTCATGGAGAGGGTAGAGTCAATGCAGACACCAAGGTTTTTAGCTGAATCAGAAATTGGGACTGATGTGTTACATAATGGGAGAGAAAGAGGAGTCAGCTGAGAAAGTTTCTGACGGGTGCCAATGAGGATAGCTTCTGCCTTGTCGTCATTAAGCTGAAGTCTATTGTGTGTCATCCAGTTCTTAATGTCCGAGTAACACTCAGTGGTGCGAGTCAACAGTCGCTGTATATTATCAGGTGAGTCACTGTCTTGAAGTTGGGTGTCATCAGCATAGAAGTGGTGTTTTATAGAGTGGGAGTTGATGATGGTGGACAGGGGGAGGTGTAAAGAGTGAAAAGAACAGGGCCAAGGACAGATCCTTGTGGAATACCACAGGTCAGGTATGCAGGTTGAGAGTAAGTGCCATTGATGAGAACAGTTTGTTTTCTGTTTGATAGATATGAAGTGAACCAGGAGAGAGCAATGTCAGAGATGCCAAAAGTATGATGAAGTCTAGAAAGGAGAATACCATAATCATTATGATTATCATCATCATTATGATTATCATCATCATTATCAATATTATCAGTTTTGTCATTCTCCTCTCATCATCATTATGATCGTCACCATCACCAGTATGATCATCTTTGCTATTATGAGTATCATTACCATTATCATTAGTATAGTAGGAGTATCATCATCATCATCATAGTCGTCGTCATCTTCTTCTTCTTCATTATCACCATCAGTAGTGCCGGTGGTGGTGGTAGTGGTGGTGGTGGTGGTGGTGGTGGTGGTGGTGGTAACAGTAGTAGTAGTAGTATAGTATCATTTTCATTATTATGACCATCACCATGACCGTTATCATAAACATTACAAATATCATTATTGTTATCATCACCATCCTTCTCATCATCATCATGAGCAGCAGCAGCAGTAGAAGTAGTAGTATTAGTAGTAGTATCTTTATGACCAACACCAGCACCGTTATCATCATCATTATTCTTGTCAGCAGCAGTAGTAGCAGTAATATCACCATCATCAGCGGTATCATCATCATCATCATACTCATCATTTCATTATCTCATTATCTCACCTGTCAGGGGTACAATGACGTCCAGGGGTTTGCCACACTTGATAGTATCACACGCGTGTACGGTCAGGTGGTACACGTCTTTGGTGGCGGTCAGAAGGCTCTTCGCCACCGATATCACTCCCGTACCTAGTCATCAAATGGCGCTCGTCATACGGTATCAAATAGGTTAAGAAATAAAACAGGATGGTCATACCACTCTAATAATTCCCCTTAAATACAAAACAAAATCAAAAACAGAAAATCAGATTTTGTTCTTTTCAAGGTCACTTTGAACTGGAAAAGACTTCGGCTTAAATAAACCTTGGCGTGAAGCGAGTACAATGGTAAATTGTCACAGCAGTACAGTAAATACGGATGTTAAATTTTGTCCGAAATTTCGAGAAAGTGCTGTTTGCACACCTCTCTCAAAAAAGCGCTGATTTCAATCTATTGTTTTTTTAGTTGTGTTATTTTATTTTATTTTATTTTATTTCATTTTATTTTATCTTTGGGGGGGGGGGGGGGGGGAAGGGAGATCCGTGCGACCTTGATTTCTATTACTTTTGTCTTCCAAACTTATGCATTCGTGGCAACTTGACGATCCACAACTTTGACTAGAATCTGGTTAAAGTTCACCCAGAAAACGCTGACAAAGTCTTTTAACACAAACCAGAACAACATAAAAATAGAATGAATACGCGTGTTTAATATAAGAAAAGACAGACGCAAAGGTTCGACTTACTGACCTTTGTCAAGCAACATACAACAAAGAATGAATACAACACAACAACAAAAAAGTAGAAGACTTCCCTGATATCGCTGAACTGGAGAAAATGGCAGATTTTGATCACACTCTCTCTCTCTCTCTCTCTCTCACACACACACACACACACACACACACACACACACACACACACACACACACACACACACACACACACACACACACACACACACATTCACACACACACATTCACACACCACACATATCTAAGTTAATAGTGTAGGAATATTCATTAGAGGGTTGACTCGTAATACGGGTGATGTTCTCTCCCCCCCCCCCCCCATCTCTCTCTCCCTCTCTCTTTCTCCCTTTCGCTCCCTCTCTCTCTCTCTCACACACACACACACACACACACACACACACACACACACACAACCACCACCACCACCACTACCACCACCACCACCGCCACCACCACTACCACCATATCTAAGTTAATTGTGTAGAAACTTTCATCAGAGGGCCGAGCCATGTAATAAGGGTGATGTTCTCTCTCTCTCTCCCTTTCTCTCTCTCCCCCTCTCTCTCTTGCTCCCTCTCTCTCTCCCTTCTTCTCTCTCTCTCTCTCACACACACACACTCATATATATATATATATATATAGAGAGAGAGAGAGACAGACAGACAGATAGCTAGCTAGATAGATAGACAGACAGACACATAGATAGACAGACAGACAGACAGATAGATAGACAGACAGACAGACACATAAATAGATAGACAGACAGACAGACAGATAGATAGATAGATAGATAGATAGACAGACAGACACATAGATAGATAGACAGACAGACAGACAGATAGATAGATAGACAGACAGACAGACAGACACATAGATAGATAGATAGATAGACAGACAGACAGACATATAGATAGATAGATAGATAGATAGATAGATAGACAGACAGACAGATAGATAGATAGATAGATAGACAGACAGACAGACACATAGATAGATAGACAGACAGACAGATAGAAAGATAGATAGATAAATAGACAGACAGACAGATAGATAGATAGATAGATAGACAGATAGATAGATAGATAGACAGACACAGACAGACAGACAGACAGACAGATAGATAGATAGATAGATAGACAGATAGATAGTTAGATAGATAGATAGATAGATAGATAGATAGATAGATAGATAGATAGATAGATAGATAGATAGACCCTACCCGAGTTAATAGTGAAGTAGCCATCATTAGGGGTTTGAATCATGTTGTAGGTCAGGGCGTTGTTCTCGGGGTCTGTGGCTGTCACTGTGTACACACCAGCGCCCACTTTTGCCTTTCTGGCTTTCACCGAACCCGTCTCCACTGCAAACGGCATACACCATAATACAACCTTAGCCGTTGTTTGACGACACGTGTGTTCGCACAGTAAGTGCAGTCATTCAGTTCAAGTCAAGCCAAGTCAGAGCAAGGCAAAGTAAACTTCAACACTGACATCTAACCGGCACACGTTTCAAAAGAAATGGCCGCCATATTTACCATTCATACGAACCGAACACGATACTATTTACTCAGTCTATGATCCATAACACACATATCATCAACGTGCATGATGAATTATTCATATATTCATATTCATATTTATTTCTTTTGTCACAGTGGATTTACTATGTGAAACTTCGGTTGCTCTCACCTTTGAAAGCGCGTCACCGCAGTGCAGTCACATCATTTTTTTTTTTTTTTTTACTAAGACTTTAGAAAGGTAAGAAGGCTAACTGGCTTTCAAGGGGAGGTACCTTGGAAATCAACCTGTCTTTCCAATTTTACTTACCAAGCCCGGGCCATTGCCCTGCTCTTTACTATGTCTAACTGCCGTGGGATCTTAAGCGTGCGGAGGCCAGAAGGCACACGGGTCTAACTCGTTTTTTCGTCCCCTTCCGAAGGACTAGACGTTCAGTTCGATTTTCTGGTTAAACTGGGGAGAAAAGTCGAGGCTTCGACGGGAAACGAACTCTGAAACCTCGAGTTTCGTTATTTGCAGGCGAACATCTGAACCATACTTATTCCTTAAAACATCTAGCCATGTTTGTACGTATGTGTGTATGTCACGTTTTCTATTGTTATTTATGCTTCGCATAAATTTGTATTTTGAGTAGACAGATATTTTTCATGGATTTGAGTCGTTTCTTACCATGTTTCTTTCTTTCTTTTATTGTTGTTTAAAGCCCAGCCGACCGCGCAGAGCCATATCAGGTCTATAACCGCTTCAAAACACACAAAACCTCAACAGGAAAAAAAAGGAAAAGAAAATTAAATACACATATCAATGCATTCGCGCACACAATCTAAGGACATGTCCCCGGCGTAGGACCATTCCGTCCAATTTATCGCACAGGGAAGATTTAAAAAACACACCTGAATACAAATATAAGCATACATAAGAACACCAAAACATATATAAAAACAGGCATAAATTACCTAAAATTGCTTCCGCATATCTCACCTCCTTAGAGCCAAAAATGCACTTAATACATGTACCCAATTATCAATCCGAAGAAAAAGTACGTAAGACTTTATCGAAAAAATACAGGTGAATGGACCATTAAGGCAGACAATAAATAGAAATGACAGAAAGCAAGGCAACAAGGCAGAAATAAAGAGAGTGACAGAAAAGAGGAAATTTCTAGCACAGAATTTCCAGAAGGTGGGGATACTATTTATACTGAAAGAGCCCCTGGCAACCCAACGGTGGGATTCTTACCATGTGATCCCAATTACGATTAGTGATTTTGCTTTGTACTTGTTTGCATTACTCGTTTAAAATAAATAAGAGAAAGCTTGAGAAAGAAAAAAGAAAGGCAAGGCAAATTTCATTATCACCACGAAAAAGAAATCGCATGTAGTCTTCCAAAGAATACAATACACACACGGAAATTATTCATACTAACATACCATAGCATCCCAGCGTATGCTGAAATCTTGAATATAAAATGAAATGGTAAGAAAGAAAAAGTGCATTTCTCTACCACACATACACACACATACATACACAACACTACCACCACCATCACATAAACCATCAGCACCACCATCACCATATAACATAGTCAGTCACTGAAAGAAATTGATATTTGTATACATTAACATGCAAACAAATGTACCAAGTGAAAACACACACACACACACACACACACACACAGAGAGAGAGAGAGAGAGAGAGAGAGAGAGAGAGAGAGAGAGAGAGAGAGAGAGAGAGAGAACACGGAATTACATCAGGAAATTGTATCAAATTGATCTTGATAATCTTGGAAACTATATGTTAGAAAATGGTTTGTCGTTGTCGGCAGAAAAAACTAACATGATGCTGTTTGATTCTGGTGGTAACTCAAATAACTTGCCTACTTTCAAATTGCTTTGTGAAGTGTTAAATTACAAACAGGTCGTAAAATTTCTGGGAGTTTACATCAGGTCGAAATTAAGCTGGAATGTTCATTTTGATTATATTTTAACAAAAGCACGAAAAACCTTAACTTTTCTAAAGATAATAAGCAAATTACCCTGGGGAATGGATACAAATATACTGATTCATCTGTAAACAGCGCTGGTCAGGTCTAAATTATCCTACGCGCAAGAAGTTTTTTTCAATGCACCTAAATATTTACTAAAAAAGATTCAGAACTTGGACTGCAAAAGTCTTAAAATTGCACTAGGTGTACCAACTCATGCTTCTACTCTGGTAACGTACAAAGCTGCTGGAATTCTACCTCTAAACAACCATCATGAGCTAGCTACAGCAAAGTTTGCAATTAGAACTACTTCACAAGCGAATAATTTTGTGAGCAAAGAAATTAAAATCAGGTCTGATATTGACTTTCCAAAACGAGCAAAAAACATTTCATCACAAATTACAACCGCAATTTACATATCTGACCTGATCAAACAATCCAGCATAACTATGGATGAAATAGCCGAAAAACCAACGTTAACGCCTATCCCTACATGGGAAATGCTAAAGGCCACGTTTGATCTCGATTATGCAGACGTTAAAAAAGATGATAATGTCAACATTACGCTATCCACAGCTTGTGAACACATCGATGAAAATTACCGTACCCACCTCCACATTTTTACTGATGGGTAATCAGAGCGCTGGAGCAGCGTTTTATGTTCCAAAATTTAACATTAAAAAGTCTTTTTTCATTGGGGCAAATGTATCTATATATACAGCAGAATTGGTCGCTGTTGTTCAAGCGTTGCATTATTTAATAAGCCTTCGGCCTGTGTCTTTCAAAGTAGTTCTGTTTGTTGATTCAAAATCTGTATTATATGCCTTACAGTCTTTTGATACAGACACAAGACCTGATTTAATAATTGAGGCAAATCATCTAATACACTGTTTAAAGATAAATGGCTCGGAAATCAGTTTATGCTGGATGCCTTCTCACGTTGGTCTTCACGGCAACAACGTAGTTGACAGAGCAGCTAAATCCGGTGCACTCCGTTCTGAAAATTCCATAGAATTACATGTTAACACCTCGGTAAAAGAAGCTTACAACTCGCTAGAATTAGCATCATGGATTCGATTTCATGAACATTTAAATGAAAAATTTGTGTCTCAAAAAAGAATCAAACTTTCAGTTCAAAATATCTGTAAAAAAAATGCAGTATTCTTCGTTATATCATTTGAGATTAATTGTTACCACATATTTTCGTATTCAACTGAACGCTTTGAAAACAAAATATTGTAAAAATGTTTTATGTATTTGCGGTGAACAATTCACATTGTATCACTGTTTGTTTTACTGCAGAAAGCTTCGTTATTTTTTACCAAAGATGTTTACACAAGGAAACTATCTTGAAAAGCATTTTAAAGAAGTAATATCAGATCAAGTTCTGTTAGTTAAAATTTCAGAATCATTGGTTCACAGTCCTGTTAATGCGTTACTTTAAGGTCATTATTTTAATTATCATTATCTTATTTTGTTTTGTTTTGCTTTTTATGACAATTTTTCTTTTACATTTGATGTTAGCGTTGTTCTAGTTTCATTTCTCTGTTCATCCATATCCTTTTTCTAAAGACCTTGCCGATTCCTTTTAATTTTTTTCCGTCTCTTACTCTGTTCCCTTCTTTCCCCTCCTCCCTCCCCCCCACACAAAAAAATCATTCTCCATGCCATTTTTACCCGTCTAATATCACTTATAGTGAAAAGACGTTAAATCAAGGAACGAACGAAACACACACCACACACACACACACACACACACACACACACACACCACACACACACACACACACACACACACACACACGCACGCACGCACGCACACACACAGGTTGGTATTTTTAATAAAATTTCTGACATCTCTCTCTCTCTCTCTCTCTCTCTCTCTTCTCCCTGTCTCTCTCTCTCTCTTCTCTCTGTCTCTCTCTCTCATACAAACACACTCGCGCATACACACACATGTACATGCACACACCGACTGCTCATTACAATACACCCACTGCGTACACATGCTTCAGATTGCGTCTTGGTGGAAAAAAACTGAAGTGACTTCGGAAGAACAGTGTGTATGCACATGTGTGTAGTGTTGTTAGAAGGATCGAAAATGTCTCCCTGCTGGCAAGACTTCAGACTGGTTTGAAAGGCTTTGACTTCAGTCACATGCAGTTATCCTTGTCTTACACACAGCACGACATATATGTACAACTACCACCAGTCTGCCTTACACACAGCACGACATATATGTACAACTACCACCAGTCTGCCTTACACACAGCACGACATATACATATATGTACAACTACCACCAGTCTGTCTTACACACAGCACGACATATACATATATGTACAACTACCACCAGTCTGCCTTACACACAGCACGACATATATTATGTACAACTACCACCAGTCTGCCTTACACACAGCACGACATATATGTACAACTACCACCAGTCTGCCTTACACACAGCACGACATATATGTACAACTATCACCAGTCTGCCTTACACACAGCACGACATATATGTACAACTACCACCAGTCTGCCTTACACACAGCACGACATATATTATGTACAACTACCACCAGTCTGCCTTACACACAGCACGACATATATGTACAACTATCACCAGTCTGCCTTACACACAGCACGACATATATGTACAACTATCAGCAGTCTGCCTTACACACAGCACGACATATATGTACAACTATCACCAGTCTGCCTTACACACAGCACGACATATATGTACAACTACCACCAGTCTGCCTTACACACAGCACGACATATACATATATGTACAACTACCACCAGTCTGCCTTACACACAGCATGACATATATGTACAACTATCACCAGTCTGCCTTACACACAGCACGACATATACATATATGTACAACTACCACCAGTCTGCCTTACACACAGCACGACATATATGTACAACTACCACCAGTCTGCCTTACACACAGCACGACATATACATATATGTACAACTACCACCAGTCTGCCTTTTACCCTTGCCCACAACCTTTCTACTAACATTCTCCAGTTTGTCCAAAATATTCTTACATGTCACAGTCGGTTAATATATCAGTCGTTGATTCAGTTACTCACTTCATAAATGAATGTATCCACGTTTACAAAACGAGTCAGTGGGAATAACTAGTCAGTTAGGTGAGGGGACGTACACACGCAAGCAAAAGACGTACACACACAAACGAACAAACAACATGCATACAAACAAAGAATACACACACACATCACACACAAATAAACAACACACACAAACAATGTACTCACACAAACAAACAACACACACACACACATACACACACACATACACACACACACACACACACACACACACACACACACACACACACACACACACACACACACACACACACACACACACACACACACACACACACACAACACACAGAAAAAGGAGAACAAAAAAGGCTAAAAAAAACAACAACAGATAATGATAAAAGAAAACAAAAACAAACAAAATCGCAATAAAACCAAGACAAAGAAAAGGAAGAGCAACATGGTCATCATCATCATCATCAACAACAACAACAATGACAAACAAAATGAAGAAATCACAAGCAGACGTGACAAGTAGTACAGACCTAAACAACAAAAAGAAATGTGACTATCTCTGTTCAACACTGACGATTCAACGGTAATAACTGATCCGCCCCTCCACCACCACCCAATAAATTTGTAAATAAATGAAGACAGAGAATAAATAAACAAATGAATAGATAAATAGATAAATAAATCAATAGTTTAAAAAAAATGAATAAACAATTCCATCCATCCATCCATCCATCCATTCATACATACATACATACATACATACATACATACATACATACATACATACATCCATTCATACATACATACATACATACATACATACATACATACATACATACATACATACATACATACATACATACATACATACATGCATACATACACTAATAAATAGATATCAAATAAACGAATAAAGAAATAAAAGTAAATATCAGGCTGGTGATCGTGACACAGGAGCGGTTCACAAGATGAGGCAGAAGGGAAAAACGAAAAAGGTACAGAATCTGGCGGACAGTTCAATATTTTCAGCCCCTACAAATTTTAATAAAAAAAAATTTTAAAAAAACGTGCCTGAGGGGTAGACAGTGAAAGATGGCGCTTGGTCGGGTTGCACTTTGACTGTGACGGTAGTGACGCTACTGACGGTAGGACTGGCGTTTTCTGTACACTTCACGCTGATGCTGTAGCTGGCAATGGTGTTGACGACTCCAGTACACGTGTAGTACACCCTAGGATCTGGGGGGGGGGTGAGAAGAGAGAAGTACATCAGTACAAAACATAGAGGGGTGCTGTTTACTCCAGCGATGTGTGGTACGCCCAAGGTGTGCAGGTGGGAAGACAGTAGCACATTAGTAGAAACAAACAAAAAATAGAGGGGTGCTGTCCACTCCAGTACCCTATAGAACACCGTGGGGTCTGGTGCTGGCAAGAAAGTAGTACTTCGTATTAAAAAATAGAACGTTACCAGCTATCCAGGATGGATCACAAAAGGAATTTTGAAAAAAAGCAGTCTTACAATCCATTTTGAAAGGTAACCGTCGAAACTGTCTTCTCAGATCGCTGGTGGTGTAGTGGTGAGCGCAGCAGTCCACTCTCTAGAAGGTTGTGGGTTCGAATCCTCATCAGTCCTTTCATAATCCCTATGACTTGTTTAGACCCCAACCGGCTCCTACCCAGAGCTGAGCATGCTATGGGCTAATTGGGAAGACTGGGACCAGACAGTCTCATCCACTTCATGGATGCGTCGTTGACGGTGTTGTCCAATTCTGCTGACCAACACCGTAGATGTGTGTATCTCTCGGGCCTGGTTGATATCAGGATATATTATGATAGTAAGCGCAGAATACAGCCCTGTCACGAAATTTCAATCCTAGATGACCTCCATGGCACCATGGTTACCATCCTCATCGTCATCATCATCACATAATTGTAAAGCCTGTCCCAGCGTATGTGGCAAGTAAGCTGGCATAGAAAATGGGACCAAAAAAAAAAAACCCTGACCACAGAGGAAACTGCCGATGTGCGATGATCCTAAAGCAAACAAACAAACCAACAGAAAACCATAAGCGGCTGGCTGATTCTGTAACACAGCCAGTATAGCTCTGAATGCTCGAGTTCAGCCCCAGCCCGCAACATACACACTGGCCTGTTGGTCCTGTTGGTTATCTAACTTAATTAACGCTCTAACCAGTCTGCTGCTGTCACATGAGTGTTTCTGGCCTGTTGGTCCTGTTGGTTACCTGACTTAACGCTCTAACCAATCTGCTGCTGTCACATGTGTTTCTGGCCTGTTGGTCCTGTTGGTTACCTGACTTAACGCTCTAACCAGTCTGCTGCTGTCACATGTGTGTTTCTGGCCTGTTGGTCCTGTTGGTCCTGTTGGTTACCTGACTTAACGCTCTAACCAGTCTGCTGCTGTCACATGTGTGTTTCTGGCCTGTTGGTCCTGTTGGTCTTGTTGGTTATCTAACTTAATTAACGCTCTAACCATTCTGCTGCTGTCACATGAGTGTTTCTGGCCTGTTGGTCCTGTTGGTTACCTGACTTAACGCTCTAACCAATCTGCTGCTGTCACATGTGTTTCTGGCCTGTTGGTCCTGTTGGTTACCTGACTTAACCCTCTAACCAGTCTGCTGCTGTCACATGTGTGTTTCTGGCCTGTTGGTCCTGTTGGTCCTGTTGGTTACCTGACTTAACGCTCTAACCAGTCTGCTGCTGTCACATGTGTGTTTCTGGCCTGTTGGTCCTGTTGGTCCTGTTGGTTACCTGACTTAACGCTCTAACCAGTCTGCTGCTGTCACATGTGTGTTTCTGGCCTGTTGGTCCTGTTGGTTACCTGACTTAACGCTCTAACCAGTCTGCTGCTGTCACATGTGTGTTTCTGGCCTGTTGGTCCTGTTGGTTACCTGACTTAACGCTCTAACCAGTCTGCTGCTGTCACATGTGTGTTTCCTGGGTCTTGTTTCACCCTCAGCCCCTCACCCACTTTCCATTTGCCAGTGCACAGGTTTTGCGTGAGCTCAAGGAGTGTGCCAGTTAACAGATGGCAGGCTGGGTGGAGCGCATACGGAATTTTCCGAATGCAATGAATCTCTCTAGAATAAACTCCTAACTCCAAACAAATGGGAGATTGTTTCATATCAACTGGACCTCTGTGTATGTGTGTGTGTGTGTGTGTGTGTGCGCGCGCGCGCGTGTGTGTGTGTGTATGTGCGTACGCGCGTGCGTGCACGTGTGCATATGTGCATATATGTCTGTGTGTATGTGTGTCTGTGTGTATGTGTGTCTGTGGCTGGCTGGCTGTCTACCTGTGACAAAATCGTGCTGACAAGATTTTCTCCACTGTAAGAAATGGCGCCAAGGCCATGGTCACATGGACGTCCGACCCCTCCACCAAATAAGTGACTAAACTCAATATTTTTACGAAGGCGTGTGAACAGTAATTTCAATTCAGTCCGATCATATCCAATCCAAACCATTCCAATCCAACCCAGTATAGTCTATTTTATTTTCATTCAATCCAACCCAATCCAATCCAACCTAATCCAATCCAATCCAACCCAACCCAGTCAAACCCAACCCAATTCAATTGAGCCTAACCGAATCTCATACAACCCAGCCCAACACAACGCACTCCAGTCTTTTCCATTTTAATTCAATCCAACTCAATTCAACCCAATCCAGTCTAATTCATCCCAATTCAGTCCGGCCTAATACAATCGAATCCTATCCAACCTAATCCAATCCAACCTAATCCAACCCAATCCAACCTAATCCAACCCAATCCAATTTAGTCCAACTCAATACAAGCTAGCCCAATTCTACCTAATCCAATCCAACACAATTCAATCCAACTCAAACCCCACCCAATTCAGCCAACTAATCCAATCCGACCTAATCTACTTCAACCCATCCAAAAAATAATCCAATCCAACACAATATAATCCAACCTAACTCGACCCAAAACAACCTAACCAGTCCAACCCAACCCTACTCAACTCAATCCAAACCAACCAGCCCAATTCAATCCAGTCTAATTCAGACCAATTCAACCTTATCTAATCCAGCCACTCTGTCCCAGTTCAATTCAAACCAGCCCAATCCAATTTAACCAATCCATCCAATCCAACCCAATCCAATTCAACTTTAACCCAATCCAACCCAATCGATTCCAATCTGGCCCAATCTACTCCACTCCAATCCACCCCAATCCAATCCAACCCATCCAAGTCTAAACAAACCAAGCCCCATGCAATCCCATCGAACCCCCCCCCCCCCCCCATTACAATCTAATTCAACCCTACACAATCCAATCCTACCCAACCCTTTCAAATCCAACTCGACCCAATCTAATGCAATCCAATCTTCTATTCCAACCCAGTCCAATTCCACCCAGTTCAGCCCAATCTAGCCTAGTCGAAACCTACCCATCACCACCCCGATCATTCCTAAACCCAAATGAGAACCAACTCACAAACGTCGCCGGCCTTCTTCTGCACAGCGAAAGGTGCCGACCCAGCAGCAGTACCCCCGCTAGGAGAGGTCCCGGACAAGGAGCACGTGCAGGCCACAATGACTCCCGCTTTTGCACACATCACGTCTACCAGCCCCGTCTCCTTATTGCAATACACCGACACCGTTGCGGGGTTCTGCAAAGGGTTCGGGTAGGCGACAAAACTGGATGACGTGGCGGTGACGTCAACGGTGACGGTGACGACACGGCTGGTCGAGAGATCACTGGCATCTTGGCAGGTAAGGATGAGGACGTACTGTGCGGGGGCGGAGGCCAGGGTCCCGGTTCCGTAGTACACGCTGGCCTCTGTGGATGAAAGCGGACAGGACAAGTTCAACGACAAGCAAAGTGAATGTACGCAAAAACCAAGCAACAAGATTGAAACAAATCCTCCTTTTACACACAAAATTTGGATGTACAATGATTGCAAAAGATCAAAATCGTTCAATCACAAAGAGTAAAGAAGACCCGATTTGAAGCTGTTGCTTCACACCAGAACATCCAAAGTTTGTACTTTGACAGGTCAAAGTCATCTTGAAAGAAGTAACGCACTTAGTTCCACATGCGCAGTGACTGCCACAGGAAAACGGCCTCTGCGGGTACGATACAACACGACATGACACGACCTGACAGAGTCAACACGATACAAACATGACACAGAACAGTACATAACAGTGCTATGGACTATAATACAAAGGAACACAATACAGCATAGAACAATACCAATGTTATGTTAACAGTTCAACATAAAACAACACAACATACTGTGACAATGCAGCACAACACCACACAACACAGCAAATGTAACACAACTTAGAACAACAAAAGCATCATACTAACAGTTCAATAGAATATCACATAGAATCATAACAAAATCATACAACCGTTCAGCAAAAGTAACATAAGACAATAACAACATCATACTAACACTTCAACAAAATACAACATAGAACAATAACATTATACTAACACTTCAACAAAATACAACATAGAACAATAACATCATACTAACACTTCAACAAAATACAACACAGAACAATAACAGCATCATGCTAACACTTCAACAAAATACAACACAACACGCTGTGACAGTACAGACCAAAACCATACAATACAACACAACACAGCACAACACAACACAACACGACACAACACAACGCGATACAATGTCAGACTTACTACCGGCAGAACTGGACGATGACTCCACACCAAAGAGGGTTGTGGAGGGGTAGGTACTCGTGATGGAGCACTTACACACCACTGCAGTACTGCTTGGGCCCTGGCAGCTGATCTGATATGAATATGTAAACAGATGGTCAAGCCATTTTCACAATATGCCTTTTAATAAAAACATTAGTACCGAAAATCCAGATTTTCACATAAGGTCAGGCCGTTCAAAGAGTCTCCTTTTCCAAACGAGCATTAGTACAGAAAAGTTAAATGTTGTACTTCTCAAGGTCACGCCTTGAAGAAACCTTAGATGAAATAAAAGTAGACATCAAGTGAGGACAATGATAGACAGTTGACGTCAAGTGAGGACAATGATAGGCAGTAGACATCAAGTGAGGACAATGATAGACAGTTGACGTCAAGTGAGGACAATGATAGGCAGTAGACGTCCAGTGAGGACAATGATAGACAGTAGACGTCAAGTGAGGACAATGATAGGCAGTAGACGTCCAGTGAGGACAATGATAGACAGTAGACGTCAAGTGAGGACAATGATAGACAGTAGACGTCAAGTGAGGACAATGATAGACAGTAGACGTCAAGTGAGGACAATGATAGGCAGTAGACGTCAAGTGAGGACAATGATAGACAATAGACGTCAAGTGAGGACAATGATAGACAGTAGATGTCAAGTGAGGACAATGATAGACAGACGTCAAGTGAGGACAATGATAGGCAGTAGACGTCAAGTGAGGACAATGATAGACAATAGACGTCAAGTGAGGACAATGATAGACAGTAGACGTCAAGTGAGGACAGTGATAGACAGTAGACGTCAAGTGAGGACAATGATAGACAGTAGACGTCAAGTGAGGACAATGATAGACAGTAGACGTCAAGTGAGGACAATGATAAACAGTAGACGTCAAGTGAGGACAACGATAGAAAATAGACGTCAAGTGAGGACAATGATAGACAATAGACGTCAAGTGAGGACAATGATAGGCAGTAGACGTCAAGTGCAGTAAGGACAATGATAGACAGTAGACGTCCAGTGAGGACAATGATAGACAATAGACGTCAAGTGAGGACAATGATAGACAATAGACGTCAAGTGAGGACAATGATAGACAGTAGACGTCCAGTGAGGACAATGATAGACAGTAGACGTCAAGTGAGGACAATGATAGACAATAGACGTCAAGTGAGGACAATGATAGAAAATAAACGTCAAGTGAGGACAATGATAGACAATAGACGTCAAGTGAGGACAATGATAGACAATAGACGTCAAGTGAGGACAATGATAGACAGTAGACGTCAAGTGAGGACAATGATAGACAATAGACGTCAAGTGAGGACAATGATAGACAATAGACGTCAAGTGAGGACAATGATAGGCAGTAGACGTCAAGTGAGGACAATGATAGACAATAGACATCAAGTGAGGACAATGATACACAGTAGACGTCAAGTGAGGACAGTGATAGACAGTAGACGTCAAGTGAGGACAATGATAGACAGTAGACGTCAAATGAGGACAATGATAGACAGTAGACGTCAAGTGCAGTAAGGACAATGATAGACAATAGACGTCAAGTGAGGACAGTGATAGTAGATGTCAAGTGAGGACAATGATAGACAATAGACGTCAAGTGAGGACAATGATAGGCAGTAGACGTCAAGTGCAGTAAGGACAATGATAGACAATAGACGTCAAGTGAGGACAGTGATAGTAGATGTCAAGTGAGGAAAATCATAGTAGACCTCGAGCGAGGACAATGATAGTAGACGTCCAGTGAGGACAATGGTAGACAGTAGACCTCAAGTGAGGACAATGATAGCAGACGTCCAGTGAGGACAATGGTAGACAGTAGACGTCCAGTGAGGACAATGATAGTAGACGTCCAGTGAGGACAATGGTAGACAGTAGACGTCAAGTGAGAACAATGATAGACAGTAGATGTCCAGTGAGGACAATGGTAGACAGTAGACCTCAAGTGAGGACAATGATAGCAGACGTCCAGTGAGGACAATGGTAGACAGTAGACGTCAACTGAGGACAATGATAGTAGACGTCCAGTGAGGACAATGGTAAACAGTAGACGTCAAGTGAGGACAATGATAGCAGACGTCCAGTGAGGACAATGATAGACAGTAGACGTCCAGTGAGGACAATGGTAGACAGTGAACGTCCAGTGAGGACAATGGTAGACAGTAGACGTCCAGTGAGGACAATGGTAGACAGTAGACGTCCAGTGATGACAATGGTAGACAGTGACGTCCAGTGAGGACAATGGTAGACAGTGAACGTCCAGTGAGGACAATGGTAGACAGTAGACGTCCAGTGAGGACAATGGTAGACAGTGAACGTCAAGTGTAGGACAATGGTAGACAGTAGACGTCCAGTGAGGACAATGGTAGACAGTGAACGTCCAGTGAGGACAATGGTAGACAGTAGACGTCCAGTGAGGACAATAGTAGACAGTAGACGTCAAGTGAGGACAATGGTAGACAGTAGACGTCCAGTGAGGACAATGGTAGACAGTAGACGTCAAGTGAGGACAATGTAGACAGTAGACGTCCAGTGAGGACAATGGTAGACAGTAGACGTCCAGTGAGGACAATGGTAGACAGTGAACGTCAAGTGATGACAATGGTAGACAGTAGACGTCAGTGAGGACAATGGTAGACAGTAGACGTCCAGTGAGGACAATGGTAGACAGTGAACGTCCAGTGAGGACAATGGTAGACAGTGAACGTCAAGTGAGGACAATGGTAGACAGTAGACGTCCAGTGAGGACAATGGTAGACAGTGACGTCCAGTGAGGACAATGGTAGACAGTGAACGTCCAGTGAGGACAATGGTAGACAGTGAACGTCAAGTGAGGACAATGGTAGACCGTAGACGTCCAGTGAGGACAATGGTAGACAGTGAGCGTCCAGTGAGGACAATGGTAGACAGTGAACGTCCAGTGAGGACAATGGTAGACAGTAGACGTCAAGTGAGGACAATGGTAGACAGTAGACGTCCAGTGAGAGGACAATGGAGACAGGGGAAGTACGTCAAGTGAGGACAATGTAGACTAGACTCGTAGACGTCAGTGAGGACAATGGTAGACAGTGAACGTCCAGTGAGGACAATGGTAGACAGTGAACGTCCAGTGAGGACAATGGTAGACAGTAGACGTCCAGTGAGGACAATGTAGACAGTAGAAAGTCCAGTGAGGACAATGGTAGACAGTAACGTCCAGTGAGGACAATGGTAGACAGTGAACGTCCAGTGAGGACAATGGTAGACAGTAGACGTCCAGTGAGGACAATGTAGACAGTAGACGTCAGTGAGACAATGGTAGACAGTGACGTCAGTGAGGACAATGGCAGTAGACGCAGTGAGGACGTACAAGTAGAGGACAATGGTAGACAGTAGACGTCCAGTGAGGACAATGAGACAGTAGACGTCAGTGAGACAATGTAGACAGTAACGTCAGTGAGGACAATGGTAGACAGTAGACGTCAAGTGAGGACAATGGTAGACAGTGAACGTCCAGTGAGGACAATGGTAGACAGTGAACGTCCAGTGAGGACAATGGTAGACAGTGAACGTCCAGTGAGGACAATGGTAGACAGTAGACGTCCAGTGAGGACAATGGTAGACAGTAGACGTCCAGTGAGGACAATGGTAGACAGTAACGTCCAGTGAGGACAATGGTAGACATGACGTCCAGTGAGGACAATGGTAGACAGTAGACGTCCAGTGAGGACAATGGTAGACAGTAGACGTCCAGTGAGGACAATGGTAGACAGTGAACGTCGTCCAGTGAGGACAATGGTAGACAGTGAACGTCCAGTGAGGACAATGGTAGACAGTGACGTCCATGAGACAATGTAGACAGTGACGTCCAGTAGGACAATGGTAGACAGTGAACGTCCAGTGAGGACAATGGTAGACAGTGAACGTCCAGTGAGAGACAAAGGTAGACAGTAGACAACGTCCAGTGAGGACAATGGTAGACAGTGAAACGTCCAGTGAGGACAATGGTAGACAGTGAACGTCCAGTGAGGACAATGGACAAACAGTCAGAAGGAGAAACAAAATGTAAATATTACGAAGTTCAAGACAAAGTGCTGTCTACACAGCTTACCCAAAAAGCGATGATTTCGGCACGTTTTGGTCCGTGACCTGACCTTAAATCCATGACTTCCAAACATCATTCACGATGTAGGCAACGTTCATCCATAATTGATAAAGATTTTGTCCACACACACACACACTACACACACACATACACACAACACACACACACAACACACACACACACACACACACAACACACACACACACACACACACACACACAACAACGCTCCACACACAACCATACAAATACACAAACGCGCGTCCGCGCATGCCGGTACGCACACATACAAAACACACACACAAACACACACACGCCCGCGCACGCACACCACGCATGCATACACATATGCTCTACACACTACAAACACACTCACACACACACACACATACACCACACACACACCACAAATACACATGCACAAAGACATATACACCCAGACACACACACATATATACAGACACACACACGCACACACATATGCACACACAAACACATACACACATACATGCAAACATGCAGTCACACACACACGCTCACACACATACAGACATTCAAAGACACAACGCGCGTGTGCGTGCATGCCCGCAACATTCACAACACACACACACACACACACACACACACACACACACACACAACACACACACACAGCAACAGCACACACACACCACACACTACACATTCTCTTTCCTTCTCTCTCTCTTCACCTCACACATCACACACACACACCACACACACACACACACACACACACACACACACCCCACCCCACACACACACACACACACACACACAACACACACACACACCACACACCCAACAACGACACTCACTGTAGACAAAGAAGTTTTCGTTGAGGTAGTCTGAAGGAAGCGTGGCTTTCGTTGGACTGGCGCTGGCAATGTTGATGGACTGTGGATGTGTTTGATGTCAGTATATTTTTATTTGTATGGACATATATTTGTATATGCATATGTGTGTTTATATATATATATACATATATAGATATATATACATGTATATATATATGTGTGTGTGTGTGTGTGTATGTATGTAAATATATACATACATTATATATATTATATATATATATATATATATATATATATATATATATATACAAGCATACACACAAACACACAGCCACACACACATACACATATATATATATATGTTATGTATATACAGGGTGTTTTAAAGAGAATACGCCAAAATCATTACGCAGTTTTTTCAGGTCTATAGCATTGTAGTGGACTGAATCAGTGGTTATTTGATAGAGTAGTTATCAAAGTTTGATTGGGTGTCAGTTTCACTGCTGTCGTTAGTATAACTTCCGGTGCAGCTGAATTGTGGGAAGATCAATCAAAATGGCGACTCCTCAGCAGAAGGCGTTTTGCGTGCTTGAGTTCGCGAAAACAAACGCCATTGTCACGGTGCAACGTGCTTTCAGAACAGAATTCGGCATTGATCCGCCCCATCGTGAGAGCATTCGACGGTGGGTTAGACAGTTTAAAGAGAGTGGGTGTCTGTGCAAAGGAAAGAGTCCTGGAAGACCACGTGTTACAGAGGAGCAAGTGGAGAGGATTCATGATGCATTTGAGAGCAGCCCACGTAAGTCCGTACGTCGAGCAAGTCTTCAGCTTGCCATCCCTCATACCACTGTCTGGCGTGTGTTAAAGAGACGATTACACATGAAACCATACAAACTAAGCCTCGTCCAAGCACTTACTAATGATGACAAGGTGATGCGGAGGAAGGTGATGAAACTCTCTTTTCACGTTTAGTTTTTAGTGACGAAGCGACTTTCCATTTGAGCGGCACAGTCAATCGTCACAATGTGTGCATTTGGGGAACAGATCACCCACATGAAACTGTTGAGCATGAAAGAGATTCCCCTAAAGTGAACGTCTTCTGTGCTGTGTCTCAAGACAAGGTCTATGGTCCCTTTTTCTTTGAAGGAAACACCGTTACAGGACAAACCTATCTCGAAATGCTCCAAAACTGGCTATTCACTTTACTGCAAGCAGATTCGAATGACTTCATTTTTCAGCAAGATGGAGCACCACCCCATTGGCATCTCGGGGTTAGAGCTTATCTGAATGAAAACGTGCCTCAGCGATGGATTGGGAGGAGAGGTGCTAAAGACCTTGCTCTCTGTGCTTGGCCTGCCAGATCTCACTGTGTGTGACTTTTTCTTGTGGGGGTATGTTAAAGACCAAGTTTATGTTCCACCACTTCCAGCAAGTATCGATGACTTGAAAGATCGAATAACAGCTGCAATCAACACGGTGGACCGTGACATGCTGAGGCGCGTTTGGGAGGAATTCTCATATCGGCTTGATGTTGTCCGCGCTGCCGGTGGTGGCCACATTGAGCACTTATAAAACATGAAATAAAACTTGAATGTATATACAACACATGTGTTCATGCTAGAGGTTTGTAATTTTTTTCGTTTTTGACACATCACGTGATGATTTTGGCGTATTCTGTTTGAAACACCCTGTATATCAAGCTATCAATCTACCAGTCCGTCTATCTATCTATCTATCTATCTGTCTGTCTGTCTATCTATCTATCTATCTATCTATCTATATGTCTATATATACATATAGAAAATGAAAAGCGTTCTTACAAACAAATGCCTATCAATGGACATCAGAAAGACAGTTTCTTGGTGTTATATAGAACCAATACTGTTGTACGGATGCGAGACCTGGACAGTCGATAGGTAACGTTAAAACAAGACCGAGGCAGCTGAAATGTGGTTTCTAAGAAAAATATTAAGAGTTCCATGGACATCAAAGAAAACAAACGAAACAATCTTGAGAGAAGCAAACACAAAAAAAGAATTAACGAAGAAGATTACGAGAAGACGAGCAACATCATTTTATGAGGCACAAGAAATTTGAATATCTGATCACAACAGGAAAATTGGAGGGAAAAAAAGCACGAGATCGATTCAAGGAGAAAAAAATAGACAGTTTGCAGAGTAGATGGGGACTAGAAGGGTTAGGAGATATACTTGCAGCGACGACAGATAGATTTGTATGGAGGGCCATGATCGCCAGCGCCATGCAGAAAGGCACATGATGATGATGATGACAACAGCATTAGTTAAAAACATAAGGAACAGAAGAAAGAAAAGCAAGTATTGTTTTATATAAACCAAGTGGGGAGCGATAATCCAGAATGAAAAGACCGCGCAGATAATATTTTGATAAAATGTATGCACAGAGAAGGCTTGTAAATCGGGCCCCGAATAGACGTTTATGTCCCTGCATGAATGGGGGCCATAGAAGAAAGAAAACCAAGTATCATAAACAAAGCGGGAAGCAGTAATTCAGACTGAAATTGCCGTCCGTATAATTGTCTGATAGAAATTTATGTACAGCGACAGGCTTGTAAATCGGGTCACGAATAGAAATGTACATCCCAGCACAAATCGGGCCAAGATGATTTATGAGCCATGTGAACGGTCACAAATAGAGAGGAACAGACGGGGGGAGGGGGGAGTCACAGCGAGAATTCAGAACTGTTAATGTGCATGGCCATAATACAAAAGTCAATGGAGTAGGGAGGGAAGTACGGCTTTTTGTGATTCATATGTTTTACAATGTATATAATGACATCATTGAAAAGTGTAACTTCAGTGCTGTCTTCAACATATACTTCATCAATGTAACAGTCAACAATTCCTACGTCTGCTGACCTGATCTATCATTCAATGAAGAAACAGTAATCAGCAATTGACTATCAACAAGATTGATCTGTACATTAAAGCCTAAATGACTTAATAAAGATATAGTCCATTCCTCGAGCTACTGGTCAAGCATTCAGTCTGTTGGTGTAGTCAGTTGCAAGTTAATTAACACAGTCATCAACTGATCAACAATTGATCAATTAATCGATTGACTTTCGAAATAATCATTTCATTTTATCAACCGAATCAAACCAATATTTAGTACATTCATTGTGCTGAGACAAACGATCGATCAATCGATCAGTCATCTATCAATCAACCATTCAGTTAAATGTACGAATCATGTTACTCAAATAAACACCAACTAGTCACCCAATGAAACTGTTCACATATAAATCAACTGGTCAATGAAATCACCGAACAATTTGATCAGCTTTGTATTAATCAGTCTCCCGATCAAGTACTTAATTAGCAACCAATCAGTGGATCAATCACTGAATCAAATCAATTAATATACCAATCCATTAATCAATCAGTTAACCAAACAAATCAATGAATGATCAATTCAACGATAATTTCACAGATCAAATAATCAGAAGACCAATCAATTTTTCAAGAAAAGCCTTTTCACTCACATTCTCGTATATATTTTACAATGTTAATTCAAGATTTAAAGTACATAATGAGCACACATAAGTTGACATCAGTTGATGACAAAAGTGCAGTAGTACATACATTAATATTTTGCCATTTATTACAAATATAGAACATAGGGTAATTACTATATAGTGTAATTAGATAGTATTGGTGATAACTAGACTCATTTTTCCGACTCGTATTTTCTTTAGTTTCTTGTTGCATGATTTTCTTGTGTCTGTTGAAGGCATGAAAAACAAATCTGGACACATTGTCTCTATGATAAGAATTTGCTGCTTTGAATAGTAAATGAAGTGGTATTTTGGCTGAGTCTTTGAGGAATTTATTCTAATATCTGTAAATACGACATTCATATACAAGGTGACACTCGTTTTCAATGTGTCTTGCAAAAACGCATGCCTTTTCGTGAATACTCTCACAAGATGAAATGTTAATTGAGTGATTGCAAACTCTGAATCAGTATGCATCCTTGTCAGGAATATATTTTTCTTTTTTCAAAAAATTGTTTTGAATGATCTATAGCACTCATATCTCTTACGAGTTTTAATAGTACCAATCTATTCTTGGGTAGACAAATAAACAAGTCTTTGTCTAAAGATGTTTAAGAATAGTTTTACGTCCCCTACTCACTGTTGTAGCCATCCATGTTGAAACCTGTTTCACATAAGGTTTTTTTACCTCTGATGCCCAACAATCCTTCCTTTTTCTGTCTAATGCCAGAAGCAGTTGGTAAGCTTTATGCTGTAATCTTTCGACACCTATTTGTAGCAGTTTAAACCAGTATCTTCAGCATGCAACAGCAGAGTTTATGAATAATGGATGTCTTGCCAGATCAGCGTACACCATCTTGTTTGGTGTCTTGACAGGCACACATAAAAATCTTTTGCAAGCTAACTGATATGCCTTTTCTCTGCTTCCCTTTTGTTTTAATCCCCATACAATTAAATGGGTTGCGCCTTTGGGTCAAATATTTAAAGAAAACATCCATTGGCATTAATTTGTATTTTTGAGAATCTGTTAAGCTGTATAACGGCTTGCTTCCCCTTAAATTACTAAGTGTGCAGTGCCTTTCTGACATTACCATTGTTGTAAAATTAAATCCTACATATCAATAGCTTTTCACCACCTCCACATTATTTTCATCAAAGAACCATTTTTCACATTTTCCTAGAAACCCTCCTTTTCTAAACAACATGACTTTCGTTTTGTTCATATTAACTGTTAATTTCATGCTGTTACAGTACAAACTTAGAACGTTCAGCTCATTTTGTAAACCATATGGTGTAGCTGAAAATAATATCACATCATCTGCGAACAGTAAAACAAATATTTCCAAAATACCCGGTAGTAAGTTAATGCCAATGTTTGCCTTTGTTATCCATGCAATTTGTTAACAGCCTGATAAATATTAATAACAAGGTTGGGCTTCAGAGACAACCCTTACTCCAACCAGACCTTGAAACATCTTTGAAAGAGTATCATTAACACGGAAACATAAAAACCAATGACTTGTATACTATTATTAATGATGCAAGAAATTTTCCTTTAACGTTCTCATTTCCAATACAGTGCAGAAGTTTATCATATCTAGCAAAATCGAAAGCTTTCCTAAGGTCAGCAAATGCAACATATGATTTCATTTTTTTTCTT
Organism: Monoplex corrugatus; assembly: GCA_030674185.1. Classification (NCBI taxonomy): domain Eukaryota; kingdom Metazoa; phylum Mollusca; class Gastropoda; order Littorinimorpha; family Ranellidae; genus Monoplex; species Monoplex corrugatus. Next base: position 39,382,642 of record JAPXFY010000027.1, on the reverse strand, counting down.
ATGCATGCATTTCTGAATGATGGCATGTAAAGTGAATGCATCATCAACCGTTGAGTATTTTTTACGAAAACCTGCCTGTCAAATTGAATCATTATTTTCTAACCAGGTGTACAGTCTCATGTTCAGTATTGTTGTATAACATTCAGATACTAGGTTTAATATAGATACACCTCTATAATTATCTGCTTTTTCAGGATTCCCTATTTTGTATATGGGAATGATAATAGCTTTGGACCACTATTTAGAAACATCTCTGAGTCCAAAATTGTAGTTAACAATTTGCTAAGAAATACCAGGATATCTTTACCGCCATTTGTTAACATTTCAACTGAAACGCTGTCAATTCTGCCTGCTTTAATAGTATTATAGATCTGAAAAGTAGGTTAAACGAGCAGCCAACAAATATAATACTATTAGTATACTACTACTACTATACTAATAGTATTATATTTGTTGGCTGCTCGTTTAACCTCCTTTTCAGATCTATCTAATATTTAGTACATGCTCTGTTTTCTCAGTTAGATCTAACTCAATACAGCAATGTACACCATGTCCCCCATTGTTTTGAAAAATAGTCTTAATACGATCAAACCACACATCAATACCAATATCAATTGTGATTTTGTCTTGGTTTCCACAACCCATACTTCTTGGCATTTTCCGAAACTATAATGAATTAGTCATTTCTATGGTTAGCGAATCTACTTTTTGCTTTCCGCCTCCGTTGAGGCCTCGACGTTTCTCCTCAGTTTGAATGGAAAATCGAACAGAACGTTTAGTCCTTCGGAAGAGGATGATAAACGAGTCGGATCCATGTGCCTTCTGGTCCGCGCACGCAAAAATCCCATGGCAGTTGAAAATCGTGAAGAGCAGGATATTTGCCCTGTTGCCCTGCTATAAAACATTGGAGAGGTAGGTTGATTTCCCAGGTCCCTCCCACTGAAGGCCAATTAGCCTTCTTGCCTTTCTGAAGTTTGGTTAAACAATTGGATGGCGCTGCACTGTAGCGACGCGTTCTCACAGGGGAGAGCAGCGCGAGTTTCACATGGTAAATCTACTGTGACAAAAACATGAACATGGAATATGAATATGAAATGAATGAAAGCTTGTCTCTTTGTCTTTAGTAATCGACGTTACTTTTTCTTCACTTCCACATATGAAATCCTATCTTTTTCCTTCCTAATTTTCCTAAAGCAACATAGGTTATGCCTAGTTTCTTTTTTACTTGCTTTTGTCCGGGTTAACTTTAAACGATTTATACATACAGGCATCTTTTAGGCATTGTACAAAGGTATTAAAACCTCTATCCACATGGCAATGTAAATTATTTGCAGCCAATGTAAATCTGTCTTTAATATCTCTGCTTTTGAAAGTTTTTCTCACAAATCTTTTTGTGTTGACGAATTTTACCAAGATCATCCTCAATAATACTACTTTTAAGTTCAACCATTATCACAACTTGTAGGGGATCAGAATCCGCCATATTCTCAACTACAAATGACTTGATTGTATAGATGAAAACAATGGAAGTAATGAAATAAACTACTGTGCTAGTCCCAGAGGTCGTAATATATGTACAGCCATCGTCAAAATCTGTTTCACACAATCCATTTAAAATCATACATTCAAAGATATTACATAACGCAATTAGTTGACAAGCAAAAGTGAATTTGGGGGAAATCTGTTATCGGTACAAATATTCACATGAAAATTGACATCGACATCCCATTGTAATTTTTATTTTTATTTGGTGTTCTTACGTTTAAATCTCCATGAAACGCCACACACGTCATATAAATCAAAAATGCATTGGTCCAGTACATAGTACCATATGCCCCTTACTGGCTATTCTAATAGACAGAATCATAGGGAAGAATGTATGTACACTATATTGTTGTTTACAGGCAACAGGTCTTTGTGGATTTTTACAACTTTATTTCATTTTCTACTGGGATTTGTTCAACAAAACGAGAATATGATTTCCTTACCATAACGATAACACCCCTACTATATCTCCCTTGATAACACAACTTCTTGGCTTTAAACATGAACACAAAGTCATTGACAAGGGGTCAAGCAATGCTGCTAGGCTCATCTTCAGAAAATCTCGTTCCTCTCATGTCACTCCTCTTCTCAAATCTCTTCACTGGTTACCTGTTGAAAAGAGAATTCGCTACAAGATTGCTTTGTTATGTTTTAAGTCTCTCAACGGTCTTGCACCCCCTTACATCTCTGACCTCCTCCATCTGTACACCCCCTCTCGTCAACTTCGTTCCTCGGCTGATACTCGTACCTTCCGCATACCATCCTGTCGCACTAAAACCTATGGTCAACGCTCCTTTTCCTATCAGGCCCCTGTAATCTGGAATCAGCTCCCTGTCTCTGTTCGCCACTCTGCAACTCTCACTTCTTTCAAGTCCTCTCTGAAAACCCATCTCTTCCAGTCCCTCTCATGATACTTATAACGACTCTACCACCTAACTTCCCCAAATCCCCCCTTGTTGTCTTTTGAGCCTTGAATGTCGGCTGGTGTGTGTGTGCGTGTGTGTGTGTGTGTGTGTGTGTGTGTGTGTGTGTGTGTGTGTGTGTGTGTGTGTGTGTGTGTGTGTGTGTGTGTGTGTGTGTGTGTGTGTGTGTGTGTGTGTGTGTGTGTGTGTTTGGTTGTGTCTGCGTGATACCTGTAAGCGCTTAGGGCTCTTGTTTTCATCAGATTAGGCGCTATATAAATGCTCTTTATTATTATTATTATTATTATAAGCAAAGTCAGTTGCAACAAATGTTTCAGTCAAACATATAAATCGTAAGTGAGAAGAAGATTAACCTAATCAGTATTCTTTATTTTTTTTCCAAAAGTCCATTAACATTATGATTAAGAAAACTAACATAAAAAGACCTACAAAACCTTGTGAATATAATAGAAATAGAAAGCAAAAAATACAGGACTGGTGCTTAATGGCAAGAAGACTGAAGTCATGGTAATCAGTAAAAAAAAATTTTTTAAAAAGAACAACAAGAAATCCCCTCATGCAAAATAACAGCAAATGACAAAACTCTGAGACAGGTTTATCAAATATCTGGGAATGGTCATCTCACCAGAAGGCAGATGCACATCACAAATAGCCAGCAGAATCGGCCAAGCCAAAATAGCATTTAAGAAGATGAAAAGCGTTCTTACCAACAAATTAACATCAGGAAGAGTGTTTTTGAATGTTATATAGAGCCGATACTGTTATACGGTTGTGAAGCGTGGACAGTCAACACGCAAAGTCATAATAAAATTGGGGCGACTGGAATGTGGTTTCTAAGAAGAATGTTAAGAGTTCCATGGACAACAAAGAAAACAAAACGAGACAATCTTGAAAGAGGCAAAAACAAGATCATTAATCAAGAAGATTAGGAAAAAGACAAGCAACATTTATAGGACATGTTATGAGGAAAGAGAAATTAGATCACTTGGTTACAACAGGAAAGCTGGAGGGAAAGAGAACACCAGGTAGACCCAGAGAGAAAATATCGGACGGACTTGCAGGGTGGCTGAGGACAGACAGGGTGGGAGATGTACTTACAGCTACAAGGGATAGATTCGTATGGAGGGCCATGATCGCCAACGCCATGCGGCAGGGCACATGATGATGATAATAGGTCCTAAGATAGAAAACCCACACGCTAGGTCCTAAGATAGAAAATTCATACGCTAGGTCCTAAGATAGAAAACCCACACGCTAGGTCCTAAGATAGAAAACCCACACGCTAGGTCCTAAGATAGAAAATTCATACGCTAGGTAGGACCCTAAAGCCTGGCTGATGCACAATGGTTATGTGGAGGCTTATGGCGGCTTATGCCATGATCGTTTTGGATCTTCTCCCGTCACATAACGTCAGTAGCCACAATGCAGATGGAATTTATTTCGAGCGGGGAAACATTGTCTTGAGAAACTGAA